>OZ018327.1:111740857-112340857 GCA_963969495.1 Ceratothoa steindachneri | reverse complement strand
AAAATATTTTGCATGTAAAACAGTCCAGCCATTCATTCATTCATAGTAATTCTTCTCTCAATACACATCTTAATCTCTTCCATCCCCAAAATATCCTCACTCAAAACTCTCATCATCCATTTCCATCTAAATCATTCCATTAAAATTTACAAAAAAATCTAGCTCCAGCAAGAAACAACACAACATTTGCTCATCATACAACATCACAAACTCATGCTCGACATTCAGTCCATTCCCATGACTATCAAGCAACCTTACTTTCTCCCAAGTAATCACTCTGCTTTCACCCAAACCAATACCACCTGGATTCGTACACCATTCATATACTTCATACTTTCCCACAATTCATATATTCACTAAGGAAATCTGTGCTCCCGTGTCAATCAGTCCACAAAAGGCATTCACCCACTTTCACTCAAGCATCATGATCAATGCATCCTCTTATACATTCTACATTCCCTCCAATGCTGCAACACTCCCTTCTTCCATATGAATTTTTCTCTATAACCCAATTGTAATGTACTCCACTCAAACATTCAAAGTGCAATTCATACTCATCAGTCGTACTAACTCTATTTTTATACACTATTGGCTTCTTACGCACACAATAAACATACACAACTACCCCATACAATCTCCTAACCACAATCAATTCTTCTTGGAATGGCAGAATTCCAGGCGTACATATTGCTTAAAACTCATCCAATTTTTTTTTCCGTTAGGAAGATATTATATGCCGCCATTGATCGAATAATGTATCTATTTTTATTTGGCAGTGGAGCTGGCTGGGAAATACTTTGAACCCTCATTTTGAGGGTACCCCATCGTCGGAATGCATATCAGACGATCGATTTATCCTCCATACCCCTCACAACTGGTTCTTCGGTCGTGACGAGACGGGAAACTTGATGAGCAGCACTTATTTATCAGAATTACGACAGTGTGTTGGCCCGGATGGTGTATCTTTGGCAACAGCGGATGGAAGTATCGATTGCCAAAACAATCCATCGGAGCAGGAAGCAATGACACACTGCCTTCACTTGTGTGAAGCTGTTGCTGCCCTCTCTTGTCTTCGAAAGGGCGGTGCTTTGGTTTTGAAAAAATTCACATTTTTCGAAGCAGAGTCTGTGAATTTAATGTACTTTCTCAGCTGTTGTTTCGATGACGTCTATGTCTATAAACCGTTAACGAGCAAACCTGGAAATTCCGAAGTATATGTCGTTGCTATTGGTTATAATGGTTTGCTCAAACAAAAACCTTGTAGTGAAATCTTCACTAAATACTATGGGAAAGCTATGGATGATTTAGCGCTCTTTGGTCGTGAGCAAATTCCATCTTCCTTCCTAACTCGCATCATTGATTGCTGTTCCCTTTTCAAAACCCTTCAAGTGGATGCCATTCAACGAAATATACATTTATACAACACCGAGTCAGAATGGAATTCCCAATATACCACTCTTTTGCAGTCGCTTGTTCTCTGCAAATATACAGAAAGGAATCTCTGCTCCCCGATTGAGCCTAAAAGGAAAATTGTCCCTCACTCGCTTGATTGGGACAAAGAGATTGTTCCCGAGGCTAACCTTTATAGGTGGGGAGGACAGATAATGAAAAGAGAGAAAAGAGAAAGATTGAAATTTCTTAATGATCAATTTAAGCACTCTTTGCATTTTTTTGTGTCCACTCCCACACATGGACCTTTCCCAATTTATACTAGCGGCCAGGCTCTTTCTGTAGGAGGCTGTCTTTTACATTGCCTTTTTGTCAGAGAAGGAAAGAGTTTTCATTTCGTTTTTGTCTCCCGGTTTTGTCACGTCAATTTGATGCGGGTTTTTGTACAGACATTTAAGGAATGCGTTAGTGAAGTACACTGGGAACAAGCTCAAATTGGACTGAATCCTCTAGACACTTGTTTGGGCGATTCTTTCAGGAACAAAGTTGAAAATAAGGAGAAAGTTTTAGGTGAGATCGCAAAGTTATACCCCAAGGCGATTTTGTTTGACGAAGGCTACTCTTTCACTCCCCATAGTCGCTATATAAGTTTACAAAAAATTCTAGCCATGTTAAATAACGGTGAAATAAGGGAAAGAAGCGACCTCGTTATCTTAAATAGCCCTTTGTTGACCCGCTTACAAAATGGACTGTTTACTTTGATTAGCTCCGTTTTCGAGAAAGTTGTATTCCATGAACCCGTCAGTGTTAGTTGCGAGGTTCAATTTATTGCCTTAATAAATCTTGTCTCGATTAAAAAGGGAAAGGCCCTGTCAATGGCATTGCATAGGCTTGGTTGGTACCTGCATGATGATATGCCAAAAAGGACGTTCAACCAGGTATTACCTTTGCAAGTCTTGATTCAGAGTAAATTGCATCCTGCTATTTGCAGATATAATTCTCTCTATTGTCTTGAACATATTAATAGTCTTCAAATTCTTCAAGATAGCGGCCAATAGGAAAATTCGAAAATAATTAAGAAAATTTATTATAAAATATAAAAAAATGTGCTCTTTATATGCCCAAAGTCTTGCAAGTACTGGTGAATATTAACTAGTCTTTTTTTAACTGCTGCACTTCCTCCTCACTCTGAAAAGTAAAGAGGCAGTTATACAGAAAACTAATGCTCTGTTGAAGCAGGTACCAAATTTCAACTATACTCACTTTATCGGTTGCATATTTCTGCGTCCATATTTTAGCTCTCCTTGTGAATTCTTCTTTATTCAACTTGAATTCGCGAGCCTGTGAGAAGATAAGACAATCTCTGACAAAACTGCGAGCCAGTGTTAATATAATCTCTATGTTGCTTAAATTTGAATTTATCTTCAATCTTAATACTGCTCACAAATAGTGGCGTCCTCGACAATCAGCCCCTTTGCACGCTGAAAGTCCTTTTTTATTTTAAGGATTTATAGCCTGTTTTGCCATTTAGGCTCATCTGGCTTAAGTGGTCATAAAAGTTAAAAAAACCAAAGTCAAACACAAAAATGAGTTAAAAAAAATATATATATTAAAAGCAATAAAAAGAGCAACATGGGATTGGTAGCTTTCCCATAAAAATATGGAAAGACAAGACTAGAATAAACTATAGTTAAAATACAGGACAGCAAAGAAACGGCTAAATTATCGGGTATGTGGACAAATAATATAAGTTAAAAATAAATAAAATATAGGTTGGCACAAACGAAGGTATATCATTTTGGAAGAAAGGCCGGCATCTTCCAGAAATCCCAATAAGTTGGGCACAACATGGGAAGACTCCGAGAATAGAAGCAAAGGTGGGGTGAAGACCGAAATACTTCTTTCGATGGGCAGAATATGTTACACTGAGATGCGAGTGTGACACGTTTGGCAAGATGGTGGTTCTTCGTTAACCATTAAATGGCCATGGGTGAAGCGACAGTGACCGATTCGCAGGCGGCACAGCACAACTTCATGCCATCTGGTGGGAGAGTATGACGATGGCCACGGGGTAGGTGAGGATGACCATACAAGTTCCAATATCGCTCCCATTTTTCTCTGACCAATTTACGTATGAGAGGGATGTAGTCTCTGTGAAAGATCGGTGATTGAGGTATGGACGATGCAGTATGGAGAGCGGCCTTTGCTTTTAGGTCAGCCGTTTCATTTCCTTGTCCGGGGAGTCAGCAGAATGATATGGAGTAAGAGCGTCCGATCAAAGGATGTAGGGTTTCTAAGATTTGTATGGCTACAGGGTGTCGGGGGAGGGGGGGGGGTACAATCGCTGAAGGAAAGCCAGCGCACTCATAGAATCTGAAAATATTGTATATAACCCTGGGAAATGGAGACCGAGGGCACGCAAGGCTATTTTTATGGCCACGAGCTCTGCTGAGAAGACGTGTGGTGGAGCGTAAGGTATGAGAGAGGACGGCTGCGCATCCAGTCCATGTATTAGTTTTCAACCCGTCCGTGTAAATAGGAGTTTCACCGGTGTGAATTTTTGCATGTTCTTGAAACATGGCGCGTTGAGCTGCAGTTGGTATTTGATCCTTGGGGCCTCTCAAGAAAGGTTCACAGAACTTAGCACTCCTGCGGGTCTATGGGGATAGCGTTGGTGGTCTTTCCACCGCAACTGAGAGGTGTCTAAGCTCGAGTTTTTCCAAAAGCTGGGCTATACGCAGTGTATATGAATCGAAGGTACGAGGGCGAGTCTGGTGGAGGGGATGTGGAGCAGAGACTTCGAGCGAGTTTAGATCGCATACGGAGGGATCTGATGTAGAATCGGAGGCAGTATTCATTACGGCGAGATGAATCCTGTTTCAGCATAGAGATAAAACAGAGGACTTAAATCCCCCTGTAGCAAGGCGCAGGCCTCTGTGATGCAGCGGGTTTAGTTTATTTAGCATGCTTTTGGAAGCAGAGCCATGCAGGTGGCAGCCATAGTCGAACTTTGAAAGTAATAGAGACCTGTGGATCTCTAGGAGGGTGCGGCGGTCAGCTCCCCAGTGTAGTTTTGATAAAGAGACCATAAGGGCAAGTACAGGAGCGCATCTTCTCACGGTCTTCAATATGATAGCGCCATGTCATACGCTGGTCGAATATAAGGCCTAGGAATTTAGTATGGGTGGTGAATTTGATCGGCGGGTCAGAAATATTAAGGCTTATCCTAGGAATCGATTTGCGTCGGGTAAATATAACTGCCGTTGTTTTGGGGTGGGAGATGGTGAATCCGGTCGATGAGGCACGAGCCGCTATTGAATCCACGGCTTGCTGGAGCAAGTTGGTAGCCATCGCCGCGGACGAGCTCGTCACCCAGATAGCAATGTCGTCTACATAAAGAGCAATGTACATGTGATAATATATGTTTTGAGAAAGCATTAATAGCAATTACAAAGAGAGAAGTGCTAAGCACGCTTCCTTGCGGGACTCCCTCATATTGTACAAGCTCTGTAGAGCGAGCGCTTCTGAGATCGACAAAGAAAGAGCGGTCTTTTAAGATGTTTTGTATAAACAGAGCCAAGGGTCCGCTAACTCTCATGTCGTATAGCTGCTGTAGAATCAAGCGCCGCCAGACTGTCTATATGAGTTTTCTAAATTGAAGATTGCGGTGACAAACCTTTTCCTAGAGAAAGCAAGGCCAATGTCATGGTCAAGTATGGTAAGAGGGTCGAGTGTGGAACGAATTTGGGCGAAACCCAAATTGGGACGGAGAGAGAAGCTCCTGTTCTTCAAGGTACCACATCAGGCGGGTGTTCACCATGCGTTCGAGCAACTTGCATATACATGAGGTAAGGGCAATTGGTCGATAATTTGTTGGGTTGGAAGGGTCTTTTCCTGGCTTGAGAAAAGGGAGAATGATGCTGTGGCGCCATTCTTGGGAAAAAGTTCCAGAGAGGAAAATATTATTAAAAATCGTTAAGAGGCACTGGAAGGCATTTATATGGGCATGTTGGATGAGGGTGTATGATATTAAATCTTCTGAAGGGGTAGAGTTCTTACACGATGAGAGTGCCTCCTTGAGTTCTTTCATCGAGAAGGGTTCATTGTAGTACAGTTTCCTAGAGGTCTTGAACATTAGTGGTTGCGATTCCATTAATGCTTTGTGACGAATGAATTCGGGGAGGAGGAGTCCATGGGAGATTGAGCCGAGGCTATTCGAAATAAGCTGTGCAACGTCCTGGGAAGCACTGACGAGGATGTCATTGTGACGGAGGATGGGGAAGTGTGGGTATCGTAACGAGCCGCGGATTTTGTGTATTCTTCGCCAGACCTTGGCTAGATTTTTTTTTTATAGAGCCCATCTGGCAACTGCCCACTCCGGCATAAGTCGTCGGAAACACGACACAGCCTAGAACTAGAATACTTTAAAATAAAAATATGAAAATAACTGATAAAAATGAGGAAGCAATCTCCGGCAGCGGGGGGAGGTCCCCCTCACCCCGGTGCAGGAGCGTGCAACCTACAAAAAAAAAAACAACACAAAAAAGGGAATCTTTTAAAAATAAAGGGGAGAAGCCCGGCCTCCCCGAAGGAGTCAACAAGTCAATGTGCACGAACTCGTCCCGAGCATAAGGGACAGGCGGTAGCGACCCCGCCCATCCCGGTACCGGGAAAGGTATCGTGCGCGAAGATCACCCAGACTGGAACATTCGACGAGAATGTGGCGAACAGTCTAGGGAACCACGCAGTCGTCGCAATAGGGCGCTGGCGAGCGTTCCATCAGATAGCGACCTGAAGCAGTCGGTGCATTGGGGTATAGGTCCATGGGAACAGTCGCGGCGCAATGGCACGCAACTTTAAGTCCCCTTAAACCGAATCCCATCTTCTTTGCCAAGCAGTCCGAAGAGCTGCCCGTATTCCTGCTATGTAGTCGGTGTGAGGAAGAGCGAAGCGCTGGTCCGGTTGCAGAGTCCTCGTGGACTCTTTGGCGCCCTCATTCCCCGCAATTCCTACATGTCCAGGAACCCAGCAGAAGATAATCTCGACATCTGCCCGGCTGGCCAAAACCGTGGCGTCACGGATTTCGCGAACCAGGGGATGCGGAGATTCCAATGCCCCGAGAGCACTCAGGGCGCTTTGTGAGTCGCTATAGATCACAATCCGGTCTCCGAACCGGGCACGTCGCGTAATCTCCCGTACCGAGTGGTGTATTGCCACCAGCTCGGCCGTGAAGACAGACGCAGCGCCTGGTAGAGCCCCGCTGACTTCAAACAGAGGGGATACGGCGTGGAAGCCGACCCCCTCTTGGGACTGGGAGCCATCCGTATACACTGGCACGGTACCAGCGTGACACGATGTGTGCTCCAAAAAGGTCGAACGCAATACTCCCGGCGCATTACAAGCTTTGGGAGCAGAGGCGTGGCCACAAATAGCCAAATGTGGTACCCTCCAGGGTGGCGTCCTGAGCAGAACCAGGGGCGCCAACCGCCCAAGAGCTATATCTAGCTCTCGAAGGAGTTTCCTGGCCCTAAACCCAAAGGGCTTAGGGTATGACTGGCGTCTCTCGGCGGCATAGGCACCGTCGAGATCAGCTACGGATGCAGTGAAAGCTATTGGCAACTGAGGGAGGCGTCGGACTCGCGCGTACAGGCGAGTGATGCACTGCACGCGGCGCAGAGCGAGTGGCATCTCCCCAGCATCGACCAACAGGCTCTCAATGGCAAAAGCGCGGAAGGCGAAGGCCAGTGTGGTGGATCGAATCCACCTTCTGCAATAAACGCTCGGCTGCGGATGCATAAAACTCGCATCCTTAGTCGAGCTTCGAACGAACGAAGGATCGATAAAAAAGTAGGGCAGTAGCTCTATCAGCGCCTCAAGCGCTGAACGTCACGGAACGGAGAATATCCATGGCGCGGGTACAAGAGACCCTAAGGCTGCGAATATGAGCCTCTCAGGTGAGGCGTCGGTCGAATACAAGACCAAGAAAACGGTGCGACTCAACCACATCCAGGCGCACCCCATTAAGAAACAAATCTGGGTCGGGGTGAAGCCGTGGATGGCGGCAGAAGTGCACCACCGTAGTCTTTGCCAAAGAAAACCGAAACCTGTGCGCTTCGGCATAGCGAGAGACGCGGTTCAATGGCTGTTGGAGTCAACGCTCCAGAGTTGACATCTGGGCCGCGCCAAAAGAGATCGAAAGGTCGTCCACGTAGAGCGTAGCGAGAACATTTTCCGGCAGCACTGAGGTGATGCAGTTGATGCTCAGGGCAAAGAGTGTGACACTGAGGACACTTCCCTGCGGGACACCCTCTTCCTGCTCCTTTGGGCCGGAGAGGGCTCCCCCCACCCGTACGCGGAATCGACGATCTCTCAAAAATTCAGATATAAACATTGGGAGACGTCCGCTCACCCCCATTGTGTGGAGAGTCTCCATGATACCGTATCGCCATGCGGTATCATAGGCCTTCTCCAGATCGAAAAACACCGTGGCGTAGTGCTGTCTACGAAGGAAAGCCTCGCAGACGGCATTTTCCAGTTGGAGCAGAGCATCCGACGTGGAGTGGAACTTGCGGAAGCCGCACTGTGCAGAAGACAGATGGCCTCCGCTGTCCAGGAAAAAGGCTAATATAACATTTACCAATTTCTCCATCAACTTGCACACGCAAGAGGTTAGAGAGATTGTGCGGAAACCGGTCGGAGTAGAGTGATCTCTCCCCGGTTTGCGAAAGGCGAGCACAATAGCGATTCACCAGGAATCTGGGAGAAGACCCTCCTCCCAGATCCTGTCGAACAAATCTAACAGAAAGGCCATGCCTCGCTCACCCAGGTGTCGAAGCATGGCGTACGGGACATCGTCCGGAGCATGGGCGGTGTCCGCGCACGAAGCGAGAGCGGAGCGCAACTACCTCACAGTAAACTTGTCGTTGAAGGGTTCTCCGCCTCTGGAGGTAAAGTCCAGCCGGCGGCCTTCCGCGACATCACGACGTGCATTGAATGCTGGCGGAGCAGCATCCCGACTAGAGAATGCGGAAAAAGCGGTCGCGAAGGATTCCGACACTGACGCGGGGTCCGAGATTGCAGTCCCATTCTTCTGGAAAACGGGAGGGCGGTCCTGCGAGAACTTGCTCTGAATCCTTTTAACTCGCTTCCACACCTCTGCTAAAGGGGTCTTCCCGTTAAGTGAAGACACGTATGCCCGCCAAGAAGAGCAGCGGGCGAGCTTCGAAATATACCGGAACATAGCCCTAGCCCGACGAAATTCAGCGACAGTGAAATCGTTCGGGCGGCGCTTATAGCGCATGTAGGCCTAACGCTTCTGTTTGAGGGCCGTCTCACACTCGGCCGACAACCATGGGAGTGGTCGGCGTGCAAAACGGCCAGACGTCCTAGGAATAGTAGTCAGGCCCACGGCGATGAGGTTGCCGGAGAAGAACTCAACGGCCTCATCTACCGACCTAAACTCATCGACTGAGATAGAGAATTGAGTCATTTCCTGAAATACAGGCCACCGCGCCCGCTCCAATCACCACCGAGGTGGACTCTCAGGCGGCAGTTGCCCTGAAAATGATATTTGAATGGGAAAGTGCATCCGAAGAGCACAAATATAGATCAAGGCAAGAAAATGAAGCGGTTCTCAAGTGATGCGTAAACTCATCCACGTTTAAGACACCTATCTCAAGCTCTTCGATCAGATCGGCAAGGACTTGTCCCCTGGGATTTATGGAGTAATCTTCCCAGAGAGGATGCCTACCGTTCAGATCTCCAAGCAAGAGAAAGGGCCTCGGCAACCGTGCCACGACGCGGCGGAAGTTCCCCGCGTCAAAGTCAGCTGACGGTGGAATGTACGCAGAAATGATAGTATACCTCCTATCCAGGTGGCAGCTGCACAGCCACTGCCTGAAAGGAGGTATCTAAAGAGAAAGGAAGAACGGAGACATCATGCCGGGTGTAAACCGCGCATCCCCCAGCCCGGCCATCCCGTGGTGGTGGGGTCGCAAGACCCTTATACACCGGGAGCGAGGGCAGGTGGCACGCGCCTAGCATGGGCTCCTGCAAAAAGATAGCTAACGGGGAACTGGACGAGACGAGCTTCCGCAGCTCCTCCCAGTTGGCCCGGAGTCCACGGCAATTCCATTGAAGGAATATGCCCTCCAGGCCTAGCTCGGAGGAGACGCGGGGGCCCTCCTCGAACAGAAGACCTTCACAGAAATGGCCGTACGCTTCCCGGAGGCAGAACCTCGGGCGCTGTTGGCCGGACAAAGCGCTGAAGACGCTGTCGCCTTCGAGGACTTATTGGGGAAGGTTTGGCTCGCCATGCGAGTCTTTTCCTCCCTCCACCTCGAAACCTTAGGCGGGCGTTGCGGTTTCGGAGGCGGGGGGCCCTCTTTTCGAGGAACCACCATCTCCGAGCCACTCGCTCCACCTCTAGGCGTGGGAAAAGGAGCCGAAGCTTTTTTGTTGCTGTCCTCCTTTCGGGGGACAGCTTTAGGAACCCAGGAAGATGGTCTGGAGACCAACTTCAGGGGTGTTGCCCCCTGTGACTCTAACGACTCGGTGGAGGCACGTGGCCGTTTCGCCCTTACGGGAAACGGTCACGCTAGGGGAAGAGGGGTGAGCCCTGGTTTTAGCCGGGGCTGGGTATGAACCCTTTTTGCCGCCAGCTTTACCAGGGAAGCGTCCGGGTTGAGTAGAGCCCGCAGAAGGGCTCCGAATGGGCGCGGAAACAGCCGTGCTCGTTTCTCTGGATGGGCCAGGAGCAGAGGGTACCTTTCTAACTATTGATGCATATGACGTCCCAGGCAGAGCCGGGCGCGCCAGGACCAAGTCCTTAGCCTCGCGGAATGAGATTCGATCCTGGGCCTGAAAGGCCAGGATTTCTTTTTTGAGGAGATATGCACCACATTGCTTCGAAGAAGCGGGGTGCGGCTCTCCGCAATTGACACAGACTTCGGGTGACCCCGACTTTGCACGTCTACAAGATCGATTCGTATGGCCGAAGCGGTGACAGTAATAGCACCGCCACGGCAGTGGCGCGAATGCCTTCACGCGGTAGCGGTACCAACGAAGCATGCACCGACTCAGGGAGCTTGAAACTGTCGAACGTGACGAAGAGTGTAGCGGTGGGTCTCGAGGCCCCTCCCTGTTTTCTCATCACACGTTCCACCTTGACAGCCACATGGTCAGCCAGCTCTAAGGTGATGTCCTCAATGGAGTAATAAACGAGTTCCCTCGCATAAACTACTCCTTTCACAAAGTTCATGGTAGAGTGCGGTGTCACACTCACCTGGGTGCCATGAAGTGTCCGAAGAGCACTTATCTTGGCCAATTCAGCGGGATTCGCCAGAAGGCTCCCGTCCGAGAAACGGGTCACCTTCGCCTCTCTACCAATTGCACTAGCTAATCTTCTCCTCTGATGGATCATGTTGCCCTTGGCCAACATGGTGCCATCAGTGGATCGAATAACGAGGAAGCGTTTGAAGCCAGCGGGCTCGAAAACGCCAGGTAACCTCTGAATGAGGGGCCCCGATGTCATCGAGGCTCCGCCCTGTGTACTTTTGGTCTTAGTCAGGGGCTCCGCAACCGGGGGGGCAGAGGGGCCGGATGTGCCGATCTTGGCTTGGTCACTTGCCAAAGTGGAAGCAGACCCATCCGTCCCCACAACCCCCGCGGATAGAGAGGAGCCCCGAGTCTTCTTCTTTTTTGGAGAGGAGGGCGGGGAATGAACCCGCTTCTCACCTCCGCCGGCAGAAGCCCCCAGGCCAGATGGACCGGCCTCAGCCAGTCCTTCTCCGAAATGGAGAAGGTCCTGGTGGTCACAGGGGCACCGGTCAGAGAAAATCCCTCCACTCCTTGTACTGCCTCGGACCTTGCATAGGGGCGGATACGGGTTCAGTGCTTGGAGCCGAGCCCGGATTCTCCCCCATGGAAGGCCCTACCGTCTGAGGCTGGGTTTCCTCAAAGACCATGTCTATCACAGGAGGGGCCTCCAGTTGGCCACCCCCTCCCAGGACATCGCAGGTCCCCTTGTAGCGTCACCAGTCTTGTTTGGGGAGGCACAGGCCTTGACCCCGGCAAGGTTTAAAATTCTTGCCAGCAGGTCTTTTGAGGGAAGCGACCGAAGGGGCCTGGCTTTCTTCTCCCCCCTAAGGGGGTTTGCCCTACCGAGCCGCTTCGATGTGGAGCGGCTGCCTGCTGGCTTTCCCCTTGGAAAGAAGAGAGGGGACTGCCGCTGGAAAGAGGGAGGTGCTCGAAAGCACCTCCAGAGAAGGGGGTGAGGGGGAGTCCCCTACACCCGTAGGCGAAGGAGAGGAGTGAGCCTCCTCTCCGGTTAGAGAGATATGGAGGGTCCCCTGCGCAAGCATTTTTTTCGCTGGAGCTGCCCGAGGGCGGCTCCGTTGATGAGCAAGGGGAAGTTGAGGGTTGTTGTTTTTTTTTAGGTTGTGCATCATTGGGCATGGTGACCCTAAATTTTCTGCGGGACGCAATAGTTCATCACCTCTCACAGTGGCCCGCACTGCAAGAGGTGCTTACAGGCCTGGCAGAGCCAGGCGCCGCCATTTGGGACCCCCCCTCCCGCCTGGTGGCCTGGCAGTCCATCGGCATGGCGGCTCCACCTTGAACACGGCGTAAAAAGATAGATTGTGAAGAGGAGAGGAAAAGGGGATGTGAGGAAGGTATGGGTGGGAATGAAGCAGGTTGTTAAAAAAAACACATCCCGAACCGGAGCTCAGGGGTTAGGGAACGTTGTCCCCTTTCCCCTCAGCCCCGATCCGGGACGGTTGGCTTGAGAAGAAGGTCAGCATCTATCCTGTGAAATTAGAGGCTGACCAGAGAAAGTTGAGGGAGGTTGTATGAAAAGCGACGAGGTAGGGAAGAAATACAGGCTATCTGAAGGAAGGAAGAGAGGCTAAGCTGGGGTCGGACGGAGCGCTGGATCCCGTCAGCACGGCGGCCAGGATGGCAAATCGCCGCGCCCCTTACGGGGTTTGTCCAACTCAAATGGAGCGGAGAAGTCTCCCCCCCACCCCACCGTAGGCGGAATCTATGATTTCGTTGCATTTCACATATGGAAATTGAAAGGCGTCCCCTCGCCCTCATATTTGTCCATGATACCATATTATGATGTGGTACCATAGGCCTTCTCTAGATCGAAAACCACGCGTAATGCTCTCTACGAAGGATGGCTTCGGAGATAGAATTTTCCAGGCGGGGCAGAGTATCCGAGGTGGAGAAGAACTTGCTATAAAGCCGCTCAGTGCAGACATGTGGTATTTGCTGTACATGAAAAAAGACTAATCTAACATTTACCAATTTCTCCATCAACTTGCACACGCAGGAGGTTGTAGTAATTTCCCCCCCCCCCCGTTTGCGAAAAGAGAGCACAGTAACATTTGCCAGGGTCTGGGAGGATACCCTCTGTTACATTACGACCTAAAACTAGCAAGCTTAATTACAGGAGAATAAAGACGCCTTTGAAAGCAAACATCTCGTTACCCTCGGGACTTTTCACCAGGAATTCTTTTGTATTTCGTACTCACTTATTAGCTAACAGCGATAAAATTTGTACTAGCCTTCGAAATGATAAAAAAAGAATTTACATCCGACGGCCACTGCCAGGAGTCATGTACAAAACAGGGGTAGACTTGAAAAGCCACAGAAGGATAGGGGGGACTTAGAAGAGTAAAGCAGTGGCTTCTTGCAGAGGAGCCTCCTTGGGTGCCGCATCGGAGTCCTCCAATTTGGCCTTCTTGGTGGGGGAGGATTCTTTGCCTTCTGTTCAAATCCTATTGAACAAATCTAACAGAAAGGTCATGCCTCATTCACCTAGGTGTCGAAGTATGGCAATAGGACATCGTCCGGAACAGGGGAGGTGTCCGCGCACGAAGCTAGAGCGGAACGCAACTCACTCAATGTAAACCTGTCGTTGAAGGGTCTCTGCCTTTGCCTTTGTAGGTAAAGTCCAGTCGGCGGCCTTCAGCTAAATCACTATGTGCATTGAATGCTGGTGGAGCAGCATCCCGGGTAGAGAATGCGGTCGGGAAGGACTCCACCGCAGAGGCCGGGTCCGAGATTGTGCTCGCTTCTCCTGGAGTTTGAGAGGTGGATGCTGTGAGAACTGTCCCGAATTCTACT
Source organism: Ceratothoa steindachneri (assembly GCA_963969495.1). NCBI lineage: Eukaryota > Metazoa > Arthropoda > Malacostraca > Isopoda > Cymothoidae > Ceratothoa > Ceratothoa steindachneri. Next base: position 112,327,336 of record OZ018327.1, on the reverse strand, counting down.
CTCCTCCACACTTCTGCAACAGGAGGTCTTCCCGTTGAGTGAAGACGCGTATGCCCGCCAGGAAGAGCGGCGGGCGTGCTTCAAAGCATACCGTAACTTAGCCCTAGCTCGACAAAATTCACCGACAGTGAAATCGTTCGGACGTCGCTTATTGCGCATGTAGGCCTAACACTTCTGTTGAGGGCCGTCTAACACTCGGTTGACCACCAGTAGGCTTGCAGAACGGCCAGACGTTCTAGGAATAGTAGTTTGGTCCACCGTGGGAGAAGGAGGGAGGGGGGAGGTGATCACTAACATGGAAATCATCGACCAATCACTTCCCACCCACAATCAGGCTGTGCATCCGGAGAGCACAAAGATAGATCAAGGCAGGAAAATGAAGCGGCCCTCGAGCAGTGGTGCGTAAACTCCTCCACATTTAGGATACCCATCTTCGCCAATCAGGTCGCTAAGGACCTAACCCCTAGGACTGCTCTAGTAGTCTCTCGAGAAGGAATGTCTACCGCTCAAATCTCCGAACAGTAGAAAGGGTCTCGGCAACACTGCCACGATGCGGCCCCACGTCAAATTCCGCTGATGGTGGAATGTACGCAGAAATAATAGTATAGCTCCTATCCAGGGCAGCTGCGCACCCCGGGAGACGACGAGCCTCAGCAGTTCCTCCCAGTTGGTCCGAAGTCCGCGGCAATTCTATTGAAGGAATATGACCTTTAGGCCTAGTTCGGAGTAGATGCGGGGGCCTTCTCCGAAGAGAATACCCTCACGTGAATGGCCGGAGACAGAACTCCGGGAGCTGTTGGCTGAACAAGGCACTGAAGGCCTTATCGAGGGAGGTTGGGCTCGCTATGCAAGTCCCTCAGCCTCGATACCTTGGGCGGGTGTGTCGGCTTCTGAGGCGGGAGTCCCTCGTTTGGAGGATTCGCCGTTTCCCTGCACCAGGTCTAGCCTTAGGAGCTGAAGCTCCTTTATTGCTGTCCTCCTTTCGGGGAGGTAGCTTTAGGAACCACGGGATACGGCCTCATGACCACCTTGAGGCATGTTGCTTCCTGCGAGTCTAATGACTCCGGGGATGGGCGCGGCAGTTTCGCCTTACGGGAAACGGTGGGGGAGGAGGGACGGGAGGGAGCCCTGGTTTTAGCCGAAACTGGGTGTAAATCCAGCGTGGTGTCAGCTCTACCAGGAAAGCGCCCAAGGTGAGTAGAGCCCGCAGGAGGGTTCCGATTGGGTGCGGACACGACCGTGCTCAGATGCATGGAAAGGCCGGGAGCAGAGATTGACTTTTTTTTAAAAATATTGTCATAAGAGGTGCCAGGACCAAGTCCTAAGCCTCGCGGAATCAGAGACGATCCGCTCCCTGAGCAGCAAGGATTTCCTTCTCTAGGAGATAGGCGCCACATTGCTTCGAAGATGCGGGTCTCCGCAATTGATACACTTGGCCTTACACGATAGATGCTTATTGTGGGCGGACTCGGAGCAACTTACACAGACTTAAGGAAACCCAGAAATTGCAAGTCTGTAGGAGCGATTCGTATGGCCGAAGCGGTGAGAGTAGTTGCACCTCCGCGGCAGTGACACGAATGACTTCACGGGGTAGCGATACCAACCGGCACGCACTGACTAAGGGAGCCTGTCACGGTCGAACGTGACGAAGAGTGGAGGGGTGGGTCTCGAGGCCGTTTCCTGTTTTCTCGTCACACGTTCGACCATGACCGCCCGTGGTCGGCCAGCTCTAAAGTGATGTCACGTAAGAGGAGTTTTCACTCCTTTCACAATGTTCATGAGAGAGTGCGGCGTCACACTCACCTGCGAGTCATTGAGTTTCCGAAAGGCACTAATGATGGCCCCCTCGGAGGGATCTGACGCATCCGCCAGAAGGCTCCCGTTCGAGAAACGTTAACCGGCTCTAGACCAATCAAAAAAGCTTATGCTCTCCTCTGATGGATCATGTTGCCTTTACTCAGCATGGTGCCCTCTGTGGAGCGAATAACCACCTACTCTGAATAAAGGGAACAGACTTAATCGAAGCTTCGCTCAGCGCACTTGCGAATTTAGTCGTGTTCTGGGACCCATCACCCGAGAGCGTCTCGTGGCCGGACGTGCTGATTTTGGCATGGTCGCTTGCTGAAGCGGCAGCGGATAGGTCCTTCCACGGAGGTCGATGAATCCCTGGTCCTCTTTGACTTCTTGTTCTTTTTAAGAGAGGAAAGTGGAGAGTGAATCCGCTTCTAAATGCCCCAAGAAGCGCTCATCCAGGTCGGATGGCTGGCCTCAGCGAGATCCTTCTGCGATATACGGAAGGGCTTAGCTGTCAAAGGGACAGCACTCCCTCCTATCTTTGAATCCTGGGGACTCGAGCCGCCTTAGAAGCTTGTACACGGGCGGACTCAGGTTCGGTGTTTGGCACCGAATACGGGTTCTTCCCAATGGAAGATCCTATCATTTGGGGTTGGGTCACCTCCAGAACTATGTCGAGCTCAGGGAAGCGGGAGGGGAAGGGGGCTCGAAGTGGCCATCATCCGCAAATGTATCTCTATTGGGGAAGAGGGGGGCAGTCACTCCGATCCCCCCACATTAATATACAGGAGTGCTGAGGACGGCCTGACTGACCCCACTATCGCTTGCCCCTATAAGGGGGGTTGGCCTTATCTAGTGACTCGAACCGGGAGCGGTTTATTCTGTTAAGGGAAGAGGGGATCGCAGCTGCTGCCGAGGTGGCCTCGTCCATGGACGAATCCAAAGAAGTGGCTCAGGAGAAAGCTACCTCTCCCGTAGGCGTAGGAGAGAAGTAAACCTCCTCTCCGGTATTAGTGGATTGCAGTGACCCCAGAGAAAGGGCAATGGGAGCCAACTCCTTTTTCTGAGGTTGAGCTGCCAAAGGGGAAGCCACTTTGCTGCACGAAAAAAGTGAGTGGTGAGCCCCTCCAGCGGTCGATGGTGTCTTCTTTTCCCTCATCTTCCCCCGACACCTATGGAAGGTGAGGCTGCGCTTGGAGGCAGATCTCCATGCGCCTGCGGTCGCCTATTATTCCTTTCAGTTGTAGCCATACTCAGAAAAAAAAAGGAAACTGCATGGAAAGTAGATACTATGACCTCCCAATGCCTTGAGAGGTTAAAAGAAAAGTCTCCATAGGATCAGAAAATTCCAGAATGTGATCATTTACACATACTCGGCCCATAGGTTCGGGCTAAGTTGAACCTTGACAACCTGGCCCGCCATTTAGCAGAATTTGTCCTCGAGCTTTGACCATAGAGGATCGTGTCGACGTAGCCCCTTTATATGTCTACCGGAAGAAGATGAACAAAGTCCATGGCATGGCACAGCACACCCCGTGACTAATACTTTGTGCCCTCGAGCGCAGGTAGGGGCCCCGCGGTATACAGTGTCACTCGACTGAGAAGCCATAAGTGGATGAGAGTGCGCCGAGCAGCCAGAGCCTTGCTCCCCTCCATTGGAAAGGTTTTGCGTGATGCAGGAGAGGCAACGTGGGCGATCAAGATCGACCTACAGCTTGGATTTTACCACATCAAAATCCACCCCAATGCTAGGCCTTGGTTCGGCGTGCTCTGTGGTTCCGAGCGCTTGCCCATGGGGTTCGCGGGATCTCCCTACATCATGCATGGCTCCAATCTTCGCGGAGTTTGCGCGACAGACGGGTATCGTCGTTTACACTTACCTCGACGACGTCCTGGGCCTAGGCTGCCCCACCGCCCTCCTCAGATTCATCGAACGGGTCCGCAACTCTTCCATTTTAATAAATGATGCAAAGTCCGTGCTTACTCCCACTCGTCACCTGGTGTACTTGGGCGTTGATATCGATCTGCGCCCCAGTCTCCCACCGAAGATGCGGAAGAAGACCTGCACGGCCCTCGAATGGGCCCCTCGTGTTCCCTCTACTTCTCCCTTTTGGGCCAGGCTAGGTGGCCTTTTGAATTTCGTGGGCATGGCCATTAGCCTTCCGCGCTCCTCCCGGGTCGCCCTTCTGGCGATTCTCCTTCCTTCCGAGTGGGTCCCCTGGGCCGGGGCACGAGTCGGGTGGGCCCCTCCCTCGCTCCCCGTCGCTTTTAGCGACGCCACTCCATGGATGTTGGGGTAGGTGTTCGACCAGAGGCGGGCCTCTTTAAATTTGTCAGCCCCTACCCATGCTGTCAAGGCTGAGTTTGCAGCCCTGTTAATACTTTATCTTAACAGACCCCATTACCACTTGTTTTCCGATTCCACAGCGAGTGTTTCCTTGCTTAACAAGGGCGCTCTGCTTTCCTAACTTTTACCCTTTGTTAACTCATATATCCTTATCATGTTTCATGTAACCTTTTGTTCCCATAGGCCGACGGTCACGTGGGTGCCGTCCGAGTCGAACCTCGCTGACGGTCCGTCGCGTGGATTAAGCGCTGGTTAGCGTATGCGATTTTTCCGTGACGTCATTTATGACGTCCCGATAAATCCATGACGTTTCCAGCTGGCGCTGACGTCACTCGCGACGGAGTATAAAAGCTGTCGTTCGGTTCTCGGCCGACCATACAGCGATCGATTTCTACGTGAGCTCTACAACCTAAGAGAAGTCTTAGCCGGCAAAGGAGGAAACGTTGTGGGAAAGTCACCTCACGGACGCTCACCAACGGATTTTTTCTCGAGGACGAGATTCCAACTTCTACAAGTACCCCCGGACCTAAATAGGACCTTAAGTCACCCCCTGCCCCCACCCATCCCTGCTCCACCGTGATGTCTGGCTCCGTGAACGTGACTCTACACATATAGCTTCGTTGCAACTATGCCGTTCTACTTAGAAAAGGCATAATTGAAAACTCTGGGGAAAGGAGGTCTGAGGCTTACCCCGCTGCGGAACCCAGAGGAAGAAGCAACCTGGTTTGGGATTCAGTTACAAACGTGGGGAGGCATAACAACCTACCCTGCGGCACCGTCCACGACCACAGAGGGAGACTCTTCCGTCTCTGTGAGATGTCGGACGTAACTGTTAAATAACCAAAACCCAATAGAGGGGGCGGCACCCCGACTGGAGTCAGTTGATTCTGGCTTCAGTCATCATTAAGTCCGCCATGTTTTTACACCCTCTGAGGAGCCCAACCAGGTCCATAAAATCATCCATCACCCTTCACTACATTCGAGTCATGTTCACGGGGTCCTCATCGGCGGGGCGGGGGCTTTCCCATATAAAAAAGAAAAAACCGTATAGACCACAAAAATGGCAAACACCTCTCACCTCATACTAACGAGCACCACACAACCAGCACCCGACACAATCGACCACCACACATTGCTCACGCTAGCCTCCACCCACGACACACCAATAACCAACATAATAAAACTACGCACAGGCCACAAGCTCGTCTTCCGCTCACAGGAGGACGTGCTAACTTTCCACCAAAACGCCACCACCACACTACTAAACACACACAACCTGCAGACAAGACTCGCTGACGGTATCATGAAACGATACCAAATACGTGTCACAAGGACCAACCCTTTGTGGTTGGCCTTCACTAACGAGGACCTTCGCTCGCACCTCCGTCAGGAGTACGGGGAGGAGGTCATCAAGGACCTGTACTTCAACAGGTCCAAAAACTGGGCAGTAATTACACTGTCCAGTGACAACATGAAAAACATGCTGCTAGACGAAGGCATCAAGGTCTGCGGCACCCTCACAAACCCCACACACATAGAGGAACAACACAACATCAGACCCACACAATGCCACCGGTGCTATAAAACCGGTCACAGCACCAACACCTGTACTGCAGACCTAATCTGCTCAAAGTGCAGTGTAATGGGGCACCACTACACGACCTGTACCTCCACCACAGCCCGCTGTGCAAACTGTGGCGGCGACTACGTCGCCGTCAACCCCAGGTGCCCTTACCTATGCAAGGCACGCCACGACGCCGTGGAGGCCATCCGGCACCCACAACAAAACACGCGCACTAAGACCACGACAATAGGTCGTATTAGTGTAATACAATTAAACGTACGCAGTTGGCACGGTATTCGCCATACGGTCGCCAACTGGGTACTCAACACACAAAGACCCGACATCATACTCCTGAACTCCACCAGCTTACACCCTCCCAATAACAGACTTCGCATTGCAGGCTATCACACATACTTATCCCAACAGGCGCGGCACCTAGGATCTGCGATCCTAGTAAAGCGCAACATACACCACTCCCTCGTCAACACACACGACCCCTCCTTTCTAGCCTGCAAAATAGACCGAAGCTCTGGCCCCATAATAGTGGCCACACATTACAGACCACCACGAATACAGCTAAACTTAGAAGTCCCACTCCGGGCCCTTTCAAACTACAACCTACCTATCTTCTTCGCGGGGGACCTCAACGCTTTTCACCCGACACTCCTTTCCAACAATATGAACGATGCGGGGAGCTACTTGGCCAGTGCCTTGCGGCGTTTCCGCTGCGAACACATCGGCCCTGCCTTCCCCACGTTCTTCGGCACGCGCGGGGGCACCACATCCCCGGATGTGGTCTTCCGTAACGACCACGCCACACGATTCTACACTCACATTGCACCCGGTCCCCACGTACTATCAGACCACATACCAATATGCCTTCTCATATCCACATCCCCCATACTCATCCCCACATCACCTATATACGACTACAAAAACACAAACTGGGCTGAATTCAGGAGCCACATATCCACAAACACACCACATAACCTCGACCTGGAGAACACCAATCCAGGACAAATAGACCACCACTGGTGCTCACTCTTGGACACCATCACCACCGCACGGAATCTACACTCACCACGCAAAAACTACACCTGCTTTAAACACTTCACATTTTCAATACACACACAGAGACTTATCACACAGTACAACAAACACTACACCAGAGGCCCACGACAACAGAACATCAACCAACTACGTGCCCGCATCCTTCAATGCGTGCAGCTAGATAGGAACCGGCAGTGGCGTGAGGTCGTCCGCATCGCAGACGACACCCGTTGCATGGACCCTTCCTTCTTCTGGCGGCACGTGAAAAGGATGCTGGGTACGGAACCATCCAAACCAATAACACTGAAAATAAACAACCACACACTCACTGACACCAATGACATCCTCGACGCATTCAGGTCCCACTGGGACACAGTACACACCCACAACCCTCCAAAACAACATGCGCAGGAGCACTTCCAGGACATTCAGGAATGGTGCCGGACTCATGCTCACGAGCTGAGGCCTGCCCCCCTGATACGCATGGAGGTGCTCGACTATACGTCCACACTTACCACTCCAATCACCGTCGAGGAAACAAAACAACACTACATAAAATCGACACCAAAACGCGCCCGCGGCCCCTCCGGCCTACCAGCCACACTAATACATAACCTCCCCGTAGACATATACCCCACACTCACACATCTATTCAATGCCTCTCTAGCCTCAGGCCACTTCCCCAAAATATCCAAAGTCTCTCACAATATACTCCTTCACAAACAACACAAAGACCCAAACAATTACAGGCCTATTGCTCTATTAGAGCACCTAGGCAAAATACTCGAACGTATGGTCAACTGCCGCCTAAGGGAGTTCCTGGAAGAGAGGGACTGGTTCTCCCCCCCCCCATCAATACGGGTTCAGGAGGCAGGTCCACTCAGGCAGCCGTGACCATCGTACACGACAGAATACAGAAGAAACGACAGATACACCAAAAGACTCTCTCCGTCAGTAAGGACGTGGAGAAAGCCTTTGACAAGGTGTGGCACGAGGGACTCCGTTGGAAACTCGCCAACAACACGGAGTTACCTCTCTGCACCAGAAGGCTCCTCTCACACTACCTCACTGGACGGCGCTGCCACATTAGATACAACAACACCCTTTCAAGACCCTTCACACCACGCTCAGGCGTTCCCCAAGGAAGCGTTCTGGCACCCACACTCTACATTATGTTCACAAACGACACCCCACGCCCACCAGAAAACTGCGTTCACACATACATAGTGGCCTACGCCGACGACGAGACCATTCTTGTCAGCGGCCGGGCCCCCGAAGAAATCGCGCTCCATGCACAAAGAATACTTGACGAGAATACAGACTACGAGGACAAATGGCTGATTGCCACGAATCGTCAGAAGACACAGATGACACTCTACGGCGCTAGAGATCACTTCATGCACAACCTACAAATCTACTCACACACACCAAACATGATCCACCAAAACCCAACAAGGCTCGCATACACACAGTGCACCAAAATCCTGGGGGTAACATTCGACAAATCCCTCAGGTTCAACTTACACCAGAGCATAATACAAGCAAGAGCTTCATGTACAAACGCATCGCTGGGTAGAACCTACCCAGCGAGTAAAAAACTAAAACTACACCTATACAAAGCACTCGTGCGTCCCATTCTCACGTACGCCCCACTGTCACTCGTAGCTTCGAGCGACACGTGGAAGCGAAAGGCTCAGCGCATTCAGAACTCTGCTCTGAAGCGCGCTTGCCGTTCGCCGCTGTACTCGAGAATGGACGCACTACACAACAACAACAAACTAACTCCTCTCAACACCTACGCTCACACCAGACTTACAAAACAACTTGAAAAACTCACCACAGACCCACTTTACACCTCGCTACATGTAAGAAGGTACGCGATGGCGCCGCGATATCCCGCGGCCCACGAACACCTGCCACCCGTACCATTCTTCGCATAAAACCAATAAGGCATCGTGAATAACGCGTTTCCGGATGGACTGTCAGCCTCCCCCCCCTGACTTGCCCCCAACCCTCGCCCAGTCAATTACCACATAACCTACACCCTCACTACAACACCTCGCTTCGGTGTATAGCCACCGACCTATCTACTCTCGCTGTCCCTTTCTTAATTATTTTCCGCAACGCTCCTCTCTGACTACCCGACTGCCGTGTTACAGCAGTCCCTCTCTGTTCTTTCTATACACAAAATGCAATGCTCGGCCGACATCATACAGCATCAGAAATCCTCGAGATCTATACGACCTAAGAGAAGTCTTAGCCTGCAAAGGAGGTAAAGTCGAGGGAAGTCACCTCCAAGACCACTCCTGATCAACAGCCATACCGAGGACGGTAGCATTCATCGACCTGCAAGATACCCCCGGACCTAAATAGGACCTTCAGTCACCCCCCTCCCCCGAATAAAAAATCCTTTATTTCCCAGGCGCGTCATCCTGGTATGACGTGCTACCCCCCCCCCCCCCCCCATCCCTGCTCCGCCGTGATGTCTGGCTCCGTGAACGTGACTCTACACATATAGCTTCGTTGCAACTATGCCGTTCTACATAGAAAAGGCATAATTGAAACTCTGGGGAAAGGCGGTCTGAGGCTTACCCCGCTGCAGAACCCAGAGGAAGAAGCAACCTGGATCGGGATTTCAGTTACAAACGCGGGGAGGCATAATAACCTACCCTGCGGCCACCGTCCAAGACCACAGAGGGAGACACTACCGTCTCTGTGAGATGTCGGGCGTAACTGTTAAATACCCAAAACCCAATAGAGGGGGCGGCACCCCGACTGGAGTCAATTGATTCTGGCTTCAGTCATCATTAAGTCCGCCATGTTTTTACACCCTCTGAGGAGCCCAACCAGGTCCATACTCATCCATCACCCTTCACCACATCCGAGTCATGTTCACGGGGTCCTCATCGGCGGGGCGGGGGTACGCCCCAAGTAAAGTAAAAAAAAAAAATCGATAATTAATCATGGCATCCAGCAACTCACACTTGATACTCACACCCACCACAATAGACCACCACACGCTACTAAACCTAGCCGCCACTCACGACACCCCGATCACCAACATCATCAAACTACGCACAGGCCACAAGCTCGTCTTCCGCTCACAGGAGGACGCGCTAACCTTCCACGAAAAAACAACCGCTGTACTCAACACACACAACCTCACAACAAAACTCGCTGACGGTATCCTAAAGAGATACCAGATTCGGGTGACAAGGACCAACCCTTTGTGGCTGGCGTTTACAAATGATGATGACCGCACCCACCTCCGACAGAAGTATGGGGAGGAGGTCATCAAGGACCTGTATTTCAACAGGTCGAAGAACTGGGCAGTGATCACACTGTCCAGCGATACTATCAAAAACATGCTGCTAGACCAAGGCATCAAGGTCTGCGGCACCCTTACAAACCATTGAAGAACAACATAACATTAGACCCACACAATGCCACCGGTGCTACAAGACCGGACACAACACCAGCACATGTTCAGCAGACTTAATCTGCTCAAAGTGCAGTGTAGTGGAGCACCACTACACGTCCTGCACCTCAACCACAGCCCTCTGTGTAAACTGTGGCGGCGACCACGTCGCCGTCAACCCCAGATGTCCTTACCTAAGTAAGGCCCGCCATGACACCGTGGAGGTTATTCGGCGCCCACAACAAACACATACAGCCACACACTCCGCCCTCGCCCCCCCCTCCCCTCACCAGAACATTCGCCGCAGCTGCCTGCTCCCCCTGGCCTACCCCAGACGCACCCCCCCCCTTGCAGCAACCACACCTCACCCACAGATCCCATCTCCCCCCACCCCAGCACACAACACTCAGAGACCCCCACTACTACCAACACCCACAGGTCACACAACCACCCCCACCCCACATCACACAAGCAACAACACAAAAACAAAACTACACCTGGCCACCCTGCTCTCAGCGGTGGCAAAATACATGTCGAGGGGCGACCCTCGCTTATACGCAAAACTATTCAACACACTATTCGCCTCCAATGGCATAGAGCAGATCACCTTCCCTGAGAAGGTGTTCGCTCTAATAGACGAACACACAAGCAGACCCGCACTCCTCCCCCCCCCTCCGGGAACCACTGGCCCCCACTCTCATCACGCTCTCCCCGCCGTCTGTCCTGTCCCTGCATCTTCCTTAGCCACTGCTCCCGCCTCTCTCCCAACCACCTCTCCTGCCCGCACCCCTTCCACCTCTCTATCAAAACCCCGCCTTCCTTCCACTGCCACCACCCCTCTCCCACAGCTGCCACCGTCACCCCAACCCCCACTCTCACTCAGTCCACCACACCCCGTGCCAATCCAAAAAAACCCACCCGCGCACACAGGCACGGGACAAACAAGCCTCTCCCTCTCCTGTCGTTTCCACTCCTTCCCCCTCAACCCCCCCCTCCGCCGACCCAACTTCCTCTCTCCCCCGACACCCCTCCTCTCATAATCTGCACCTCTCCAACTATCTCTAGCCCCTCATCTCCCAGCTCTCCGCCACAAACTTCCCCCCTCCAAAGCGACCACCTCGACATCCACGCCCACAGAACACACTCCTCCATCCACTACGGCTCCCCCACCCAACAACACCACCGTGACCCACACAAAACAACAGTCTACACGCGTTAAGGTACTCGCTCCTCATGCCTCCTGGGTAATTACCAAGGAGAAGGGGACGGTACCAGGCAAGTCAGCCTCCCGCGCCCTCCGCCCACGACAATAGGTCGACTTAGCCTAATACAATTAAACGTACGCAGCTGGCACAGTATTCGCCATACGGTCGCCAACTGGGTACTCAACACACAAAGACCCGACATAGTACTCCTGAACTCCACCAGCCTACACCCTCCCAACAACAGACTCCGCATTGCAGGCTATCACACGTACCTATCTCCACAGACGCGGCACCTAGGATCTGCGATCCTAGTAAAGCGCAACATACACCACTCCCTCGTCAACACACATGACACCTCCTTTCTAGCCTGCAAGATTGAAACAAGCTCCGGCTCCATAATAGTGGCCACTCACTACAGACCACCACGAATACAGCTAAACTTAGAAGTCCCACTCCGGGCCCTATCAAACTACAATCTGCCTATCTTCTTCGCGGGGGACCTCAACGCTTTCCACCCGACACTCCTTTCCAACAACACAAACGATGCGGGAAGTTACTTGGCCGGTGCCTTGCGGCGCTACCACTGCGAGCACATCGGCCCTGCCTTTCCCACGTTCTTCGGTCCGCACGGAGGCACCACATCCCCGGATGTGGTCTTCCGCAACGATCATGCCACACGATTCTACACTCACATATCATCCGGTCTCCACGTACTATCTGACCACATACCGATATGCCTTCTCATATCCACATCTCCCATACTCATCCCTACATCACCTCTATACGACTACAAGAACACGAACTGGGTAGAATTCAGGAGTCACATATCCACAAATACACCACATAACCTCGACCTGGAGGACACCAATCCAGGACTAATAGACCACCACTGGTGCTCACTTCTAGACACCATCACCACCGCACGAAACCTACACTCACCACAAAAAACTACACCTGCATAAAACACCACATTCTCAATACACACACAGAGACTCATCACACAGTACAATAACCACTACACCAGAGGCCCACGACAACACAACATAAATCAACTACGTGCCCGCATCCTTCAGTGCGTGCAGCTAGACAGGAACCAGCAGTGGCGTGAGGTCGTCCGCATTGGGGACGACACCCGTTGCACGGACCCTTCCTTCTTCTGGCGGCACGTAAAAAGGATGCTGGGCACTGAACCATGCAAACCGATCACACTCAAAATAAACAACCACACACTCACAGACACTAACGACATCCTCGACGCATTCAGGTCCCATTGGCACACAGTACACACGCACAACCCATCAAAACCACATGCGCAGGAGCACTTCCAGGAAATCCAGGAGTGGTGTCGGGCCCACGCTCACGAGCTATGGCCTGCCCCCCTGATAAGAATGGAGGTGCTCGATTACACGTCCACACTAACCACTTCAATCACCGTCGAGGAAACAAAACACTACATAAAAACGACACCAAAACGCGCCCCCGGCCCCTCCGGCCTACCAGCCACACTCATACACAACCTCCCCGCAGACATATACCCCACACTCACACACCTATTCAACGCCTCACTAGCCTCAGGCCACTTCCCCAAAATATTCAAAGTCTCTCACAACATACTCCTACATAAACAGCACAAAGACCTGAAACACCCAAACAACTACAGGCCTATTGCTCTATTAGAGCACCTAGGCAAAATACTTGAACGAATGGTCAACTGCCGCCTACGGGAGTTCCTGGAAGAGAGGGACTGGTTCTCCCCCCCCCCCCATCAATACGGGTTCAGGAGAGGCAGGTCCACTCAGGCGGCCGTGACCATCGTTTACGACAGAATACAAAAGAAACGAGATACACCAAAAGACTGTCCGTCAGTAAGGACGTGGAGAAGGCCTTCGACAAGGTGTGGCACGAGGGACTCCGTTGGAAACTCGCCAACAACACGGAGTTACCTCTCTGCACCAGAAGGCTCCTCTCGCACTACCTCACTGAACGGTGCTGCCACATTAGATACAACACCCTATCAAGACCTTTCACACCACGCTCAGGCGTTCCCCAAGGAAGCGTACTGGCACCCACACTCTACATCATGTTCACAAACGACACCCCACGCCCACCAGTAAACTGCGTTCACACCTACATAGTGGCCTACGCCGATGACGAGACCATTCTCGTCAGCGGCCGGGCCCCAGAAGAAATCGCGCTCCACGCACAAAGAATACTAGACGAGAAGACAGATTACGAGGATAAATGTTTGATTGCCACGAATTCTCAGAAGACACAGATGACACTCTACGGCGCTAGAGATCACTTCATGCACAACCTACAAATCCACTCACACACACCAGACATGATCCACCAAAACCCAACAAGGCTTGCATACACTCAACGCACCAAAATTCTGGAGGTAACTTTCGACAAGTCCCTCAGGTTCAATTTACACCAGAACATAATACAAGCAAGAGCCTCACGCACAAACACATCGCTGGGTAGGTTCTACCCTGCGAGCAAAAAACTAAAACTACACTTATATAAAGCACTCGTGCGTCCCATTCTCACGTACGCCCCGCTGTTGCTCGTAGCTGCGAGCGACACGTGGAAGCGAAAGGCTCAGCGCATTCAGAACTCTGCTCTGAAGCGCGCTTGCCGTTCGCCGCGGTACTCGAGAATGGACGCACTACACAGCAACAATAAACTAGCTCCTCTCAACACTTACGCTCACACCAGACTCACTAAACAACTCGACAAACTCACTACAGACCCACTATACACCTCGCTACACGTGAGAAGGTACGCGATGGCGCCGCGATATCCCGCGGCCCACGAACACCCGCCGCCCGTACCGTTCTTCGCATAAACCAGTAGGAATCATGAGTGGCGCGTTTCCGGATGAGCAGTCAGCCTCTCCCCAACCCTCGCCCAGTCAATACCACATAACCTACGCCCCCACAACAACACCACTCATCGGTGTATAGCCACCGACCTATCAACTCTCGCTGTCCTTTTCGTAAATGTTTTCCGCAACGCTCCTCTAACTACCTGACTGCCGTATCACATACAGCGCTCCCTCTCTGTTCTTTCTATACACAACAAGCAAGCTCGGCCGACACTCGTGCTCCGCCTGCCTCTGGTTAATTACCTAAAATAAATTGTGTATACTTTCTGTTGAGGTGCTTCACAAATGTTTAAATAGTTCATAACCCCCAAATAAATTTACTTGTAGAAGAGCAAGTTTGGAAAGGGGTAGGCGAGTATGTAATAAATACAAGTAGAGGCGCATCCACTAAGTAGGGTGGGTGATCACCTATTATTACCATACCCTGGTGGTAGGTGATCCCGGGATGGCGTGCAGTCCAGCCAGGCACCATGTTTGCCGAATCAAACTCTGTCCAGGTGAATACAGTTCCTCTGAGTAAAAAGTGCGGGTAGACAAAAGGGTGAGGAGATAGTCGCAAAAGAAGAAGAAAACGTAGCAGAGAGGGACGCACACCAACTTTCCCAGGCCCCATCAAAGAGTTCACATCAATCCAGCGACAGGGCTTCCCTAATTTGCAGTTAGGCTGGGAGGATGTGCAGCTCCTCCAGGGTCTCAGGATCCATGAAAAGTTCAGTGACAACATTAAAGAAGATGCAGGAACAGATGGATAACCAGTGACATTCACACCTCAGGGGTGTTACATAAGAAACATCCTTGATACCCCCCACCCGTCAAATTTATTTATTTAAGGGAAAACAAGGTGGCAGCCGCCCAATCCTAATGGATTCTCACTGGCAGCACTGATGAAACGGGGTCGCCCGAAATAGGTTATAAGCAGTGTGGAAAACACCCAATAAAATATCAACGAGGGCAATTCCGGCAGTCTGTAAGGACAAATCCGGCAGTTTGTAAGGGGAAATCCGGGAGTTTGTAGGGGGGGATCGGGCAGTTTGTAAGGGGAAATCTGTAAAGAAGCTTTCATTCTTTCATTAGCCCAGTGGATATGGCATTGGAATTCTAGCATCAAGGATTGGGTTTGTTTCCAGTGAGCAATGACACAAAACCTTCAGTGGTGTAACAAGCTGAGTACCCAATTGGCAGATAAACTGACACTATGTGGGTGAACTCCCTTAAACATCATGCACAACCAATCGCAACATCACTATCATTCCCTTATCTTCACAGCACAACATTGCCACTCTCTTCTCTCCCAAAACACTACCAATAGTACTAGTATCTCCTGGCACTTGTATCCACATTACCCAAGGTGGAGTACCAGCATCTCCTATGGGAGGTACTCATATCTTCGTCTGACGCAGAACCAGGATGGATTCTAGGGTGCTGGTTGGGGGTCAAAATGCAATATTACTAAACACACACACCCCCTCCCCCCAAAAGGACTGACTTCAGGTGCCTTTGGGCTTGTCAGCAATCGTCATATTGATTTTTATGTGTATTTCACTTTCCCATGGGCAGGGGTCTCAGCACAATGAGAGGGCTGGAGCAATTTACTGTAAAGAAAGTGGTGAGGTTAGGAAAAATAAAAATTGGTAGAGGCATATAGTAGCAAATCTCTTACAGGCAGTGTTGTAAGAGCAAACTGTGGGTATTGGTGCCAGGATTCCCGATGTCAGCTGCAGCATGATTACATACAATACACCTGAAATTTCTTTCTTTGGAAAGTGCATATCTATTAAAAACCACTAACCCCCCCCCCACACAAAAATGAAAAATGGGATCATGGAAGCTGGTCAGTGACTAGTCTAGAAAATTAGTGAGACAAGGCTTGTAAAAAAGTTTAAACAATGGAAGATATAGAAGGAATAAAAAGCACAGGTAGTTTTAATCTAGTTTAAAATTACTGGGGAGCAAGAGGGTGTGTCACTCTTCCAGGTGCAGGCAGTGGAGAGGAAGATGGGCTGCAAATTGGATTATACAAGTGTCTCAGGAGACAAGGTAGTTATGATATGTTTCTGGGGGGCTACTGGGTAGGGATCTGATGGCATTATTGCAAGGTCGGGGGGGGGGGTCAAATGCATTAATTACTTACAATTTCTGGCATGAGTGGATCATCAGGGTTGGGGGCACTCATCAATAATCGAATTGATGTGAGGAGGGAAGAAATGTTTATTGCAGGTCGCCAACTTCCAGATGGGGGCATTTTGAGCATATCCAAACAAATCCTGCCCCTTGTGTCAATATTTGGATGGTAGATTGGAGTGGCAAAACGAACATTTGGGGGTTGAAATGGGTATCTGCAAAGTAAATCCCCTGTAACAAGGGTGACTCTAATCCTGAATTAAAATCCCCCTTATGATTACAAAGCCACATTTGGTGTGGGTTATGAGATACAGTTTCAATACAAGTCAGCTTGACAGTGGCTATCATACCCTCTGGTTTGGATCCCATATTAAACTGTAGGCCCTCACAGAAAAATAAAAGCCCTAAAAATGAATGCGGATCCGAGGTAAAAACCCTCCCACTTTTTTCTTATCTAAGCCCTTTTTTCCCCCCTTTCTCCATAAGTGGTTGATACATTTGAGAAGTTTCTAAAAAAAAAAAAATCTTTTTAACTTGAATTCTATTCTAGGGACCGCTGTCATGGGCATAAGTCACTGTAATCAAACCAGCCTAATGATTAAGATATGTTAAAAAAAATAAAACGGAATAGAAACTAATAAAAGCCCCCACCCCCCTCCAGCATCAGAGGGAAACGTCTTCCGGCAGCGCCCCATCAAATTTAGGCCCTTATCTGCCGACTGCATGCAAGGGCATAGTCTGTGAAATAAAATCAGCCTACTTATTAGGCAATATTTTTTAAAAAAAGGACCCCCAAAAAACTAAGAAAAAAAGGAAAATGCATGCAGAGACATTGGGAGGAACTCCCACCCCACTTCCGGCACACAGGCATGTAACCAACACCAAACAACGGGCCTCTTGCCTCCTTTTTTTCAGGAGCCCAACTGGTGACTAGGGAAAAATTTGATGTTCTCACAGCCTATTACTAGGCTATATTAACAAACAAATAATATGTAAATAACAATAAAAAAAAAGGTCAAAGGCTAAAAAAGAAAAGCAAAAAGGCAACAAGAAGGAATAAACCCCGGCATTGGGGTAGACCCCCCCCCCCCGATGTAGGAATATAGACCAACAAAAAAGTCAACTAAAATGGAAGAGACCAGCCTCCTCCAAAAAGTCGTATAGTCTGCAAGTCTGTGTGCACGAACTAGTTCCTGAGTACAAGGGGCAAGTGATAGCAACCCGGGAGAGGTAACATGCATGAAGATCACCAAGACTGGGACATTCAACAATAATGTGCCAAAGAATCTGGGAAACAACGCAGTCATCACAATAAGGAGCAGGTGAGCGCTCCATCAAATGGTGGTGCATCCCACGAGTGTGTCCAATTCGAACACAACATAAAGCAACCTGAAGCCGTCGCGGCATTGGAGGGTAGGTCTATGGGAAGAGTCGTGGTGCAATGGCACGTAACTTTAAGTTCCTCTCGTCCATCTCCCATCTTCTTTGCCAAGCCACCCGTATTCCTGCCATGTAATCGGTCTGAGGAAGAGTGAAATGCTGGTCTGGTCACCCAGTCCTCGCAGACTCTTTGGCGCCCTCATTTCCCGTAATTCCCACATGTCCAGGAACCCAGCAGATGATCTCGACATCCACCAGGTTCGCCAAGACCGTGACATCACAGATATTGCGAACCAGGGGATGCAGAGATTCCAATGCCGCGAGAGTATTCAGGGTGCTTTGTGAGTCGTTATAAATCTAAATCTGGTCTCAGAACAAGGTACGTCGCCTTATCTCCCGTACCAGGAGGTGTATTCCAACCAGGGGCATTCCCCATGACTGTAAACAAGGGAACAGGACTACAGGGCGCCTTTGATTAGCCCTGACAGCTATCATTGGGCACGGTGGCATATGCCTTCTCTGCCACCCCTTGGGAAAACCCAGACTAAATCCTACACTTGATGTGGTAGGCAGGTCAGGATGATGAATCCAGCTTGGTCACCGGCTTATGAGTGGTTAGGGTCAACACCCCTACATCTTTACGTCAGAGTGTTTGCTTCCATGATCCAAATGAGCACCAGGTCATGATCAAGGAGGTTCATGGGCAGAAGAAGGGGCCAACAAAAAGGTAGAGAAAAAGGTGAATTTAAAGAGAGGATGGAAGGGCAGGGGCAAAACATGGAGAGTTGGTACAGTAGACGGAGATTAGGAGTTAGCAAAGGAAGGAAGAGAGGCTAAGCTAGAGCTGGATGGGGCCCTGAGTCCCATTAGCATGGAGGTGAGGAAAGCAAATCATTGTGCCCCTTATGGGGTGGTCATCCTATGGCAATGATGACATGCCAACATAACACAGAATAAACATACCTATAAAGGAGCAAATATATTTCCTGCATAGGGAGACCAACTTTGTAGGAATGACTAAAAAATAGTCATCAAAATATATTGCAGCGCATTAGCAATAAATTTTACTTAAAAATTCTTTTATCAATATATATAAAAAGGTGACATATTGAGAAATATTATTTCAATACCTTTAATAGCATATTATTTGAGAAGAAGAAACTATTAATATCATCCATACAACTAGAACTGGGAAAGAAACAGTGGAAAAAGTTCATAATAGAGTATAAGAGTCAAAAATATGAACTTAAACTATTAAAAGGCACTTTAATAATCAATTACATATTTCTTTTTAATAATTCTAGTTAAATTCATTTGATTATTGAGAACTACATTACATTACTTACCTTGCAGGAATCTCAATATCTAGTTTGAAAATGCCCCCCTGATATGCTGATTCATCATCAGCAAATATAGCTAGAAAGAAAATTTTACTAAAATGAAAGAGTAATATGAACAACTATCAAACTTTTATGTAATATAAAATTATAAAGTGCTACCAAATTAAAAATAATAATTGCAAAAAATGAAGGTGGGAGGATTCTAATAATTAATCAATATCCAAGTCAAGTATTTAAAAGATCTAAATCATCAATCATATTATAAATATTTCAGATGTATCACTTACAAATAAATATATAATAAAAGATTTATGCCCTTGGCTTAGGGGTGCAGAAAAATTTATGAATTTAAAAATACAAATGAAAAAAATTGGCATGAATATAATGAAATTGAAGTAAGGTATCTCATAATTGGACAAATGTTGATTTTGTAATCAAAGAATGGAAAATACCAATCCTGTCTTTCAATTAGTCCCATAAGAGGCAATTAAAACCAGATGGGGGAGACATCTGGAAAACCACATCCCTCAAATTCATTGTCTTGTGAGCAAGGAATGGAAGATTGCATTAGGTAACATTTTGTGTGGTTTGGAGTAAATACAGTAAAATTATGAGGGACTTTTGGTGGTAGAGGCAAAGAAGGGAATGGATGTGCTATTCATAAAGACTGAATTGAAGCAAGAGTTGGAATGAATGTGTGATTTCACAAAAATTAAGTGGATGGAAGTGATTTATTTTTTTTTCTGGCGACTGCCTACTTGGGCATTAGTCGCTGTATTCAAAATTTGCCTAGTACTAGGCTACTTTAATATCGAATTCAATAAGACACACAAAAAAAACCCAAACACAACACCAAAAATTTTAAAAAGGAAAAAGGAAATGAGTAGTAAGCAAGCTCCTGCATCAGGGAAAGGGCCCCCCGGCACAGGAGCGTGCGACCTATATGGGAAAAAACAACAACAAAAAAAACTAGTTAAATAATAGGGGGAAGGACGGCCTCCCCCCAAAGAGTCCTCGTGGACTCTTTGGCACCCTTATCGGCGCGTTCATTCCCCGCAATTCCTACATGTCCAGGATTTTTTTTTTTTATTCTATAGAGCCCATCTGGCAACTGCCCACTTGGGCATAAGTCACCGAAAAACACGACAGCCTAGAACTAGGCTACTTTAAAATAAAATTATGAAAAAATAACAATGATAAATATTGGAAAAACTTAACAATCAGGAAGCAATCTCCAGGGGCGGGAGGAGGTCCCCCTCATCCCGGTGCAGGAGAGTGCAACCTACAAACAAAACAATAACAAAAGAAAAAACAGAAAAGAACCTTAAATAAAGAGAAGCCCGGCCTCCCCCCAAAAGTCAACAATTCTACAAGTCAATGTGCACAAATCTGTCCCGAGTACAAGGGACAGGCAGGAGCGACCCCGCCCATCCCGGTACGGGGACAGGTATCGTACGCGAAGATCACCCAGACTGCGACATTCGACAAGAATGTAGTGAACAGTCTGGGGGACGACGCAGTCGTTGCAATAGGGCGCAGGCGAGCGCTCCATCAAATAGCGATGTGTCACACAAGTGTGTCCGATTCGGAGACGACAGAAAGCAGCCTGAAGCCGCCGCGGCATTGGGGGATAGGTCCATGGGAACAGTCGCGGCGCAATGGCACGCAACATTAAGTTTCCTTCGACCGTCTCCCACCTTCTTTGCCAACCAGTCCGAAGAGCTGCCCGTATTCCTGCCGTGTAGTCGGTGTGAGGAAGAGTGAAACGCTGGTCCAGTCGCAGAGTCCTTGCGGACTCTTTGGCGCCCTCATTCTACGCAATTCCTACATGTCCAGGAACCCAGCAGACAATAATCTCGACATCTGCCCGGATCGCCAAAACCGTGGCGTCACGGATATCGCGAACCAGGGGATGCGGAGATTCCAATGCCCCGAGAGCACTCAGGGCGCTTTGTGAGTCGCTATAGATCACAATCCGGTCTCCGAACCGGGCACGTCGCGTGATCTCCCGTATGGAGTGATGGAATGGCACCAGCTCGGCCGTGAAGACAGACGCAGCGCCTGGTAGAGCCCCGCTGACTTCAAACAGAGGAAGGTTTTTTTTTTTTTAGAGCTCATCTGGCGACTGCCTACATGGGCATTAGTCGCCGTATTAAAACTGGCCTAGTTCTAGGCTACTTTAAAATAAAATTAAACGAAAAAAAACACCCTAAATGGGGGAAAGGAAGCAAGCTCCTGCGTCGGGGGAGGTCCCCCCGGCGCAGGAGCGTGCAACCTAAAGGAAAAAAACAAAAAAACAAAAACAAATGCAAAAAACAAAACAAACGCTGCTTAAATAATAGGGAGAAGGCCGGCCTCCCACAAAAAGTCAATAAGTCCACCAGTCGATGTGCACGCACTCATCCCGAGTACAAGGGACAGGCGGTAGCGACCAAGCCCATCCCGGTACCGGGACAGGTGTCGTGCGCGAAGATCACCCAGACTGGGACATTCAACAAGAATGTGCCGAACAGTCTGGGGGACGACGCAGACGTCGCAATAGGGCGCTGGCGAGCGCTCCATCAGATAGCGATGCGTCACACGAGTATGTCCGATTCGGAGACGACAGAAAGCGACCTGAAACCGTCGCGGCATTGGAGGATAGGTCCGTGGGAACAATCGCGGCTCAATGGCACGCAACTTTAAGTTCCCTTTGACCGTCTCCCATCTTCTTTGCCAAGCATCTCGAAGCCACGGATATCGCGAACCGGGGGATGCGGAGATTCCAATGACCCGAGAGCACTCAGGGCACTTTGTGAGTCGCTAGAGATCACAATCCGGTCTCCGAACCGGGCACGTCGCGTAATCTCCCGTACCGAGTGGTGTATTGCCACCAGCTCGGCCGTGAAGACAGACGCAGCGCCTGGTAGAGCCCCGCTGACTTCAAACAGAGGGGATACGGCGTGGAAGCCGACCCCCTCTTGGGACTTGGAGCCATCCGTATACACTGGCACGGTTCCAGCGTGACACGATGTGTGCTCCAAAAAGGTCGAACGCAATACTCCCGGCGCAGTACAAGCTTTGGGAGCAGAGGCGTGGAACAAATAGCCAAATGTGGTACCCTCCAGCTTGGCGTCCTGGGCAGAGCCACCAGCCCGAGAGCGATATCTACCTCTCGAAGGAGTTTCCTGGCCCTTAACCCAAAGGGCTTAGGGTATGACTGGCGTCTCTAGGCGGCATAGGTACCATCGAGATCAGCTGCAGATGCAGTGAGAGCTGTTGGTGACTGAAGAAGGCGCCGGGCTCGCGCGTACAGGCGAGTGATGCACTGCACGCGGCGCAGAGCGAGTGGCATCTCCCCAGCATCGACCAACAGGCTCTCAATGGGGGAAGTGCGGAAGGCACCGGTCGCAAGGCGAAGGCCGGTGTGGTGGATCGAATCCACCTTCCGCAATAAACGCTCAGCTGCGGATGCATAAAACTCGCATCTGTAGTCGAGCTTCGAACGAACAAAGGATCCATAAAAAAGTAGGGCAGTAGCCCTATCAGCGCCCCAAGCGCAGAACGTCACGGAACGGAGAATGTCCATGGCGCGGGTACAAGAGACCCTAAGGCTGCGAATATGAGACTTCCAGGTGAGGTGTCGGTCGAATACAAGACCAAGGAAACGGTGCGACTCAACCACATCCAGAAACAAATCTGGGTCATGGTGAAGCCGTGGATGGCGGCAGAAGTGCACCACGTTCGTCTTGGCCAAAGAAAACCGAAACCTGTGCGCTTCGGCATAGCGAGAGACGCGGTTCAATGCCTGCTGGAGTCACTCGCTCCAGAGTTGGCATCTGGGCCGCGCCAAAAGAGATCGAAAGGTCGTCCACGTAGAGAGTAGTGAGAACATCTTCTGTCAGCACCGAGGTGATGCCATTGATGCTCAGGGCAAAGAGTGTGACACAGAGGACACTTCCCTGCGGGACAACCTCTTCCTGCTCCTTTGGGTCGGAGAGGGCTCCCCCCACCCATACGCGGAATCGACGATCTCGCAAAAATTCAGATATAAAAATTGGGAGGCATCCCCTCGCCCCCATCGTGTGGAGAGTCTCCATAATACCGTATCGCCATGCGGTATCATAGGCCTTCTCCATATCGAAAAACACCGTGGCGTAGTGCTGTCTAAGAAGAAAAGCCTCGCAGAAGGTATTTTCTAGTCGGAGCAGAGCATCCGACGTGGAGTGGAACTTGCTGAAGCCGCACTGTGAGGAAGACAGATGGCCTCCGCTGTCCAGGAAAAAGGCTAATCTAACATTTACCAATTTCTCCATCAACTTGCACACGCAAGAGGTTAGAAAGATTGGGTGGAAACCGGTCGGAGTAGAGTGATCCCTCCCCGGTTTGCGAAAGGCGAGCACAGTTGCGATTCACCAGGAATCTGGGAGGAGACCCTCCACCCAAGTGTCGAAGCATAGCTTACGGGACATCGTCCGGAACATGGGCGGTGTCCGCGCACGAAGCAAGAGCGGAACGCAACTCACTCACAGTAAACCTGTCGTTGAAGGGTTCTCCGCCTCTGGAGGTAAAGTCCGGCCGGCGGCCTTGCGCGACATGACGACGTGCATTGAATGCTGGCGGAGCAGCATCCCGGCTAGAGAATGCGGAGAAAGCAGTCGCGAAGGATTCCGCCACGGACGCGGGGTACGAGATTGCGGTCCCATTCTCCTGGAGAACGGGAGGGAGGTCCTGCGAGAACTTGCCCCGAATCCTTTTGACTCGCCTCCACACCTCTGCCAGAGGGATCTTGCCGTTGAGTGAAGACACGTATGCCCGCCAAGAAGAGCGGCGGGCGTGCTTCGAAATATACCGGAACATAGCCCTAGCCCGACGAAATTCAGCGACAGTGAAATCGTTCGGGCGGCGCTTATAGCGCATGTAGGCATAACGCTTCTGTTTGAGGGGCGTCTCACACTCCGCCGACCACCACGCTAGTGGTCTGCGTGCAAAATGGCCAGACATTCTTGGAATAGTAGTCAAGCCCACGGCGATAAGGTTACCGGCCTCATCTACCGACCTAAACTCCTCGACTGAGATAGAACATTCAGTCATTTCCTGAAATGCAGGCCACCGCGCCAGCGCAGGCACCACCGAGGTGGGCTCTCACGCGGCAGTTGCCCTGAAAATGATATTTGAATGGGAAAGTAATCACTACAATGGAGGTCATCGACCACCGCCCAATCAAAATCAGGCTGTGCATCTGAAGAGCACATGGATGAATCAAGGCAAGAAAATGAAGCGGTTCTCGGACAGTGATGAGTAAACTATCCACGTTTAGGACACCCATCTTACGCTCTTCAATCAGATTGGCAAGGACTTGTCCCCTGGGATTTATTAAGTAATCCCCCCAGAGAGGATGCCTACCGTTCACATCTCCAAGCAAGAGAAAGGGCCTCGGCAACCGTGCCACGACGCGGCGGAAGTCCCCCGCGTTGAAGTCAGCTGGCGGTGGAATGTATGCAGAAATGATAGTATACCTCCTATCCAGGTGCAGCTGTATAGCCACTGCCTGAAAGGAGGTATCTGAAGTGAAAGGAAAAAAGGAGACCATGCTGGGTGTAAACCGTGCATCCCCCAGCCCGGCCATCTTGTGGTGGGGTCGCAAAACCCTTATACCCCGGGAGGGTGGGCAGGGGGCATGCGCCTAGCATGGTCTCCTGCAGAAAAATAACTAACTGGGAACTGGACGAGACGAGCCTCCGCAGCTCCTCCCAGTTGGCCTGGAGTCCATGGCAATTCCATTTTAGGAATATGCCCTCAAGGCCTAGCTCGGAGGAGACGCAGGGGCCCTCTTCGAACACACGACCCTCACAAGAATTGCCGGACGCTTCCCGGAGGCAGAACCCGGTGCGCTGTTGACCGGACAAAGCGCTGTCGCCTTCGAGATTATTGGGGGAGGTTGGGCTCATCATGACTCTTTAACTCCCTCCGCCTCAAAACCTTAGGCGGGTGTTGCGGCTTCGGAGGCGGGCCCTCTTTTCGAGGATTGACCGTCTCCGAGCCACTCAGTCCACCACTAGGCGTGGGCGAAGGAGCCGAAGCTCCTTTCTTGCTGTCATCCTTTCAGGCGACAGCTTTAGGAACCCCAGAAGATGACCTGGTGACCAACTTAAGGGGTGTTGCCTCCTGTGAGTCTAACGACTAGGTGGAGGCGTGTGGCCGTTTTGCCTTATGGGAAACGGTCACGCTGGGGGAAGAAGGGGGGGAGCCCTGGTCTTGTAGAACTCAAAGAAGGGCTCCGAATGGGAGCGGAAACAACTGTGCTCGTTGGCCTGGATGGGCCAGGAGCAGAGGGTGTCTTTCTAACCATTGATGCATAAGACAGCCCAGGCAAAGCCGGGCGCGCCAGGACCAAGTGCTTAGCCTCGCGGAATGAGAGTTGATCCTGGGCCTGAACGGCCAGGATTTCTTTCTCAAGGAGATATACACCACATTGCTTCGAAGAAGTGGGGTGCGGCTCTCCGAAATTGACACACTTGGCCACACATGATTTGGACTTATTGTGTGCGGCCTTGGAGCAATTTACACAGATTTCGGGTGACCCTGACTTTGCACGTGTACATGAACAATTTGTATGGCCGAAATGGTGACAGCAATAGCACTGCCGCGGCAGTGGCACGAATGCCTTTACGAGGTAGCGGTACCAACTGGCACGCACCGACTCGGGGAGCTTGTCACAGTCGAATGTGACAAAGAGTGTAGGGGTGGGTCTCGAGGCCCCTCCCTGTTTTCTCATCACACGTTCGACCTTGACCCCCCTATGGTTGGCCAGCTCTAAGGTGATGTCCTCTATGGAGTAGTCAACGAGTTCCCTCGCATAAACTACTTCTTTCACAAAGTTCCATGTTCGAGTGCGGCATCACACTCCCGGGGTGCCATGAAGTGTCTGAAGAGCACTTATCTTGGCCTCAGACGGATTCGGTAGAAGGCTCCCGTCCGAGAAACGGATCACCTTCGGCTCTCTACCCATTACACTAGCTAATGCTTTCCTCTGATGGATCATGTTGCCCTTGGCCAACATGCTGCCATCAGTGGTGCGAATAACGAGGAAGCATTTGAAGCCAGCAGGCTTGAAAAAGCCAGGTAACCTCTGAATGAGGGGCCCCGATGTTATCGAGGCTCTGCCCTGCGCTCTTTTTGTCTTAGTCATAGTCGGGGGCGGAGGGGCTGGATGTGCCGATCTTGGCTGGGTCGCTTACCGAAGTGGCAGCAGACCCATCAGTCCCTGCAGCCCCCGCGGATGGAGAGGAGCCCGAGTCTTTTTCTTATTTTTTTCTTTTTAGGAGAGGAGGGCGGGGAATCAATCCGCTTCTCCCCTCCGCCGGCAGAAGCCTCCAGGCCAGATGGACCAGCCTCAGCCAGGTCCTTCTTCGAGATGGAGAAGGTCCTGGTAGTCGCAGGGACACTGGTCGGAGGAGATCCCTCTCCTCCTTGTACTGCCTTGGAAACCCGGGCCATTTGAGGAGGACCTTGCATAGGGGCAGATTCAGGTTCGGTGCTTTTCGATGAGGCCGGATATGCTCCCATGAAAGGCCTTACCATCTGAGGCTGGGTTGCCTCAAGGACCATGTCTATCTCAGGAGGGGCCTCCAGTTGGCCATCCCCTCCCAGGACATCGCAGGTCCTGTTGGCAGCGTCACTAGTCAAGTGTGGGGAGGCACAGGCCTTGACCCAGGCAAGGCTCAATATTCTTGCCAGCAGGTCTTTTGAGGGAAGCGACCGAAGGGGCCTGGCTTCCCTCTCCCCCCTAAGGGGGTTTGCCCTACCGAGCCACTTCACTGGGGAGCGGTCGCATATGAGCTGCCTGCTGGCTTTCTTGGTAGTCCCCTTGGAAAGAAAAGGAGGGGGCTGCCACTGGAAAAGGTGAGGTGCCCAAAAGCACTTCCAGAAAAGGGGATATGGGGGAGTCCCCTACACCCGTAGGCGAAGGAGAGGAGTAAGCCTCCTCTCCAGTTAGAGAAATATGGAGGGTCCCCTGCGCAAGCACAGGGGGGATGACCTCCATTTTTTTGTGGAGCTGCCTGAGGGGAAATGGGGACAGATGAGTTTTTTTTATATTTTCATTCATGGGCATGGTGACCCTATTTGTTCCACGGGAAGCAATCGCTCATCAGCCTGACCTGCAAGGGGTGCGTACAGGCCTGGCAGAGCCAGGTGCCGCCATTTAAGACCACCCCTCCCGTCTGGTGGCCTGGCAGTCCATCAGCATGGCGGCTCCACCTTAGACACGGCGTAAAAAACAAAGATGATGGTGAAGTGACAAGAAAAGGGAATGTGAGGAAGGTATGGGTGGAAATAAAGCAGGTTGTTAAAAACCCACCATCCCACCCCCTCAGCCCCGATCAGGGATAGTTGGCTGAGACGAAGGTCAGCATCTACACTGTGAAATTAGAGGCTGACCAGAGAAAGTTGTGGGAGAGGTTGTATGAAAAGCGAGGAAACAGGGGGGAAGCAGTGTTTTGAAGGAAGAAGAGGCTAAGCTAGGGTCGGATGGGGTGCTGAATCCCGTCAGCACGGCGGCCAGGATGGTAAATTGCCACGCCCCTTGGATGGAAGTGAGATTTTGAAGGGTAAAACTAGAATTAGTTGATGCAAATGGACATTGTAATTATACAAATGAAGCTGAGAAGGTTCTTGAGTGACTTAAGATGAGTTGTGAACAGAATGCTAATGGGTATCAGTCATTTCTGCCGATCCTCAAGTTGTTGGGCCAAGCAGCCTCAAGACCCTGAGCAACGATTTACCATGTATCAGGCTTTCCCACAGAGCTTTCAAGCAGCATATGTGTTGTTGGTATGTGAGTGTGTACAGTGCAGTCTTCCAGTATACGGGGCACAGTATTACATTCTAGACATGCATCCCCATTTGTCACATTCAGCGCATTCTGGTAGCTCAGAAGGGTTGGGTAATGCCCACATTGCAGCCTGGACAGGTGGGTTCTGTCCTCAAGGGTGGGGTAGATGGCTGGAGGCGTGCATGCAGCAAGGTGTGTGAAAGTGACTGGATAGAGCTGTGAGTAAAGTGGGTGTGGATATGTTTCTGGAATATGGTATAACGGATGGTCCCAGTAACCACCCACTACAAAGGTCCACTCACTTACTTGTGAGACACCCGCTAGATTGGAAGGAGGCTCAAGGAGACTCAGATACTTTTTTACTGAGAAGTGACAAAGGCTGTTAACATGGGAGAAACAAAGGTGGAATCACAGAAAGATATGAGAAGGTCTGAGAGCAGAAGAAAGGAAATGGGAGATAGAGAAAATATGAAACAAGTTTATGTAGGTCTACTTCTAAAACTGGAAAGATTGATGTGTGATACGTGTACTTAGAGACAATTTAGAATATTTATGGCAAGGGGAGTATGCAATCCATTCTATCAACTACCAATTAAATATTCTTTAAGCCATGTGGCTGAGAGAATAAAATGACATATTGCAAAGTTTGGGCTTTGGTTTCTATGACCACAGGAGCCTTGCAATGGACAAATGTCATGACTGACCAGAGGTTGATAGCAGCACTTAGGAGAATGTAAGGATGATTTCCTATATCTCCTTCGCTCATTCCATTATATGATATTGATACATTCCAATATATACTCTGTGCAATTTAGTTATGATTACAATAATAAAATATTTAAATCAATTTATTAATGCACTCATGATGGTATACTACTTACTTGCTTTTAATTTTGTTACGCTGTCCCCTTCTACCCAACATGAAATTCCAGCGGGTGGAGATTCTTCCAACATTTTTAATTCTTTTATAACCCGCTGTAATCTAGCCATTCTGGTTTAAGAACAGGATATATCAATGCAAAAGGTAACTTTATAAGGTAATGGTATCAAATCTGGAAAGACAAGAGCATATAAAAAAATCATAAATTGAGTAATGGTCTTTACTAATTATATAAGCAACAGAGGGGTGAACAATTCTCCTAAACTTGTCCTAGGCCCTCCAAGGCTCTACCTGCAGAGAAGACGCTTTTCCCTATGCTTTTTTTTATGGTTTTATAAGTTTCCTATTTACCCCTTTTTGCAGAGTTGCTTCCGGGTGAATATCCGGGCAACAGGTCACGCTTTGTTTTCTCAGTGGTCCACTAAGAACACAGCACTAAGAACACACTTAGGGCGCATACCACCTAAGTCTGCCTATCCTGTTAAGGTCAGGTGACCCAATGCATTGTCCCCTGGGCCTTGCCCACGGACCGGGTTGATCCGAGGTTTTCTTAAATGATGGCTCATAGGCCCTATGAGACACCGTTAGATGGCCAATTGGACACCCTTCCTCAAGTGATGTTCCCAGAGGTCATCCCATCCCAGGTGGCATGGTCTTCCAAAGGTGCAAACTTTGGCTCAGTGTTGGACACCGAACCTGAGTCCACCCCTGTGCAAAGCCCTCTTCAGGTGGCATGGGCCCTCAAAGAGTCAAAGGAGAGGGACCCCCCTTCCCTCACTTGGTGCCTTTTTGACAGCCAAGATATTCATCTAGGAGAAAGATCTAGCCAAGGCTGATAGTTTCACCTTGGTTTCCCTTCTGGGAGAGGAGAGAAACAGGTTCACTCATCTTCTTCAAAGTAGTAGAGGAAGAAATCAAAGATTACAAGGGATTCCACTCCCTACACAGGTGTTCCGGAGATGGACAGGTCTGCTGCTGTTTCAGAAAGCCACCAGGCCAAGACTGGCACTCTTGGGCGGGGAAAATACCAAAACCAAAGTCAAAAGGGCTCTGAGCTAGAGCCTCGATTATGCCAGTGCCCCTCATTCAGAGGTTACCTGGTATTTTTTAGTCCACTGGTTTGAAGCGCTTTTTAGTTATTCGCTCCACTGATGGCAGCTGGTTGGGCAAAGGTAACATGTTCCATCAGAGGAGAGCTTTAGCTGGAATGACTAGAAGAGAGCAGTTTCTTGCACTGGACCCTTTCAAGGATGTCATTATTAATGTTCTTCGCACACTCAATAGCTAGCCAGTGAGTGTGACACTGTACTCTAACATGAATTTTGTTAATATAGCAGCTTATGTGAGGGAACTCCTAGACCACTCAATCCTTAGAAGACATCACATAAGAGCAATCAAAGTTTAGCGTGAGATGAGAAAACAGGCAGCGCCTCAAGAACAACCTCTACCCCCTTCGTCATGTTCGATCATGACAGGCTCCCTGAGTCAGTGTGTGCCATTTTGTATCACTAATGCATGAAGGCATTCATGCTACTGCCACAGAGGTGCTACTACTGCCACCACTTGGACCATACAAATCGATCATGTTGAGGTGCAAGGTTGGGTTTATCCAAACTCCTTATCGTGTTTGGCCATGTGTCAATTGCGGAGCCTAACCCTGTTCTTAGAAGCAATGTGGTGCGTATCTCATAGATAAGGAAATCTAGACCATTCAAGCTGCAGATTGTCTTTCCTTTCGTGAGGCTAAGGACTTGATCAACCTGCGCCCTGCACTGCCCGGGATGCCTTAATGTTTTTTAAATTCATTAGCATGTTATTATAAGATGGTTTTTCTTTCCAGGCGCCATAATTTGGAAAGATAAAAAGGACCAGCACTTGTAAATTTACCCTTGTAGTAGAAGCTAACTATAATGATAGAATATTATCAAAGCCTAAGGCCACTAGTATAGGACAAAGGTTCCAGGCCATGCTCTGTCTTACTTGAGAATGTAAAATAGTTTAGCTTTGAGGAAGGAGGGCTTAAAATAGCCACACAACTGTAACAGGTCAGTTATCTCAGTCCAAACTCGGAGGTGCTAGTTTTCAATACAAAGATTTATGTTGTACCACGTGAGGCCATTTTTTTTCTGTTATTCATTGACTGTATAGTCCCAATTTTATTTGGGTTACATTTAGAGTACTGTATACTACAAACATGGTCACCACATTTTAGACATGACATCAACCTGTTAGAGTCAGTACAAAGGAGGGCAACAAAAATAATCCCTTCCCTGAAGCACCTTGAATATGAAGATAGACTGAGGGTACTAAATATGTTCTCATTTGAGAGAAGATATGTAAGGAGAAATATGATTGAGCTTTTTAAAATCTGTTCTAGGATGGATAAGTTGCATTTTAGCAAGTTATTTGAGTTGGAAGGTAGTAATAGGACTAGGGATCACCACTTAAAAATTAAAAATCAGAGGTGCAGGTTGGATGTTAGAAAATATTTTTTCGCCAATAGAGTGCTAGATTACTGGAATAGTTTGCCATCTGAGACATAATGTATGATATATTAACATAACATAACATAATTACACGGATGACAAAAGCCACAAGGGCCTATCAAAGGTCATCCGCCTCCGGCAAAACCCACCCACAAAAAGCACCGTCACCAGGGGAAGACAAAATCAAAGTCCCCCACAATATAATATAACGGATGACAAAAGCCACAAGGGCTCATCATAGGTCATCCGAGTCAAGCGGCCTCTTTTTCAAGGCACCCAAACTCCCAGGAAAACTACATCCAGAGGATTGCATCCAGAAACAAGGGTATCACCAATCAAGGCTTGTCAAGAACTAAATCATGCAGCTATAGATATATACAAACAATATTAATATATACAAAACTTAGGAACCATCACAACCTTCCCTTCCCATAAACTCATCCAACCTACTCTTAAATACATTTAGATTTGGACTACCTACTACCCTCTGCGGCAATTTGTTCCAGAAGTCTACCACTCTATTGGTGAAAAAATATTTTCTTAAATCCAACCTACACCCTTGCTTTTTAATTTTCAAGTGGTGACCTCTAGTCCGATTTCCATCGGACTAGATATTCAAGAAATATATTCAAGAAATACATTCCTGCAAAGAGCAAAAAGAAGCAAGAGGTTCCTATAGATAGAAGAATCTTGATGAAGAGAAGATCAAGCCTACGGAAGCTCAGAAAAACATTATGCAGGAGAAAGTCAGAAAAAATGGAACAGGAAATCAAGAAAGTTGAAAAAAAATTGCTCAAGTGACATGATGAAGAGAAGAGAGGAGAGGAACTACAAGCAGTCTCCAATATCAAGAATAACACAAATTTCTTTTTCTCTTATGCCAAAAAGAAGCTGAACAGTTTCTCACCAATTGGCCTCCTAATAAATGGAAACAGTGGATTAGAAAATGACCCTCCCAAAAAATGGCAGTAATAATTAGTGAACAGTACACTAATGTCTACAGTCATCCAGATGAGAACAAAAAGGTAGCAGATCCAGTTGAATTTTGCGGTGAACCCAGAGCGGATCCAAACTGCTTATCAAACATTGAGGTGACAACCGGACATAATCACAGCCATTAACAGCATAAGGTCAAATTCAGCTGCTGGCCCGGATGGTTTTCATGCCTTACTGTTAAAAAATTGCAAGGATATGCTAGCAAAGCCTCTCCAGCTACTGTGGTTTCAATCTCTTCATTTGGGCATCATACCACCTGCCTGTAAGTTGGGTATTGTTACACCCATTCACAAAGGTGGCAGTAAAGGCCTCACCAAGAACTACAGGCCTGTAACATTAACATCCCACCTCATCAAAATTGTTTAAAAAATTCTATGCGACAAAATGGTAGCTTATATGGAATCCATAAGTGGAACTCCACAGCATCGACCAACAGGCTCTCAATGGGGAAAGTGCGGAAGGCACCGGTCGCAAGGCGAAGGCCGGTGTGGTGGATCGAATCCACCTTCCGCAATAAACGCTTGGCTGCGGATGCATAAAACTCGCATCCGTAGTCAAGCTTCAAGCGAGCAAAGGATCAATAAAAAAGTAAGGCAGTAGCCCTATCAGTGCCCCACGCTCTGAATGTCACGGAACGGAGAATGTCCATGGCGCGGGTACAAGAGACCCTATGGCTGCAAATATGAGCCTCCCAGGTGAGGCTTCGGTCGAATACAAGACCAAGGAAACGGCGCACCCCATTAAGAAACAAATCTGTTTCGGGGTGAAGCCGTGGATGGTGGCAGAAGTGCACCACCTTAGTCTTGGCCAAAGAAAACCAAAACCTGTGCGCTTCGGCATAGCGAGAGACGCGGTTCAATGCCTGTTGGAGTCGACGCTCCAGAGTTGGCATCTGGGCC
Source organism: Ceratothoa steindachneri (assembly GCA_963969495.1). NCBI lineage: Eukaryota > Metazoa > Arthropoda > Malacostraca > Isopoda > Cymothoidae > Ceratothoa > Ceratothoa steindachneri. Next base: position 112,294,154 of record OZ018327.1, on the reverse strand, counting down.
GCGGCAAAAGAGATCGAAAGGTTGTCCACGTAGAGCGTAGGGAGAACATCTTCCGGCAGCACCGAGGTGATTCCGTTGATGAGTGTGACACTGAGGACACTTCGTCTTCCTGCTCCTTTGGGCCGGAGAGGACTCCCCCCACCCGTATGCGGAATCGACGATCTTGAAAAACACTGTGGTGTAGTGCTGTCTATGAAGGAAAGCCTCGCAGATGGCATTTTCCAGTCGGAGCAGAGCATCCGTGGTGGAGTGGAACTTGCAGAAGCCGCACTGTGCGGAAGACAGATGGCCTCCGCTGTCCAGGAAAAAGGTTAATCTAACATTTACCAATTTCTCCATAGACTTGCACACGCAAGAGGTTAGAGAGATTGGGCGGAAACCGGTCTGAGTAGAGTGATCTCTCCCCGGCTTGCGAAAGGTGAGCACAGTAGCGATTCGCCAGGAGTCTGGGAGAAGACCTTCCACCCAGATCCTGTTGAACAAATCTAACAGAAAGGCCATGCCTCGCTCACCCAGGTGTCGAAGCATGGTGTACGGGACATCGTCCAGACCATGGGCGGTGTCCGCGCACGAAGCGAGAGCGGAACGCAACTCACTCACAGTAAACTTGTTGTTGAAGGGTTCTCCGCCTCTGGAAGTAAAGTCCAGCTGGCAGCCTTCCGCGACATCACGATGTGCATTGAATGCTGGCGGAGGAGCATCACGGCTAGAGAATGCGGAAAAAGCGGTCACTAAGGATTCCGCCACGGACGCGGGGTCCGAGATTGCGGTCACATTCTCCTGGAGAACGGGAGGGGGGTCCTGCGAGAACTTGCCCCGAATCCTTTTGAATCGCTTTCCACACCTCAGCTAAAGGTGTCTTTCCATTAAGTGAAGACACGTATGCCCGCCAAGAAGAGCGGCGGGCGTGCTTCGAAATATACCAGAACCTAGCCCAACGAAATTCAGCGACAGTGAAATCGTTTGGGCGGCGCTTATAGCGCATGTAGGCATAATGCTTCTGTTTGAGGGCCGTCTCACACTCGGCCGACCACCATGGGAGTGGTCGGCATGCAAAATGGCCAGACGTCCTAGGAATAGTAGTCAAGCCTGCGGCGATAAAGTTACCAGAGAACTCAACAGCCTCATCTACCGACCTAAACTCCTCGACTGAGATAGAGAATTCAGTCATTTCCTGAAATGCAGGCCACCGCGCCTGCGGCAAGCTCCACCGAGGTGGGCTCTCAGGCGGCAGTTGCCCTGAAAATGATATTTGAATGGGAAAGTGATCACTATCATGGAGGTCAACGACCACCCCCGAATCACAATCAGGCTGTGCATCCGAAGAGCACAAAGATAGGTCAAGGCAAGAAAATGAAGCGGTTCTCGGACAGTGATGCATAAACTCATCCACGTTTAGGACACCCATCTCAAGCTCTTTGATCAGATTGGCAAGGACTTGTCCCCTGGGATTTATGGAATAATCTCCCCAGAGAGGATGCCTGCCATTCAGATCTCCAAGCAAAAGATAGGGCCTCGGCAACCGTGCCACAACGCAGCGGAAGTCCCCCGCGTTGAAGTCAGCTGACGGTGGAATGTACGCAGAAATGATAGTATACCTCCTATCCAGGTGCAGCTGCACAGCCACTGCCTGAAAGGAGGTATCAAAGGAGAAAGGAAGAACGGAGACATCATGCTGGGTGTAAACCGCGCATACCCCAGCCCAGCCATCCTGCAGTGGTGGGGTCGCAAGACCCTTATACCCCGGGAGGGTGGGCAGGGGGCACGCACTTAGCATGAGACGAGCCTCTGCAGCTCCTCCCAGCTGGCCCGGAGTACACGGCAATTCCATTTAAGGAATATGCCCTCCATGCCTAGCTCGGAGGAGACACAGGGGCCCTCCTCGAACTGAAGACCCTCACGGGAATGGCCGGACAAAGCGCTGAAGGCACTGTCGCCTTATGGACTTATTGGGGGAGGTTAGGCTTGCCATGCAAGTCTTTTCCTCCCTCCACCTCGAAACCTTGGGCGGGCATTGTGGCCTCTTTTCTAGGAACCACTGTCTCCGAAGCACTCGCTCCACCTCGGGGCATAGGCGAAGGAGCCGAAGCTCCTTTGTTGCTGTCCTTTCGGAAGATGGCCTAGCGACCATCTTCAAGGGTGTTGCCTCCTGTGAGTCTAACCACTCGGTGGAGGCGCGTGACCATTTCGCCTTATGGGAAACGGTCACGCTGGGGGAAGAGGGGGGGGAGCCCTGGTTTCAGCCGGGGCTGAGTGTGAACCCTTTTTGCCGCCAGCTTTACTAGGGGAGCGCGGAAACAACCATGCTCGTTGGCCTGAATGGGCCAGGAGCAGAGGGTGGCTTTCTAACTATTGAGGCATATGACATCCCAGGCAGAGCAGAGCGCGCCAGGACCAAGTCCTTAGCCTCGCGGAATGAGATTCGATCCTGGGCCTGAACGGCCAGGATTTCTTTCTCAAGGAGATATGCACCACATTGCTTCGAAGAAGTGGGGTGCATCTCTCCGCAATTGACATACTTGGCCACACACGATTTGGACTTATCATGTGCAGCCTTGGAGCAATTTACACAAACTTTGGGTGACCCCGACTTTGCACGTCTACAAGAATGATTCGTATGGCCAAAGCGGTGACAGTAATAGCACCACCGCGGTAGCGGTACCAACCGGCACGCACCAACTTAGGGAGCTTGTCACAGTTGAACATGACGAAGAGTGTAGGGGTGGGTCTCGAGGCACCTCCCTGTTTTCTCATCACACGTTCGACCTTGACTGCCCCATGGTTGGCCAGCTCTAGGGTGATGTCCTCAATGGAGTAGTCAACGAGTTCCCTTGCATAAACTACTCCTTTCACAAAGTTCATGGTAGAGTGCGGTGTCACACTCACCAGGGTGCCATGAAGTGTCTGAAGAGCACTTATCTTGGCCACCTCGGCGGGATTCACCGCATTCGCCAGAAGGCTCCTGTCCGAGAAACGGGTCACCTTCGGCTCTCTACCAATTGCACTAGCTAATCCTCTCCTCTGATGGATCATGTTGCCCTTGGACAACATGGTGCCATCAGTGGAGCGAATAACGAGGAAGCGTTTGAAGCCAGCGGGCTCGAAATCGCCAGGTAACCTCTGAATCAGGGGCCCTGATGTCATCGAGGCTCAGCCCTGTGCACTTTTCATCTTAGTCAGGGGTTCCGCAACCGGGGAGGCAGAGGGGCCGGATGTGCCAATCTTGGCTTGGTCGCTTGCCAAAGTGGCAGCAGACCCATCCATCCCCACAACCCCCGCGTCTTCTTAGTCTTTTTTGGAGAGGAGGGCGGGAAATGACCCCGCTTCTCACCTCCGCCGGAAGGAGCCCCCAGGCCAGATGAACCGGCTTCAGCCAGGTCATTCTCCGAAATGGAGAAGGTCCTGGTAGTCGTGGGGGCACTGGTCGGAGGAGATCCCTCCCCTCCTTGTACTGCTTCGGAAACCACAGCCGTTTGAGGACCTTGCATAGGGGCGGATTCGGTGCTTGGCGCTGAGCCCGGATTCTCCCCCATGGAAGGCCCTACTGTCTGAGGCTGGGTTTCCTCAAGGACCATGTCTATCTCAGGGGGGGGGGCTCCAGTTGGCAATTCCTCCCCAAGACATCCCAGGTCCCATTGGCAGTATCGTCATTAGTCTTGTGTGGGGAGGCATGGGCCTTGACCCCGACAAGGTTTAATATTCTTGCCAGCAGGTCTTTTGAGGGAAGCGACCGAAGGGGCCTGGCTTCCCTCTCCCCCCTAAGGGGGTTTGCCCTACCAGGCTGCTTTGATTTGGAGCCGCTGTCTAAGGGCTGCCTGCTGGCTTTCTTGGCAGTCCCCTTGGAAAGAACAGAGGGGACTGCCGCTGGTAAAAGGGAGGTGCCTGAAAGCACCTCCTGAGGGGGAGTCCCCTACACCCGTAAGCGAAGGAGAGGAATAAGCCTTCTCTCCGGTGGAAGAGATATGGAGGGTCCCCTGCGCCAGCACAGAGGGGGGGGGAACCTCCATTTTTTTTATGTGGAGCTGCCCAAGAGCGGCTCCGTCGTTTCTACAGGGGAAGTTAAAGGGTTTTTTTTGGTTGGACTCATCATTGGGCATGGTGACCCTCTTTTTATTACGGGATGCAACCGCTCATCACCTCTCGCAGTTGCCCGCACTGCAAGAGGTGCTTACAGGCCTAGCAGAGCCTGGCGCCGCCATTTGGGACCACCCCTCCCACCTGGCAGTCCATCGGCATGGCGGCTCCACCTTAGATGCGGCGTAAAAATGGATAGAATGTGAAGAGGAGAGGAAAAGGGATGTGAGTAAGGTATGGATGGGGAAGAAGCAGGTTGTTAAAAAAAACCCATCCCGGACTGGAGCTCAGGGGTTAGGGAACATTGTCCCCTCCCCCCTCAGCCCCGATCCGGGACGGTTGGCTTGAGAAGAAGGTCAGCATCTACCCTGTGCAATTAGAGGCTGACCAGAGAAAGTTGAGGGAGAGGTTGTATGAAAAGCAATGAAACAAGTGTTTTGAAGGAAGAAGAGGCTAAGCTGGGGTCGGACGGGGTGCTGAGTCCCGTCAGCACGGCGGCCAGCATGGCAAACTGCCACGCCCCTTACGGGGGTACAAAGGGTAGGATTTTGGTTTAGATGTGTATGTGGTTAGTGTATATCCTGTTATAATTCTGAGACTTTGTTTTGTACTATTTGGAGCTTGCCTGTGTTGTATTTGGATGGTGTTGGGTGCCAAGCTAGTGCTGCATAATTGGTAGAAGTGTGGAGAAATTGTATAGTGTGATTAGTGACTCTTGCTGCAAAAGAGTGATGTTTGCGAGTGTTTTAAGAGCGTCGAGTTTCTTTGTGACTTGGTTTGTGAGGTATATGCGAGACGAAAGTCGTGTGAGTGTCATCGCCCTGCGATGACCCTGAGATTTCAATCAATTGGGAGGGGGGGTCTGGGGGCACACGCCCCCAGTATACAATGGTAATTGTTTATAGAAGTGTTCTCACGTTTTTGGTTTTTAACAAATCGTTTATGAGCGTCTGAACGAAACATAAAAGCAACTTGTTCCCGATAGATTTCAGCTGAAACCTATTTCCAAAGTAACTAATTTTTTAAATTTTTTTGGCGGCAATAGCCCAAATTAGGCGGCGCTATCGTTTTTGTTATTTTGATAAATGTGCTATCGGCTCTGCGCATTTATCGAAATAATAGAGACGATAGTGTCGCCTACTATAGGCTATTTTCGCCCCAAAATTAACATTTTTAGTTACTTTCGAAATGAGGGGTTTTCGCTTTTGACGTCTGACGTCATAATGTTCAAATTGTAGCCCAGAAACAGCGCCCCCTATCGTGCGCCCCTAAACACTTCAGTTTAGGGGCGCACGGTGGGTGGCGCTCTTTATAGGCTACAATTTTTGGCTACACTATGTCTTATGACGTCAGACGGTAGCGTCAGATGTGACTAATCACGGCGTTATATTTTTTTTGTATACGAGTATATACTGGTGGGCAACCCCCACAATTAAAAAAAAGTAGCTAGGAGGTATAGGTGGGCGAAGCCCTCATTTCCGAATTACCCCTAAACAATATAAAAAAAACTTCTTTTTTTTTTTAATTTACCCAAGAAAAATGGTTAATTTGGGGATTATGCTCCTCTCGAATTTTGTGGGTGCTCTGTTATGACGTCTGATGTCATAATGTTCAAATTGTAGCCCAGAAACAGCGCCCCCTATCGTGCGCCCCTAAACTGAAGTATTACCAGATTTTATATAACTCGATTTTATTTAAGTAATTTTTACTTTGGTCAATTGTTTATTCCCGACTTTATTTTCTCCAAAATTTAATATAGTTTTCAATGTTCCATTTTATGATATGAAGTCCTTTCTTATTTCTTTTAGTCCTTTACAATAGGGGAGCAAACCAAAGAATGTTGTGGTTTGGCAATGCTGGAATGAGCTCTCTGGACAGCTGAAAAGGGAGAAACCACACCGTTCGACGGCAGTTGGCGAAAGGCGCGCTGGTCGTGACGTTCTGTCGTTGTAGCAGATCCTGAAGTTGGCTAGGTGGTCATTATTTGCTCCAGGGTTCATTAAAGTGTTGGGAAGCAACGAGGATTGAGGTTTACCGGCGCCGGTTAGTAGAATTATTGTCTGGAAAAGGTTTGTTTACTTTGACTCCGTTGATCGTTTTCCACACTGCAACTCGAGTAATTAAGACTGTTGCTCCTGTGTATTACCACTTTGTATGATCTGGCAACACGCTATCTAGGCTTCAGCAATGGAAGAGAAGTTCAAAGTCTCGTCGGATGTGATAAAATCATTCACTAGAGAGGGTGACGTGATGGCGTGGTAAAAGAAAGTAAAGTTGGTGGCCGAGCTGCAAAATATAACGGCCCTAGCAAGTTTCATACCGTTATATTTGGAATGTGCTGCCTTAGTAATATATCCAGAGATGAAAGAAAGTGAGGAAGCAGACGTCAATAAGATTGAGACCAAGCTGAAGAAAGCATTTACTGATAGGACGTTTGTGGCTTATGGGAAGTTAGTGTATAGGGGTCGAACGACGGGTCTCCAGTTTATAGGGAGGTTTTGGTAACCTGTTTATGGAAGAAATACGTCATCAGATTATGAGATCACCGCAAATCACCACCTTATTAAGGGAACTACTAGTTCCAGTTTTGAGGTGAAGGATGGCTTTACGGTGAATTATTTGCCTGACTCCAAATATAATTATTTTTAACGGTGTTCTTCTTGGCTGGTCTTGTCGAAGGTTCAAGGCAAAGATGGACTAACAAATTAAACTCATTATTCTAATAACTGAATCTTATGATTGAAATTAGCGAGAGGGACGGAGCGTATTAAGCAAGAGACTAGTAGCCTATATATTATTCGACGCTAGTAAGAGTTAAGGGATATATATATATATATATATATATATATATATATATATATATATATATATATATATATATATATATATATATATATATTGATGAAATTGTTAATGGTGGTGATGGGAATGGACGTTGTTGAACGTCGGGGGCCGTTACCATCAGTAAAGGGACTGGGTTTGATGGTAACTTGGTTATCACGGGGTTATAGGAAGGACTCGAAAAGAAAATGGTGTTTTGTAGGCTTTATTCTTGGCTTAGGTCTACCTTAAATGGGGCAAGCGAAATAGTAGTCTCACGTAACTTTGTTGTAAATTTTCCTCTAACGTTTGATAATTTGGGCTAGGATGGCTGGACTTAAGGACGAGGAACGGACTCGTGACACTAATAATAAACTAATCAGAATTAGAGTAATGACGAATGAATAACTGCCTTGAGAATGTTTCAACCCGTCTATTTATACTCCCTCCAATTAAGGGGTCGTGACTTAATTTCTCCTAATCTGGACGCGGGACGGAGCTTACGGTGTGAGAAGTATGTTCTTGTGTACTTTGTTAAGACCGCTGGGTGGAATCAAAGCGTGAGTCTGTATTCAGAGTGGGCACGTGTGTATTGCATTTGGCTACCTCATCGTGGCTTTATCACACCGGCATCCATAGCAAAGTTGATTCTGCCGTCTCACAGGTTCACGCCAAATCTGGCTGGTCAGATCAGATACCACCCTAAGTTTGCCCAGCTGCCTTCGTTATCTTGTACCAAGACCTTTCGTCTCGCAGCTGTTACCTCTCGTGTGTATGCTTGTGTTTTCGCGTAGGAACCTCCAACTATTTGCTTGCCTTTTTTTTCTTAGTACATGTACTTTGGTTTATTACTGTTACATGGCATGTTATTTTAGTAGTTAATATGTGTGCCCAAATTAAAGATGTCATAGGTCCAAAAGGATGCTCATTTGTGAGGTTCCTCGTTGAGCCTACTTCACCTTACAATTCGGGTGTCTCTACAAGTTTACGCATCACTGCCCGAGAACCGCTTCATTTTCTTGAGTCGATCTGTCCTGTACTCTTCGGGAGCACAGCCAGATTTGGGAGGGAGGTTGGCGATAACTTTATACTAGTGACTACTTTTTCATTTAACTATTATTTTTTGCGCCACTGCTGCCTGAATAACCCTATGGTACGTGAAAAGCGCGGGGTGGTCCGCAACTTAGGAAATGGCCAATTTCTTTGTCCCAGTCGAGAAATTAGGTCGTAGTATAGAGTAGTCCAACTACTATTCCTAAAAATTCTGGTCATTTTTGCACGCCATCCGCTTCCTTGGTGGTCGGCCAAGTGTGGGACGGCCTTCAGAAGTAAGAGGTATGACTAAATGCGCTATAAGCGCCTTCACTTGTTAAATTTCGTCCAGTTAGGGATATGTTGTTATATTTCTTGGTGACCATACGTGTCTTCGCTTAACGGGAATACCGCTCTTGCAAGGCGTAGAAGCGAGTTAAGTTCTCGGAGCCCCCCCCCCTCGTTCTTCAGGAGAATAGTACTGCAATCTCACACCCAGCCTCTCTGGCGGAATCTTTCGCGACCACTTTCTCTGCATTGTCTAGCCATAATGTTGCTCCGCCAACATTTCACACACGTCATGATGTTGCAGAAAACTGCCGAGTGGACTTCAAATCCGGAGGCAAAGAAGCCTTCAAAGGCAGGTTTGCAGTGGGTGAGTTGCATCCCGATCTTGCTTCGAGCGCAAACACCCCCACTGGCCAGGAGGATTTCCACTATGTCATGCTTCGACACCTGGGTGAGCGTGGCATGACCTACTGTTAGATTTGTTCAAGATAAACTGCACAAAGTGTATCCTGTCAGACAATTTGTGAATTGCTACTGTGCTCGCTTCTCGCAAACCAGGAAGATATCATATATCCCGGCCGGTTTCTGCCCAATCTCTCTAACCGCCTGTGTGTGCAGGTTGATGTTGAAATTGATGTTATTCTAGCCTTCTTCCTGGAGAGCGAAGGCCATCTGTCAGCCGCACAGTGCGGCTTTTGTAAGTTCCATCCACTCCCGTCGATGCTCTTATCCGACTGGAAAAAGTCGCCTTCGAAGACTGCACTAGGCCACATTGGTTTTTGACCGGGAGAAGGCCTAAGATACCGCAGGACGATAGGGTGTCATGGAGACTCTCCACAAAATGGGAGCGAGAGGACGCCTTCCCCCCTAGATTCCGCATACGTGTGAGGGTGGGGAGCTCTCCGGAGCAGGGCGAGGGAGGCCCGCCGGGAAATGTCCTGTATTACATTCTTTGCCCTAAACATTAAAAGTATCACTTTGGTACTGCCGCATGATGTTATCAATACGCTCTAAGTGGACGGCCTTTCGATCTCTTTTGGTAGTGGCCCATATGCCAACTCTGGAGCGTCGACTCCAACAGGCAGTGAAACGCATCCTCCCCTATGCCAAAGTGCACAGGTTTCGGCTTTCCTTGTCAAAGACTTCGCCGCCATCCAAGGCTCCACCCCGGTACAGGCTTGTTCCTAAACGGGATTCGCCAGAAGTGGTAGATTGGTCTTGGAGATAACGCGTCGTATCCCGTTCGGAGACTGGATTGTGATCTTTAGTGAGTCACAAAGCTTCCAGAGTGCCTTAGGAGCATTCGAATCCACACACCCTGGTTTTCGGTATCCGTGACATCACCGTTGCTGCGAGGTAGGTGGATGTTGATCTTATATCCCGCTGGGGAAGTTAGTTAGTCAACACCAATCCTTTCTTGATGCAGGAGGATCCCCAACCGGATAATGAAATCTACATAAAGGTCAGAATGACAATCGCTGGTTGGCCCGAGGGCACCAAGAGCCGGTTCTATTTGGGGAGAGATGCCAGGAAGTATATATTGTTTTGAGACCAAACAGAGTTCAGATGGAACAAACATAAGGACAGGTCTACAGCACTAAACGAATCCGTTTGAACATGGTAAGAAGTAAAGTTGTCGGAATTTAAAAGACAAAGGAAATCGGATAATAAGCGGGACTCAACCACTCCGCCCCAGGAATTACGAGCAGTATCACCCCAAGATGGGTGGCGAGCATTAAAATCACCAAGTAATAAAAATGGGGTAGGTAACTGACTTGTGAGCTCTAAAAGGTCAGACTGACTCGAACTAAAATACGGGGGGATGTACACAGAACAAACAGTTAAAAGCTTGGAAATAAAAACCTTCGCAGCAACAGCCCGCAATTTTTTTTTTTTTAATTTTATAGAGCCCATCTGGCAACTACCCACTTGGGCATAAGTCGCCGAAAAACGCGACAGCCTAGAACTAGGCTACTTTAAAGTAAAAATATGAAAACTTAACAATGATATAAATTGGAAAAACTTAACAATCAGGAAGCAATCTCCGGCAGCGGGGGGAGGTCCCCCTCACCCCGGTGCAGGAGAGTGCAACCTACAAACAAAACAATAACAAAAAAAAAGAACCTTAAATAAAGGAGAGAAGCCCGGCCTCCCCCCCCCCAAAGTCAACAAGTTCACTAGTCAATGTGCACGAATCTGTCCCGAGTACAAGGGACAGGCGGTAGCAACCCCACCCATCCCGGTACCGGGACAGGTATCGTGCGCGAAGATCACCCAGACTGGGACATTCGACAAGAATGTGCCGCAACAGCCCGCAAGGTAGTACGGAGGGGAAGTGGCGAAGAGGAAATTAAAAGCGAAGCACAATCATGGGACACGCTGCCGGCCGGGAGGATGGAATTAAACACTCGGAAGTGCCGGGAAGAGGCGAGCCCCAAGCTTATTTTCTTGCAGACAGACCACGAAGGGCCGAACGCTAGAAAGCAAGAGCTGGAGTTCCTCTCACTTGGGAAGAACCCCTTGACAATTCCACTGTAGGATGACAGACATTACTGTCGTCTCGATACCAACGTCGGGATTCTAGTGACGGAGACCGTCGAAGGCTCCCGACTACCAGAAGGTCCAGAAGGGGCAAGCGACAAATTACGATGAGCCGGGAACGCACCCGGCACGGACTTGGCAGCGTGAACGGCGGGAGGCGAAAGCTGAGAGCCAGACCGAACCCTCAACGTGGAGGGCTCATGGCCCGGAGGGAAAGGAAGATCGAGCAGAGACGGACGAGAACTAAGATTTGAAGATGAAACAGAAGGTGGAACATGGACAGAGGGTGAGAAGGTAACAGGGTCAGAGAGTAAGGAGGGAATTGGATCAGATGGGAGAGGAAGGAGCAAGCTCAGAGGGTGAGGAGGGAACAGGTTCAGGAGATGAAGGAACAGGGGTAGGTGGCAAGGGAGACGAAACTGGGGTAGGAGACATAGAAGACTGCACAGAGGTAAGGGGCAAGGAAGACGGAACCGGGTGAACTTTCGCCCGGACAATGACATCGGTGATGTCAAAGGAAAAGGCCAGCGAAGACCGGGGAGGAGAAGACATCAAAACAGAGGACGACTCAACAGCCGACTCGGGGGCCAAACCAGCTTCATCAGAGGAAGCGCGCTTGGACTCCGAACGGGGTGAGGAGGAACCCTTCAGTTTGCGCTGAGGCAAAGGAACGGGAGGAACTGCCGGATATCCTCCAGCGTCTCAGCTCGGTCGGTCTCACGGTCCGGGACAGAGGGAGGAACGTGAGAAGAGACCAATGACAAAGGAGTGGGACGACCGGAAGGGGCGATCTGCCCCCGCACCCTACGGCGGGCCTCACGGAAGTTCAACCTGAGGGAGTCCCGAAGAGCCAGGACCTCCTTCTCAAAAAAGAATGCGGGACAAGAACGCGAAGCCGCGCTATGGAAACATCCACAATTGGCGCAACGTTCATGATTCCTACAAGAGGAGCCATGATACGCGAACGCACAGGGCACACAGCGACGAGCCTGCCTACAATTGCTGCTCATATGACCAAACTGGTGGCAATTATAACGTGTCTGTTGGTCCCGCTAAGGTTCCTACGAGTACGCTCATCGTTACCTTTGAGCGTCAGGATCTGCCCAGTTTGTTCGTGATGGTTATCTTTGTGTCCCTGTGTCCCGTTATGTCGAGCTTCCCAAAGCGGAGACCCGTAAATGGAAGTCAGCACCAGGAAACGAGGATAATCGAAATCAGGATCTATCTCTTCTGCGAAGGGATCTAACAAGCAAGGAAAAGAGGACTTATTGACAAGCGTAGTACGATTTTTTTTATTATTACCCATATAAAGTAGAGTATAGAAGGGGGTGCGAACTCGCGCAGCGCAGTCACTGTCTACCGTCGAGAGACCTACTCGGAGCTTCGGCCCAGCCAGGAGGGTAAGCCCGTCGACCCCTTACCCAACCATCGATTTAAAAATGGCCAGTTAGCCTCGGGAATTTACCGGTTGGTAAAGCGAAGACCCCCAAGAGCGGCACGGCGGCTCAGGCACCCACCAACCAACACAGGCAGGACCAGCTAAGGGGTCGTGCTCCCTGACGGTCAGCTCTGATATACCGAGATCGACAAACAAACGTAGATGGAAGGACGATGCAGGGTGAAAGAGAATTGGGACAGAAGACGAATTGGGGTTAGCAGGAGAAAAAGGATGCCAAGCTGGGGCCGGACGGAGCGCTGAGTCCCGTCAGAACGGCAGTCAGGAAGGCAAATCGCCGCCCCCCTTACGGGGTGCCCTGGTTGAGGATATAAACCTTAACATTTCTAGAGTAGAAACTCTTTGGATAGGAGCGCAAAGGTAGGGGGGCTCTGTACCTTTATTACCTCGCTGACTGCCAGTAAAGTTCAAAAGGACTCTGGTTGGCTATATCTTCAAGTCTTAGAAACTTCTCGAGCGTATATCTTGGACCAAGGCTGGCTCGTAGAAAGTCGATACACATTCATCAGTTACGTCGGTACGCAGCGAGTTCTAGCCACACTCAACGCTACAAGAAGAGAGGCGCCATCACCTCTAAGTTTTATCCACATCCTGCGCTATATGAAAAGGCACGCTGCCAGTCGTGAATCTTACACCGGGTGCCCCTTTTTTTAAGAGTGGCGACATTATCCACTCCACAGAGGAGGCCTACAGCCTTCGCCCCCTCCTCAACTTAACCAGAAGGCGCCGGACTTGGTATGAGCTGAAATTTCACTTTACACACTCATGAGGGTCGAGATGAGCGAAACGTGAGCTAATAAAACAGTCTTTTCCTCTCCAACTAACTGGGATGTATTTAAATTATAGGTCGGAATAACAATATAAGATTTTCGTGTTTTATTATAACTTATCTTAAGGCAAGTAAAAAACTGAAACATTAACAAATATTTTCAACAATCTTTTTTAAAGTTTATTTTTATTTATTTATTTGTTTATTTTATTTTTATTTTCTAAACTAGCCTCCCGGCAAGTAGTAGTTAGAGTGCTTGCCCGGCAATCGCTGGGTCGGCAGTTCGAATCTCCGTCCGAATTCTTTTTAAGCTGACACTATTTATTAAGGTTACCGTACGGTGGGGAATTGGGGCTTGCCCTGGCTGACGTCCGCTTGAGAAGCTACATAGCTTGATATGAGGACTAAAACCAGCAAACTTTAACTTTTGATTTAAAGAGCCCTTTTCCCTTAATCTATCGAAGCAAGGGAAGGGAGGGATGGCACATATAACAATAAAGGAAACATCATGACCGTCATACCGAAAGATTGGCAGAGTTGGTAGTAACAGTTGAGTCACACTTGGGGTTCGTTTTGAAGGGCGGAGATGAAGAAAATATAGTCTGCTGAGAACTGGGCGCACTTGGTGAGATAATCAAAATTGCTGCTTTAAACATGGCTGACAATAGAGAACATGGGTGTGGGCGACAGGTTGTGCAAACATAGGGGAAAATGTGGGACATTGCTTTTTTTTCTTTAATACCTTGATTGCCCCTTGGGCTGGTATAAAGTCCAATGCATTCGGGAAGAAACCTTGGGCCAGACCCACAGGTCACAGGTCTGACTAATGAAACGCGTTTATCAGGAGAGGTGCCAAGATTGTGAAGTGTTCCATTAAGTGCTCGGAATTATCGGCGTGGTGGTTGTGTTGGTGATATGCTTTGTTAGGTGCTTATAATATTGTAGTGATGGGGGTAGCCATGGTTAATTGAAGCTGGTGGGAGAAGGATAAGCGACTAGTGTGTTGGCAATTTTAAGCGAGCGTGTCCAAAGTAGTGTGTTATTTGGCAGGTTTCAAAGGTGGCGTGCAACGATTTGAGTTCATATGCGTGTGTTGACTCAGCTGTTGTGGGCAAGGGAGGGGGGGATAAGGAGAGAATGAGTGATTGATGTGAGGAAGGTGTGGAATTCTTATTCCTGGGGGGGGGGGGTTATTCCGAGATTGTCCGTTGTGTAGAACTGGGCCCCGAGCATATTTAAGTGCATGTAGATAGGGAGTATTTTTGTTTCTGCGCGCAGGAGATTTACTGGGGTGGATTGGGTGCATCCAATGATTATGAGGAGTTTGTTTTTGTGAGTTGGTGTGTCTACGATGAGGGAGCTAGTGTTGGATGCCAGGCTGGGAAAGCGTAAAGTGTGGGACGAATGAATTACTTTATGAGAGTTACTTTGTTGTTGAAACTTGGGACCAGTAAGTGGGCACTGCATTCTTTTTTGATGCCTTGTTTCAGGTTTCAGTTAAATGTTGCGAGAAAGTCGTGTGCGTTTCGAAAATGAGGCCAAGTAATGTGAGGGGTTTTGTTGAGTGTAACACCGGATGTTAAGTGCCATTCTTTTTTATGGGAGGTGAACAGGGTTAGCGAAGATTTTTGTGGTGAGACTATCATTCTCTTTTCGTCTAGCCACTGCTCGAGTGTGACGAGGTATGTTTTGCATGTTTCTAGCAGCTGTGTTGCTAGATGATGCTTAGGTCGTCAGCGTGGGCTTGAATGGCAATGAAAGGGTCGTGGGTGGGTAGGAGGACGTGCATGAGGTTTAAGGTAAGGAACCAGTTGGGCAGCTGCCCAATCCAAATGGAGTCTAAATGGCAGCACAAATAGAACGAGGCAAATTAGTGATAAAAGAGGGAGAATACAACTATGTGATAAAAATTTAAAAAATGAAGGTTTGAAAGATTCCTCTGTCAGTAGGAAACGAAGGCGGGAGAGGCGAGGGATTGTTAAAAGGGGCGGGAAACAGGACGACCGGAGAGTAGCGAAATGGGGCATTCTAGTAAAAGATGGGCGACCGATTGGTCTCTACCACAAAAACGGCAAGCAAGGGGTGATCCGAGTACCAGCCGAAACAAGGTGACCGTGAGTAAGTCTTGTGTGGTCGATGCGAATGCGACAAAGGGCTAACTCTAAGGACTAGTCTCTGAAGGCTCAAAGGCCAAGATCAAACAGACTTTTTGATTTTATATAATTTAAATGATGAACATCCATCCCATTCATCCTGCCACAACTGATAAATATATTCTCTTATATAGGGAAAGAAATCTCGAAAAGGCTGTGCAGTTATCTGGGGACACTGAATAGGCTGAACGGGCCAGCTGATCAGCCCTCTCGTTGCCCAGGACCGCTACATGCCCGGGAACCCAACAAAAGATAACTCGATAACGGGGCGCATTCTGGACCAGCCAGTTGCAGATTTCTGTGACTAAGGTATGGGAAGCATTAGAAGACCGAATTGCCCGTAAAAGACTCCTAGAGTCGGAGAAAATAACGAAATCTTTAAAAAGTAAAATTTGGATTAGTTTAAAAGGTAAAGAATGGCTGAAGTTCAGCGGTAAAAATAAAAGCTGCTGCCCTCGGCAAAGGCAAAGTTAAACTCTTCTGAGTAGGTGCCGCAGGCGACACCCACGCCACGGTCTGATTTGGAACCATCCGTGTATATCCGGCAGTGTTGTATGTGTGAGGTCGCATGCTTTAGGAACAGGCTCTTACTGATGCAAGAGTCCACGGACGACTCGTCCAGGATCCATATGCTGGTACAAACTGAAGGAGGTGGAGCACGCTGACTAGGGGTCAGCGACGACGGAAGGGTAAAGACCCTTAGAACAGCCAGGTTGGAGAGATGATCTATCCGGAGGTTTAATGGGCGGGGTAAAGACGGCAACCTATCGACTGCCGCCGTTGACTCGACAGCATACAGGCATCTGTAAACCTCTGATACAGAGGCCTGCTGCACACGACAGAGGTATCGCATACAGATATGGAGTAGATGATAGGGCAAGGGTAGCACCCCACTCTCACAGTAGAGGCTGTGGACGGGAAGTGCGGAAGGCTCCACTGGAAAGACGAACTCCCAGGTTGTGAATGGGGTTCAGCATTTTAAGGGCTGAGGGGTTGTTTTTTTTTTGTTTTTTTTTTACTTAGGCATAAGTATGGCTGAGGGAGAAGCCGAGGAGTAAACTTGGCATCCATCGTCCAATTTGGATTTGACGAGTATAGTGTATGACGATCACTGCCCCACGAGCTGTGGGAGAGGACTTTCAATATATCTAGAGCCCGCAGACAGCCTGTTATAAGATGGCGTAGGTGTGGTAACCAGGATAACTTGGGATCAAGAGTTACGCCCAGAGAGGAGCTCTATCTCTACATCTTGTAGGGAGATAGGTGGCAGAACAAGAGCCCCTCTACCCCGGTGGAAATACATTACCTTGGTTTTGCTCGTGGAAAAGCGTAATCCTCTAAATTGTGTACTTTTAGAAACTGCATCGCCTGCCAGTTGCAGCCGACGCGCTGCTGATGGAAGGCCAGGTGATGAACAGTATAGTGCAATTCATCGACGAAGAGGGTTGCCGAGACACCCTCTGAAAGAAGAAATGATATCATTGATCGTAATTACAAAACATGACACTTAGGACGCTGACCTGAGGAACTCCCTCCTCTTGGGGTTGCAGGTCCGAGTAGTTGTCTCAAAGACGTAACAAAGGATCGAGATTCTAAGAAACTTTGAATAAAAGACTTCTAATACTCCCAACGTAGAGCTACTTTAAGATGCCAAGACTCGATGCTTTAACGAGAAAACTTTGCGGATTAATCCCTCGAAACGTACTAAGAGGTCAAGGGTACTATGACCCTTGCGAAAACCACATTGAAGTGGAGAGAGAAGGTGATTGGTTTCTATGAACCAGTTTAGGCGCTCCAACACCATCTTCTCTAGCAGCTGGTAAGAGGTATAGGGCGGTAGTGATCTGCGTCCAACCCGTCCCTGCCCGGTTTGACAAAGGGAAGGGCAATCTCAACGCGCCATGATGATGGGTAAAAACCCTTCAACCATATAAGGTTGTACAAGTCAAGTAAAAAATTGACACAGTGGGATGGAGGTGCCAAATCATATCAAAATGGATCCCGTCAAGGCCAGAAGTGGATCTACCAAGGAACAATGCAGCATTATACGGAAGGTTTGATTTTGTTGTAAAATTGAAAGGATGAGACTCTTCGTTTGATTTATACGCTAGAAAAGCCTTATTGTAACGGCTGACACTGCTGACGGCACGGAACTGGTCGGCCAAGGCATTGCTGACCACCAAGCCGTCATTCACTAAGGATTCTTGTAAATTGAGTGTGCGGGTATTATGGCCGGCATAACAACCCCGGATCTTGTTAATCTTTTTCCAGATATTTGCGTTAAGGGTCCTAGAGGAAATTGATGAAAAGTAGCGGCGCCATGAAGTTTGGCGAGCCTGACGAAGGGTTCTTTGGCGAAGCGCCCTAGCTCGGTTTCAGTCAATTTTATTGCACAAGTTGGGTTCCTCGCGTTGTAGATAATCGGTGCGAGGTACGCCACTGTCACGACCACACCATTGAAGGTCCCCATGGAAACACTTGTGAATGACACCTCTCGGAAGCCTTCCCAATCGGCATAGCCTAAGTCCCACTTGAGAGGCATGGTTGTATGAGGGCTAGGATGAACGGCCGACAAGACAATAGGGAAGTGGTTACTCCCATGGAGATCATCAAGGGGTGACCATCGAAAATTAGTGAGGCAATCCGGGGAAGAGACAGGTCAACACAACTAAAATCGCCGATGTTTAAAATGCAAAGAAAGTCGGATAATAAAAGAGACTAAAACACTGCCTTTGGCATTAAGAGTAATGTCGCCTCAATATAGATGACGGGCATTAAAATCTACAAGTTCTAAAAGGTCGGGTCTTGACAATGGTGAAGAAAGAGAGAGAGAGAGCAAACAGTAAAAAGCCTTGTAAGAAAAACCCTCACGGCAACAGCTTGGAGAGTAGTACGAAACCATAACTGACACCCCACCATGAGAGGAGCCCCCGACATAGCAATAGAGTTGAAAATACGAAAACATGATACCGCAGGAAAGGGCCGTGTACCCAGTTTGTTCTCCTGAAGACAAGTAACGGCGGTGTGGAGAGTCGTCAAAAGAACTTTGAGTTCTTCCCACTTGGGAAGAACGCCTTGACAATTCCATTTTAAAATGGAGGATATTATGTGGGATGGTTAGATACCACAGTAGATGTCTTTTTATCCTTTGTGGCTGAGGTTAAATTTGAAGTGCGTCCCAAAGAGCTTGCTATAGCAGGGAAAGAGATCCTGCAAGTAGCAGTGACAGGGAGTATGTCTAATGGTTTGGGGGAACAAGCCGAAGCCACTGCCTGTAACTGGGGCGCACAGCCAGGCGAAAACGGAAGGTCAAGAAGAGATTTTCGGACGGTATATCCTGATGCATGGGCCGAGGTTGCTTTCGATGTCTTAGGGGTTGATCGAACAACCGCGACTGGCGATGTTGGAATATCATCCGCTTCCATCGGATCATGAGTAGGAGAGTGAGAGGGTGGAGCAGGCAATCTGGGCAAAGTACGAGGCACTGGGTGAATTTCTGCTACCGTTTGAACAGTTAAAGGGCCTTCGTCCTGTGAAGGGCGGGACGGGCTTGAGGGCAGAGACTATTCAGCAACAGGAGAAGAATCCATTGAAGATTCTCGAGGCTCAGTCGAGTCAGCTCCAGAGGCTACCCGCTTATTGGTGGCCGATGACCCAGGTGAGGAGGCCTTCGTCTTACCAGGGGACTTTGGGTCCCGGGGCCGGGTAGAAGAACCTTCACTGGTCGATATAGAAGATTCTTTCAGATAACCTCTGATGTCTTCAAGTGTCTCACCCTGAACGTCGGTCCCGGCTAGAGCTGCTTGAGAGAGGGGAGCAACATTAGGTATATCGGTGTGAGATCGATGCTTCGACAGTATATCATGAATGCCTCTGACACTAACGGTAGATGGGCGATGAAAAGCTTCACGCGTGTCGGAACTCGAACGTGATGGTCGGTTTAGTCCAGCGTCAGGCAAAACGTCTGAGAAGAGACGGCCAAGAGGTGAAGTTTGTGCTCGAGCACGTCGGAGAGCCTCTCTCACGTCCAGACGCAGAGAGTCGCGCAAAGCGAGGACCTCCTTTTCATATAAGAATATTGGGCAGATTTTTTCTGCAACACTATGGGCACCACCGCAGTTGGCACAGCACGGTGTTTTGGTGCATTCAGGGCCATGGTAATCAGAACTACAATTCACACAGGAACGAGAGTGCCGACCAACATGTCCAAATTGATTACAATTGAAGCAACACCTGGATAGTTCGACGTAGGGGCTTACCGGAACACGAAAGTACCCAGTTTTAATAAACTGCGCCAGTTCCTGACGTTCGAACGTTAAAATCAATGTGGCAGTTGGGACTCTAGTAGAGCCTACAGTTTTAGTCACCCTGTGTACATGTGTGACGCGTTGGGTACTAAGCTTGCTCTGAAAGGGGTGAAGTCGTAGTTCCTTAATTCGTTTGAACGGGCGACACCTTTGACAAAATTCAGACGTGGATGGGGCGAAACGGTTATGGGAACTTCGGCTATCGAAGATAGATTTCGCACAAGAGTATGTTGAGAGTGAGATGACACCTCGACTACAATATCACCACTACCTCTTTACCACATCCGGCGGGGTTCACCGCAGCGGGACTCAAATGATTCATTAACGTCAAACACATCCACTTTTGCAAGTGGGGTGTCAGATGACGAACTCATGACCAGGAAGCAGGGATAATCTAAATCTAGGTCCGCATCGTTGGCAGAGGGATCCAACGAGCGAGGGAAGGATGAAAGGGGAGTTGAAGAACGTTTGGCAGGAGAACCCTTACGAGAAGGGCAAGTTTTAGGTTAATGGCTATGCCATTGCAAAAAGAAATAGCTTCACATTCTCCCTCGGGACTCCCCCACCACGGAGGCCTATAAGGGCCCGGCGCTACTGCAACTCTCAATTCGGTTACGTCCGTTATGTCCTCTTGGAGAATGGTTACAGATCCTCTACACCATCTTTATAGACCAAAGAGGCTGCTCGAGTTCTACGCGCAGATAAAAGGTGCCAATGATGGGTTTCTCCTTGGGCATCGACAGACGAAGGCGGTAGAGATGCCCAGCCTCCTCCGAATCAGTCCGAAAAAAACAAGCAGAGGTCAAGTAGCCGTCAGGACCACTAGATAGGAGAAAGAAGAGGGGGGGAATAAAGGGCAGTATAAAAAACTAATATGGGAGGGGGGGTATATTAAAAGTCGGATTCACAGCACCAGGGGACCCCTAAGAGCCCCAGGGCTGACTTCCCTCGCCACGTGAAGGCCAGTCTCTCTCTGGGACCAACTCCTGAAGAAAGAAAAGGTCCTAGAGAAGGATGGGGAGGACGTGCATGAAAAGGTAGAAGATGGTGGGGTTGAGAAATGCCCCTAGGGGGGCACCATTGTAGAGAGCCATGTATTTTGAAAATGTTTGGTTTTGAGTAACTGCCTTGTCTGTTAGAAAGGAATTTGATGAGCCACTTTTTGTCATTTTGGTGTAATTGGATGTTGTGGATTTTCTGTGTAAGGATATAACGTGGGACTGTGTCGAAGTAATCTAGGATGCCTCTTTCTTTTTTTGGGGGGGGCGGTTGTAGCCATCTAGGATGTGTCGTGTCAGGCTTATGAGGCTGATGGTTCTGAAGTGGTTTGGTCTGAAGCCGGATTGGGTAGGGGGCAGTGGGATTTGAAGTGTGATGCATTTTTTCCACTGTTTTGGATCTTGTGGATAGAAGGGAAATAGGGCGGTGTGGGACATTGTGCCCGTATGTTAATCTGAGATGACCCAAGCGAAGGCGGGTCCGCATAACCAATATGTCGGGAGTCGGGCATGGTGGACAAATGCTCCAGGAAAGAGAATGATCCGCCTCATGTAAAGTCGCGAACTACCTTCTTCATGGGATCCCCCCCATACTGAGTGCAAGGGGGAAGCTCAACATCAGTATCCACAGGATGCATACCCCTGAAACCTGGTCAAAGCCCAGTGGCATGGAGCCCCAGATGACTGGTGTCCAAGCAGATTGGAACCTCGCACGCTCATCTACTTTTGAGGCCGCAGTTCCTTCGCCCTTCTAAGGTCTGCAGGTAGTTGACTGATAGGCATGAAAAGGAATATATCCCTGTATCCAGCCAAGGATATTTTTTCCTTGCTGGTTATTCTGATTACTCGCTGCTAGTTTAGCCACTGAGATGACAGAGTAACCAGGGTATGGCCTCTGTTTGCCTGAACAGCTACTAGGAGGCAGAGGAGGCAAATCGTAATCGGTGGATTTAATCCCTTCAGACAAACTACTTAGTAGAATATGACCGAAAACCTCTTGTAGGAACAGATGGCCCCGCAATAGTGTATTTCAGAATTTAGATGAAATCCAATTGAATCATACCGACCAATCCAACTGATTTTCGCAGGTGATGAATTTTAAAATACTATATATATTGCAAAAACGATTCACAAACGAGAAGTTAAATACAGCTAACTAAAACAGGGCATGCTAAAGAAGAGAAAATGCTCTAACAATGGGGCCAAAGCAATAAACAAATATGTCTCGGTAACAGAAGGCTAAAACCACAGAATAAAGAAAATATTACAACACAAAAAGGCCAGTCTGTAAATGGGGTCGAAACGAGTAAAGACAATAAAAATAAAAGTAATACATGGGGAGATGCGGGCAATTTGTCACCATTGGCAACTCTGAATTCCATGTATGCATGTTGTCTGTCGTCGGTTCTCTCATCCATATCATAGTAGACTCAGTTGTGTATCTTATGTGAAGGAAGCAATATCACAGGTGAATTCAATCCTCCAAAGATTTGTAAAAGGCAAGCTTTGCTGCTTGGTATTCACGCTGGGAGCTCCAATGCAATCTACTAATGCTTGGGTATCAATTTGAGGACAGTGCAGAGGATGAGTCAAGCTGTGATTACGAGGGTACGGTGGCTCGGAAGCTTTACTCTTATTGTTCTGATACAAAAACCTCCAAATTTTCCGCGGAGACAATGATTTTAGCGAATCAATGAGGTCCAAAGGGGGCCGCTGGAAGGCCCTACATCTGACAGCAGGACTCTCCGCTAAGCCACACAATCAGGGAAACACAGTCTTGGCTGAAAGACAATTTCTTTGACCACATCACTCCGAACTTCTGGCCTCCCAACTCCACAGACTGCAACCTCCTGTGTGGGACGTGGTTGAGAGAGAAAAAAAAAAAGTCCCTGTGCACCAACAAGGTGGATTTAGGAAAATGGATTACCACAGTTTTCACCTAGTTAAACAGGGGGACCGTTGAGAAGGCCTGTCGCAGCTTCCGACGTTGCCTGTCGGCCGTGGTTGAAGCCAAAGGCGATTTCATTGGATAAAAAGAATAGTAAAATCCTTCAAGTCTTTCATATGTAATTTTGGTAGATTATTATTATTATTATGGTAGAGGATTATGACCGCCAATCGACGCTAAGGCGTCCATCTCAACGAACGGTTTAAGGGACTAGGTTACTGATGGATGAGGTGTGTACAGGTGATGGAAAGGATTTGTGGAGGGCTAGATCGTGGATTTGAGACCGGTAGCGGACAGGAATGAGTATATGGCATCTATATAGAGATGGGGATTTTCGGCCAGAATCATCTTTAGGTGTTCACTGCGGGGGTAAAGAGATAGGTAAGGCAAGAAGCAGCGACGGAGGGCGGAGTACCGGGTACAGTCTACCAGAAAGTGGGAGACCGTAAACCTGACTCGGCATGTATTGCAAATGGGATGGGGCTCACGGGACATAAGGTACCCGTGAGTTAGGCGTGTATGATCAAAACGACTTCTTTATAGCGGGAGTGATTGAAGGAGGATGCCCAGTACCCAAGGGTGGGTTTAATCTGGTGGAGCTTGGTGAGAGGTGGAGATTGCCAGGAGGCAAGCCAGTGTTGATATTAGCTTTTTCAAGTGAGAAAAGAGGTCAGTATGAGGGATAGAAACAGGACCATTTTGGTAGATAGATCTGTATAAATAAAGCGTTATTTTTCTTTTATATTGAGTTTAGACGAAAATTTACCCATCGCGCCCTGTATAAACTTACAACTAATCAAAATACAAGTAATATAAACCTGCGATGCAATCTAACTATAAAAGGGCAAGTTGACCCGACCGAGACAAGGCAAAGAAGAAAGTTTTGGGGAATGGACGTCAAAAGGTGGGACAAGCTAGAATTATGGGGGGGGGACACTTCTCCCCCCCTTCACACTGACCAGGATTAGTGGGCGGAGACGTCAGCGACGCGCACGCAAAATTAGCTTACAGCCTAAAAAGATATGCAAAGAAGACTTTAAAGGGGATGGAAGTGGTGGATATCTTTAGAAGGAAAAGCCCAGATAGTAATAATCTAGTTTAGGACTACCAGGTGGAACAGTTTACACGGGATGCCCTCTTGCGAGAAGGGAAAAGTAGAGGAAAATTTCTAACTTGTTTCTATCTTAAAAGTATTCCTTGGTGCGGGGCATAAAGATACCCAAAATGACTTCGGGCACTTCAAAAAAGGCAACTAAGCTGGATATGGGCAAGGTACACTGAAAATCTTATTCCGCGGCAACGAGCCGACTGTGGGATTTTTTTTAAAGAGCCTATATAGCTACTGCATACTAGGGCAAAAGTCGCCGTAATCACCTTACAGCTTAATGCTAAGCTAGATTAAAAAAAAACAAAGCAAGAAGGAAGCACCCGATGGGAAGGAAGGCCCGTTTCCCACCGGGACAGGAGCATGCGACCAACAACAAAGAATCGAATAGGGGCGCTTTAGTTCTCCTCGGGGTCTTGACGTCAGGAGGAGGTTCATTCGTAGGACGTGGCCTGGCCAGCGAAGACGATGGTGGCTTCGACGCTGGGTAGCAAGGCTCGGTTCAGGACCTCGGTGTTGCTGATGAAATCTTCCCATCGTATTTTGAGGATGTCTCAGCTTGTACTGCCGGAACCGCTCGAGGCGTTCGATGTAACGGCGGTAGAGCGTCCAAGTCTCGCAGGCATGGCGAAGGGTAGATAAGACTAGGGCCCGAAAGACCATGATCTTGGTTTAAATGGTCAGCGCATGGTTGTTGAAAATGCGGCTGAGGCGACCGAAGACAGAATGGGCTGCCTTGATCCGGTTTTCCGTCTTCTTCAGCATGTGGGCTTTTTCAAGAGAATGCTCCCCAAGTATGAAAAGTGATCCAGTTCTTCCAGGGGTTGGCCGTTGATAATGATGCTGGTACTTATACCCTATCGATCACAAAGCCACCAATCCTGGTTTTGTTTTCTTGTCGGGAATTTAAAGCGCAAAAGTGTGGAAGATAAAGGATTTAAGGAAAGAGTAAAGTGAACAGCTGCCCAACCCAGTGAATTCTAAATAGTAGCAGGAAGAAATTAAATATAAAAGAAGGATAAGACAATAATCGAGATAAAAAAGAAAAGAGGATTTAAAGATTCCTCTGCCAAAAGGAAACGAAGGAGGGGCAGGCGAGGAATACTCGAAAAGGCCTGGAGACGAGACGAAGGCGGATCAAGCCAGGGATACTTGAAAGGGACGGGAAACAAAGGGGGGGGGAGGCGATAGATGCTTGAAAGGGCCGAGAAACAAATGGAGGGGGGGGGGCAGGCGATAGATACTTGAACGGGCCGGGAAACATGACCGGAAAGTGGCAAAATGGGGAAATTCCAATAGAAGATGGGCGACCGATTGGTTGGAGTGAGGAGTGGACAAAAGCTGGTTGGCGACGAGCCTGCGATATTATCCACCGGCCAAGAGAGAGAAGTGAGAAACAGCAGCTTGTAAAAAAAGAAAGGTGGCCAAAAAGGGGTTTAAATGAATGTTATCGTTATTTATAGCTCAGATGGAGCAGAGGGCATCTCTGCTCCCTCCGACCTGTTGGGAAATCCAGCAAGAAAGCTTTTATCCTACAGTCTGTGTTCTAGGCCTCTGCGAACGTTACCACAATCACGTGGGTCCGCGCCTTGTGTGAGACTGTCCTGGGGGACTAAAAGTAGAGGGAGGCTGTTGCATGCTGTGGGAATTTTATAGGCCCACCCCATGTGCTAGCGGGTCCCACTCCAGGGGTGCATCCAGGTGGGGTGTTCTTGTCCTATCCCTTTGGGAATGACTGACCACTCTTTTCTCTTTCCATGCAGGGTGGCTAGGGTTTAAAAAACACAGCCTTGCCTGCTGGGCAATGGAGTGAGTGTGTGTTAAATGGAAATGTCTAGGAGTGGAACAGGAGCTGCCAAGTGTAGGCCATGAATGGTCTTTTGCAGTCTCCTTCTTTTCTTATGTTCTTAACACTACCAGAAGGATGTGCTGTTCCTCCAGTTACCAGGGGTAAGTCTACACAGGGCCCATCATCGTGATGGGCACGAATACCCATATGGTCTTCCAGTGTATGCAAAAAAACAACAACTAAACCTGGATATGGGTTTCTGGTCTGGAAAACTGCATGTCCAAAAGTTTTACTTCTGTGAGCAGAGTACATATTTTCTATGGGGTTGTGCTGCCATTATAAATATAAAATTAATTTCTACTGGAATTAGAAGTATAATATAAGCACCCTTCCAGATGAGTTTCTGCTGAACACCTTTTTGAAAGTTTGTTCAATGTAAACAAAAAGCTTTAAATTTTTTTTTTTCAATTTAAACAAAAACGTTCTAAAAAAAATTTCATTTTAAACAAAAACTAGAAAATTAACTCATCTGATGACGAAAGTGGGGAAAAGTAGTTCTTAACCACAGCTTCTGAGACTTCAGAGAGCTTATTCGGTTTCCATTTGGGGGCATTGTCACGATCAATCAAAATGGCCCTAACACCTTCGTAGAAATCCTGGTCAGCACAACATCTTTGTGTCAGTCTGTACTCCATAGAAAGGCAGTTTTGAAATGTAAGATCTGCCCCACGTTTAATGGCTTCAAAAGTGATCTTTAAAGAAGTTGGTGACATTTTGGAAAGGTGTTCTATCTGTTTTATAGACCACTCCGATCCTTCATCTTCGAGGTTTTTAATGATTTCCTCCATGCTAGATCCTTGGAAGCAATTTTGAATTTGCTGCATGAAGGGTTTCAATGAAAATTCCTGATCTTTGCCAAATGTAGAAGCATCATGGAACAGTTGAATTGTCTTGGTGATATCTTCTTGGTGTGTGGAAGTCAATTTTATAAGTGCTTCTTCCAGCTCAGCTAATCTCAGTGAGTCGCATAAATGTGTAGCGAGTCCAGCCATGTGCAGGTCACGCCCTTTCAGTCGACAACCTGTTTCGAGAAAAGATATCAGCTTACTTTGGGGATAAAGAATAAAGTGCAAACGGTTAAATAATAATCAATTAAATGATCACTAATGAAACGGGGTGGGGGGGCAGGGTGCACATGGCCATACTGAGATGTGAGCACCACCTAGCCCTACTGAGCTACCAGAAAAGGCTGGAAGATTCCATGATGGACGTTTATCCAGTTGTAGCAGATCATTTACACAATGGAAGACTGTGTACACCACCTACCCAGGTCTCTCTGCTCCAGGGCAACAAAGGTTCCACCTGGCTTCTGTTTGATATACAAAATATAATACTTCCTGACACCTCTCTCCAAAGAGGACCGGCCCCCGGTGCCCTCAGGCTCACCAGTGATTGTCATACTAACCTTAATGTCAGTTTCATTATCCAGTCGGGATCCGCCTATATAAAGGTAGGTTGGCAAATTACTACTACTACTACCCAAACAACACAACATAACCTCACTAGAAAGTTCATGGGAGTACCTAGTGTCGACCGTGACCCTTCCTCAGGAGCTGGGGGACTGTTCGGTCAGATACTTAGAGCTAAGCTAAACAAGAAGAGGGAAGAGAACACCTTTCATAGTACACTTCTTGCAATGGGTGAAGATTTCATGATCTTTGACTATTAATCATTCAAAAGATTAACCCAAACTGAAAGTTGTATTTTCTCCTCAGAGGCATTTCTTTCTTTTTTTTGTGAGGAGAAACTTGTAATTAAAGTAAATTTTCACTCAGTGGCAGAAAAATTCAGGGATGGATATCATTATTCATTTCATCACAACCTTAATGCTCACAAGCGGGGGTGTTGACATGCCTCGTAACAAGGATAAGAAAAGAAATGAGTAGGAGATATAATGATTTGAAACAATAGTATGAGATAAGCAGCAAGTTTCCGATTGGATGCTATTTAATGTATTTATGAGACCAGCATACAAAAGAGCGGGTTCCTGGACCAGAATCGTCACCCATTTCAGGAATAGGAGCAGTCACAATTTAGCTCTATTCTAAAATGCATAGCCACACTGTCAATTCTTACTCCTTTATAAATGAAAGAAATCCTAAGTTTAAACTACACAAATATTGGTTAATTCGAATTATAAAAAAGAACAAGTGCCTGTATGTAGAGCAAGGTCAATACCAATAATGCTCTCCACTACCGTGTAGTAAAAAGAAACGGAGTGGAATACCCTTATACCCTGGGAGGATGGACGGTGGTCACGCGCCCAGCATGATCACATGTAAAAAGACACCTAACCGAGAACGGGAGACGGGAGGAGATGAACCTCCACTGCTCCTCCCAGTTGGGCCGGAGTCCACAGCAATCCTATTGAACGACTATGGCTTCTGGGCCTAGCTCGGAGATGCTGAAGCGCTCTTCGATGTGTAGACCATCACAGGAATGGCCGTACGCTTTCCGGAGAGCAGACACCGGGATCTGCTGGCCGTCACAAGCGCTGTCATCTCCAAGGACTTACTGGGGGAGGTTGGGTTCGCTATTAGAGTCCTTTATCCATCTTTTAAACGTATCCACTACTTGTCCCCTCATTTGGTAATCATATACATTTCTAACAATCTCTTCACCCACTCGAAACCACACATCAATGTGGATTAGGTAAATTAAGTGGAAAGGCTGCAAGACAAGACCACCTTTACCTAAACGCATTAATGGAAAAATAAGATCAAAATTTTATGATCAGCAACTTTGTTACTTTGCCCCCCGCCCCCGGGTTCTCTTTAATCAAGCCTGGGAGTTCTCAGGAAGGCTGCTACGGCATTTGATCCGCACAGGTCTCGTAGGGAAGTTATAGTGAAAGGGATTTTGAGATGGTCAAGTGTTTTCAGGATGCTGGAGGTAGCAACGGGGCAATTGGGTAAGGGGGGAGGGGGTCGGGATCTAATGTTTTTGTATTCATTTAGGGTGTGATGGTGTCCTGAATGTAAGCGGGCCAGTGAAACTGGTCTGACAAGCTAAAGGCATTTCAGATTGGGGGGGAGGGGGGCATACGCTGTATAGTAGGATGCTTTCTAGTTAGTTAGGAAGAGCGGGTAAGGTGAATGTGTGTTTTATAATGTTTTGGTTTGGTGGGGGGTGGGGATAGGTTTTCCAGCAAATTGGTGGGGAGAGCAGCAGGGGTGATTTAGTGGGTTCTGAGAGAGGGCATGTAGGGGGTGCGACGGGCATAGCAGTTTACTGAAGAACTATGTATCTATCATGCTTAGGTGGGCCTTAATTGGAAGGATCTTTGTTTCAGCATGGATGCGGTGCCTTGGAGTCATTTATGTATACCCAGTTGCCATGCAGAGGGCACAATTTGTATGTGTAGGTGTTCATTAATTATGGTTTTTGCCCAGGCTGGGGATGAATAGTTCAGTGATCCCTATTCCAGTAAAGGTGGAATGCATTGCTTATAATTGAGCACAACAGAGACTATACTATTCACTCCCTTATTGAAAAGGATATTAATCACTGCTTCCTTTTCAGCTAGTACCAGCATCTCTGCAATTTAGAATAACAATTGTTAATCATAAGCTTCCCAAACTTACCAGTCAGTCCTAAATACATGCCCAGATTTCCTCCTAACCTGGGTAAAAAATATGAGGCTCCTACATCAGGGAAAAGACCAATTCCTGTTTCTGGCATCGCAAACAAAGATCTTTCAGTGCCTATACGGTACTGACCATGAATTGAGAGGCCAACTCCTCCACCCATCGTGATGCCTGTAAAATAGAAATCACAATTTACTATTATTAAGGGGTTCCACTTTTGGGAGGATTAAAAAAAGTATTTTGATGCATTCATCTGGTTGTGGTGGATGGCTGGTGTGTGAATGAGGAGTATATGTAAGAGTCATTCTCCTCATTTTTGCCACTAAGGATTTTTCACCACTTTGCCTTAGTCTGTCCTTCTACCCAACTTTTCCTTGTTTATGATAGAGGAGTGCGAGTGTTTTGCTAGGAAGGTATAGATATGATTTGTGGTTGATTTTTTGTATAAAAATTATGTTTAAAATATTTCTTGTTACAGAAGATGGTACTTTGTTTAAAGTAAAATTTAATGAAGAGATAGTACTTTGTCTGAATTACCTTTTATAACAGGATTGTATTTTTTTATAGTAATCTTTTACAAATAAAGATTATACTTTAGATTGATCTTTTAACAAAGATCTCCTCCTGATACAAAAGGTAGAACCCCCCCCTCCTCCTTAAAATATAAAACAGGAACTCTCACTATTATCAAGGTACGAGGTTCAATACTAAGCGAGAGCAGCCACAAACATCTGCACACAGAGGTCTGGCCACTGATTGGTGGAGATTGTATGTACCCCTACAGAGGTAGGTAGATCTCACACTTCATTTGACAGACAATCACAACACCGCAGTCTTTCCCCCATATGTCCCAAGCATAGCACACAAATTTATGTTCCAAGAATCTTGCCAATGAGTACATCCACATACCCCAGATGCAGATTGGGTTCCCATAACAATGGGATGAAGGTTCCTCCTTGATCACAGTTTGATGTCAAGACAATAATTCCAGGGACCTTCTTCCAAAATGGGGGTTGACTCCTGGTGCTTTCAGGCTTGCCAGCAATTGTCATTCTGATCTTTATGTTAGTTTCCTTATCCGATATGGGGATAGCTCCTGGCCTGTGATGGATGGTGTTACTTAGCTAATTACAATAAAAAACAACCATAAACAAAACAAAAGTTTACCACTCAAAATTTTAAGCACAATCACATTCAGGATGTATCAAGCAGAAAGTTTGTAAGGAGAGATCTGTAAATAAAATGCCATTGGGACTTGAATGGAGAGGGGGGCAGAGTGCAGTTACTGGTGCTGGGGAAGGGGGGCACATTCTTCCAGATGTCAAATGACACTCCCTTTGCAAGTACAGACAAAAGCCAAGGTACCATGGGAGAGGTCTGTCGCCCCTAAAAAACATGACAATCTAGTATGCAGAAGCCTGACCACAGTGAATTGGTCAAGTGGTAGTGACCCCACTCATGATAGTAATGAGAGGTACTAGGCACAATGCTACCCCTGACTAGGACATTCAACCAAAAATGGGGGTGTACACAGTCTGGAGGGGGGGAGCAGTCTTCCCAGAAAAGTTCCAGGGAGAGCTCCATAAGATGGCAATGCATCTTGCGAGTGTGTTTGATTCCGAGATGACAAAAAAAGATGATACAATTAAGACTGGGAGAAAGGTTCATACAGCTTGAAGGGATGTCCTGATCCCAACCATGTAGTCAGTGCGAGGAAGAGTAAAGCGGCGGTCTAGTTGCTTTGTATGTATGGACAGCCTAGAACCCTCATCAACTCATTCAATCTCAATCCATGAATCTTTTATCCTACAAACATGAGTAATGGTGGTAATGGGTAGGGCTCTTATGAAACCCACCTAGTCCAGTCTATTAATCTGGCTCAATGTATGAATCAAGTGGGGGTATGGAATGTGATGAGAGATGGAGCAAAATGGTAGTAAGTGCACTTTAAACAAAGATTAACATGATGCTTGACTAATAAAGCCTCTGGTTAATTTGATCCTTCCACAGGGCTGAGTTCATCTCTACTCTCATGTCCAAGCATTAAATCCACCTTTACAAGCAGCATGTCATGGGTGAGTTATTGTGTCAATGTGTGAATCAAGTGGGTTTATGAAAAGTATATGTGTGGGGAGGGGGGGGGGGGCTATGTGATGTGGGAAAGAGGGGAATGCTAGTTAATGTCTTTAAAACAGAGATTGCAGATGATTGCTCTATGTGAGACAGACATGAAAGAAAATGAAGAGTTTGTGTGATTAGGTGGTAGGAGTAAAAAAGGGTGTAACATGAAGCAATAGTTGAGTATGACTGTGTGAGCTGAGGATTATGTCGGTGAAGTTGAGATTTTCAATAGTGAAAGTGCGCATTTGCAGTGTATAGACCCAGTAATGATAGAAGTGAAGCTGAGAAAGAGAGGTTTTGTAAGGATTTGGGACAGGTGGCAGATGTAATTGGAATGAGTATTGGTTGATGGTTGTAGGAGATATGATTAGATTAATAAGTGACAGAATGAGAGAGGGGATGGATAACTGAACCTTTTGGTACACCAGGAAAGAATGAAAATGGACTAGTAAAGTTGTGTAATGAAAGAAACATGTCAGGCGAATACATTCTTTCAGCACAAAAAAAGGTGTACTTGCAAATGCTTAAAATTGCAGATGAGAATGTCAGGAAGATGCAGTTGAATGCATACAAGGAGATAAAAAGGAAAGTAAAACAGGTGCTTAAACAGAGTAGAAAAACTTCAAATGAAACGTGTAGAGGAAAGATGAATGAGGATCCAGAGAGGAACAGGAAGGTATTCTGAAAGGTAGTGAAAATGGTTAGGAATCAGGAGAATAATATCTGTGTGAACATCAATGACAAGAATGGTAGGGTACATATGATCAATGAAGTCAAAAGTAGACGGTGAGTACTTTTGATCAGTCGTATGTGTGTGTGGAAGATAATGCAAATTTAAATTGGATGTGGTCTTGTGGTATGGAAGGGATAGGCAGGCAAGAAGTTGTTAGTGATGAGAAAGTTACAAAAAATTGGGAAGGCAGCTGGAGTATATGATATAGTCATTGAGAGGCTAAAAAAGGTGGTGATTGTGTTATGCGTCTGGTGGTTGTGTTGTATGGCATTAAAAAATGGAAGAATACCTGAGCACTGGAAGAGTGCAGTAATAGTGCCATCGTATAAAGGTAAAAGTGAAAGCAAGAACTATAGGAGGATTAGTCTATTGTATTGTTGGTAAAGTGTATGGAAAAATCCTGATTGAGTGTATGTAGGAATGTGTGAATCAAGTATTTGTACAGAGACAGATGAAAATACAACTGATAAGAGATATGAAGTGTATGCTGGGTGCATGGATCTGGAGAAAGCATATGATTGTGTAGATGAAGCATTAATATAGGTGGTAAGAATGTATGGAGATGATAAACTAATGAATGGTGTGAAGAGTATTTATGTTGGAAAGCATACACTAAGGTGAAAGATAGCTAGAGTGAGTGGTTCTAGATATGTGGGATCAGGAGTATAAGACAAGGTTGTGTAATGTCATCATTGCTATTTAATATCTTTATGGATGGAGTAAGGAGAGTAATGTGAATAAGGGAAATTGGAATGATATTGATGAGAACTGGTGAATTTGTCAGTGTTCTGATGTGGCATTGACATGTAAGAAGAATGGATGGAAATAGACTTGTCAAGGAGTGTCATGGCATGAGAGTGGGTTGAAGGCATAAAAGGTGGGTTGATTATGTGAATGAGTGTTTGTGAGAGAATGGGTTGATCACCGGAGGAAATGGAAGTTGTGCCATCCATCCATCACTTCATGGATGAGATCCCCTGAATGGATAATCAAATACACATAAAGATCAGAATGATAATCACTGGCAAGCCCAAAGGCCTGTCCTCACACTGGAAGGGGAAGGGGACTTTTTGTGGTTCCACATCAGGACTATGTGGATATGAGTACACCATAAGGAATGTTAGTACTCCTCATTGGGGCATGTGGATGAGTGCTCCAATAGGGGATACAATACTCCATCGACAGGGTGCTGAACAGAGATTTTAAGTGTTGCGCTGTGAAGATAAGGGAGTGAGAGAGGTTGTGATTCACTTTGTGCATGATGATGCATGTTTGGGCCTATTCTCCTCAATGGGGGATGGATGGATTGCACACAAGTCCCTTGGTACTCTGCGGGGTGATTATGCCAGCTCGAAAGGAGGGTGGGGCTTGTGATGGCCCTAAAGGTTTTGCTCTCGCTTCTTGAGATCAAACCCATAGCTCGACCCAGGATGACCAAGGTTATCTCCACTAGGCTAAAATGAGTGAGAAAGCGTAGGATGATATTGCGTACATGTATACATAGATGGGGTTTGTGAGGGAGCCTGCTAGGGGCCTTCTGGCTATGGATTAACCCTAACTGGATGGGATACTGCAGCAAATGGCACCCCATACTATAAAGGACCTTCAGTATGGACAAAATAATGCGCACCCTTAAGCTTAATAGGATACAAAGAGATGGGGGGGGGGTAGTTTTAGTGGCATTGAAGTGCATTGACCACACTTTGTGGGAAAGAGGTTAATAATGATGATGGCAGTAGCAGGCATGGGGAACAATTTTTTCTTGGGATCTCAGGCCCAATCTGTAGTGGTTGCCTAGGATGGTGATGGACTTGGTGGGTACCATTAAGCACCACCAGGACTTAAGCATAAAAGAAAAGAAAGATATGGGTAGTAGTAGTAGTAGGGAAAATGGGTGAAAAAATCCAGGTGTTAAAAACTACTACTTCCAAGGATGAACAGATGAGTGTTCAGTGACTAGCCCCCCAAATTAGCAATCAGTGAAGAAAATAGGCAATAAGAAGATTGTAAAAAAAGGGTAAAATGAAATGTATACAAGGAATAAAGCCCTGGCAGTCTCAAAATCTAGTTTAAGAGTACCCAGGGCACTGGGGTCAGGAAAGTGTAGCAATGTATCCTGAAGTAGGGTGAAGAGTGCAAAAATCATGAATCTTAAATACTAAGAATATGAAGGAGTATCAAGAACACCCAGGAACAAGTTTATATAAAGAATATTAACATTTAAAAGAATGAACTAATCTCAATGTGGTAAATGTGTCAAGAAATAAAAATATAGAAATTATATTTATCTTCTTACCATCTATTAAAGCTATATACGGAATGTGGTAAGTCCCAATGAGGCAATTCAAAAGATATTCTTCCCGAAAGAATACTTTAGTTAATGTTCCTCCTTCCTTTCCTGATTTGGTTATAGAAAGAACATCACCTCCAGCACAAAAGGCTTTATCTCCAGAACCTGCAATTGCATATACAATTAAAAAAAGCTAGACTTGTTCCATATGACTTCAAATTAAAGTACATTAACTCTTTATGATGATAAAAAATAAGCTTATCATCAATATTCATCTAATATCAAATTTTGTAAATCAGTACTCCAGTAAGATTGAGATATATATTGTTCAAAACTTAAGGTTTCATTTCTGAATTCAGATAAAGTAGTTCTCTATTTCTAAGAAATATACAAGGGCTGGACAAAAGAATGAAAATGCCTGGTTAAGTAATTTTATTACTCGTATTTAATATAGAGTTAGTCCTCCTTTGATCTAGCAATAACTGGTTCAAGACATCGAGGAATAGAGTCATACAAGTTTTGGACAACAGTGACTATGGGAATTTAAATCCATTCCCGAAGCAGAACCTGTTCCAGCTCTTTCAGAGATGATAGTGGTGGAAAGCGGTTCATTACTTGTGGCTCCAAAACATACCAGAGATGTTCGATTATGTTAAGATCTTGTGATTGGAGGGGGAAAGCAATCCAATTGTTCTATATCACTGCTGTGCTCATGCCAGTTTTTAACAATTTTAACTAAGTCAATTGGCACATTATTGTCCTGAAGGATAGCACTACCATTGGTAAACAAGTGTTTGTACCAGTAAGTGAATTTGATCACTCAAAATTACAAAAATACTTTTTAGAAGTAACACTAACTAGCGCAATCTTGTGGATGCAGTTTATCGGGTATGCAGACTTGGATGACCTCTGATAGGCCATTGTTGCTTTTATCATCTGTTGAATTATGTTGCCATTCACTGCTATCATAGAACCAAGAGAATTCCATGATATAGCCTCCCAAACCATCAAAGAACTGCCTCCATTGTTGAGGTCAGGCAAACAGGATCACTTTTTGGGGTGTCCTTCATATATAAATTGTCCTGACCAAGGAAAAAGCATAAAGGATCATTTGTCTAAAAAAATGACTTTCTTCCACTGGTCCAAATATAGGGTTTGAAATATAACCCATTTCCATTATTTTGTCCAAACTGTATGTCTCCTTAAATTACCATAAGATGTGACTTGCTTAAAATAAAGTGACATCTTCAAATCATTTAATTAATATTCCATAGGAGAGTGAACATAAGCAAAAATAAATGATAATCAAACCTACTTCAAAGTTTCTTTTACAATAAAAAAACTTTAGAATGAAATTGAAAATATAAATATTGTTCCTACAATTCTATAGAGCTTCATGGAAACGCTACATTAAGGTGTTTTGTATCTATATTGGGGGTGACACATTGCCGATGAGATGCTTCTCAAAATTGATTTAATTAAGGAACCAGTTTTATTATTTGTTATAAATCAAAGGTAGTTGCCAATATTAAGGAAAAACAAAAAACAAAACTTCTTAGAATTCCTGATATAAGATATCTATACCCTAACTATATTTTACTTACCTTTAATTATCACAAGTGCTTTATTGTGTTCCCATTCTTTTAATTTTGGATAAATCTTGCGGATCATAGTTAAATTTAAAGCATTCAAAGCTTTAGTACGATTCAAGGTAATAATACCTTTGTTATCAACTTCTTCAAATAATACTTCAGCAGAGTTAGACATTGGTCTTGTTAGCTTGGGGGGAAAATATGCTCTTCCACAAAATAAAGCTAGATTAAAATTTTTTTTACAGTGTTGCATAAGCATGTTTAAATAGAAAATGTCTCACCTAAAGAAGTAATAGGTTAGAGAAATAAACTGAAGGTTTAATATATACATTTACCAGCTAAATATACTTTTATCTGATGTTTGGTAGCAAGCAATTAATTATAAAGAGTTGAAAACCTTGCATTTGACTGTAAATAAAAAGCATTACATTTCTTACTAAAAACTTAATTATTATAAATTTCCAAGATAAAAAGATTTATGTATAGTACTGATAAGTAAGTGCTGTACTTTGACTAAAATTTTTTCTCACGTTTATTTTTTTCTTGTTTGATCAGCATGAACATTATGATACTAAAGACAATAGACTGAAGTTACTTTAAAATTTATAAGTTTAACCCTTTCACTGCATGAAATGTCTTTAGGCATTTCAGTCTTTCTTCTAATGGAAAATTCCCCAGCTATTTCCTGGCCACTTTCTCTAATGATGTTTACTTCTATCTAAGGAAATATATTTTGAAATGATCAGTATCATGATTGCTTTGAGGTAAGAAAGGCATTATTATTATAAAAAATTTAATTAGGCAGAGGCTTTTTCTGAGTGTTTAAATTGTATATTGTAGATGCATGATCTGACAATCCTATGGATGCATTTTGTGGGTGGGTTTTGACAGATGCGGATGACCTTTGATAGGCCCTTGTGGCTTTTGTCATCTGTGAAATTATGTTATGTTACGAGGGCAGTCAATAAGTTTTGCAATTCAGATATAAGGAAACGAGATATGAGGAAAAGTGTTTTATTATTTTTCAATATAACTACCCTCGACTTCAATGCACTTGCGCCACTTGTCCCTGAGGCTTTGAATTTCCGACAACCAAAAATCTCCTGACTGCTGTTCAATCCACTCCTGGACGCCGAGCTGAACATCTTCATCGTCGCCAAACCAGCGTCTATGCAGTACAGCCTTGAGCTAGCTGAATAAAAACAAGTCGCTAGGGACCAGATCTGGACTGTAGGGGGGATGGTTGAGCTCCTCGAATCTGCACTCTCGCAGGGCAGCTTGTGCAACTCTGGGCTTATGGACTTTGACGACGTTAAAGTCAATCATGGGGCATGAGGTTTCTAGGGACCCAACAGGCAGAGACCTTGGTCATGTCCAAATTGTTGTAGATGATGTTGATAACACTTCCATGTGATATTCCAAGTTCTCGCTCAATTTCTTCGACCTTCACCTGTCGATTTTCGAGGATCATCCTCTCCACACGGGCCACATTGTCCTTGTTGGTTACATCTGACGGGCATCCTGGACGGGGGTCATCTTCAAGGGACTCACAACCATGGCGGAACTCCCTATTCCAGTGAGCAATGGTTGCATAGGAAGGGGCGGTGTTGGTGTACACTGTAACCATGCATTCATGGATCTCGTTTGCATTCTTGCCTTCCTTGGTCAAAATTTGTGACTGATGATCTGAGATCAGTTACTGCTTCTTAAATAGACGAGGCAGGAGTGTGCGGCTGCAGGTCCTGACTTGTTATAACTTGTCCTAACACCCCCACAAACAGCCATCCCACTTCCTCTGTTTTGCCCTACCGATTCGCAAAACTTATTGACCGCCCCTCGTATGTGTTACAAATGCTTGGGGAAGTTGGATCAGATGTAGATGCATCATCTAAAAGTGATATTGATGAATTAAAGTTAAGTAATAGTGAACATAATTTTGGAACTGAAAATTTAGATGAAAATGTTGAGACATAGCAAGACTTACCTGGATGGGTTCTGCCAGAGAGGAACCCAACACATCAGCAGAATGAAGGTTAAGAATTTGCTTATTGTACTAAAACTTATGAGCATCTGCCAGAAGGTGTGTTGATTGCACTAAGTAATGACTAGATTACAAATTAGGATAGTTAGTTATATTATATGTGAATACATTTTTATCACTGTGTAGGGGGTTAATATTTGTATAGATTTTACTGAGGTGCTCCGCTAGTTTACTCTTAAATACAGTTAAGGATGGTGACAAGATAACTGCATCTGGCAGGCTATTCCACAAGGCAATCACTTACTGAGAAATATCGCCTGCGTAATTCTCTGTTGCAGGAATATTCTGTGCGAATCACACAGGTCCTAGAGGAGGTCTGGAGTGAGAACCACTCATAGGGTTTCACAGGAGATAAGTCATTGAAAATCTTCCAGACTTTGATTATGTCAGCTCTAAGCAGCCTGCCATGCACAGAGAAGAGACTCAAGGCATCGAGATAGGACACATAGTCAAGATGCGAAAGTCCAACAATTTCCTTAGTCCATCCTCATTGCAGTCTCTCAAGCATGTCATTGGCACCCATATACCCAGTGTGCCAAACAACCGAGCTAAATTCCAACACAGGATGGATATGGGAGGTGAGAATAGATTTCATAAGCTCAGGATCTCGGTTAACTGTACTCTTAAGTAAGTTTGATGCAATACCTGCAGCTTTATTTGCAAGGGAGTGTATGTGAAAATGAAATTTTAGAGAAATATCCACTTGAACCCCCAAATCAGAAGCAGATTGTACAAATGGTAGAGGATTACCTGTAATGTAGTAGTCAGAGTATGGGCCAAGATTAGGAGCAGATCCCTGGTAGAACCTAATAACACAAGTCTTGTCTGAGTTGAGCCTGAAACCCCATGCCTCTGCACATGAAACCAGTAAGTCTACATCTCTCTGCATGGAAGTAATATCTAACAGTGTAAGAGAAGGTATAAGAATATTAATCTTTTGATATATTTTCAGATCATCAGCAAAAATTTTGTATTTACAGGTCAAACTATGAGCCACAAGGTTAATAGAAATGAGAAATAAGGTTGGTCCAAGGACAGAGCCCTGGGGAACTCCACTAGTTACATGAGTAGAATCACTCTCAAAACCCCTGGCCATAACCCTCATTACTCTACCAATCAGAAATCCATATATCAAAGAGAGTAAGGGATCCCCTATATTGAGTTGGAAGAGCTTGCTGATCATGAGGTTATGATTG
This sequence comes from Ceratothoa steindachneri, assembly GCA_963969495.1. NCBI lineage: Eukaryota > Metazoa > Arthropoda > Malacostraca > Isopoda > Cymothoidae > Ceratothoa > Ceratothoa steindachneri. The sequence continues at coordinate 112,255,254 of OZ018327.1, read as the reverse complement.
ACAAGGTCAAATGCTTTACTAAAGTCAAACAATATGAGGTCAACCATGTGACCTTGGTCAAGCCGGCAGGTGACATCATCGTATGTTGCAAGGAGCTGATCATCAACTAAGTGGGCATCACGGAAGCCAAAAAAGTTAGAATCTAATAGGCTGTTATTCATGAGGAAAGATGTCAAATTGTTCACAATGATACGCTCAAGACACTTACAGGACATCAAAGTGAGACTTATCAGTCTGTAATTTAGGGAGGGGGGACAAGTACCCACACCTTTCTTTAAGATGGAGACTACTAGGGAAGACTTCCAGACCAATGGGAGTTCTCCAGTTTAGACTGATTTATGGAAGAGCCAGAGAAGGGGGTATGAAAGGGATGATGAGCGGTGTTTGAGCAAACGGGGGTGGATTCCATCAGGCCACATACTGCTAGAGGGGTTGAGATCACTCAGAGCATTGACAACATCAGACAGATTTATAACAAGTTACTCAGGTTACCTTCAAAGCTCTGGTGCTCCACTAGATTTTTAGAGGTACTGGTAGAATATACAGAAAAGAACGCCTTTGTAAACAGATAAGCCATTTCTTGGTTGGAAGAACATATTTCACCTGAGGGTTGCTTAAGGGGTCCCATAGAGGGTCATCCCACTTTCTTGTTGCGGATATAAGCCTGGAACAGTTTAGGCTTAGCCTTGAGGTTAGAAATTAGGTGGGATTCATAAGCTTTCTGTGACTGATAGGAATAATTTCTGTACTCAAAATTTACAACCAGAAAGGAGGACAAGGTGTTTTGGGCAACATCTGAGTTCCTACCCCATGACTGTCGCATCACCCTATAATAAACCTAGGCATTGTGACAATTCCTAACCAGATCAGCTGGTGGTTTAGATTTCCAGGGGACCATAGGGCGGCCCCAGGTCAATTTACTATGGACGTACAAAGAAATCGTTGCCTGTAGTATTTCTAAAAATATACTGTACGTAGCCTCCACAGACCTGCTTGAGAACTCATAATCAAAGTCCAACTCCAGAAGTGCATTATTCATGGCTCGATAATTACCCATATGCCATAGTGTAATTGTCTTGGGAGTCTGGGCTGAAGTGAGACCACGAGAGGTATAGGTAAAGGATACAGGTAGGTGATCACAGGTGGGTAAGGGAGGATGGAGTTGTACCTGAGCAATCCTGTTGTGCTCAGTAGTGAAGACCAAGTTGAGTGTGTTGTCTGCTCTTATGTTAGTAGGTTCAGTCACCCATTGTTGAAAACCCAGAGACATAAAGCAGTCAAGGAAGGATGAGTCATGGGCAGTGGAGTCAATGGGCACGTCACCAGACCAGTCGATACTTGGCAGATTGAAATCTCCCATAAGGATTAATTCCTTACCAGGAGCAAAGTCCACTAGGAATGACTTGAGCTCACCATCATGAGGATGGGAGTTAGAGGGAGGGCAATAAGCTGCTAGGATGTGAACTCTATAGGAGGGCAAGTGGACTCCTACCAAATTACTGGCTGGTAGGTCAAGCAAAATATATGCCATGGTGTTACGTATGTAAAGGCAGGTACCATGCTTAGCAGTGCCCTCTGAAGTATCTTTATGCACTATGCTATAGTTAGGAATGGCAACAGAGGAATCAGGGACAGAAGGAAGAAGCCATGTTTCAGTAATAGCTAAAATATCACTTATTGTGTGACACAAAGTAAGAAACTAAAGCTAACTTATTACTAATACTACTTACATTAATCTGGGAAAAATTTACTGAATTAAAGGGGTAGAGTGAGGCACAGCACCAACAGATGCCAGGCCATGCTGGGGACCATCACTAACGTCACAAGAGGCTGGGTCAGTGGTGCCAGGCCCAGCCCCTGCTGGGCACTGGCAGCATCCACAGTGCCTGCAGAACGCTGGCACCTAATCCCTCCTCCTCTCCCTTCATACCCTAGGATATGACACTAACTTCCAATGGATCCCCTCCCATGTGGGCATCAGAGGTAATGAGATTGTGGATAAAGCAGCCACTCTAGCCCATTCATCACCCTGACTGACTCGATATCCCATAGATTATCACACCTTCTCCAAAACTGTGAGGAATCAATGTAGATCCCTTTGGGATGAGTCTTTAGACCAAGATCTATCCCAAACTCATTTAGGCAAATTTAGAAAAGACCCCACTTCACAACCCTGGGTAAGATAAAATAACAGACAACTCAATACTGCCTTGGTCAGACTCAGGATAGGGCATGTTGGCCTTAATGCACATCTCTATAGACTGAGACTAGTCCCTGAACCCTATTGCAAGTGGTGTCCCTCGACTTAATGCACAGTGGAGCATTTCTTACTGTGGTGCCCATGTTTCCACTCACTCAGAACAAATTTACAAAACTGCCTTTCCTCTCTCAAGATAAAGCTGTTCAATATTAAAGTTCTCCTGAGTGGAATGGGACTCCCTGACACTATCCGAAAGAAAGTCCTCCAACATACCCTTGAATTCTTAAGGAAGTCAGGACAATCCACTGCCTCTAAGCAAATGAAACCTAAAGACAATGGTCCACATCAAGGTGAATGAGATGCGTCTCAAACTCTCTAAACTCAACATCATCATAAATTATTTAAACTATATTATGATGAGTGAAAATAGATTGCTTATTACAGTAATGGAGATGTGGAACAGCCCTAGATTTATCAGATGGATAAAAGTAATGAAAAATTATATGAATAAACTTAATATAACCAATATCGATCAGATCAAATTATTGACTAAAAATGAAATTGATAAAAGAGCATATAAATATAAGACAATGTGGTTGCACAGTGGATGTTGGCCTTAATGCCAACATCCACTGTGCAACCACATTAAAAAGAAATTTTTTATGATAATACCTATAAATCTATTTTAATGTATAGGGCATGGAGCAACTGCAACATGGATGGAGGAAGAGGTACAGTAAATATGTAGATTGGTGGCGCAAATGATGGGATGTAAACTATTTCGTCCATGTTCCAATATGAACCTTAGTGAACCTTAGTTGAATCACGTCTCGATGGACACAGTTAACGTGGACATCTGCTGCTACCAGGCAACTCCTCCCCTCCAATATTGTAGGCCATTGACTGTAGGGAATTTGTACTGGAGCTGGTGTATCCTGGTGTTGGGAGCTGGTCAGGAACTGTTGCCAACCACTTGTTTAATTTCTTCTTGAAAATTTCTGGTGAAATGCCTGTCAGGTTCCTTAGTTCTTGAGGGACAGAGTTGAAGAGGCGTGTCCCCTTGAATGTGAAGCTGTGATGAATTATTGTCTTCAACCTTTGGGAAGTACCACCTGTCCTCCTCACAAAGCAAAGATGACCTCTTCTGGGATGAATGATGACCTGTAGACCTAAGTTTGCCACCAGATTCTCTAAGATTTTCCAAATGTAGATTATGGAATACTTCTCCCGGCGTCTCTGGAGAGAGTAGAGTGTCAGATATTGCAACCTCTCCCAGTAATTCCTGCACTGCATTCCTTCAATTTTACTTGTGAAGGTTCTCTGGGCTGCCTCAAGGCTAATTATGTCACCAACTTTGCAAGGAGACCAAACCTGGCAGCAGTATTCAAGCCTTGGAAGAACTAGTGACTTCCAGAGTGACAGCATGCAGTCTTCTTCCTTGTTATTAAGGTTCTCGGGATCCATCCAGTTAATTTCCATGCAGGGGGTAACACTTCAGTTTTGGGGCACACGGTAGGTGGCGCTGTTTATAGGCTACAATTTTGAGCTACAATATGTCTTATGACATCAGATGGTAGCAGCAGATGTGAAAAATTATGGCATTATGATTTTTGCATATGAATATATACTGGGGGGCTGTGCCCCCCCCAATTGATTGAAACTCAGGATCAATGCAGGGTGGCCCCCCCGCAGTGATATCTCCCCCATGAGCAGTCTCCTTGAATTTACTGTTTCCCTTCCCCCCCCCAACAGCTTTTTACTGGCAGAAAAACCTAACCTAATGACAAACAATACTTACTTTTAAAGGGTTCTTGATTAGTTTATGCGCCTCTAAATAATCTAAAAGTTTTTCACAGTCATGCAAAATAAGCACAACTAGAGCACGAAAAAGCCATAATGAAACAAAAACAAATGCTAAGCGGGTTCTATTTATAGCTACGACGTTGCCAGTAAGAAGCTGTTATAGTTCGTTGCGAAACAAAAAATACAAAAACAAACAATAAATGACATCAAGAAACCTTACCTAACTTAGAAAAAACTATAAATGAGCAGAGGCGCAGATATTTAGTAAATAATACAGACTAAAAGTTACAAATGCACAAAAAAACAAAAAAATATAACGGCGTGATTAGTCACATCTGAAGCTACCATCTGACATCATAAGATATATATTGTAGCCTACTAACAGCACCACCTACCATGCGCCCCTAATCTGAAGTATTACCATGCTTTCTTGTTCAATCCTCATACTTTTTCCTTATTTGGTGTTTCTCCCAGTTTTTTACGTAGAGTTGACCTCCTCCTCATCAGGATTCGTCTGTCTCTTGGGATTTCACACTTTTTACTTGGCTTAAGTTTCTTTGGAATATATTTCATGCATATTTCTTGGGTTCTAGTTTGTATTATTTTGAGGATTCAGTCCTCATCTCTTCCCTTGCAAAGATTTTCCCACTCTGTTGTAGTTCAAGTTTTATAAGGTCCCAGTTTATTGAGGAGTTGTAGAAATTCAGATCACGTTTTTGGAATAAATTTAAGGGGACTGCTCGTGTGGGAGTAAACACTGCAAGGGGAGCCCCCTATGAAGATCCTTAGTTTCAATCAATGGGGGGGGGCCTGGGGGGCACAGCCCCCAGTATATAATCATAATTGTTTATAGAATATTCTTCTAACATTTACAGAACTAGGACTCAAACACGCATGAATATTCAGGTACGGGTGAAAATATATAAATATACAAAAATCCATTTTTGGGGGGGCGCCGCCAATCTACATGTTTACCAGAGGTACTTGGGAGAAGATATAATGTGTCAACTGTGTAAGACAAGAGAAAAAGAAACTTTGGAACATTTCATGGAGTGCAATGTGTTGGCATAGATAAGGACACAGTTTGAGATACAAGGTGTGCAACTAAGTGAAGCAGGGTTGTTGATTTTTTTTTTTTTTTTAATTAAAAAAATCTAATTAATTTGATTTAAATCAGATTTTTTTTATTAAAATAAATTTTTTTTATAATGAAATCATAACAGCAGAAATAAAGGATATAATTATTAATTAATGGATTATACTAATATTATTCCCACATTCACAACACTAGATACAATACACATACACACACAACATGTTAGAACACACATTATTTGTTCACCATTAATAGCCGTCTTGGCAACTCAGTGTGCCCAGCCAGAGGCTTGCCTCTTGAAACTTGTTCAGGCCTGTCTCTCACACAGTCTCTGTGAGGAGTAATTAACTCAGTGTCTCAGTTCCTGTTGAAGAGTCACACAGCAAAGATGTCAACTGTGCAGGTCAACCCTTCTGGATGAAAACATGATCCAGTTTGGCAATATTTTGACAAATTACCTTCAAAATCTGGTAAAGGTTGCAGAGCCAAGTGCAAAGACTGTCAGCTGGAGCTGCAAGAAGTGGCAGCCACAGAGGAGGAGCTTGATGATCCAGGTAAGGAATTTAGTATCTGATAAACAAGTACTGTACTATGATTTTTAAAATTTTTAAAGACATTAAAGGCAAGAAAAAAAAATCTTGAAGCCAATACTTAACATTGATGTTTTCTTCCATCATCTCTATGACCATTATTTCATTATCTATAATACTACTATTATTTCAAATAACCTGATTTTTTCTCTCTACCTCCTAAACTTTTAAATCTTTAAAACATCTTGATGATCAAACTGTGCAGTGGATTTTGAGGAGTTTTAACATTTCAGTGTCGACAAAAAATACTAATTTAATTTTTATTTGACCCCATTTTTTTTCACCAAAAATAGGCATAAAACTATAATTTGTCTAAATATGTTTTATGGTCTCTCTCTTTCTCTCTCTCTCTCTCCAGTACAGTCAATGACATTACCTATATTGTATCCCTTCGGTCGCACTGTGCCCTTAGCCCCTTACCCATTAATTAGTGTTTTTTTATGTTATTGTTGTTAGGTACTTATTTTTTTCTCTTTTTTCAGGAACTACAGCCACAGCATCAGCATCTACATCTGCAGAAGCCTCTCCACCATTGAAAAGATCATAACATAACATAATTTCACGGATGACAAAAGCCACAAGGGCCTATCAAAGGTCATCTGCATCTGTCAAAACCCACCCACAAAAAGCACCATCACCAGGGGAAGACAAGATCAAAGTCCCCCACAATATAATATAACAGATGACAAAAGCCACAACGGCTCATCATAGGTCATCCGAGTCAAAACGGCCTCTTTTTTTAAGGCACCCAAACTCCCAAGAAAACTACATCCAGAGGATTGCGTCCAGAAACAAGGGTATCACCAATCAAGGCTTGTCAAGAACTAAATCATGCAGCTATAGATATATACAAACAATATTAATATATACAAAACTTAGGAACCATCACAACCTTCCCTCCCCATAAACTCATCCAACCTACTCTTATATACATTTAAATTTGGACTACCTACTACCCTCCGCGGCAATTTGTTCCAGAAGTCTACCACTCTATTGGCAAAAAAATATTTTCCTAAATCCAACCTACACCCTTGCTTTTTAATTTTCAAGTGGTGACCTCTAGTCCGATTTCCATCATCTAAGGGTAGTAAAGAGGATCCAAACAACTTTAGACCGGTTAGCCTAACTCCTGTAGTCTGTAAAATTCTTGAGAAAATAGTTAAAAAAGGGATTTGCCAACATCTAGAGAGGGAGGAGTTAATCAGCAATGCTCAGCATGGGTTTAGATCAGGTAGATCATGTTTGACTAATTTACTAGACTTTCTGGAGTTTATAACAGATCAAGTAGATAAGGAAGAGAATTTAGATATAATTTACTTAGATTTTAGTAAAGCATTTGATAAGGTACCACATAAGAGACTAGTTCATAAATTAAAAATGATTGGGATACGTGGAGGTGTTTCAAATTGGATAGCTGAGTGGCTGAAAGACAGGAAGCAAAGGGTAGTGGTAAATGGTGTAAAGTCAGAGTGGAGGGATGTTATCAGTGGGGTTCCTCAGGGATCAGTTCTCGGTCCATTATTATTTGTCATCTATATAAACGATCTTGGGGAGGCAGTTAATAATAAAGTGTCAATTTTTGCGGATGATACCAAATTAGCAGCTGTAGTTAAAGATATTGATGATAATTTTAAAGTGCAGGGGGATTTAATTAAATTGTTATCCTGGGCACATAAGTGGCAAATGACTTTCAACCTTGATAAGTGCAAAGTTATTAACATGGGAAAAGATAATAGAGAATTTAACTATGAAATGGATGGGCATTGGCTGAGCTCAGTAGAGGATGAGAAAAATCTAGGAGTAGTAATAGATAAGTCATTAAGGTTTTCTAAGCTGTGTATTGAAGCAAGAAATAGAGGAAAAAGAGTGCTGGGTTTCATTAAGAGAAATGTCAGTTACAAAAGTAAGGAGGTTATTCTTAAACTCTATAACTCTTATGTTAGGCCACATCTAGAGTACTGTATACAGGCATGGTCCCCACATTTTAGACACGATATTATCTTCTTGAATCAGTGCAACGGAGGGCAACAAAGTTAATTCCTTCCCTGAGGCACCTTGAATATATAGATAGACTGAGGGTATTAAATATGTTCTCGTTCCAAAGGAGGTGTGTGAAAGGGGATATGATTGAGCTCTTTAAAAATTTTTCCGGGATAGATAAATTCGATGTTAGCAAGTTTTTTGAGTTAGATGATGGAAATCGGACTAGAGGTCACCACTTGAAAATTAAAAAGCAAGGGTGTAGGTTGGATTTAAGAAAATATCTTTTCACCAATAGAGTGGTAGACTTCTGGAACAAATTGCTGCGGAGGGTAGTAGGTAGTCCAAATTTAAATGTATATAAGAGTAGGTTGGATGAGTTTATGGGAAGGGAAGGTTGTGATGGTTCCTAAGTTTTGTATATATTAATATTGTTTGTATATATCTATAGCTGCATGATTTAGTTCTTGACAAGCCTTGATTGGTGATACCCTTTTTTCTGGACACAATCCTCTGGATTTAGCTTTCCTGGGAGTTTGGGTGCCTTAAAAATGAGGCCGTTTGACTCGGATGACCTATGATGAGTCGTTGTGGCTTTTGTCATCTGTTATATTATATTGTGGGGGACTTTGATTTTGTCTTCCCCTGGTGATGGTGCTTTTTGTGGGTGGGTTTTGACGGATGCAGATGACCTTTGATAGGCCCTTGTGGCTTTTGTCATCCATGAAATTATGTTATGTTAACTCAAAAAACTTGCTAACATCCAATTTATCTATCCCAGAAAAAATTTTAAAAAGCTCAATCATATTCGCTATCACACACCTCCTTTTGAACGTAAGGACATAAGAAAAAGAAGGAGACTGCAAAAGACCATTCATGGCCTACACTTGGCAGCCCCTGTTCCAGTCAACACTCAAAGGATTTCTTACCAGAGAAAAGTCATCAACATTGTCACCCTTTAAGGAGTTCGTCAGATCTAATCTACAATAAACATAAAATGCATCCAGAGGATTATGTCCATTCATGCAACCGCAAAATATAATCTCCCCACTCCTTAGAAAAATATATACATATATAAATATTAAAAAAAAAAAGGTCAGTCCCATCTAGCAGCTTCATCCATATATTTATCTAATCTATTCTTAAAACTACCCAGAGAGGAGGCTTCTATCACATGTCTAGTGAGCCTATTCCATTCATCTACCACACGATTTGTAAACCAATTCCTCCCAATCTCCTTCCTAAACCTATACTTGTCAAGCTTAAACCCATTGCTACGTGTCCTGTCATGTTCACTAAGTATAAGAACCTTACCCAGATCCCCTTTATTATATCCTTTTACCCATTTGAAGACTTCAATCAATTCCCCTCTGACTCTTCTCCTTTCCAATGTATGTAGATTTAGTTTTCTGAGCCTTTCACCATAAGGTAAGTTCCTTAGCCCACCAATCATCTTTGTCATCCTTCTCTGCACAGACTCAAGCAAATCAATATCCTTCCTATAATATGGTGACCAAAATTGTACTGCATAGTCTAGATAAGGCTTAACTAGCGCTAGATACAGTTTTAGAATGACTTCAGCACTCTTATTGCTTACACTTCTCCTAATGAATCCCAATATCCTATTAGCTTTATTCTTAGCATTTAGGCATTGCTTCCTAGGACGAAGGTCTGAACTTACCAAAATACCCAAGTCCCTCTCACAATCGGTCCTCCCTAAAATTCTCCCATTTAATTTATAACTATTCAATGGATTATTTCTACCTATACTAAGTACACTACATTTGTCTATGTTAAACTTCATTTGCCATTTCTCGGCCCAAATGGACAGAATGGTCAATTCCTCCTGTAGATCTGAAATTGAATGAGAAGGAAGACCAAGAAGCTAGGAAATTCAACCTTATCATACATAATCTACCTGAGACAAACTCGAAGGAGGGTGATATAAACAGGGTAACCAAACTTATTCAGGAAGAGTTTAAACTTAAGATCAACATCAATAATGCACAAAGGATGGGAAAGCCAAACTGTGAATGTGCCTGACTACTCAGGATAACAATGGCCAGCTTAAGTGAGAGGAAGCAGATATTGATCAAGGCCGAAGAATTACGTAATAGCTCGCACCCTATCCACAACCAGATTTATATACGTCCTGACCTAACTAAGAAACAATTGGAGGAGTCAAAAAACTTGAGGGAACAACTGAAGGACCAACGAGTAAAACAACCAAACAAAAGGTGGATAATAAGAAAGAGAAAAGTGGTGGAAACAAGCGAACAGAACTAAGAATATCCTATACCAATACAGATAATGAGCTCTGTGCTTTAGTAAATGACAAGCAATATGATGTAATACTAATAACAGAAATTAAACCCAAACATGGGAAAGTGCCAGAGTTATCTGTTATGCAAATTCAGGGATACGATATATTCACCAGTGATTTATATGCAGAAAATACCAGAGGGACATGTATATATGTAAGATCTACACTTAATGCTAAACAGATCAAGCCACCAATGGACTCATTCCAAGACTGCACATGGGTAACTATACAGGGAAGTCACAACAACAACTTGCTTTTAGGGGTCATCTATAGATCCGGCTCGCCTCTACTTGCAACTACACGAGACACAGCGTTACATGATACTCTCAGGTGGGCAACTAACAAACGGAAAACTCATCTACTCATCACAGGAGATTTTAATCATCCGAGCATCACCTGGAACCCATCACCTCAAACGCCAAACATAGAAAATCCAGACAATCCTGCATCCAGATTCGTTGAATGTGTACGAGATATATATTTACATCAGCATGTCACCCAGCCAACCAGATATAGAAATGAGCAGACTCCAACATTGGATGATCTCATGTTTAGTAATGAGCAAGAAATGATTGAACAACTAGTACATCATGAGCCACTAGGAGCAAGTGATCATGCCAGATTGGACTTCAAATTCATCTTCTGCACAACACCTCAGGAAAAGAAGAGGACAATATGGAACTATGAGCAGGCAGACTATGAAAAAATGAGAGATCTAAGCATTGAATGGGACGAATTGCTTGCGGGCAAGTTGACACAAGAAGCCATTGATATACTACAATCAAGAATCATGAAGGCAACAAAAAATTTAAAGAGTAAGAACAAACCAACAAAAAATTTAAAGAGGCCGTTTGACTCGGATGACCTATGATGAGTCGTTGTGGCTTTTGTCATCTGTTATATTATATTGTGGGGGACTTTGATTTTGTCTTCCCCTGGTGATGATGCTTTTTGTGGGTGGGTTTTGTCGGAGGCGGATGACCTTTGATAGGCCCTTGTGGCTTTTGTCATCTGTGTAATTATGTTATGTTATGTAAATATGGCAATGGAATATGCCAATGAGAAATATCCAGCACTTGTTCCCATCATCTTGAAGTTTCAGGCAAGATCACCTCCTTTTTAATCATTTAAGTTTACAGAACCTGTGATGAAGACCATGTCAGCTACTGAATGGTGGGAGTCTCATGCAGGTTTTGTGGGCAGTGACATTCTCTCAGCAGTGCATCAACTTATGACTGCTGTAGCCTCGCCATGTGAAGTAGAACGAGTCTTCTCCTCTTTTTGGACTAGTACATTCTAAGCTGAGGAACCGCCTTGGTACAGAAAAGGCAGCAAAACTTGTTTTTCTTTTCAAGTCCATGAATAAACACAATTCTAACAACATGGATGATGCATGATTGAAAATATGTTGTAAGTAACCAATTAATTTCAGATGAAATAATGTTATACTTTTGTAATCCATGTCTCCATGATTAAACACACGATGAGGATATTGCATAAAAAATATGTTAGATTCAATTAGACTCAGAAGAAATTTAGTCAAAAAAGGGGCAAAATGTATTTAATTTACAATTGAAAAAATAATAATTTCAGTTGTATAAGTAAGCTCAGAAAAAATTTAGTTAAAAAGGACAAAATATATTAAATTTATAATAAAGTACTAATTATTTCAGTTGTATAAGTAAACTCAGAAGAAATTTAGTTAATAAGGACAAAATATATTTAATTTATAATCAAGAAATAATTATTTCAGTTGTATAAGTAGACAAAAGGTCATTTTTATTTAGTTATGCTGTATTAAAAAAAATAATTAGTGTGCATAAAAATGTTCGCTTATTTTTTAATTTTTCCTTATTTTTAATTTTTATATGATAGTAGTATGATTTAAATCATGGATTTTTATAAAAATCTTTTGATTTAAATCAATGATTAAAATCAACCTGATTTAAATCAAACAACCCTGACAGGAAGTGAGAAAGCTGTCTTTGGAAGGGAAGAAAACAAGTGTTGGGAGAGCCTGAGTAGCCTGAAATAAGATCAAGAAAAATGTATATTCTGGTGCAGTAGAAAAAGCTATACAAGATACCTTCATCTGCACCTCTCTGATAAATTTCCAAAACATCAGAGAATCAAAGCTGCCTGGCTCCAGCGGTGGCCCACCTTAGCTGCACCCAGCCAGGGTGAAATTCTAAAAAGTAAAGTAAGTAATCTAATCTTCTTCGTGACCGGGATCAGCAGCGGTAATGATCAAACGTGTTCTCGGCGAGCGCTCTATTCAGTGACGTTTTTTGTCTTCTTTTTTTCAGTGTAATATACTTAAGTTCGGGACATAGATAAAATACTCAAGGAATTTTAAATTAAATCGTGAAATAGCTCCCGTTTGTTTACGTTTCAGTGACCTAATTTTCTCCCCCTTTTGTTTACACTTTTCTTGATTGCTTGACCCATCAGTCGCCCGAGGGCCTTTATAAGTCCTCAATAAGACCCAGATTATATGGTATCTATATGTGTGTATATATGTCTATATATATTTTGAATTTAAGACAATGCTCCTTGAGGCAGTGATAATAGTTTAAATCTTGTATAAGGCAAGAAAACCTTTTCCAGAGAGTAGGATAATTATGCAACATTACTATATTGGTAAAGATGGGAATACTACACGATTTACGCATTTCATGGATGATAAAAGCCACAAGGGCCTATCAAAGGTCATCTGTATCCTTCAAATCCCACCCACATAATGCATCCATAGGATTTTGTCAGATCATTTATTATTGATTATAATAGCTAAAAAAATTTTTTTGATCTGTATTATTATTTTTGGTAAATATGTAGATGAGCGGCCCGGCCGACAATTTTTTTTTTTGTAAATATTATCGTTCACCCGTGTCAGAATATTCATGCGCGTTTGAGTCCTTTTCGAATTATAGCTGCCGCCATTTTTGTTAAAGCATTCATCTCTGTAAATGTCAGAACATTATAACAATTAGGATTATATACTGGGGGGACAGCCCCCATAACATAACATAACATAATTACACGGATGACAAAAGCCACAAGGGCCTATCAAAGGTCATCCGCATCCGTCAAAACCCACCCACAAAAAGCACCATCACCAGGGGAAGACAAAATCAAAGTCCCCCACAATATAATATAATAGATGACAAAAGCCACAAGGGCTCATCATAGGTCATCCGAGTCAAATGGCCTCTTTTTTAAGGCACCCAAACTCCCAGGAAAACTACATGCAGAGGATTGCATCCAGAAACAAGGGTATCACCAATCAAGGCTTGTCAAGAACTAAATCATGCAGCTATAGATATATACAAACAATATTAATATATACAAAACTTAGGAACCATCACAACCTTCCCTTCCCATAAACTCATCCAACCTACTCTTAAATACATTTAGATTTGGACTACCTACTACCCTCTGCGGCAATTTGTTCCAGAAGTCTACCACTCTATTGGTGAAAAAATATTTTCTTAAATCCAACCTACACCCTTGCTTTTTAATTTTCAAGTGGTGACCTCTAGTCCGATTTCCATCATCTAACTCAAAAAACTTGCTAACATCCAATTTATCTATCCAAGAAAAAATTTTAAAGAGCTCAATCATATCCCCTCTCACACACCTCCTTTCGAACAAGAATATATTTAATACCCTCAGTCTATCTTCAAATTCAAGGTGCCTCAGGGAAGGAATAATCTTTGTTGCCCTCCATTGCACTGACTCAAGAAGGTTAATATCGTGTCTAAAATGTGGGGACCATGCCTGTATACAGTACTCTAGATGTGGCCTAACATAAGAGTCCCCTTGAATTTACTGGGTCCCCCCCCCTCCTTCCCAACAGCTTTTTACTGGCAGAAAAACAACCTAATAACAAACAATTCTTACTTTTATAGGTTTCTTGATTAGTTTATTCGCCTCTAGATAATCTAAAAGTTTTTTGCAATTATACAAACTAAAGCTAAATTCAAATAACAAAGAAGCACATGGAGAGCACAAAAACACAATAATGAAAGAAAAACATTTGCAAAACGGGTCCTATTTATAAGCTACCATGTTGCCAGTAAGAAACTGTTATCGTTTGCAGCAAACAAAAAATATGAAAAAAAAACAAAAAACAATAAAAGACATCAAGAAACCTTACCTAACTTAGAAAAAACTATACACAAGCAGAGCGCAGATATTTAGTAAATAATAGGCTAAAAGTTACAAATCCCTAAAACAAAAAATATAACGCCGTGATTGGTCACATCTGACGCTACCGTCTGATGTCATAAGAGATATGTTGTAGCCCAAAATTGTAGTTGACTAACAGCGCCATCTACCGTGCATCCCAAATCTGAAGTATTACCATTGTTTGTCATTAGGTTAGGTTTTTCTGCCAGTAAAAAGCTGTTGGGGGGAGGGGGACAATATATTAGATTTAGTACTTTCTAACGGTGATCATTTAGTTCAAGAATTGACTGTTTGGGAAGCATTGGGAAATAGTGACCATCAGATAGTTCGTTTTAACTTGGGAATTGAGAAGGGTAAAATAACCGAGAATGCTGTAAAAGTTCCAAATTTTCATAAGGGAGATTATGTAAAACTTTGAAGCTTGCTAAATTTGGTAGACTGGGGTGTAGAATTCAGAGGTAAAAATGCTTATGGGATGTGGGATACTTTCAAGCATATAATAAATGTAATCCAAGAGCAATGTATCCCAATGAAGGCTATTAGGAACAAAATTAGGAAACCATTATGGTGGAATCAGGGGATAGCTAGAGAAATTTCAGAGAAGAAAAGGGCATATAAAAAATTACAGGTAGAAAATAATATTCAAAATTTAATTGATTACAGAATGGCTAGGAATGAGTTAAATAAGATTATAAAGAAGAACAAAAGGGTGTCAGAAATTAAATTAGCTCAGGATAGCAACAAAGACCCTAGAAAGTTTTTTAGTTATTATAAAATTAATAACAAGTCAGGCAGAGTTAAAATAGGACCTATCAAATATGAAGGGGTTGTGAGAGAAACTGATGAGGAAATAGTTGAGGTACTAAATGGTCATTTTGCATCAGTATTTACAAAGGAGAAACTAAATAGTCTTATGTATAGTACTCATGGGTCAGGGAAAGAGGTGTTTACTACCATTAGTGTGGATTGGAGGACGATAAAAGGACTTAATAGGTGAGTTAGATGCTACCAAGGCCTCTGGCCCTGATAATATTCATCATCATCATCATCATCATTGTACGGGCTCATGAGGTAATCCTGTAGTCACCCGATCATTGTTATGAAAATTTCTATAATGTTGGCTATGTATAGCTATACCAGTTGGCTTCCCAGTGTTTATCCAACTTTTTCTTAAAGGACAGGAGACTTGTGGCTGTGATCACTTGATCTGGCAGAGAATTCCAGTCACTGACAATCCTCTGGCCAAATACATTTTTCCTCACCATCTTCTGGCAATGGGATTTAAATAGTTTATTGGAATGACCTCGCGTTGCTGAATATTCCTGAGGTATGAAGAAAAGGCCAGGGTCAATTCTCTCCAATCCATTTAGAAGCTTGTAAACTTGAATCGTATCACCTCTATGGCGTCTATATTTAATAGAAAAAGAGTCCAAGCTGACGCAGTCTTTCGCTATATTCTTGATCACTCAATTCCGGAACCAATTTTGTAGCTCTTCTTTGTACGGATTCCACCTTCATATCATCGGCGATGAATCGTGGGTACCAAATGATGTTGCCATATTCCAGATGGGGACGAACTAATGCATTTATTAACATAACATAACATAACATAATTACACAGAGGACAAAAGCCACAAGGGCCTATCAAAGGTCATCCGCCTCCGTCAAAACCCACCCACAAAAAGCACCATCACCAGGGGAAGACAAAATCAAAGTCCCCCACAATATAATATAACGGATGACAAAAGCCACAAGGGCTCATCATAGGTCATCCGAGTCAAGCGGCCTCTTTTTCAAGGCACCCAAACTCCCAGGAAAACTACATCCAGAGGATTGCATCCAGAAACAAGGGTATCACCAATCAAGGCTTGTCAAGAACTAAATCATGCAGCTATAGATATATACAAACAATATTAATATATACAAAACTTAGGAACCATCACAACCTTCCCTTCCCATAAACTCATCCAACCTACTCTTAAATACATTTAGATTTGGACTACCTACTACCCTCTGCGGCAATTTGTTCCAGAAGTCTACCACTCTATTGGTGAAAAAATATTTTCTTAAATCCAACCTACACCCTTGCTTTTTAATTTTCAAGTGGTGACCTCTAGTCCGATTTCCATCATCTAACTCAAAAAACTTGCTAACATCCAATTTATCTATCCCGGAAAAATTTTTAAAGAGCTCAATCATATCCCCTCTCACACACCTCCTTTCGAACGAGAACATATTTAATACCCTCAGTCTATCTTCATATTCAAGGTGCCTCAGGGAAGGAATAATCTTTGTTGCCCTCCGTTGCACTGACTCAAGAAGGTTAATATCGTGTCTAAAATGTGGGGACCATGCCTGTATACAGTACTCTAGATGTGGCCTAACATAAGAGTTATAGAGTTTAAGAATAACCTCCTTACTTTTGTAACTGACATTTCTCTTAATGAAACCCAGCACTCTATTTGCCCTATTTCTTACTTCAATACACTGCTTAGAAAACCTTAATGACTTATCTATTACTACTCCTAGATCTTTCTCATCCTCTACTGAGCTCAGCCAATGCCCATCCATTTCATAGTTAAATTCTCTATTATCTTTTCCCATGTTAATAACTTTGCACTTATCAAGGTTGAAAGTCATTTGCCACTTATGTGCCCAGGATAACAATTTATTTAAGTCCCCCTGCACTTTAAAATTATCATCAATATCTTTAACTACAGCTGCTAATTTGGTATCATCTGCAAAAATTGACACTTTATTATTAACTGCCTCCCCAAGATCGTTTATATAGATGACAAATAATAATGGACCGAGAACTGATCCCTGAGGAACCCCACTGATAACATCCCTCCACTCTGACTTTACACCATTTACCACTACCCTTTGCTTCCTGTCTTTCAGCCACTCAGCTATCCAATTTGAAACACCCCCACATATCCCAATCATTTTTAATTTATGAACTAGTCTCCTGTGTGGTACCTTATCAAATGCTTTACTAAAATCTAAGTAAATTATATCTACATTCTCTCCCTTATCTACTTGATCTGTTACAAACTCCAGAAAGTCTAGTAAGTTAGTCAAACATGATCTACCTGATCTAAACCCATGCTGAGCATCGCTGATTAACCCAGTGGCAAGGTATCTCTGGTAAATGTTACACATGTGCTTTTCACAATTCCCAACATCTGGTTTGCCCTTTTAACTGCAGCGGACACTTGTGCATGGAATTTCAATCCAGAGTCAATGATTACCCCTAGATCTTTCTCTTCTTTAACTTGATCCAGTATTTCACCATTCATGGTATATACATAGTCTTGATTGTGGAAACCAAAATGCATCACTTTACATTTTTTTGCATTAAACCTCAACTGCCACAGATTAGACCATTCACCTAGCTTCCTTAAATCTCCCTGCAAGTCCCGATGATCTTGTGATGTGTTTACTTCCTTGTAAATCTTTTTGTCGTCAGCAAATATTTTAACTGTACTTGATACAGCATCAGGTAGATCATTGATAAACAACACAAACAAAATTGGTCCCAGAACACTTCCCTGTGGTATACCGCTTTTCACTGCTGTCCAGTCAGATCTGTCTTCATTCATGACTACCCATTGTCTTTGGCCTGTCAAGAAGCTTTCTATCCAATAATAAGTTTTTCCTTCTATCCCATAAGCTTTCAGTTTACTTAAAAGTCATTTATGAGGCACTGAGTCAAAAGCCTTCTGGAAGTCCAAATACACAACATCAAAGCTCTTTCCATGCTCCTCAAACAGTGACCATTCCTCCAAACATAAGAGTAGCTGAGTCGTACATGATCTATCCAGGACAAAACCATGTTGCTGATCAGCAAAAATACCATTATCAATCATGTGTTTGACAATATCGTCTCTTACTATTGTCTCCATAATCTTACACACAACTGCTGTTAGACTTATTGGCCTATAATTTCCAGGCTGCCCTCGACTCCTTTTTTTATAGATTGGGGTGATATTGGCATCTTTCCAGCCTTGTGGAATTTCACCAGTTTCTTGAGATTTATTGTAAATAATATTTAATGGTAGGCTAATACTAGGTGCTATTTCACTAAGCATTTTTGGGTGAAAACCATCTGGTCCAGCTGATTTGTTTTTTCTCAGTTTTATTAGTTTCTTTCTCACTTTTTCTTTACTAATTACCACATATTTGTTTTCTAACTATGGTATATTTCTTTGATCCTCCTCAGTGAAAACACTACAAAAGAAGTCATTTAATGTTGCTGCTTTATCAATATCATTTCTTGCTGTGTTACCATTGCCACAGTCCAAGTCACCAATCCTAGATCTTGTCCGGAGTTTACTATTAGCATATTTCCAAAATGCTTTGGGGTTATGCTTAATCTCATTAGCCAGTTTCTTTTCAAAGTCTTTTCTTAAATTTCTTGTTAAGTTTCTGAGTGCATTCACTTCAGCCTTATATTACCCCTTCTTTAGGATACTTAAAGAAGGGGTAGAAAGTATCTCAATAGCTCTGGAGAAGTTGTATACTAGGTCACTGGAATATGGAGAAATACCCGATGATTAGAAGAGAGCGAATGTAGTCCCCATTTTCAAGAAAGGTAGTAAAGAGGATCCAAATAACTTTAGACTGGTTAGCCTAACTCCTGTAGTCTGTAAAATTCTTGAGAAAATAGTTAAAAAAGGCATTTGCCAACATCTAGATAGGGAGGGGTTAATTAGCGATTCTCAGCATGGGTTTAGATCAGGTAGATCATGTTTGACTAATTTACTAACATAATTTTACGGATGACAAAAGCCACAAGGGCCTATCAAAGGTCATCCGTATCCGTCAAAACCCACCAACAAAAAGCAACACCACCAAAGTCCCCCACAATATAATATAACAGATGACAAAAGCCACAAGGGCTCATCATAGGTCATCCGAGTCAAACGGCCTCTTTTTTAAGGCACCCAAACTCCCAGGAAAACTACATCCAGAGGATTGCGTCCAGCAACAAGGGTATCACCAATCAAGGCTTTTCAAGAACTAAATCATGCAACTATAGATATATACAAACAATATTAATATATACAAAACTTAGGAACCATCACAACCTTCCCTCCCCATAAACTCATCCAACCTACTCCTAAATACATCTCTTCCTATCATATTTTTCCAGTCCACAGAAGTTAAATTAAAATCACCAAGAATAACTATCTTCTTTGCATCCTTCATTTATTTCCCTAATCATTAACTCATATTGTGGGGGACTTTGATTTTGTCTTTCCCTGGCGATGGTGCCTTTTGTTTTTGATCCGCTCATGTGGCTGGTTTAAATTGTATATTGTGTGCGTGTGATCTGACGCAATCCTATGGATTGTTTAAATTGTATATTGTAGATGCATGATCTGATACAATCCTATGGATTGTTTAAATTGTATATTGTAGATGCATGATCTGACACAATCCTATGGATTGTTTATAAAGTAGTTGCATGATCTGATATAGTCCTATGTGGGTGGGTTTTGACGGATGCGGATGACCTTTATTAGGCCCTTGTGGCTTTTGTCATCCGTGAAATTATGTTATGTTATGTTATCGATACAATCAGTCTGTCCTGGTGGTCTATAAAAAGCTCCCAAGTATATTTTCCTATTTTTACCAAACCCTAATATCTATCCATAATGATTCACCTCCTTGCTTTATAGTTATTTAGATTTGAAGAAATGCTATTTCTTATATAAATAATCAACCCACCACCAGTCCTATTTCTCCTTTGACTAATGTACATAGTGTAACCCTCTAGTCTAAATTCACTCACATTATCATTAAATATATTTTCATTAACCCATGATTCAACTATACATATTATGAATGATATAACTAAATAATTCATCCCTCTTATGGTAACACTTCAGTTTTCAGACGCACGGTAGGTGGCGCTGTTTATAGGCTACAATTTTGGGTTACAATATATGTCTTATGGTGTCAGACGGTAGCGTCAGATGCGAATAATTACGGCGTTATATTTTTTTGTATACGAGTATATACTGAGGGGCGCAGCATCCCCCATCAATTGATTGAAACTCAGGATCACCGCAGGGTGGTCCTCCGCAGTGATATCTCCCCCATGAGCAGTCCCCTTGAATTTACTGGGGGGTTTTCCCCAACAGCTTTATATTGGCAGAAAAACCTAACCTAATGACAAACAATACTTACTTTTATAGGTTTCTTGATTAGTTTATGCACCTCTAAATAATCTAAAAGTTTTTCGCAGTCATGAAAAATAAACCTGAATTTGAATAACGAAGAAACACAACTAGAGCACAAAAAGGCCATAACCAAAGAGAAACAAATACTAAGCAGTTTCTATTTATAGCTACAACATTGCCAGTAAGAAGCTGTTATCATTCACTGCAAAACCAAAATATGAAAACAAAAAAAAAACAATAAAAGACATCAAGAAACCTTAACTAACTTAGAAAAAACTATAAACGAGCAGAGGCGCAGGTATTTAGTAAATAATACAGACTAAAAGTTACAAATCCCCGAAATAACAAAAAAAATATAACTCTGTGATTGGTCACATCTGAAGCTACCATCTGACGTCATAAGAGATATGTTGTAGCCCAAAATTGTAGCTACCTACCGTGTGCCCCAAATCTGAAGTATTACCCCTCTTATTTCTAAGACTACGATCATTTGTGTAAAGACAACTCAGCTCACCTATCCCTGAATCACCTGAGGGCCTATCTCCTCTGCATCTCTTTACTTCCTTTCCCTGCCTTACTATGAGCCATTAAATTTCCCTGACCATTATCAAAACCTAGTTTCCCGCCTCTAAAGACCTAATAACACTATCTAATTCCCGCCACAAAAACTCAACCCCATCTCAGCTCAGATGGAGTCCATCCATTGCATACAAACCCTTATTCCCATAAAACCCACTCCAAACATCTACAAACACCAATCCTGACTCCTGGCACAAACCTTTCACATATTCATTCAACCCCATTGCACAAGACAACCATTCCATCCTCACATCCATTCTCGGAAGCACACCTGAAACAACGCCTTTTACTCTACTTTCACACATCCTTTCAATCAGCCTTTTATACCGCTGTTGTAACTCACAAGTACCCACCTTCTTTACATTGTTTACTCCGACATGTAAAATCATAACTGCTTCCCTCTCACACCCAGACACCAACCTATCATACCTCTCACACACATCATTTACACCAGCACCCGGCAGACAAACTCTCACTCCCTTCCATTTACTTTCACTCAACTTCCTATCTAAATACCTAATCTGAGAGTCACCCATCACAATCACCTCAGTCATTCTCCTATTCTCTCCTTTCGAACGAGAACATATTTAATACCCTCAGTCTATCTATATATTCAAGGTGCCTCAGGGAAGGAATAATCTTTTTTGCCCTCCGTTGCACTGACTCGAAAAGGTTAATATTGTGTCTAAAATGTGGGGACCATGCCTGTATACAGTACTCTAGATGAGGCCTAACATAAGAGTTATAGAGTTTAAGAATAACCTCCTTACTTTTGTAACTGACATTTCTCTTAATGAAACCCAGCACTCTATTTGCCCTATTTCTTGCTTCAATACACTGCTTAGAAAACCTTAATGACTTATCTATTACTACTCCTAGATCTTTCTCATCCTCTACTGAGCTCAGCCAATGCCCATCCATTTCATAGTTAAATTCTCTATTATCTTTTCCCATGTTAATAGCTTTGCACTTATCAAGGTTGAAAGTCCTTTGCCACTTATGTGCCCAGGATAACAATTTATTTAAATCCCCCTGCACTTTAAAATTATCATCAATATCTTTAACTACAGCTGCTAATTTGGTATCATCCGCAAAAATTGACACTTTATTATTAACTGCCTCCCCAAGATCGTTTATATAGATGACAAATAATAATGGACCGAGAACTGATCCCTGAGGAACCCCACTGATAACATCCCTCCACTCTGACTTTACACTATTTACCACTACCCTTTGCTTCCTGTCTTTCAGCCACTCAGCTATCCAATTTGAAACACCCCCACATATCCCAATCATTTTTAATTTATGAACTAGTCTCCTATGTGGTACCTTATCAAATGCTTTACTAAAATTTAAGTAAATTATATCTAAATTCTCTCCCTTATCTACTTGATCTGTTACAAACTCCAGAAAGTCTAGTAAATTAGTCAAACATGATCTACCTGATCTAAACCCATGCTGAGCATCGCTGATTAACCCCTCCCTCTCTAGATGTTGGCAAATCCCTTTTTTAACTATTTTCTCAAGAATTTTACAGACTACAGGAGTTAGGCTAACCGGTCTAAAGTTATTTGGATTCTCTTTACTACCCTTCTTGAAAATGGGGACTACATTCGCTCTCTTCCAATCATCGGGTATTTCTCCATATTCCAGTGACCTAGTATACAACTTCTCCAGAGCTATTGAGATACTTTCTACCCCTTCTTTAAGTATCCTAGAATGAATATTATCAGGGCCAGAGGCCTTGGTAGTATCTAACTCACCTATTAGTTCTTTTATCGTCCTCCAATCCACACTAATGGTAGTAAACACCTCTTTTCCCTGACCCATGAGTACTATTCATAAGACTATTTAGTTTCTCCTTTGTAAATACTGATGCAAAATGACCATTTAGTACCTCAACTATTTCCTCATCAGTTTCTCTCACAACTCCTTCATATTTGATAGGCCCTATTTTAACTCTGCCAGACTTATTATTAATTTTATAGTAACTAAAGAACTTTCTAGGATCTTTGTTGCTATCCTGAGCTAATTTAATTTCTGACACCCTTTTGTTCTTCTTTATAATTTTATTTAACTCATTCCTAGCCATTCTATAATCACTTAAATTTTGAATATTATTTTCTACCTGTAATTTTGTATATGCCCTTTTCTTCTCTGAAATTTTTCTAGCTATCTCCTGATTCCACCATAATGGTTTCCTACTTGTTCTTAATGGCCTTCATTGGGATACATTGTTCTTGGACTACATTTATTATATGCTTGAAAGTATCCCACATCCCATAAGCATTTTTACCTTTGAATTCTATATCCCAGTCTACAAAATTTAGCAAGCTTCGGAGTTTTACATAATCTCCCTTATGAAAATTTGGAACTTTTACAGCATTCTCGGTTATTTTACCCTTCTCAATTCCCAAGTTAAAACAAACTATCTGATGGTCACTATTTCCCAATGCTTCCCCAACAGTCAATTCTTGAACTAAATGATCACTGTTAGAAAGTACTAAATCTAATATATTGTCCCCCCTCATTGGCTCATTAACAAATTGATTCAAAAAATTATCCTCAAAGCATTCTATGAACCTGCCACTTGTTCTATCCCTACCTATCATATTTTCCCAGTCCACAGAGTTTAAGTTGAAGTCCCCAATAATAAGTGCATCTGTTTCACATCCCTTACTTATTTCCCTTATCATTAGTTCATCCATATCATCAGTCTGCCCAGGTGGCCTGTAAAAAGCTCCCAAATGCACCATTCTATTTTTACTGAACCTAATATCTATCCAAAGTGACTCAACTCCATCCTGCTTTATTGAAGTATTTAAACTTGAAACAATGTTGTTTTTTATATAGATAATTATTCCTCCACCAATCCTACCTGTCCTTTGACTAATGTACATATTATAGCCCTGTAAATCAAATTCACTTATAGTGTCACTAAATTCTATTTCATTAACCTATGATTCAGTAGCACATAATATATCTATATCCTCATTGCTAATATAACTAAATAACTCATCCTTCTTGTTTCTAAGACTACAAGCATTTGTATAGAAACAATTTAACCCCCCTATCCCTGAACAAATTGCCGCGGAGGGTAGTAGGTAGTCCAAATTTAAATGTATTTAAGAGTAGGTTGGATGAGTTTATGAGGAGGGAAGGTTGTGATGGTTCCTAAGTTTTATATATATTAATATTATTTGTATATATCTATAGCTGCATGATTTAGTTCTTTACCTTCCTCGATTGGTGATACCCTTGTTTCTGGACATAATCCTCTGGATGTAGTTTTCTTGGGAGTTTGGGTGCCTTAAAAAAGAGGCCATTTGACTCGGATGACCTATAATGGGCCCTTGTGGCTTTTGTCATCCGTTATATTATATTGTGAAGGACTTTGATTCTGTCTTTCCCTTGCGATGGTGCTTTTTGTGGGTGGGTTTTGACGGATGCGGATGACCTTTGATAGGCCCTTGTGGCTTTTGTCATCCGTTATATTATATTGTGAAGGACTTTGATTCTGTCTTTCCCTTGCGATGGTGCTTTTTGTGGGTGGGTTTTGACGGATGCGGATGACCTTTGATAGGCCCTTGTGGCTTTTGTCATCCGTTATATTATATTGTGAAGGACTTTGATTCTGTCTTTCCCTTGCGATGGTGCTTTTTGTGGGTGGGTTTTGACGGATGCGGATGACCTTTGATAGGCCCTTGTGGCTTTTGTCATCCGTTATATTATATTGTGAAGGACTTTGATTCTGTCTTTCCCTTGCGATAGTGCTTTTTGTGGGTGGGTTTTGACGGATGCGGATGACCTTTGATAG
This sequence comes from Ceratothoa steindachneri, assembly GCA_963969495.1. Classification (NCBI taxonomy): domain Eukaryota; kingdom Metazoa; phylum Arthropoda; class Malacostraca; order Isopoda; family Cymothoidae; genus Ceratothoa; species Ceratothoa steindachneri. Next base: position 112,230,490 of record OZ018327.1, on the reverse strand, counting down.
GCCCTTGTGGCTTTTGTCATCTGTGAAATTATGTTATGTTATGGGTGACTTGGGAAGCTTTTCTGAAACTCGGTGATTTGATGGAATAACTCACTAATAATGTCCTTCCACTTGAGTACAGTTTGTGTCCTACTAGGTTTGAGATTTATAGGCTGCTCTTTCAATTTCTTTAAGATATTAGGATTTTATTTTTCAAATAATTTAAATTAAACATGGTATAAATATTAGCTGGGGGGTTTTATTATTATTATTTGGGGTTTCAAAAACTTTTTAGTCAACTATTTTTTATTTTGAATTTTTACCATTAGTTCAAATAATCCAATGAATATCTCTATGATGATCTGCAGTTTGATGTGAAATTCTATGGATCACCATAACTAAAATAATATATACAATAGCAATCAAAATAAGAGAATGATAATTTAACTTTTCATTATTTTTCTTATTTTACAAATTTTTCCTTTAAAATTTGATAGAATATTTGTAATATATATATATATATATATATATATATATATATATATATATATATATATATATCTTGTGCTAAAATATTTTACAAATAATCACAAGTATAAAAAAGATATTAATGATATACCTTTAATTTTTTAAAAATACAGTGATCAAAATAAGAGAACAGAAATATAACCTTTATGAAAACATAATTAAATATGAAATTTGGTTTGCAAACTAGCGTTTATGCATTCTTAAACTTTAATAGGAAGTGTAGAGGCCCTTGCTTTTGATGACTTCGGCACATCTGCATCCACATGAAATCACCAGCGTATTGCACAATTCTGGAGTGATATTATTCCACTCTTTCTCCACTCTCTTCCATAATTCAGTGGTTGTAGCTGTTTTTTTTTCGCCATAACATTGTCTCCAATGATCTTCCAAATGTTCTTGATTGGATTAAGTCATGACTATGGGCTGGCCATTTCAAAACTTCTATTTTTCATCTTCAAGAAGATTTTTCATTCATTTTGCAGTGTGGCACGGAGCATTATCTTGCATAAAAATGGCTGGTTGATTGGGAGAAGCTGTAAAGGGGAAATGGCATGTTGCTGAAGGAGGTTCTGGTACACATTAGCATTAACAGTACCATTTAGGCGTATGAGAAGCCCCACTCCGGCTGCTGAGAACATTCTCTCCTCCTCAAAATTTTACAGACTTCTTGACACACTTAGAAAGAAGTCTCTCCCAGGTTTATGTCTTGCATATTGGTTACCATCTGAACCACCCAAATTAAACTTGCTTTCATCACTAAAATGAACTTTGGACCAGTTTCTTTCACTCCACAGAATATGCTTCCCAGCAAAGGCAAGTCTAGGAATTTTATTTTTCTTGCTAATAAGAGGCTTGATCGCTGGAGAACAGGCTTTCAATCAAGTTGCAGTGTTGAAGCGGTTCCCCATAGACATTCTGTGGATCATGCAGTCCACTCTTCGACTTTTCTGTGGATGGCCAGCCTTCTCCGTAGACATCAATGAGTTGGTTTCATTATGTAATTTCAATATCCTTGCTATTACACTTTTAGAATGGCTAACTTTTCCCTTCCAATGGCCAAGAGAGAGAGAGTCCATTACTCTTAATCTGGATGACTACATCGGAGGGCTTCAGTTACCTTGGAATGGGTCGACATCTTGCAGCAGTTGATAGGATAATGGAATATATTAGCAATGTGACCCTGTTGACAAGTATTGCCAGATATTTTTAGAAAATCCAGGTAATTACCCTAATATATAAAAAGTCACTAGAGTTCTCTTATTTTGATCACTTTATTTTTTAAATAAAAGTATATCATTAATATCTTGTTTATACTTTTGATTATTTAGAAAATATTTTGGCACAAGACATATATATATATATATATATATATATATATATATATATATATATATATATATATATATTATGAATATTCTATCAAATTTTAAAGGAAAAATTTTGTCAAATAAGAAAAATAATAAAAAGTTAAATTATCGTTCTCTTATTTTGATCACTACTGTATATACATATACTAAATTTGATGATATGATTTTTTTTTAGCCCTCCTTCATATATCTGTTTACAAAACTATATTAATTCCATAGGCCAATAGTATACAATATGTTGAAACCAAGAACTCTAAATCAAGTGCTTAGTCAAGCAAATTCTGGAGGAGTAAAATGTACATTGTGAGTATCAAAGCTTTGATATACAAGTTTCTTTCATATCCTGTTAGTATTGTAGGTATTTCATTATACTGGATTTTATTTTGATTATTCATAATAATTTCCATATTATTTGTGACATTGCTGTTAACTTTTTATATTTCATGTAATGTAAATAAGAAAGATCCCAAAAATGTCATGTTTGAAAATTTTGCTTTATTGTTAAGAAATAAATGAAACTCACTTTTAACCTATAAGTTGAAACACAAAAATTTAATAATTTACAGGGTGTCCATGAAGCATTTAAAATTTAAATAATCTATTACAAAGGTATATGAATAGACAAATCTGATCTCCTTTGAGAGTTTGGTATAACTCTTATGTCGGTGGTGCCCCTAGTTCTGCCCAGGACAGCATCCTGGAGGGTACCACCTTTGTCTATTTGTCGCTACACCTCCGCTACCAAAGATTCTACAGTGCCAGGAGTATTGCATCAGCTATTTTGGAGCAAACTTTGTGTCACATTGGAACCGTGCCAGTGTATACAGATGGTTCCAAGAGAGGGCCCCGTAAGGGGTGTGGCGAATTTCCTTCCTGGCTGCTGTGCTGACAGGACTCAGCACCCTATCCTGCCCCAGCTTAGCCTCTTCTTCTTTCGAGCAGCCTGCATTTCTACCCTACTACCTCACTCTCTTTACAACCTCTCATACAACTTTCTCTGGTCTGCCTCTAATTTCATAGGGCAGATGCCGACCAGCTTCCTCTCACTAAACTATCCCGGATCGGGGCTGAGAGTGGAGGGGACAATGTTCCCTAATTCCTATGCTCCGGTCTGTCTGGGGTGGGTGGGTAACAAACTGCTTCATCCCCACCATCACCTTCCTCACTTTCCCTTTCTTTCTCCTTTCACCATCTATCAATTTTACGCTGTCTCTAAGGTGGAGCCGCCAAGACACTAGGCGGGAGGAGTGGTCTCAAATGGCGGCAGCTGGTTCTGCTGGTCCTGTATTCAGCCCTCGCAGAGCAGGCTACTGCGTGGGGGTGATTAGCGTTTTGGTCCTGTGAAAAGACCAGGCTCACCATGCCCATTAATGAAGAAAATAGTATCTCCCCCTCTACTCTCCCTTCACTAGCGCTGGAGCCACCTTTGGGCAGCTCCACCAAGAAAATGGAGGGTCCCCTTCCCCTGTGCTTTTGCATTGGGCCCTCCCAAACTCATCAACCAGAGGAGGCTTACTCCTCTCCTTTACCCCGTAAGGGGCGCGGCGATTTGCCATCCTGGCCGCCGTGCTGACGGGACTCAGCACCCCGTCCGACCCCAGCTTAGCCTCTTCTTCTTCCTTCAAAACACTTGTTTCCTCGCTTTTCATACAACCTCTCCCACAACTTTTTCTGGTCAGCAGTGCGGGCTACTGCGAGAGGTGTGCGCGATTGCATCCCTTGTAAAAAAGAGGGTCACCATGCCCAATGATGAAGATAAAAAAAAACAACTCAACTCCCAACTTCCCCTGAAACATCGACGGAGCCGCCCTCGGGCAGCTCCAGCAAAAAAAATGGAGGCCCCCCCCTCCTGTGCTTGCACAGGGGACCCTCCATATTTCTCTAACCGAGAGGAGGCTTACTCCTCTCCTTCGCCTACGGGTGCAGGGGACTCCCCCTCACCCCCTTCTCTGGAGGTGCTTCCGGGCACCTCCCTTTTTCCAGCGGTAGTCCCCTCTTTTCTTTCAAAGGGGACTGCCAAGAAAGCCAGCAGGCAGCCCTTAGCCAGCCGCTCCCCATTGAAGCGGCTCGGTAGGGCAAAGCCCCTTAGGGGGGAGAGAGAAGCCAGGCCCCTTCGATCGCTTCCCTCAAAAGACCTGCTGGCAAGAATATTAAACCTTGCTGGGGTTAAGGCCTGTGCCAAGGGGCACTGCGATGTCCTGGGAGGGGATGGCCAACTAGAGGCCCCTCCTGTGATAGACATGGTCCTTGAGGAGACCCAGCCTCAGACGGTAGGGCCTTCCATGGGGGGGAATCCGGGCTTGGCGCCAAGCACCGAATCCGCCCCTATGCAGGGTCCTCCTCAAACGGCTGAGGGCTCCGAGGCAGTACAAGGAGGGGAGGGATCTCCTCCGAAAGGTGCCCCTATGACTACCAGGACCTTCTCTATTTTGGAGAGGGACCTGGCTGAGGCCGGCCCATCTGGCATGGGGGCTTCTGCCGGCGGAGGTGAGAAGCGGGTTCATTCCCCGCCCTCCTCTCCAAGAAAGAAAAAGACTTAAAAGACGAAGAAGACTCGGGGCTCCTCTCCATCCGCGGGGGCTGTGGGGACGGATGGGTCTGCTGCCACTCTGGCAAGCGACCAAGCCAAGATCGGCACATCCGCCCCCTCTGCCCCCCCAGTTGCGGAGCCCCTGACCAAGACTAATACCAAGAGTGCACAGGGCGGAGCCTCGATGACATCGGGGCCCCTCATTCAGAGGTTACCTGGCATTTTCGAGCCCGCTGGCTTCAAATGCTTCCTCGTTATTCGCTCCACTGATGGCAACATGATCCATCAGAGGAGAGGATTAGCTAGTGCAATTGGTGGAGAGCCGAAGGTGACCCGTTTCTCGGATGGGAGCCTTCTGGTGAATGCGGCGAATCCCGCCGAGGCGGCCAAGATAAGTGCTCTTCGGACACTTCATGGCACCCCGGTGAGTGTGACGCTGCACTCTACCATGAACTTTGTGAAAAGAGTAGTTTATGCGAGGGAACTCCTTGACTACTCCATTGAGGACATCACCCTAGAGCTGACTGACCATGGGGCGGTCAAGGTTGAACGTGTGATGAGAAATTAGGGAGGGGCCTCGAGACCCACCCCTACACTCTTCGTCACGTTCGACTGTGACAAGCTCCCTGAGTCGGTGCGTGCTGGTTGGTACCGCTACCACATGAAGGCATTCGTGACACTGCCGCGGCGGTGCTATTACTGTCACCGCTTCGGCTATACGAATCGCTCATGTATACGTGCAAAGTCGGGGTCACCCGAAGTCTGTGTAAATTGCTCCAAGGTCGCACACAATAAGTCCAAATTGTGTGTGGCTAAGGCTAAGTGTGTCAATTGCGGAGAGCCGCACCCTGCTTCTTCGAAGCAATGTGGTGCATATCTCCTCGAGAAAGAAATCCTGGCCGTTCAGGCCCAGGATAGACTCTCATTCCACGAGGCTAAGGACTTGGTCCTGGCGCGCCCGGCTCTGCCTGGGATGTCATATGCCTCAGTAGTTAGAAAGGCACCCTCTGCTCCTGGCCCATCCAGGCCAATGAGCACGGTTGTTTCCGCGCCCATTCAGAGCCCTTCTGCGGGCTCTACCCAACCCGGGCGCTCCCCTGGTAAAGCTGGCGGCAAAAAGGGTTCATACCCAGCCCCGGGTAAAACCAGGGCTTCCCCCTCTTCCCCCAGCGTGACCGTTTCCCGCAAGGCGAAACGGCCACGCGCCTCCACCGAGTCGTTAGACTCACAGGAGGCAACACCCCTGAAGATGGTCGCTAGGCCATCTTCGGGGGATTCTAAAGCTGTCATCCGAAAGGAGGACAGCAACAAAGGAGCTTCGGCTCCTTTGCCCACGCCCCTTGGTGGAGCGAGTGGCTCGGAGATGGTGGTTCCTCAAAAAGAGGGCCCCCCCCGCCTCCGAAGCCGCAATGCCCGCCTAAGGTTTTGAGGCCGAGGGAGGAAAAGACTCGCATGGCAAGCCCAACCTCCCCCAATAAGTCCTTGAAGGCGACAGCGCCTTCAGCGCTTTGTCCGGCTAACAGCTCCCGTGGTTCTGCCCCCGGGAAGCGTACGGCCATTCCTGTGAAGGTCTTCTGTTCGAGGAGGGCCCCCGCGTCTCCTCCGAGCTAGGCCTGGAGGGCATATTCATTCAATGGAATTGCCGTGGACTCCGGGCCAACTGGGAGGAGCTGCAGAGGCTTGTCTCGTCCCATTCCCCGTTAGCTAGGCGCGTGCCCCCTGCCTGCCCTCCCGGGGTATAAGGGTCTTGCAACCCCACCACCGCGGGATGGCCGGGCTGGGGGATGCGTGGTTTACACCCGGCATGATGTCTCCGTTCTTCCTTTCTCTTTAGATACCTCCTTTCAGGCAGTGGCTGTGCAGCTGCACCTGGATAGGAGGTATACTATCATTTCTGCGTACATTCCACCATCAGCTGACTTCGACGCAGGGGACTGCCGCCGCGTCGTGGCACGGTTGCCGAGGCCCTATCTCTTGCTTGGAGATGTGAACGGCAGGATCCTCTCTGGGGAGATTACTCCATAAATCCCAGGGGACAAGTCCTTGCCGATCTGATCGAAGAGCTTGAGATGGGTGTCCTAAACGTGGATGAGTTTACGCATCACTGTCCGAGAACCGCTTCATTTTCTTGCCTTGACCTATCTTTGTGCTCTTCGGATGCACAGCCCTATTTTGATTGGGGGGTGGTCGATGACCTCCATGGTTGTGATCACTTTCCCATTCAAATATCATTTTCAGGGCAACTGCCGCCTGAGAGACCACCTCGGTCGTGCTTGGCGCGGGCGCGGTGTCCTGCATTTCAGGAAATGACTGAATTCTCTATCTCAGTCGAGGAGTTTAGGTCGGTAGATGAGGCCGTTGAGTTCTTCTCCGGCAACCTCATCGCCGTGGCCCTGACTACTATTCCTAGGACGTCTGGCCGTTTTGCACGCCGACCACTCCCATGGTGGTCGGCCGAGTGTGAGTCGGCCCTCAAACAGAAGCGTTATGCCTACATGCGCTATAAGCGCCGCCAGAACGATTTCACTGTCGCTGAATTTCGTCGGGCTAGGGCTAGGTTCCGGTATATTTCGAAGCATGCCCGCCGCTCTTCTTGGCGGGCATACGTGTCTTCACTTAACGGGAAGACCCCTTTAGCTGAGGTGTGGAAGCGAGTCAAAAGGATTCGGGGCAAGTTCTCGCAGGACCCCCCTGCCATTCTCCAGGAGAATGGGACCGCAATCTCGGACCCCGCGTCTGTGGCGGAATCCTTAGCGACCGCTTTTTCCGCATTCTCTAGCCGTGATGCTGCTCCGCCAGCATTCAATGCACGTCGTGATGTCGCGGAAGGCCGCTGGCTGGACTTTACCTCCAGAGGCGGAGAACCCTTTAACGACAAGTTTACTGTGAGTGAGTTGCATTCCGCTCTCGCTTCGTGCGCGGACACCGCCCATGGTCCGGACGATGTCCCGTATGCCATGCTTTGACACCTGGGTGAGCGAGGCATGGACTTTCTCTTAGATTTGTTCAACAGGATCTGGGTGGAAGGTCTTCTCCCAGACTCCTGGCCATCGCTACTGTGCTCGCCTTTCGCAAACCGGGGAGAGATCACTCTACTCCGACCGGTTTCCGCCCAATCTCTCTAACCTCTTGCGTGTGCAAGTTAATGGAGAAATTGGTAAATGTTAGATTAGCCTTTTTCCTGGACACCGGAGGCCATCTGTCTTCCGCACAGTGCGGCTTCCGCAAGTTCCACTCCACGTCGGATGCTCTGCTCCGACTGGAAAATGCCGTCTGCGAGGCTTTCCTTCGTAGACAGCACTACGCTACGGTGTTTTTCGATCTGGAGAAGGCCTATGATACCGCATGGCGATACGGTATCATGGAGACTCTCCACACGATGGGGGCGAGGGGACGCCTACCAATGTTTATATCTGAATTTTTGCGAGATCGTCGATTCCGCGTACGGGTGTGGGGAGCCCTCTCCGGCCCAAAGGAGCAGGAAGAGGGTGTCCCGCAGGGTAGTGTCCTCAGTGTCACACTCTTTGCCCTGAGCATCAACGGCATCACCTCGGTGCTGCCGGAAGATGTTCTCGCTACGCTCTACATGGACGACCTTTCGATCTCCTTTGGCGCGGCCCAGATGCCAACTCTGGAGCGTCGACTCCAACAGGCATTGAACCGCGTCTCTCGCTATGCCGAAGCGCACAGGTTTCGGTTTTCTTTGGCCAAGACTAAGGTGGTGCACTTCTGCCGCCATCCACGGCTTCACCCCGACCCAGATTTGTTTCTTAATGGGGTGCGCCTGGATGTGGTTGAGTCGCACCGTTTCCTTGGTCTTGTATTCGACCGACGCCTCACTTGGGAGGCTCATATTCGCAGCCTTAGGGTCTCTTGTACCCGCGCCATGGACATTCTCCGTTCCGTGACGTTCAGCGCTTGGGGCGCTGATAGGGCTACTGCCTTACTTTTTTAGCGATCCTTTGTTCGCTCGAAGCTCGACTACGGATGCGAGTTTTATGCATCCGCAGCCGAGCGTTTATTGCGGAAGGTGGATTCGATCCACCACACCGGCCTTCGCCTTGCGACCGGTGCCTTCCGCACTTTCCCCATTGAGAGCCTATTGGTCGATGCTGGGGCGATGCCACTCGCTCTGCGCCGCGTGCAGTGCATCACTCGCCTCTACGCGCGAGCCCGGCGCCTCCCTCAGTCGCCAACAGCTCTCACTGCATCCGCAGCTGATCTCGATGGTGCCTATGCCACTGAGAGACGCCAGTCATACCCTAAGCCCTTTGGGTTTAGGGCCAGGAAACTCCTTTGAGAGGTAGATATAGCTCTCGGGCCGGTGGCGCCCCTGGTTCTGCCTAGGATGCCACCCTGGAGGGTACCACATTTGGCTATTTGTCGCTACGCCTCTGCTCCCAAAGCTTGTACTGCGCCGGGAGTATTGCGTTCGACCTTTTTGGAGCACACATCGTGTCACTCTGGAACCGTGCCAGTGTATACGGATGGCTCCAAGTCCCAAGAGGGGGTCGGCTTCCACGCTGTATCCCCTCTGTTTAAAGTCAGCGGGGCTCTACCAGGCGCTGCGTCTGTCTTCACGGCCGAGCTGGTGGCAATACACCACTCGGTACAGGAGATTACGCGACGTGCCCGATTCAGAGACCGGATTGTGATCTATAGTGACTCACGACTGCATCGTCCCCCAGACTGTTCGGCACATTCTTGTTGAATGTCCCAGTCTGGGTGATCTTCGCGCACGATACCTGTCCCGGTACCGGGATGGGCGGGGTCGCTACCGCCTGTCCCTTGTACTCGGGACAGATTCATGCACATTGACTTGTGGACTTGTTGACTTCTTGGGGGAGGCCGGCCTTCTCCCTATTATTTAAGCAAGGTTTGTTTTTTTCTGTTTTGTTTTGTTTTTTGCATTTGTTTGTTTTTTTTCCTTTAGTTGCACGCTCCTGCACCGGGGGTACCTCTCCCTGACGCACCATCCTGCTTCCTTTCCCTCTTTTTGGGGTGTTGTTTTTTTTTTCTCTTTAATTTTATTTTAAAGTAGCCTAGAACTAGGCCAGTTTTAATACGGCGACTAATGCCCAAGTAGGCATTCGCCAGATGAGCTCTAAAAAAAAACCCCCCTCCTCCTTTACATATGGGCGTAGGAGACTCCCCCTCTCCCCCTTCTCTGGAGGTGCCCTCAGGTGCCTCTCTTTCCAGTGGCAGTCCCCCCTTTACTTTCTAAGGGGATTGCCAAGAAAAGCAGGCAGCCCATAATTGACCACTCTCGGTGGGAATGTCACTATAGGGCCAACTGCCTTAGGGGGGAATGGAAGACAGGCCCCATTAGTCTCTTCCCTCTAAAAACATGCAGGCATATTGAGCCTAGAGGGGGGTCACCATATGTGCCCCCATCTCTTTCCTGACAAAAGACTTTGTGACCGAACCCGAGTCCACCCCTGTGCAAGGTCCTCATATGGCTATGGTATCCAAGGCTTTACAAGGAGAGGAGGGATCTTCTCAGTCTGCTAACCCTGTGACAGCCAAGAGCTTCTCTTATCTCAGAGAAGGATCTTGCTGAAGCCGGCCCATCTGGCTTAGTGGCTCCTGCCGGTGTAGGGGAATAGCGGGTTCATTCTCCACCCTCTTCTCCTAAAAAGAACAAGAAGAAGACTCAGGGCTCCTCTACCTCCATGGAGACGGACAGGGCTGCTGCCGCTTTGGCAAGCGACCAAGCCAAGATCGGCACATCCGGCCCCATTGCTTGCCTTGGTGGGAAGTCCAAGACGAAGACCAGACCTGCGCAGAGCAGATCCTCAAATATCTTGGGGCCCCTCATTCAGAGGCTACCTGGCGTTTTGTAGCCCGCTGGCTTCAAACAGTTCCTTGTTTTTCACTCCACTGATGGCACCATGTTGGCTAAGGGCAACATAATCCTTCAGAGGAGAGCTTTAACTAGTGGTAATTGGTAGAGAGCTGAAGGTAACCAGGTTCTCAGATGGGAGCCTTTTGGCGAATGCATCATATCCCTCTGAGGCAGCCATTATTAGTCTCCATCGGACACTTAATGGCACACCTCTGAGTGTGATGCCGCACTCTACCATGAACTTCATGAAAGGAGTAGTTAATGCGAGGGAACTTGTGGACTACTCTTTAGATGACATCACCTTAGAGCTGGTCAAACATGGGGCGGTCAAGGTTGAGCGTGTTATGAGAAAACAGGAACGGGCCTTGAGACCCACCCCTACACTCTTGGTCATGTTCGACTGTGACAACCTCTGTGAGTCAGTGCGTGCGGATTAGTATTGCTACTGTGTGAAGGAATTTATGCCTCTGCCACGGAGGTGCTACTACTGTCGTTTCAGCCATACTAATCACTCCTGTCAACATGCAAAGTCTGGGTTACCCAAAGTCTGTGTAAGTTGCTCCAAGGCTAGACCCCGCTTCTTCAAAGCAATGTGGTATATATGAGAAGGAAATCCTGGCTCTTCAGGCCCAGGATTGCCTCTCTTTTTGCGAGGCTAAGGACTTGGTCCTGGCGTGCCTGGCGCTCTCTGGTACATCCTATGCCCCATTATTAAGAAAGACACCTTCTGCTCCTGGCCCCTCCAGGCCTATGAGCATAGTTGTTTCCACACCCATTCGGAACTCTTCTGTGGGTTCTACCCACCCCAGGGGTGAGTGTGCGATAAGGACACCAATCATACCATAAGCCTCCCTTTCCCCAGGGTGACTGTTTCCCGCAAGGCAAAATGGCTGCGTGGCTCCACCGAGACTTGCCAGCCCACCCTCCCCCAATAAGTCCTTGAAAGTAACAGCGCCTTCAGTGCTTTGCCCGACTGATCACGCCCGGAGTTCTGCCTCCGGTAAGCATACAACCATTCACGTGAGTGTCTTCTCTTCGAAGAGGGCTGCTGCATCTCCTCTGAGCTAGGTCTCAAGGGCATATTCTTTCAATGGAATTGCCACGGACTCCGGGCCAACTATGAGGAGTTACAGAGGCTTGTCTAGTCCCGTTTCCTGTTAGCTATCTTTTTGCAGGAGACCATGATGGGGGTGTGCCCCCTGCCCACCCTCCAGGGGTATAAGTGTTTTGCGACCCCACTACCATGGATGGGGACCTGGCAACAGGATGCACGATTTACACCCGGCATGATGTCTCCATTCTTCTCTTTGCTTTAGATACTTCCTTTCTGGCAGTAGCTGTGCAGCTGCACCTGGATAGGAGGTATACTCTTATTTCCATGTACATTTCACTTGAAGCCAACTTAGATGCAGGGTACTTCTGCTGCGTTGTGTCACTTTGCCGTGGCCCTTTCTCTTGCTCAGAGATCTGAACAGTAGACACCCCCCTCTTGGGAGACTATTTGATTAATCCCCTGGGTCAAGTCCTTGCTGACCTGATCAATGAGCTAGAGATGGGTGTCCTAAATGTGGATTAGTTTACGCATCACTGCCCGAGAACTGCTTCATTTTGCTTCTCTGGATGCACAGACTGATTTTGGGTGGGTGGTAGTGATCACTTTCCCCTTTAAATATCATTTTCTGGGCCACTGCCGCCCAAGAGCTCATCCCAGTGGTGTTTGGAGCTGGCGCAGTGGTCCACGCTTCAGGAAGTGACTGATTTCTCTATCTCAGTCAGGAGTTTAGGTTGGTTGATGAGGCCGTTGAGTTTTTCTCCAGCAACCTCATTGCAGTGGGCCTAACTACTATTCCTAGAATGTCTGGCCGTTTTGCACACCGACAACTCCCATGGTGGTCAGCGAAGTGTGAGATGACCCTCAAATATAAGCGCTATGCGTATATGTGCTATAAGTGCCATCCAAAGATTTCACTGTTGCTGAATTTCATCGGGCTAGGGTTAGGTTCTGGTATATTTTGGAGCACGCCTGATGCTCTTCTTGGCAGGCATACATGTCTTCACTTAACGGGAAGTCCCTGGTAACAAAGGTTTGGAAGTGAGTCAAAAGTATTTGGGGCAAGTTTTTGCAGGACTCCCTCCCCCAACTCCTGTTCTCCATGGGAATTGGGCTGCAATCTCGGACCCTGCGTCTGTGGCGGAATCCTTCACGACCGCATTCTCTAGCCAAGATGCTGCTCCACCAGCATTCAATGCGCATTGTTATCTCGTGGAAGGTCACCGGCTGGACTTTACCTCCAGAGGCAGAGAATCCTTCAATGACAGGTTTACTCTGGTCAGTGCGACTTCCGCAAGTTTCACTCCACGTCGGGGAAAATGCCATCGCCTTCCTTCGTAGACAGCACTCACCACAGTGTTTTTTGATCTGAAGAAGGCCTATGATACGGCATTGCGATATGGTATCATGGAGACTCTCCACATGATGGGGGAAAGGGGATGCCTCCCAATCTTTATATCTGAATTTTTGCGAGATCATCGTTTTCCGCCTACAGGTCGGGTAAGCCCTTTCCCGCAGGGAAGTGTCCTCAGTGCCTCACTCCTTGTCGAAAGATGTTCTTGCTATGCTCTATGTGGACGACCTTTTGATCTCTTTTGGCATAGCCCAGATTCCAACTCTGGAGCATCGACTCCAACAAGCATTGAACCACGTCTCTCACTATGCCGAATTGCACAGGCTTCAGTTTTCTTTGGCCAAGACTAAGGTGGTGCACTTCCACTGCCATTCACAGCTCCATCCTGACCCAGACTTATTTCTCAATGGGGTGCGCCTGAAGGTGGTGGACTCACACCGTTTCCTTGGTCTTGTATTTGACTGACATCTCAGCTGGGAAACTCATATTCGAAACCTTAGGGTCTCTTGTACCCCCACTGTAGATATTGTTTGTTCCGTGATGTTCAGCGCTTTAGGCGCAGATAGGGCTACTGTCTTATTTTTTTATTGATCCTTTCTTTGTTCCAAACTTGACTATGGATGCGAGTTTTATGCATCCGCAGCCAAGTGTGTATTGCGGAATGTGGACTCTATCCACCACACTAGCTTTCACCTGGTGACCATTGCTTCCACACTTACTCTATTGGGTCATTCCATCCGAATTCAACAAGGGACATTTAGTCACCATCACCGATTTTGATGAAAATTGGTATACAGGTTGATTTTGATGAGAGAAAAACAATGAGACACTTCCCAGCCCTCAATTTTGAATAGCTCAAAAGTTATAACCTGTCAAAGTTGAGAAAAATTGTCAAATTTCTTGATACCAGCATTGATAAAAAAATTATTTCTCCCTTATTATAGCACATAAAACAATGAATTATGTATTTTTTTTTCAGCTTAAGGGTTGCTCTAAACATTTTTAACAACAAAATTAATTTTTGGTAAAAAAAATTTGTTTGACATTAAAGGTCAACTTTTGACCTTTAAAAAAAATATATTGGTATCAATAAATTTTTGTGTAATTTTTTTTATAAATATATATGCCTTTAGACTACAATATAAGATAAATTTCATTCTGGGTTTTTCATTATATCAGGAGTTATGATCAATTTTGTAACCACTGGTATGGCCATTTTTTGCTATCTTCACAAATAATTTTTTTTTATATGCATCTTTGTCATATTAACAGAGTTACGTCATATTCACAGAGTTAGTTATCAATTATTAGATGCCTAAGTATTATATTTGAATGCTTTTAATATATACTCGTGTATTAGAATCATTAATTCTATAGATATATGTTAAATCCTACCTACAAGAAAAAATGAACTTTCAGTAATTTTTTTTTTTTAATTATAAATATTTTTAAAGCTACCTACCTATGTATTTAATTTATAATTTGCTATGGTCAATGGTGGCAGAGCCACTACCAACAGTTAAGATACCTGCATAACTGCTGGTATCCCCATCGCCTAAGGGGTCACTCCTGATAGCTCAGCAAAAAAGCCACAGGTCCCACCCAACCTCCCAAAATGAATTTATTCTTTTTATAATAATTTAGGAATCAATTTTTTTCTGCATTATTTCTGTTGATTTTAATTGTTCATTTTTAGATAGTTTGTAAGTTCTTCCTGTTGCTGTTACAGGCTCAACAATGCTCAATATGTCATCTAATGGCAATACTAATACATCTGTTTTTCTTGGATATTTAAATGAATTTGATGGTCCTTCTGGTTCTAGGAATGTTATTTTAACAGTCATTTTCTCAACATTGGTATCGAATACACACCCTAAGTACCATTTGTCATCATACTTAGCAGTGACAAATCCTTTTACATCCTCCAATAATATTGCCTCTGTATAGGATTTTTTCACTTGCTTGAATTCTGATGCAGATGATATTGTTTTCACTCTTAGTTCATTTTCATTAACTGGCTCAAAACTGTGTAATTTTTGGATACCAATTATTGCAGAGGCCTGGTCAAATCTTTCTTGCAAATAATTTTTTTCTTCAATGTATTCACTATTTGGGACATATGAAAATTTGATTCCCTTAATGTGTCTTTCAGCAAAATCAAAGAGCTGTTGAGGAGTCATTATCTGATCATTATATGCTCTTTGCAGGCTAGCTTTTGCTGCTAGTCTTTTTACTGTGCCCCCTACACCATCGCATGGTCCTTTTCCATGAGATGTAGCAAAGAAATGCCATTCTGCTTCCAATCCAAAATCTGATTTATGGTGACATAAATTAATAAAGTTTTTAAAATTTTTATATTGTGACGCAGCTCCATCAGAAAAATATATAATTTTTGTTATTGGGAATTTGAGTTCTTTTTTAAAAAATTCAATAAGTTTTTTTTTAAATAAATGGACTGCAACAGTGTCATGCTTCAAGCAGTTTGAAATCACAACAAAACTTATGTGTTGTGTTTCCCCAGCTTCTTTGTAGTAGGAAAGAAAGGGATGTAATGTAGCTTGGGAGTTATTCCAGTGGTACCCTTATGCTGCATCCTGAAGAAGGAATGAGTAATTTTCAGCAAAATTGCATACTACTAAGATTTCACCATCTTTTAGTTCTTCTTTTTTAGTTGAACAAAATTGTGCCTGCTTTTTTGCTATGAAATCCTGTTTTTTTTTAAATTGAGAAGACTTAAGGTAAAAGTGTCTATAAATTCTTCAGTTGTTCTTGAAACAAGCTCTAAAGTTGAGCGATCAGTTGAGAGCCACTGCTTGTAATTTACCTCATCAATCATATTGTCATCCAAAATTTTAGTAACATATAGTTTTAGTTCGTCTATTTTAGAAAAACATTCTGAGCATTCATCAAAATAGCACTCATAAGTTGGAGGGTCACATGTAATGAATGATAGACATGTTTTGTAATCATCTAAATGCAGGAACTGTGGTAGCCTTGTACCAATAATCATCAGTTTAACATTTTGATGATGTGTGCAAACACGCACACTGTGAGTTCCTGCACCACCAGCTAATACACACTCGTTGGGTCTCAGCTCAGCAAATTTTGAAAAGATAATCTTAGTGTCTGGGTATTTTGTTTTAAATAAATGATAAATTTCTTTTAAATTTCCCAAAATTAAGTATTTTTGTTCATGAGTTTTCTGTCCATCTTTTCTAACACTTGAAATCTTTTTTCCCTGGCATAATTCTGCTTACTTCTTCATTTTTATAAAAGTCTTCTACTACTTTAATTGTTTCTGATGGAAATGTACCTTTTCTTTTGCTTGGCAATGATATTATTCCTTCTTCCATTGCTAGTTTTTTAGCTTGTCTGGCCATGTAATTAGTAACATTAAATTCAGATTTAATTTTGGATAAGCTCCAGCTTTTTGGCAAAACAGTTAAGATTTGCAGCTGCTCAGACCTTTTACTAGTAGTTTGAAATTTCTCCTTCAGTTGATTTATCATTTCTTCACCATCTTTACTTGATTCTGTTCTAGAAGACTGGGTCTTGATCCAAGGGTAATGGATATTTTGTTGCAGAGCCTACAGTTCTGAGTTTACTTGAAATGGATTTTTGAATTTTATTCATTTTATCTAAACTATATTTTTTACTACATCCATTTTAAATTTCTTGACTGGTGACTCTCCAATAGCTATTAATGATTTATTTAATTCAATTAGTGATTCTTCCTGTTCAGTAATTGGCTCAATTTCCATTCTTTCTTCTGAAAGGCTTGGATTCGTATTTTGAGATGAAGAACTATCATCATCAGCTATCTTTTTTCTGCAGTTATCACAGATTTTTTGGTCCTTAAATTTTTTTAATTTTGGATATTCTCTTATTAAGTCTTCTGAAATTAGTCTCAGGTTTTTCTTTATTAATTTTTTGTGACCTTTGTAAGGATCACAGCAATACTTAATATTTAAAAAATGCTTTCTCTTCTCATCCATAATAATTTGTTAAAATACAAATAATTGGTAATGCAAATTATTAATTACTTTTTTATCTAAATATTAAACTTTCTGAAAAAAAAGAAAAAATTTTAAATTAACTTTCATAGTTTATAAAGTAACACCTAATAGGTAAAATTTATAACATAAAATAGGTAAAAATTGGCATACCAATGGTTACAAAATTGATCATAACTCCTGATATAATGAAAAACCCAGAATGAAATTTATCTTATATTGTAGTCTAAAGGCATATATATTTATAAAAAAAATTACACAAAAATTTATTGATACCAATATATTTTTTTAAAGGTCAAAAGTTGACCTTTAAGGTCAAAAAAACTTTTTTATTAAAAATTAATTTTGCTGTTAAAAATGTTTAGAGCAACCCTTAAGCTTTAAAAAAATACATAATTCATTGTTTTATGTGCTATAATAAGGGAGAAATAATTTTTTTTCAAATGCTGGTATCAAGAAATTTGACAATTTTTCTCAACTTTGACAGGTTATAACTTTTGAGCTATTCAAAATGGAGGGCTGGGAAGTGTGTCATTGTTTTTCTCTCATCGAATTCAACCTGTATACCAATTTTCATCAAAATCAGTGATGGTGACTTAAAATTTCCCCCCAAATTGGTTGATTTCATATGGAATGACCCTATTGAGAGCCTACTTGTCGATGCTGAGTAGATGCCAATCCCTCTGCGCTGTGCACAGTGCATTATTCGCTTGTATGCGCGAGCCCAGCGCATACATCTGCATCTGCAGCTGATCTGGACAGTGCCTATGCCACCGAGAGACATCAGTAATACTCTAAGCCCTTTGGGTTTAGGGCTAGGAAACAACTTCAAGAGCTAGGTATAGCTCTCGGGCCAGTGCCGCCCCTTGTTCTGCCTAGGATGCCACCCTGGAAGGTACCACATTTGACTATTTGTTGCCACTCCTCTGCTCCCAAAGCTTCTACAGCGCCGGGAGTATTGCGTTTGACCTTTTTGAAGCACACTTCGTGTCAAGCTGGAACTGTGCCAGTGTATACAGATGGCTCTAAGTCCCAAGATGGGGTCAGTTTCTACACTGTATCCCCTCTTTTTGAAGTCAGTGTGGCTCTACGTTTGTCTTCATTGCCGAGCTGGTTACAATACACCACTCTGTGTTAAGAATCTGGGTGTTGTTTTTGATGAGCATCTCTCCTTTAAGCCTCATATCCGCAATGTCAGCAAATCCTCTCTATGTTTCCTTCATAACTTCTCTCGCATTTGCTCTCACTTTGTTCGCCAAAGTCTTGAGACTGCTGTTCATGCCTTAATCACCTCACGCCTTGACTAATGTAACTCTCTGCTTGTGAATCTGCCATCCTCCTCTCTCCATCCCCTTCAACTTGTACAGAACTATGCCGCCCGGCTTCTCCTCCGTCGCCCTCGCTTCTCTCCCTCGAAACCCTTGCTGCATGAACTGCACTGGCTCCCTGTCAGATCCCATACTCACTTCAAGATACTTCTCTTCACATTTAAGGCCCTAAACAACCAGGCCCCGTCTTACCCCTCTTCTGCCCTCTCGCCATGCCATGTCCCTCGGGCCCTTCGGTCATCACATGCACCTCTTTTGAAATTCCTCGTTCATCCCTCTGCTCAATGGACTGCTCCTTCTTAATCTGCGCCCCTAAGTTGTGGAATGCTCTTCCTGCTGAAATCAGGTCTTCTCCCTCTCTTACCACATTTAAGCGTCTCCTGAAAACGCATCTTTTCAGAATTGCCTTCTCCCCCTCTTGAATTTCCATTGAATTTCCATTCTCATCTCAGCACAACATGCGCTCTGGGAAGGCCTCAGGCCTTGAAGAGCGCATTCAAAAGACATCATTATTATTATTATTATTACTCTGTATGCGAGATAATGTGACGTGCCTGGTTCGGAGACCAGATTGTGATTCATAGCAACTCACAAAGTGCTCTTGGGACATTGGAATCTCTACATCCTTTAGTTCACGATATCTGTGACACCACGGTTTCAGTAAGCCAGGCGGATGTCAAGATTATCTTCTTTTAGGTTACTGGACATGTAGGAATTGCATGGAATGGGGGTGCCAAAGTGTATGCGAGGACTGGGCGACCAGACAAGTGTTTCGCTCTTCCTCACACCGATTACAGGCAGCTCTCCGGGCTGCTTGGCAAAGAAGATAGGACATGGTTGAGGGAAATTTAAAGTTGTGTGCCATTGCGCTGTGACTATTCCCATGGACCTACCCCTAAATCTCGCGATGGCTTCAAGTTGCTTTCTGTCATCTCCGAATTGGACACATTTTCGGGATGCGCCGCCATTTGATGGTGCGCTCACCTGTGCCATACTGTGAAGACTGCATTGTGCCCCAGACTGTTGGCACAATCTTGTTCAATGTCCCAGTTCAGGTGAACTCCGCGCATGTTACCTGTCCTGGTACTGGGATGAGCGGGGTCGCTACCACTTGTTCCTTGTACTGGGAATAGATTCATGCATACACATACTCGTGGACTTTACTACCTTTTGGTGGAAGCTGGGATTTGACCCTTGTGCGTTTCTTTTTGTAGGTCGTATGTTCCTACGCTGGGGGGAGGTGGGCTCACCCCCAACGCCGGAGCATTCTTCCTTCTTGCTTTTTTGCTTTTTCTCATTGTTGTCGGGGTGGGGGGTTTTTTGCCCTTGTCCTTTTTTATTGTTGTGTTATTTATATATTATTTGCTTTTTTAATCTTGCCTAATCGTAGGCTGTTGTGTAGCGTGACTTATGCCCAAGTAGGCAGTCGCCAGATGGGCTACCACAATGAAAAAAAAATGGCTATAAACAGAACTTAATGACTATCTTAACTTCAAAATTCTGGTTACCTTATTCCCAGCCCACAAACACTGCATTATTCTATCAAATACCACACTCCCCATAAATAGAACACCTATAGTTGTCACACTAAAAATATCTGCTTTACTAAGTATCATGGTGCTAGGGAAAAGAAAAAAAGATCACTCTTTGGCGATAGACAAAGAGGTCTGACACAACTTCCAGACAGCTTTGTCCTCTATCCATCACCAAAACAAAATGTGGGCATTAGAGTGGGCACAGGTGAGTTGAGGTGAATAGAAAACAAAACTACCACACTTGATATAAGACTAATTTTCCAATAACACAACAAATATAACAAAGATAATTCAAAATTGAACACACTATGAGTATTTATAGGAACCACATCCATGGAATCCATTGTCCATATTTACTCTGAGGTGTTCTCTATGTGTACAGCCTAAGCGCCACTGGCCAAGATGGGCCATTCCACATATCGGCTTTTCTCAAGCTGTATGTTAGGACTCTGCCTAAATTAATACCTCTTCAGTTTGGATAGCAATGCCTTTAGATCTAGATACCCTTATTCTTTGTTGTTAATTGCTTTCCAGAAACAGATGTCCTTAGCTCCCTCCAACCACTTGGGAGATTAAAGGAGAAACCCTTTGATCTTACAGCTTGTAACACTCCTAACTGCAACACCCAAAACAAGTGACTTAGCTCATTGCCTAGCACCCACTAAAATCTAAGAAACCATGAATATGCCCCATCCTGTGGATGCCCAATCAAGCAAACCTTTGATCTAGTGCATGAGGTGCAAAATCTGATCTTCTTAATCACCCACTGTGATAGTTTCCAGTTCAGCTGCCACACAAATGACACCCTCTTTACCATATGCCAACTGCGCAAATTACAATGTGGCCTAACTTTGCTCATGGTGTAATGCAGGCATTGGCAAACCCTGGCATGCGTGCCAAACTTGACATGTGAAAAGATTTTTCCTCTCCTTTAAGCAAGGCCATGATTACATTAAAAAGTATATATATTAAAATTACATATTTTCTAATGATAAAATTTAATATATTTCTTTTAACGCAATATTTACCGTATCTTTTGGGCATATCAACTTAGGTCTGTTGACCATGTTAGATTATGTACATTGGGAATTATAGTTGCTTGGTACTCAAGACCAGAAATAATTTCTTTTTTTTTTAATGGAATTGGCACCAAGACCAAAAGTTTGCTGACTCCTGGTGTAATGGGTGTCTGATGTTGTTATTTATAGCTCCGCAGGAGTAAATGACATTTTTGCTTGTGCTGTATACCCTTCCAGCATTACCACAATGAAGTGGGGCCACCCTTTCTCTGAGACTGTCCTGAGGGACCAGGTTACCAGCAAATTCATAGCAGAAATTCAGTTATTTAATTTGTGTGATTTTATAATGATTTAAATTGGTGCCCACAAAAAGTATCTGATCACCCTGGAAATTTGCACTTTTTACCTAAAACATCATTAAATATTTAAAATTAATGTATTTATAATCTTACCCTATATTAGTATTTTGCCATCTGTCCCTTTGCTGCTGATGACCTGTAGACATTTTGGCATGGGTTTTAAGCATATTTTGGCATCTTTCTTCTGAGGTTTAATTGCACCATAATTTTTTTATAACTTGTAATTTTACAACTGAACCAGTGTTATGGCATTCACCCTTATTTTTTATTAGGAACCATAGTTTATTGGATTCAGATCTGAGCTATTACCATTGCCAATCCAAAATATAAAATTTATTGTCACTAAGCCATTTTGTCACAATTTTTGCCTTGTGACATACTGCACCATCCTACATAAATACCTAGTAGATTGTCAGTACAAATGAAATTTTATCCTGTAGCATAGCTAAATACCATACACCACTCATTATTGTATCCTAAGGAAGGAAATATAGGTTACTGCACCCATAACTGAAATAACCCCAAACCATCACACTTGGCAGGTGTTTCATTGTCTTTAAGCTTTCCATCCTCCTTACTTCTCTCCCATATGGGTTCCCAGGACAGGTCCTTAAAGTTGGAGATGTGTGAGGTTCAGGTAGCCAAGGAGGTGTTTGGTGTCATCAAGGTGTGTGGGTTGCATCTGAGGAGGGTTGGTGATGGAGTGAGGTTCATTGTGTTTGTAATGTTCAAGTGATATGGAATCACCTGACCTTAGTTGCGACATGATGGCTGTGTCTGTATTGTGAAATGATTTATCTGATTGGTTTATTTGGAGGGGGACATTTAGGATGTGGTTTAGTGGTAGAATATTCAGGTTTCTGTGTGAAGGAAGTGGGGATATATTTTTTTTAGGTTGTGGTTTGGTGGAGTAGATTCATGTTATGGAAGAAGTGTGCTCAAGCTTCATTTTTTTTTGTCTAGGTGGTGGAGGTGTCTTTATTTGGTGGTGATTGGGGTTGGATGAGTTCAGTGTTATGCTGAAACAGTACCTCCAAACAATCAACCACAAAGCAAACAGCTCCCAACTCTGACAAACATTAAAAAGATTGCGCACAATAATAAACACCTGCCACGTATGAATCTCTCTTCACCAGACAAGAAAATACCCACCCTACCCAAATAATGCAAACTTTTCGACACTACTCCAGAATTAGGCTATTATCCACCACCTGCAAATAATGGAAAAACACTCATAAAATCTCTCAAAACACAAACCGAAGGCCCCAACCACACCTTAGTCCCACCGCTATATCAACTCACAGACTACTCTACCACTCCTGGGTACGCATAATCATCCTTCACCCACCCAGAAATGCATGCATCATCCACATTCTCACAAACCCCTTAACCTCCCCACTTACTACAGACCTATCAATAGCATCTTCTGCTGGATCCCTGGACACTTAGGGTTTGCTGGGAATGCTGTCTGCAAGGAGTGGGCTACTAGTTCTTCATTTTCCTCTTCCATACACTGGCTACATGGTAGGGATCAGAACAGTCCTTCAGGCTACATGGCAAATAAGATGGAAGATGGCATCCAGAAATAACTTTCCCATGGATATCTCACCCAATGCCTTGGTGGTATCAAGTCATTTATTTCATCTCCAAATCCAGCCATCTGATGGAGCCATCCCATGTACCATTATGACCTGAATGTTTGGTCCCCTCTAATAATGGACCACTGTACCCTAACCTTATGGAGTTACAAGTGGGGTTGCTACTGCTTGTCCCTAATGTTTAGGGCAGGCTCCTGTGTTCCAGGTTGTGATGTGGAATATTTGAATGAAGATTTGGTCCATTGAGGGAGTCGGACATTCACTGTGGTGCCTCTCAGTTGTTGTTTTTTGTTAGTGTTATTATTTTTAAATTAACCTGTTAAGGGTTTTTTCAGTGGCTGCTGGGAGAAGGCTCTAAAATAAAGAATCTTTTGGGTCCCTGTTTCAGGCTTTTGGATGCAGCTGGCGCATTATTGTCTTACAGTGGACAAGGAGAGGGTGATGGGCAAGTAATTGCCGCAATCATCAGTAATATCTGGTCTGTGTATGAGAAAACTGGGAAAAATGCCTTGATGGAAGATAAACTGAACATGGTACTCCTGGAATGTGAGGTATGTTTGTAATAATTGTACCATTTACTTTGGGGGTTTTCTCCTATTCATTTTCCTGAAATGGTGTGCCCTGTATAGAATTATACCAGGTACCTGGAGAAGGGGCATGCCCCTCTTGCCCCAGTTCCACCAGCAGTCTTAAATGAGATTGAGACTACCTGCTCTTTACTCCTTCAAGACATCTTCCATTTACTTTTCTTTCACTACTTTATGAACCACTTCTCACTAATTTCCCTAACCAGTAGCTAATTTTGCAGGTTAGTTACTGGCCGGTTTCCATCTATACATGACCGTTGGCAGTCTGGAGGCAAGGATTACCCCCTTCCTCTTCTACTACCCCTTCTTTCTTTTCTTTGTCTATTTCTCTATGTTCAAGGTAATGGGGAGCACCATGTTGCATGACCTATGGTCACAGGGCAGCAAAAGGTGATACAAATGCTGCCCCACCATCTCTGGAGCTGGCCCCCAGGTTGGGTGTTTACTGTTTGTCTCCCGGTTTAACAATGGGTCGCTGTGTCCAATGATGATCTCTTGCAGATAAAAAGTGGCTATTAAAACAAACATAGGACCATGGCTATGGAAACAAACATAGGACCGTGGCTATGGAAACAAACATAGGGCCATGACTATGGAAACAAACATAGGACCATGGCTATGGAAACAAAAATAGGACCATGGCTATGAAACAAACATAGGACCATGTCTATGGAAACAAACATAGGACCATTGCTATAGAAACAAACATAGGACCATTACTATGGAAACAAAAATAGGACCATGGCTATGGAAACAAACATAGGATCATGGCCGACAGTGAATGGTTTTCCTCATCTCTCTCTCTGTAAGCCACCCCCGAGTGGCCCCCTCTCTAGTATGGAGGTCTCTCTGCTCCTATTCTGTCTTAGGGGCCCTTCACAGGCTCTTCTAGGGGTGGGGGTTGTTTTCCCAACACATGTCTCCTTTATCTTCCTTCTGAGAGCTGCCCCAACACAGTCCCCTCTTTAATTTGGAGGTGGGCCCGCCGGTCCTTTCCCGCAGGGCGGTACCCCATTGTAGCTTGTTACGCTCGGTAGCTGAAGGGGCTGCACACCCTCCCAGCCTGAATGCAAATTAGGGAAACCCTAGCACTCGGTTCACATGAACACACTCATGGGTCCTGAGAAAATTGTTGGTGTGGTTTTCCCTCGCGCTCTGACAGCATTCCTTTTTCTCCCTGACTCTCTCCTCAACCCTCTCTAGAGGCTTAAAGATCTGACCAGCTGTCTCATGCTGTATCTGAAGAAGAAACTTTGGAAGCTCTATAAACAATGCCCTTTAATGCCTGCAGGTTGCAAGGGACCAGGCCTTAAGGAGACCTTGGTATTGGTGCTCGAATAATGGGAATATCGGTTTTACCCCAATAATGATGGGGGTTTAATGAGCTGAACACCCTGTGCCCATTCTCGAGTGTATAAGTCTGCACTGCTTTGTTGGCTGCCAAGCAAACTAAAAGCCACATCCTACTTCCTCGAACTCATGTGTCATGTATCTCCTGGAAAAGGAAATCCTGGCCATTCAGGCAGCAGATCATCTCTTCTTTTGCAAGGCTAAGAACTTGGTCCTGGCGCACCCAATGCTACCTAGGGCGTCTTATACCTCAATATTAAAAAGAATCCTCTGCTCATGGCCCTTCCAGGTCTATGAGCATAGTCTTCTTCATCCATTCGGAACCCATCAGTGGGTTCTACCCATACCTGGCACTTTCCTAATAGAGCTGGCTGCACAAAAGATTCACACCCGTCCTTGCCAAAACCAGCCCTCCCCTCCTTTTCCTCCAGCATGACAGTTTCCTAAAAGGCACAACGGCTGCGTGCATCCACCCAGGCGTAAGACTCTCAGTAGGTAAACCACCCAATGGTGGTCATGAGGCCGTCCTCCGAGACTCATAAAGTTGTCCTTTAAAAGGAGAATTTACCAAAGGAGCTTCTGTGCCTACAACCCCCACTCAAGGCTGGACCAGGCGACTCTGAGGCATGGAACCCTCCAAAAGAGGGACCACCGGCTCCGAAGCTGCCTCACTAGCCAAAGGTTTCAGGGCAAAGGGAGGAAAAGACTTGCATAGCGAGCCTAACCTCACCCAATAATTCCTTGAAGGCGACAGAGCTCGGCGTTCTGCCTCCGGGAAGAGTACAGCCATTCTCGTGATGTTCACTTCGAAGAGTGGCTACAGCATCTCTTCCGAGCTAGCCTAGAGGGCATATGCCTCCAATGGAATTGCTATGGACTCTGAGCAAACTGAGAAGAGCTATGCTCGTCTCCTCCCGTTCCCCGAAAGCTATTTTTTGCAGGAGACCATGCTGGGCCATCTCCCCTGCCCACCTGCAAAGAGTATAAGGGTTTTGCAAACCCACCCCAACAAGCCGGGGACCGGGCAGGAGAATGCGCGATTTACACCTTGCATGTCTTCCTTCTTCTATTTGTTCCTTTCAGGTAGTGACAGTGCAACGTCACCAAGATAGGAGGTATACTGTTATTTCTGCTATTATTCACCCTCAGCCGACTTCGATACGGGGGACTTCCACCGCGTCGTGGGACAGTTGCCGAGGCCCTATATACTGCTTGGAGATTTGAACGGTAGACACCCACTCTGGGAAAACTATTTGATCAATCACAGTGGTCTTGTCCTTGCCGACCTAATCGATGAGCTGGAAATGGGTGTCCTAAATTTTTTCCACATTTCAGAAAATGATTGATTTCTCTGTCCCAGTTGGAGTTTAGGTCAGTGGATGAGGCCATTGAGTTTTCCTCTCGCAACCTTATCGCCATGGGCCTAACTACTATTCCTAGAACATCTGATCATTTTGAATGCATTGCCCTTCCTTGGTGGTCAGCTGAGTGTGAGACGGCCCTCAGACAGAAGCGATATAAGTACAGCGTGGCCTGGCATTTCTGCTAGATTTGTTTAACAGGATCTGGACATAGGGTAGCCTACCAGACTCCTGTCGAATGGCTACTGTGCTCCCTTTTCGCAAAACGGTGAGAGATCACTCTAGCCCGGCTTGTTTCTCTCCAGTTTCTCTAATCCCTTGTTTGTGGAAGTTGATGGAATAATTGGTAAATGTTAGATCAGCCGTTTTCCTGGACAATTGAGGCCACCTGTCTTGTTCACAGTGCGGCTTCTGCAAGTTCCACTCCACGTCGGATGCGCTGCTGTCATTGAAAAATGCCGTCTGCGAGTTCTTCCTTCGTAGACAGCACTAAGCCCCGGCTGTTTTTCGATCCGGAGAAGGCCTATGATACCGCATGGCGATACGGTATCATGGAGACTCTCCACACGACGGGTCTAAGGTACGCCTCCCAATCATTTATTTCTCAATATCTGCAAGATCGTCGATTCCGCGTATAGGGCGGGGGGCCTCCCCGGCCCAATTTCCAATGGAGCAGGAAGCGTCCGTGTCACTTTTTGTCCTGAGCATCAACGGTATAACTTCTGTACTACGCTACGCTCTACGTAGACGACCTTTCAATGTCTTTTGGTGCGATCCAGATGCCAAATCATGAGTGTCGACCCCAAAAGGCATTGAACCACATCTCTTGCTATGCCGAAGGGCACAGGTATTGGTTTTCTTTCGCCGCCATCCATGGATCCATCGCGAACTGGACTTGTTCCTAAACGGGGTTTGCCTGGAGTTGGTGGATTTGCACCGCTTTCTTCGTCTTATTTTAGACCGACGCCTCATCTGAGAGGCTCATATTCTCAGCCTTAGGGTCTCTTGTACTCGTGCCATGGATATTCTTCGCTCCGTGACGTTCAGCATCTGGAGCTCATGATTTTTTTTTTATCGATCCTTTGTTCGTTTGAAGCTCGACTACGGATGCGAGTTTTATGCATCCGCAGCCGAGCATGTATTGTAGAAGGTGGACTCGATCCACCACACCGGCCTTCGTCTGGTGACCGGTGCCTTCTGCACTTCCCTCATTGAGAGCCTACTTGTCGATGCTGGGGAAATGCCACTCGTTCTGCGCCGTACGCAGTGCATTATGCAGGAGACTGGATTACTCCATTTTATTGTACTCTCTGCTGTTGGTCACATGATCCTGCGCTGGGGAAAGGCGGGCCTCTTTGCTTCTATTTTGGGTTTGTTTGTTCTAGATTTTGTGTGTTTTTGCTCGTTTGATTTTTAATCTAGCCTAGCATTAGGCTGTAGGATGATTGGGGCGACTTGTTCCCTAGTAGGTGGTCGCCAGATGGGCGCTGAAAAATAAACAAAAAACTTGTATCCTTTCTTAAGGACCCGTCCTCATGAGCAAGATTAGAAGGCCCGCACATTCCAGCAGACAGACACACTTCATTGACCTACCATCTCTATTTAACCCTGAACTCTGTAAATGTCGTTAGGGCACGCTCGTCGTTCTCCAGGCTGCTAGTATTTTGTGCTGATACCCTCGTACGTGAGACATTTGGCTGTTCTAGAAGGGGGCTGCCAGCCTTGCGCCCCCTAGGGAGAACAACAACTGCAGGCTCCAAACGAGACCCCCAAACGCCCCGAATATCCCCATGGAGGCCTCGATAGCGGAGTTAAGACAGCCCTGCCACAGAGGTAGATCAAGGCTCAGTGGGTTGCACCATTAAACCCAGTGCCCCTTCACAGGACCCTGTCCAGTAGTGTTCCCTCCAAAAAAAAAGGAAGGACAAGGGCTCTTCCTTGTTCCTTGTCATCTCGACGAGGGACCAAGCCTAGGCAGATCCTTCAGGCTTCGGGGCCCACTCGAAGGAAAGGGGAAAGACCCCCACCCCCCACACAACAAGAAAAATAAATAGGAAAAAGTGGGCGGAGCCTCTGAGATCTCGCGACCACTCATCAAGGCTCCCATGTAGGGGTTGACCCATCTGAATTTTTTCATGTACAGACCGATGGTGATATTTAGAGAGGACTTAGCGGCCGTTGGCTGATGTAAGCCTTGTATAAGAATGGATTATTAAATTCCCATTCTTCAAAAAGTTCTTGGAAAATGGAATAAAATTAAAACAAAAAGAATTATAAATTTTATTTTTAAACATATACTCCATTTAAGTTAAGCAACATTTGCAAGTGATGGTAATATCCATTTAAACCATTTCTATAAAACTGAGAACTGGATTTAACCAAGTTAAAACAAGTCTTTTAATATCATCAACAGATGAAAAACGGTAAGCGGACTGAGCGGAGGGGTGTTATCGCGATGAAAGAGGACTCTGTGAAGTTTTTCGGGGCGCTTCTGCGCTATGCACTTGTGTAGTTTTCTCAAAACACTTTCCTAATAGGTAGCATTGATGGTTCTTCGCCCTTCGAGAAAGTCAACAACTATTACACCTTCAGCATGCACCAAAACACTGATCGTTCAGATGGCTTTGATGGGTCTTCTTCCACCTCTTGGTAATCATTGTTTAGACTTCTTTGTCTTCCGGATCATATTGGTAAATCCAAGTCTCATTTCTGGTTATAGTTCTTTGCAAGAGATCTTCGGGATCATGATCCCACGTGTTGAAAATTTATAGTGAAAGAGTAACTCTCTTCTCCGGCTGATCTTCGTACAACAATTTTGTCACCCATCGAGCAGAAACTTTACAGAGCTTCAGTACGTCGGTTAAGCTGGAATACACTGAACCTGCTGATATGTTTAATGTGCCTGCTATCATTTCCATTGTTAATCGACAGTCTTCTTCAATTAGTGTCGGAACACAATTGATGCTTTCTTCCCTTACTGATGTTGATGTTCTGCCACTGCGAATGTTGTCTTCAACCTCTTGTCTTCCATTCGCAAAGCGATTTATCCATTTATAAGCCGTAGGCTTTCATGGGGGCAAGTGTCTCCGTAAACATTTATTAATTCATTAATAATCTTACTCTTCTGCAAACCAAGCTTGACCAGAAATTTAATGTTATATTTGCTTCAACTTTGATGGAATCCATGGCGCATCACTGCGGGGGGGGGGGGGTAGAATACGGCGACTAATGCCCAAGTAAGCAGTCGCCAGATGAGTTCTTAAAAAAAAAATTCACTGAAGGGTCGTAGCACTTAGGTACAGTTTAAATCATTGGAATTAGAATTTCAGTAGTTATATCTTCTTGTAATATTTGTTTTCTATGAATTTTTTCAAGACCTCTCGTATATCGAACTTTGAAAACTAGGAAATAAGAATTTTGTTTTTGGAGCACATTCCTCATTTCACACAATCACAATATTCAAAGACGTTACCTGTAAAGTTGTGAAATTGCCACTAGGGGAGCAGTGACATCATTCCACAGCAATCACACTGGAGAGACTAGTTTCCTTTTTTTGTATAGCAGCCTATGTCGATTAGCTTAAAATGAAAATTAATTGGTCGACCTCTACTTGAGGGAGATTTCGAGACTGTCATCTTCAATCGATTCTTGAATGTAGAGAGGTATGTATTTATTTCTTGTGTAGAAAGAACTACTGTTAGGTGTTAAGTAAGACATCACCCTGATCGATGATAACTCTGGAAAGAAGCTTGTTTAACTCTTTATCATTGCGGATAGCCTGTTGGATATGGCTTAGGATAATTCTAGTTTTCTTGCCATTGTGAGCGGCATATCGTGCCAGCTTGAGAACTTCAGTGGCCAAGTAGAGAAGTGGTCCGGCACCAACGCGCTCTGCATAGTGGCCTTTTCTTGGCAATTTATGAATTCATCACACAGGAAACTGAAGTCCCCGCGACTGGATCTCGTCTTTCACTTGCTCTTGACTTTGCCTCTCTTGCCATGACCAGACATGATTACACCAAACATGTGTCCCAAGGACACATGTTCCATCAGCACAAGGGCCTAACTGCGTTCCTCAGTATGTAAACATATGTGGTCAACCCTACCCAGAATGCCAAATTGAATATTCTCCGGACACTCAATGGTACACCTGTTCGCTGTGCAGGTAGCATCATACCCTAACGGGAATTATGTTAGATGGATAGTAGAGGCGATACGGTATCATGGGGACCCTCCATTCTATGTGCCCCGAGGGAAGCCTCCCTTTTTTTTCTGAATTTTTTTACTAGATCGATTCGATGTACGAGTGGGCGGAATCCGTAGGACAATCTCTCTGCTGTCACCATCAACGGTATCACGGTATTGCTTGTGAATGTTCTCAATACGCTCTCTGTAAACAGGCTCTTAAATACGTATCTCGTTATTCTGAAACGATGGGTTTCGCTTTTCTTTGATCAAGATGAAGATGATAGACTTTTGCTTCCACGGGCATCGTCCGAATCTGGTCCTAAATGAGGCTCACCTGGATTTGTACATCTGCACCGATTCCTTGTTCATGTATTTGACCGACACTTCACCCGAGAGCAGCTTTTCGGCATCCTTCGTTTATGGTCTCTTGTACCCAGGCAGTAGACAGTGTAGGTTACAGGAGCTGCCAAGTGTAGGTCATGAATGGTCTTTTGCAGTCTCCTTATGTTCTTATGTATTCAGCACTTGGTGTATTCATAGGGCTACTCTTTTAATGTTGTACATCCTTTGTTCACTCAAAGTTCACCTACGGATGTGACTTTTATTCCTCCTCATCCGTAAGTCTACTACGAAAAGTGCATTCGATCCACTGGACTGATCTCCGCCTGGTAACCGTTGGTGGCCTACCGCACGTGCCTTATAGTGCGTCTCTTTGTCGATGTTGGCGATATGCCACTCGCTTTAATTCGTATTCTATGGGAAGCTTGAGCGTCCTTCCCCCCCCCCACTCGCCAATGGCTCTTATTTCGTCCGCCGCCAATCTTGTTTAAGCAAGATTGTTAAAGCTTCTCCGGCACAAGGATTATTACGTTCGTATATCTTGGAGCACAGGTGTCACAATCATGCTCGTGCATACGGATGGCTCCGAGTCTGAAGAGAGAGTTGGCTTCCATGCTATCGCTCCTTGTTTTATGCCTGCGTGCTACTTCCGGCCGCTGCATCAGTCTTCACGACCATGCTGGTTCACTACACTATTCGGTACAAAGGATTACGCGCCGTGCCGAGTTTGGAGACTCAGCACGAGTTAGGAGTGTGAGGGTGGGGGGGGATACTGCCATTCCCCTAGGTGGCAGTATCCGTAACGCCATGGCTGTTGCGAGTTTGAAGAATTTTGAGATCGTCTTCCTGAATATGTAGGGATAGCGGGGAATGAGCGAAAGGACTAGCGTTTTGCTAGTTCCCACTCTGATTCCATGGCAGGAATCAGGACAACCCTTCGGGTAGCGTACCAAACAATTTAGGAGACCGTGCAGGAATTTAAACGCTTGCCATTGTAACACGAGCTTTCCCGTATACCTACGCCTCAATCCCTTCACCTTATCAGGTCAATTTTTGTCGTCTCCGAGTCGGACACATTTGCGGGAGGGACGCAGCGTCATTGAATGGAGCGCTCCGCTGAACTTCGTCAAAATTGCTTGTTCCCCCAGATACTAGACACGATTCGTGAGCGATACTTGTCCTAGTACCGCGACAGTTGGGGGGCGGGGTTGCTATCGCCTGTACCCAGTTATTGGGAGGGACCCTTGTACACCGAACTGTGGTGTAATTGAATTTCTGGAGGAGACCGTCCTCCTCCTCAGTATTTAATTATTTCAATAGTTGGCTGCACGCTCAGCCCACTGGGGGATATTTATTTTCTTGGTGTTTTTTTGTTTTAAATTCGGCGGTTGTCCCTCACTGTGAGCTGTCAGAAGAGTTTGATTATGAAATATAAAACATTATTTATCAGGTATTTCTGTAGTTATTTTTCTTTTTCAGGTAGAGTTGGTATATAGTTTTACCCAACGATGATACGCGCTCACCCCACTGAGAAATTGTTAGATGTTGGTGGTGAAATCCTTAATTACTTAAGTGTTTTGTGTTGGTTTTGGTGATAAAGGCTACTTTGTATTCTTAGTTCTGTCATGGAAATGCCAGGAATTGGAGGAGAGGGAATTATAATTCTTAACTTGTCTTAATAACATTCTACACAGATTTGTACAAAATCTTTTAGCTGTATGAACCTGTGTAACAGTTAAGTTTGTTTTGTTTTTTGCTACAACGTGAAAAAAGCATAGAAAAAGGGTACAAATAACTTCTTTTTTTTCAGAATGGTAAAGTCTGTGTCACACGTGTGGCCAATCTGCTATTGTGTCTCTATGGAGAGCCTTCACTTGGATTTGGTATATTGCGTGCCAAAGCTGAAACTATTGCCACTTATCTTGATGGACCTCTGCAACAGATTGCTACTACATGACACACAACTCTATTTTTGGTAAAGCAATTGTTACTATATTGAAGTTATACACTTATAGTAATTATATAATTTATTTGTTGAATGCCAGTCATATAGGCATTGAAAAATCCTTGCTATATTTTTGGGATTTTTTAAAATTTTTAGACTTTTATCTTTATATACAATACTTATATCCAAGTCAGTATTAACTTTGAATATTTCACTGATAAACTTATTTTGAAGCATTTTTTGTTTTATCCCCACCAGTTCATTGCTATTGGATCATCACAGCATCGATGCTCAAATAATGGATGTTGTCATGTGTCAGTGCCGATGGAAAAAAAAATAATGTAGAGGGTAAAAGATAGATTAGAATAAGCCTACTTGAAGGTGGGGTTTGGTGATCCCCCATCCCCCCCCCACACACACACGGATCAAGTTTATGTAATCCTAACCCAGCGTCTCCGCCCATTTAACACAGTTCCGGTCACATATAGTTACGACCCCCACCTGACAGGTGAAGGCATTTTTACTCCTCTACCAGGGGGATTGCAACGGGAACGTTGTTTAACATTTGTCTCACCATTTTAAAGTTGAAGACCTTTAGTTTAGGGTTGGGCTGAAGTTTTTGTTACAATACCATGTTCAGAGCCGACGACGATGTCACCTATCCATTCATGAAAACTGCCCATTAACCCGGGCCGAAAGAGATCATGAGGTGACAAATTAAGTTTGATATTCCGAAATTAATGGATCCCTCTATTAGTGCCACATTTTTAGATGCAATCGTCACGAAGCTCTCCGAAACTCTACCAGTTCGAAATATCAACACCCGCAACACCATCTTTATTTCAGAGGGAACATTGGGTATCAAACCAGGAATCATCTTGGCCCGTTCTACGATAATGATGCTGAGTTCTGATTCAACCATGGCTCAACATTTAAGAAAACTTCCAAATCAACCTATCAAAGAAGACTTCGTGGCCCTTTGTCAGCCATTTGATGAAGCATAGTTTATGTCATATTGTCCTGACCCACGGGTTTCCGTTTCGAGCCACGTTCGACGCTCTTCTTGACATGCGAAACTTCTCACAGGAAACGCCTCCCTTCCTCTAGGAAGATAAGACCACCATCTCGAATCCCGTGTCCTTGGCAGAATTCCTCGCGCAAGAAGCGAGAGCGGAACGCAACTCGCTCAAGGAAAACGGCTAATTTAAGGGTTCCCTGTATCCGGAGTTGGAGTTCAGTCAGCGACTGTGCTTTAAATATTTGGGAAGCAGTATCTCAATTGGAGGATGCGGTCGTGAAGGACTCTATGATCCAAGATGATGGTCCCATCTTCCTAGAGGAAGGAAGGCAGCACCTGTGAGAAGTTAGGAAGGGCATCGAGCGTGGCTCGAAACGGAATCTAACTTTCGCTCAACGGAATTCACACAGGGTGAAATAGTTCGGGCGGCTCCTGTAGTACTTACAGACATACCGCTTCTTTCTGAGAGCCAACTCACACTTAACTACCACCAGGAAAGCGGATGGCGTGTCAAACGGACAGCTCAAAGTAGGAAAATAAGCAATGTCTCAATTTTTTCACATTAAGGACACCGATCTTCTTTTCGACAAGTCCCGCAATGGTAAAGTCCCTGGGATTGATCGTATAGTCCTCAGAGTGGGTGTCTACCGTTCAGGTCTCCAACGAGAAATGGCATCGGCAATTGTGTTACGATGCGGTGAAACTGCCTCATCGAATCCGGCCCACGGTGGAATGTAAAGGGAGAGAAAAGAATATCTCCCAGGTCGAGCTGGAGTACTACCGCTTGAAGGAAGGTATGGAGCTACATAGAAATAACAAAGACAACATCGGGTATAAATTGTACATCTACATACTCTGCCCCGTCATTTGGTGATGGAGGAGCAAAACCCTTATACTTTGGAAAGGGGTTATGCCTCCAACATGGTCTCATGGAGGCAAACTGATAACGAGGAACTGGAAGAAACAAGCTTCATCAGCTCTTTTCAATTAGCCTGGAGTCCACAACAATTCCATTGAAGGAAAATTTTTCCTTCATAGATACTAAGGAACTGTGGAGCCCTTCAATGCGAAGAAGATCCTCGCCCTCACCGGGACTACTGTAGGTCGCTTGGAGAGAGCTCCATGGATGATTAACGACGGAATGCGCCGATAGCTCTCATCATCGAGGATTTATTTGACAAGGTCCGGTTTAACATGCGAGCCCTTTCCTCCTGCCTCATCGTTCTACTGTCATGGCGCTTTAGAGGTCGTCGACCCCCCTGTCTTTTTGAGTGGAGGTGACTATCTGTTGAACCCCGTCCAAATTCGGCCAGGGGCGAGGGAGCTTAGGCTGTTCCCTTGTCGCTGCGCTTCTTTCATGGGGTAGTCTTCCAAGGGGGCGGCTCCTCCGAATTGAGCGACCCGGTGGAGGAGCTTGGCCGTTCCCCTTTCTCAAGGGGTGGGGGGGCAGCAGTGGAGGTAGTTCGGCTGGCGATCTTCATGCTGCCAACAGGACCGAGGGGGGGGTAGAACCCAGAGTTGTATTTATTATGAGCGCGTGACGTGCCTCTTTCGTTGTGACTTCAGATACGACGCACCCTTCTGGCCCCACTGCTCCGACAGTCGAACTAGATTGGCCCTACCTTAATTATATACCTATACCTTTCATTTTACCCCTATCAAGCCTCCTTCGAACATTATCACTGAGGGTGGGCGGCAAATTATGCAAACTACTCGTCAACTAACATTCCTCCCTGGGGGCAGCGCGAGGGATGAGGGTATTTTCCTTGTCTTTTGGGTCCGGTTGGGTTGTTTTTTTTTCAACACACTAATCCCTTTCTACCGTCTCCATTTTTTAATATTTTACACCACACCCGGGACCGTTTGTACCCCGGCCTTCCGCAAGGGAGGTACCCTGTGTAATATGTTACACCTGGAACCTGAGAGCAAATTAAGCAATGGCGGATCCAGGATAAAAAAATAGGGGTGGAGGGGGGTAACCTGAATTCCTCCCTCTGAGGAGTCTGAGAAAAGGGCATCAAGGATCAATAGATAGCATTGATAATAAATAACAGGAGTGAACACTTTGATAATAAATAACAGGAGTGAACACTTTGATAATAAATAACAGGAGTGGACACTTTGATAATAAATAAGAGGAGTGAACACTTTGATAATAAATAATAGGAGGGAACACACTGTAATAAATAACAGGAGTGAACACTTTGATAATAAATAACAGGAGTGAACACTCTGATAATAAATAATGGGAGTGAACACTTTGATAATAAATAACAGGAGTGAACACTTTGATAATAAATAACAGGAGTGAACACTTTGATAATAAATAACAGGAGTGAACACTTTGATAATAAATAACAGGAGTGAACACTTTGATAATAAATAGCAGGAGTGGACACTTTGATAATAAATAACAGGAGTGAACACTTTGATAATAAATAACAGGAGTGGACACTTTGATAATAAATAACAGGAGTGAATACTTTGATAATAAATAACAGGAGTGAACACTTTAATAATAAATAACAGGAGTGAACACTTTGATAATAAATAAAAGGAGTGAAAACTTTGATAATAAATAACAGGAGTGAACACTTTGATAATAAATAGCAGGAGTGAACACTTTGATAATAAATAACAGGAGTGAACACTTTGATAATGAATAACAGGAGTGAACACTTTGATAATAAATAACAGGAGTGGACACTTTGATAATAAATAACAGGAGTGAACACTTTGATAATAAATAACGGGAGTGAACACTTTGATAATAAATAACAGGAGTGAACACTTTGATAATGAATAACAGGAGTGAACACTTTGATAATAAATAACAGGAGTGGACTGATAATAAATAACGGGAGTGAACACTGATAATAAATAACGGGAGTGAACACTTTGATAATAAATAACAGGAGTGAACACTAACTCTTTCAGTTTCGATTTTTGGGGGGTCGTTTTTGGACGTCAGCTAAGACATAATACTGAATTAAATAATTAGTTTTGAGATTTACCTGAATTTTAGACTTATCATATAAGGTACATTCGATCGTAAGAGTTTAAAAAACTTTTTATATATTCTATATTATTACCTGACTTTTTTTGAAAAACCCTAATACAAGTATAGCTTAAAGAAGAAATATAAACATAAACGGGTCTGAAAGGGTTAATGACAGTATCTAAGACAAATAACATAGCATTGGACACGGTATTTCGCACTAACATCAACCTTTTGTTTATTTGGGTAAATACACAGATTACGCTCTCTCTTTTAACATCAGTTTCGTTGTGAACACCGATCAGCACCAGGGCGTTGAGGCGTTCTTGACCCATAGTATTCTTTAAGTACGTTTTCAGTCGCTTCAGGCCCGAATTGAATCTCGGCCTCTGTGTTCGAGACTGGGATAGTGATCAGAACTTGAAAGAGCCTAGCCAGGTTTGGATACTTTCAGGTCTGGGCGTGAGCAAGAGCATCAAACGGAGTCAAACTTATTGTTTGACAAAAAAACAGCGCTCTGCTTCTGCCTTGACGATGCTCAAGGTTTCGATGACAGCCTTGTACACTTTTGGCGCCTCCAGTAAAGCAGCATTATCGCCGTTGAGCAGATCTTTTATGTTGGAGCCGACCGGAATAGTGTCGTCCCCCAACCGGCTCTCCAGCTCAGTCAACACCCGGTCAATGATCGGGACATAGATCGGCGGTAATATTCCTCAGCTTTCTAGATGGGTACGTCCTCTCGCTGTGTTTGCCAGCTAAAACTCGCACAGAAATGGTGTCATGTGACGAACCAATCTCCTGAGGAACTCCTCTGCCTTCTTGAAGATATCATGGAAGCTGGTCAGTGCACCTTTCAGGGTCTTGTTGAGATACGTCTCCTTTCACCGATCGTAGCGTATGCTGAGACGAGATCGACCGTAGGAGACTGCAGGGTTCAGCTTGGCTCCACATTGTAAGCTAGAAGCGACTCAGAGACGACCAAGCCAATCAGAAAGCGTGGCTTTCGTATTCCGAAAAGTAAGAGTTCCGCCGTCGCGTCCGAGTTGCTCTCATCTTATAGGAGGATGGCAATAACCAGCAGGAATTCGATGAACATTGACTGAATCGTGTCGCTCATCCATGTAGTAGTGAAGAGGAAGACCAGCTTCTTCCTCTTCGTGAACTGAGCAAACCTAATCAATTGCATGTTTGAGGAATAAATCAAATTGTTGAATAAAATAGATAAAAGGTCTGGAGAGCGAACTTTACCTCTTTTGTGGCACAACCCTTGGTCAGGGCGCGGTTCAGCAGATGATTAAAGCAATGAACCATTTTCGCGAGTGGGTGTTCTCGCATCAGCACGGCCGCACACCCACGGAACTTGCCCATCAATGTTGCACAATACACAGTGTGCTCACCCCCCA
Source organism: Ceratothoa steindachneri (assembly GCA_963969495.1). NCBI lineage: Eukaryota > Metazoa > Arthropoda > Malacostraca > Isopoda > Cymothoidae > Ceratothoa > Ceratothoa steindachneri. The sequence continues at coordinate 112,192,795 of OZ018327.1, read as the reverse complement.
ACATTTTTATTTAGGGATGCTTAATGAATTTGCTTCACTTTCCACTCTATTAGCTTATGAAAGAACACTGATGAGGCATGGGAAAGTTGATGCGCTTTCCCCTCGCGCCCTCTTAGCGCTACTTTTTATTTTGTTTACGACTCTTCTCAACATTTGTCTACCTACACTTGATACTAGGAGGAACTGTTATCACCTGGACAGAACGCAAATTAGTAACGCCCCCACTGGGCTGAATTAAACGCTTTGACGTGGCCGGGATAAGTTGTTGGTGCGCTTCTCCCTCACTCCCTTTCAGGCATTCCCTTTTCTCCTCGACTATCCCCTCAACTATCTCTAGGCTTAAGGGCCTGACCAGTTACCTCGTGACGTCAGAAGAGAGGCTTTGTAACCTCTATAAAAAAACGCCATTGGGTTACAAGAGACCTGGACGTTGGAGCGCTAATAATGGGAATATCGGTTTTGCCCCAATAATCATTTCCTCCCTGTGGCCTACCCGTGTGGATAAGTCTGTACTGCTTGTAGCGGGTGGTTTTTACTGCCTTGGTGGCTGCCAGGCCAACCTAGAGTCTCGGGGGGCCCCTTTTCTGGGTATGCCACAACAGATCTTCAGATCCTGGCCCACCTATCGATGATTAGTACGTCCCGATAAAGATATTCACCTGTCCTCTGCCCATTTGGGAGCCATGATCTTTGGGGAACGACCGGCCACTGGGTACTTTCTAGTCGTTGTCCTAGGTTGCAAACATTATTCTTTAATGCATTGTGTGAAATCACTGTACACTGGCTGGTTTCCGGTCAATTTCTCTAACCTCCTCCGCGTGCAAGTTGAGGAAGAAATTGGTAAATGTTTGATTAACTTTTTTTCATAGACAACAGAGGCCACCTGTCTTCTGCAGAGTGCAGCTTCCGCAAGTTCCAGTCCACGTCGGATGCTCTGCTCCGACTAGAAAAGGATGTTAGCGAGACGTTCCTTCGTAGTCAGCACTACGGCACGGTGTTTTTCGATTTGGAGAAGGCCTATGATACTGCATGATGATGGGGTATTATGGAGCCTCCACACGATGGGGACGCCTCCCAATCTTTATTTCTGCGAGATCGTGGATTCTGCCTACGGTTGAGGGTCCTATCCTGCCAAAATGGAGAGGCAGGATGGCGTCCCGCAGGGGTGTCCTCAGTGTCACTCTTTTCCTTGAACATCAACGGTAATAAAAAAGGTCCCTGCATTGAGCCCCGAAATCCGAAGAGGTATTATTCACAGAGGATGCCGGTGGTCATTGTTCCCCGGTGTTTCAAGCGCTTCGAAATCATCCGTCCAACTCGCGTATACATCAGCAACATCGTCTCAGGGCTGAAATAAAAAAAACAAAAAACAGCCTTTTTGCATACGATGCAAAAATTTATCGGACCATACAGGTCCATGCGGATGCGGAGGCACTTCGGAGAGATATGGACACACTAGGAGAGTGGAGTAGAAGATGGTTACTCACGTTCACTTAGGCCAAGTGCAAAACGGTACACTTCGGGAGGAATAACCAACAGGGTAACTACACACTGAACGGCACAGTACTGGAGAAATCTACCGTGGAGAAGGACCTTAGGGTCTTTGTGGCTGCCGACCTCAAGGCGTCGTCATTTCATGTAGCCAAAGTGGCGGAAAAAGCGAACAGCAGGATCGGTGTTATCAAGAGGAACTTTGAATACCTGGGTAAGGATGTGTTGGTTTCCCTTTAAAAGTCTTTGGTCGACCTTTTTCTCGATTACAGTGCTCAGAGGTGATCACCACACCTAAAAAAAAGACATCAAACTCCTGAAACAGGTCAAGCACCGAGTCACCAAGTTGGTGCCAGAGCTAGTGCACCTTCCATACCAGGACCACTGCAAGGCATTGGGACTACAGTCATTAGAGGACCGAAGGAGGAGAGAGACATGATCTAGGTTTTCAAGTTACTTCACAGTTTTGATGATACCCTACCAGAGGTTCTTGACTCTTAGCACCGCCAACTTGCGAGGCCACAGTCTCAAGATTACCATACCAGACCATTGGAGGACCCGAACTAAGGAGAAATGGTTCACTATCTGCACCACAAATGCCTGGAATGCGCTGCTGGATATGACACACACATTTGTATATAAATTCAACACTGACTACCACAAGAGTTGAGCGGACTTTGATAAAATTATATATATACATCTTTTCCCCCACTAACAGTTTTTAGGTAAGCACGGAACAAGGGTGTCTGGAGGCCCCGTGTTCCATCCGCCTAAGGGCTTAGCTGCTTTCCTCGGTAGCGTACCATGGATATTCCTTTTCTTAGGGCCCTTTTAGTTAACAGTGATCTCCTGACACTAAATACCACAACTGTGCTGGAGACCCTACCCCTACTCTGAATTTTGTAAAGGGTATAAATATGCCAGGGATCTTGTAAAATACTCCCGCAAGGATAGTCCTGATAAACGGTTGAACGAGTCGAGTTTGTATTATTCTTACCGCTTGAAGGCATTCGTACCGAAACCGTGATGGCGTTATCACTACCATCGCTTTAGCCCTAGTATTACATCTAGTTTGGTGTGCGAAATATGTTCAATCCCAAATTTGTACATTGCCCTATGCCCTTCACGACAGTTAAATCATGATTGAGGCGTTCGCACCCTTCCTCTAAGCGTTTGGTATTCGTCTAAAAGGGGAGGTACAGACCACGAAAGGTCATGTCAGGGGATATGGGCCCCGCCACGGTCTGCGCGCCCCAAGCACCACCGACTCCTTAGAAGTTAAAAATAACGTACTATCGGTCCCTGGTTCTTCAGGCCTAGTGGGGTAGCTCCCGCACAAATCTGGAACCTTCTTGTGGGTATTACTTCCCCCTTCTCAAGCCAATACCGTGCTCTACTCCGCACAACAGGCACCCCCGCCTCCATAAAGGAAGGTAGCACCAAGTGCCTTGGCTCCCTCGCCATAAACTGGACCAATCACGTATTGAGCTATAGAACCGGCGTTTTGCACTTTTTTTCTTACACTAAAAACATTGCTTAAATCAGGTCAGCCTTGCGCGCTTCATTTTCTTCCAGCTCCCGAAAGAAGAAAAATTCTCCACGACTGGGACACTGGTGTCCATCATCAGTCATCACCTCCCATAAGAAAACTAATTCTACTAGTGAGTGGATACTGGGATTGGGTCGGAGTGAAATTAGTAGAGAATTATGATATGAAAGCGTTTAGGAAATTCTACGTCAACCTGGCGCCTTCGAAAACGGCTCAACGAGATAGCATGGACGGATGTATGAAGTCAAGGTTGGTGTCCACGCTATATTCAGATACCCTGTTCTCGATTAGGGTAGGGGAAGGGGGTAAAATTAGATGGACTTGTAACGATCAGAGCGAGGGTTTTGAGGCTTGTGTGCTCATCCGAAATTGGGTTTGTTCCAAGCATTTGAAAGTAAACCAGAGAAAAAAGATTCAAGACTGTAGGTTTAGTTGTTTTGTTTATACCGCATCATTTTGTCAATCTCCCTCGAAATCAAGTCATCAATGCATTCAAAAGCAAATCCAAAAACATTTCCAAACTTTATTAAGGCTTTGCCAAAATTTTAACATTGATCACGAAGCAAGCTTTAAATAAAGGTTATATCTGGCACAAAATAATAATTTTTAAAAAACAACTATCTTTAAATTATAAATTAAATTTAAAAGCTACAGAAAAAATAGAATCAATAAGAGTAGCGTGTAGTCTATACTACCAATAATAAACCTTTCCATAAAAATAACTTCTTAAAAACTAATTTTATAAAGTAATTGTGTATTACTTGCATAAAAAAGGACCATTTACAACAATGTGCAAATTTGGTTACATGAAAAAATAGGACAGCGTGTCATGTATATTGCCAAAGCAAATTGTCATGCCAGTTTGAACAAACACCTTTGATCCTAAAGCTAATGATTTTATTAGATTATGCCAATCTTTGATGGCAGAGACATTTATATATACAATTATTTATTATAAAAGACAAAAAGTCTTGCATGGTGGTCATGAAAGCGCTTTAATTCGTTCAAGCTAGCCTAGGTGTTCTAGACGTTATTAAACCTTTATATTCCTTAGCTAGAAGCAAATGTAGCAGACTATAATTATTAAATACTTTCGAGCACGTATCCTCAGTTTACTATCCGATTAATATGGATATCTTTATTGGATTAGAGGAAATAAATAGTATTTAAATCTATTAAAATATAATGGAGGAAAAGAAAACTCGTCTGTACCATCGGAATTAGATGTTATTGCTCAGGAAAATAAATTTATACAAATAACTCATGCTTAAACAAAGGTGCTGTAGAGAATTCTTGCAGTACAAGTAATTAAACATACAAAAATTCACTAGTTAATTATTTGTAACAATAAACTTTTATATTTTAAATAAAACTTAAATTTGACTAGCCTACGTTATTTAAAGAGTACTTGTCACATTTTCAACTTTCTAGTCGATTCATCTCGTATAACACCTGTAGAGGAAAAAGGAAAGTAATTTTAAGTTATTTTTCTAAAGTGTATTCACCCCCAAAATATGAATTACTAAAACTTTTAGATGGGAAAAAAACATTAAACAGGAAAATATGCACCCAAGTCATTAATGTATTGTTCAAGTAAGTGCTTACTGGGGCCTATTTAATTGAGAATTATTTTTTGTTTATGGCCTCCATTCTAGAAAAGAAGCATTTGGGTCGCTGGTGGCCTGTTTCCTAATACTGTTTGTTTTTATTATTTTCCTACAAACCTATGTTATTTAGCCATGTAGTTAGGGGTGGTTAAGATAGTGTTTATGCAAGGAAGGTTATAGGTAGCATATTTATGAGTATCATTACGCTAGAGAATTTAAGAAGCAGATGGGAATTAACAATAAAAGTAGTAAAGGAAGGTGGTTTAATCGCTAAATATTAGGTTTCGAAATAAACCTAGCTTTTAAGCTTCAAGGGGGCGGTTAGTTCAGAGTTATTTCTTATTGGAAAACAAAATAAAAATGGTAATGTTATTGAGAAGTTAAAAATAAAGGTTGAATAACTTTACCTCAAGAACGCATCCAGTGCTCCAAGATTGAGCTGGATTAGAGTCACGGCAGTGACTTCCATTCGAATTGGTCAGTTCTGGGAGGGAACACCAGGGACTGCTCAAAATGTGTTTGAAGTGCGCAGCCAAAATAGACTTGATATGGCTTTTCTCAGTAGCAAGTTCTTTTGGCCCCAGTTTTGAAGCGATGATTAATTTTGCTCGTAAGAAAAATCCAACAGGCCACACCCATTCCTGAATACAACCATGGCGGTTAGATTTTATATATTATAAGCGATGTAAATAATTCAAATCGATATATGAACAGACGTCAATAAGTAATCTAATATAAAAAAAAACTGTGTACTGATAAGAGTCCCTTTCGATGAATTTATCCAGTCATATTTTGCAACAGCGACTTGTCCTTGGTGACAATCGCCCGATGGGGCACGTGAAAAGAATCGTATTTGGCATACGCTTTCTAAAAATCCATAAATTTACGATTCACTTTACATAGAATCTCATTTTCTCGACAAGCTATTTAAAAAAAGAGCGACAGCTTCTATCCGCTGTAAACCAGCCTTCCTTATTCCCTATCGTTCTTCCTGTCATCTTTGGCACAGAAATTAGAATTTTTCGGACATACCCTACCAACACCAACTCCCCTTGTAATCCCTGCTTTCACCCCACCCCAGCTTAGGTGCTACTCCCATAGCATTCTGTCCGCTTTAAACTTCATACTGCGAGAGCGGACACAAAACTTCAGCGCTAAGAGGGAACTGGCTATCTAGTGGTGGACGCACGAGCTTCCCCGTGGAGGCAACGATTGTTATTTTTATCTTCAAAAAAAAAACTAAGCAAACAACCTGAGCTCATGATCTCCTGCCGGTGTGCGTGTGGGGGGGGGGGGTAGAGGGTTCTTGCGCGAGTTGGACCTCATGACTTTCTGGAAGGATGGTGGAAGGTTCTTGCAGCAGTTTGGACGCCAAAGCTTCCTTGGGATGGATGGCGGGGGGGGGGGGGGGCAGATAAGACACCTACCTCGACAATCCCAAACCAGCTTCTAGAAACATCCACACCCACTTCACTCAACGACGCTCTATCAGCCACTCTTGCACAACAACCCGATGCACACCCCTCTGAAATTCACTCTTCCGAATCCCCCCCCTCTCACTTGCGAAGATAGTAGGCTTGACCAGGCTGCGGTGTGGACATCATTCAGCGATCCTGAACTACCAGATGAGCTAGGATGTGACCATCGCATATGCCTATCCAGAATACAAACCGAACCGAACCGAACCGAACCGAACCAAACCCCACACAATTAAACATAATGGGAGACTGCTTTCCATACTTATCGCTTCCTAATTCAGATCCGTACTATATAGCTCACAAAAATACCATAAACTTTTTAATCTATTACATTCACCCTCTCCTTTTCTCCAAATGATCTGTACTTATGCACATCTTTGTGGTGAAAGAAAGTGTTGGAAGAACAGTCAGTTTGCTTTATACGAACTGCGTTCAGTAAAGCTACCGACTGGTGAGGGAAGCAAAAGGGCTATTAAAAAAGAAAAAAAGATTTTTTTTACGGGAAAGTTTGAAGAACGAAATTTTAAGAAAGAAAGAATATGCGTCCAATGGATTGATTGGATATTCTTCCTGTTTTCAGTGGACGGGATAACCACCCTAAAAGGGGAACTATCCTTAGGGTTTTTTTTGCCTACTTTCCTACTTTTTTTTCGACACACTAAAGAAAATGGACTACCACCTCTGCGCTCCGAACTCTCTAAACTAGGGTATAGTGAACCCCTGAAGGATGCCCCTTGATGAGGCGCGAAGAAGGTGGGTCCTTAGGACCATGAGCTCGAAATTAAGTAAAGGCGCCTAATAGTGATAGAACTAATTTGTTTAGGGTGGTCGAGGAGTGTTACTATAAATAGGAAGGTATTTAGGGACCCAAAGGCAGTTCAACATAGTAGGATCTGTCTCTCTCTCTCTCTCATTTTCAGACTAATCTTTAGGACTGATCTATCCAAAAAAAAATTAACAGAAAAGCACACGCAAAGGAAAAGAGCGCCATGGGCGCTCGATAAGGCGATGGCAGGCTCTAATGCCTCCGAGTACCACTAAGGAATAAGCAAACAATCTACGGACGATTGAAGGTTGCCTTGATAAGGATCATAGATGTAGCAAACATATGTCGTCATCTACGATACAGAGCGCGACGTAAAGCTAGGCTCCATCGAAGAAGTGGAAACACTATAGAAGATAAGAGCTAGCGCCAAGAATTTCATCTCAAATCACCGGAAACAAAAGCCTCGTATACACGAACGTCGACCTATGGGTAGGCTCCTATACAAAGGAGCAAATAAAACTGAAATTGAGAAAACTACACAGCAACAAAGAACACATAAGTCCTCAAATTCCTAAGTCGATCCATCATTTATTCCAGAACTTGTCCTCAACCTCATTTCCAGACCCATACACTACATCTAAGCAGTTTCAGTCTCAACCACTCAGATCACAGACTTAACCACCTGTACTATCGCATAATTCTCCATTCCCCTTCATATTCCTCTCGCATAACTCAAGCATCTGCAATATCGCCTCTAAAGTGTTTAGTACTTCTCTCCTAACCCTCACATTTCATAAATCCGTTCGATTCACACCTTGGCACGCATTAGCTGAACGGGGTCTGACAATCCTACCATTCACAGCAATTCGTTTACTCAAGTGGAGGATAATAAATTTCGGCAAAGGGGCTTCCCAGATAGTATCGATATTTATGCTCCAAGCAAAAGCTTAAAAATCTTTCCACGATTGGTTTAGTTCTGCTTATATCATCATTACTTCAGTACACGTTTATGTGCGGCAATGTTTCAGGAAGGAAAAAAGAAGTAGAATCAGGATACAACCTTTACCCTCCACTCAACATACCTGCTACAACACACATGTTCAGCTAACCTGGGTCATAGCAACCAGTTAAATCATAAAGGGTGACTAAGACAATATGACCACATTTATGGGCGAAGCTGCTGAACTGGCTACATTGTCTTGCAAAATAATCCCACGAGTCCCTGACCGATCAATGAAATTCGCATAAAGATTTGATGATATGCGCTGGCAAACCCGTGCGAGGTGTCGTGATTATACTGCGTTTTGAAACAGACAATCCATGAGTAAGGGGAGTTTCACCCCTTCCACGTTAGGGGTGTGTGGATAGAGAGGAGTCTTCAGCAGGTCTCGGGTCAGAAGAGTGTAACGTTGTGAATGTAAAGAGGGGGTGGGGCGGTGTTATGATTGCCTATGTGCGTCATGGCATGGATGGAGTTTACTGCCTACGCGCCGGCTCAGCGTGTCCGGCAAGAGGCGTTCAACTCACGTACGCTGAAGTATCCGCTCTCACTGGCATCGAACCCGCTATCTAGTAGTGTAAAATCCAACTTTTTATCGACTGGGCTAACGAGAAGTCCATAAAAAGAAATGCCATGAATGTATTAAATGCTGTTGAATCAGGTTGAAAGCTAGTCCTGACCTGCCTTAAATGGCCTATTCTATTTTTCATCTGCTTTTGTTATCCTGTGAGGAATGAGGCAGATACAGCTTGATATTCAGTAAAATAATACCAATGTAAAAACTGAAACCTCTACATACTGGTCCTAGATGGTAGTTGAACCCTCTCGCCACAGTGGGATCTGTGGAGTCGTTGGCGTTATCGTAATCTCCGCGGTATTTCCAGTCGGAAGGATCCAGTGTTTTTATTCCGAGAGGTCCTAGAAGGATCTTTTCACCAGTATTCAATGCTCTCCATGCCCGTTTAGGGCTGAACATTTCTGGAGCGGCTACTATAGCTATTGGGAAGTTGCATCGGAGCTGGTAGTCGGTCCATGGTTGGCTCGCTCCGAGGCAGTCTTTGTAAATGCCACGACGATTTAAGAGATCTGGTCGACGCTCTGTACTAGAGTCCGGAGTCGTCTCGCTTATCCAAAAGAACTTCTCAAAGTTGTCAGCAATCTTGGTCTCCCAGAACTTGAAGTTCCAGTTGATAAAGTTTCCTGTAAAGGAGAAATGAATGCCATTGTATCTGCAACCTTTTAAATTCACAAGTTAGATTTTATTAAAGACTACTATCGCGGATAAATAAAAATGTAAAGGATAGGAAAGAAGAAGACTTTGTAACCATTATCATCAAAACCTGAATACAGAAGAGGCTTATGTGCCGGCAGGTGTCAATGCTATGGGATGAAAAAGTTGAATCTAGAAACTACCATTACATTCCTCTATAAGTTTGCTACATCCCACAGCTTGGGTGAATTGAAATAAGGTCAGTTTTGTGACTGGCTTTTGGTGCTAACACGAGTGATAAAGCTATAAGAAGTAAGCAAAGAAAAGTGCAATGTAATTTTTTCTGTTTTTAGGAACCAATTTGCAGAGTACATACCAGAATCGTCTTTCCTTTCGACTCCCTCATAGGAGTATTTTCCTTGTTTGTGCATCTCTGCAAGGAACCTTATACTGCCTTTGCATAGACCTACGATTTCGATAGCAGAGCCATCACGGGGAGTTGCAGGTACACCTTTATTGCCCGCCTTTTCACTGGAACCCATTTTATCCATCCATGTTCCACAATTATGAACATTTCCGCCGTACGGGAATCCTGTCAATTAGAATACTTTTCTGAACACTAAATATTGATAAATATTTTTCGCCCATTACAATTTACCTATTGGCAAACAGTATTACACATTAAAACTACGATAAAGCGTTTTAAATGTGCTGAATACCTGTATCCATATTAACTCCAATTTCATTGTTGAACCCTAAATCGGTCATTTGGCAATCAATTGCGAAGCCCGCGTTTCTCTCTCTGAACTTCATTCCTTGGAAATGTTTTTGTACAGCTTCTTGAATTACATCCTCGAGAGGTTGGCACTTAAAACAAATTTAGATATTAATTTAATATGGCCCGATAAAATCCTGCCATTCACATTTCCTGTGATTAAGTTAATCAAGATTTTATGTGGCAACCTTATGCTAGCAATAAAAGGCAAAAAGGATATCACTTGGCCCACTCGAGAAAAGATTTGACCTAAATTCTAAAATAATGCTAAAAATATGACTGAGGCAATTAATTATTCGTTGAAAAATAATGGGAAAGAAAAGAGTATGAAATTACGAGTTAGCCTATGCTATGGAAGGATAATGAAAGTTCAAGCGTGAGGACAGTGTCAATGGATAACTTAAGGGTGGTATGCTTGGTGTGTGAAGAGTAAGTTGAGTGAGGAAAAAATTAAAAAAACAAAAACACGAGACGAGTTTGGCGAGGAACTAGCCAATCAAATAGTGCAAAGGGCGGGGTGGGGACCCCATCGATTGTTCGTAAGTAGCGTAGCGGCAATGGACGGAAGAGAAGAGATATTTACATAAAAACAAGTAAGACAAACTCCGAATATCACAAATATTAAATCCCGAGTATGACAAAAAAAACAAAAGCACAAGATTAAGAAAGTACGATAACCTAATAGATGGAAACAACTAAAATATACCGATTATTACCAAAAATGAAGAAAATGACAAAAGAAAATGAACAAACTAACAAGAAGATCTACTGAAAAAATAACACAACCAAAACAATCCTATTAAAAACTTCTTTTTTTTTAATTTTAGGAGCCTATCTGGCGACTACCCACTTGGGCACAAGTCGCCGCACTCACGACAGCCGAGCACGAGGCTACTTTCAAATAAGAATATGAAAAACAACAAAAAGGGAAAATGCCAACAATTAGGAAGCAAGCTCCGGCGTCCTATTAGAAACAGTTAAAGAGCTAAAATACAATGAATAGATACAAACTAAAACAAGAATAAAATAGGCTTAGCAATAACATACACAAACTAAGCGGTTTAACACTAAACTAACACAATACTATAACATTAACCTGAAACTCTCCCTTTAAAATTCCAACTCTGAACTATCTTACTATGGACAGAGATTAGCTCGACCTCCTCCAAGCAAACTTTGAAGTCTCCGCAACTCTCCAACTTCCTTTTCTCCATAATACACTAAAACAGTCTCTTCCAAACCGTCTCTACATACAAACGTGGAACAGGTGATCCACACCGTGGTATTAGTTAGTACCGTGTTTAGAATTAGAACTAAACTATCTAACTTTCTCTTAGTTTCTTACTATACTATCCTCCCTCCGCTTCTTCCCCCTGTCCCTACAGTGCGGGAGGCGATGGGGAAGCGGTGGGGGTAGCTTTTACTCTTACCACACCTTTTCTATTCGAGGTCGTCACCGAGTGTTCTGAGGTGGTATGGACATAGAGAGAAAATTGATGGAATATACAAGTGTCAGGGTACGTGAAGGGTTGGAAGACCGCTTAAAAAGAGAGTTGATTATGTCAGGGTTTGAAAGAGAGGGCTTGGGGGAGGGGAGGTGCTCAGGAGTGGATGAAAGATGTGCCAGGGGTGAGGAAAGCGCGTTTGGGGTCTTCCGCTCAAGAATGAACTCTGATGAGATGCTACAACACCCGATCGCAAGAGGGGCCATTCGGTAGTGAAAAAATGATGGGAGGCTTTGGGCCATAAACGGGAATAGGCAGGTAGTTTTAGTGGCAATGATGCGCGCTGATGCCGCCTAAGAAAGTGGTCATTTTTTACTTTTAATATCCAGAGAGAATTCCTACTTACCACAACGCCGGGTTTTTGTGGGGGAGAATCGTCTTTGGGGAATATTCTGGAAACTTTATCTTTGAGTATTTTGTGGCCATTTGGAACAATTTTCACGTACCTAAAATAATAAATTATTATTTTTCTGATCATTCTTATAATAATTCATAACACAACCTTAAGAGTCTCAATTTGGGTCGCCTTCCCGATGGCTGCCATATGATGTAGATACCCGGGGTTCGGATCCTACGTTAATCAGTGGGTCCACACCCAGAAATAGAGGAAACTTAATTGAGTGCAGATTGGTGGTAAAATCCCTTCCATAACCCCTCCCCCCCAAAAAAAATTCCTTCCTCTTTGATATGAAGACTTAGCATAATACAGCTCAGAGAGTAGGCGCGGATCCAAGAGGAGGGCTAGGGCGCTGAAGCCTTTCCCCCCAAAAAAAAAAATCAGACCCGTTTATGTTTATATTTCATTTTTAAACCATACTTGTATTCTGCTATTCAGAAAGTTATGTAATAATATAGAATATATACGAAAACTATTAAACCGTTGCGATTGAATGTATCTTATATGATACATGTCTAAAATACAGGTAAATCTAAAAAATAATGATTAAATTCAGTATTACTCTTTATCTGACATTCAAAAACAACAATTCATAATTTGCTGATGTGTGGAAAAAAAAATGGGGGTTTGAGAGAATTCGTGCTCACTCCTTTATATGAGATGCCGTTATTTATTATCAATGCGGTCTATCATAACCCTTATTAATGATCAATGCCCTTTTCCCAGACTACTCAGAGAGGAAATCAGGTTAGCCCCCTACAAATTTTTAGCTTGGATCCGGCATTGTTAGAAAAATACTTGTATTTTGAGACAAAGTACTAAAACTAGGAGTGCAGATGATACCTAGACAATCTTCAATGCTATATTAAGTTCATGCGTCCTTTAATCAGTTACCTAAACTTTAGATCTCTTTACTAAGTGACTCAGTTATGGTGAAACGGCTTGCAACCATATTGGAATATCAATGCTGAGGACTTTCTCCTACGTTCTCCCCAAAATCATGTCTGTCGTGTGCGATCCAAATACTGTGGGCTCAGAAAAATTGGACTCCAACTAGATGAATGGACGGGAAGATGAAAAGTGGCAATCAACAACCATTGCGTTAGTGGCGCAGCGAAATAACACTGCCCACACCAATGAATAAATACCAAAGTCAAACGTGTAAGACTTTGGTAGGAGAATGTTTGTATAGGAGACTCGTTTGAGGGAGGGGGGGGGGGCAGGGCTTCTGCCTACGGATGAATCATGAATCTACAAAGTACTATACAACAGGTATAGGCAACCTGCAGGCCTCCAGACTATTGTATATGGGCCCGTGGATATCTATGCAATATGTTCTTATTTTTAAGTGAAATAATCCAGTAATATAGCATAAAAAATAGAGATAATAGAAAAGTATTTCATATTTCCTAAGACTAAATATAAATGTTTGGTGTTACTTGTAAATAAGAGGAAACATACTTGAAACTTAATTACATTTAAACAGGAAATCAAGTTTTATGGATTTCCACCTTGAAAATTAGAATTAAACCTGTAAAATTTCCCCATTCAAGATTTAGTTAAAGAATAAAAGTACATTTCATTAAAATACGAAGTTCCTACTGAAGTTGTTAAATTCGGAAGCAAATTAATAAAGTCGTTCGTCAGACGATTATTTTTTGTATCCATTGTAGTTATAATTTTATCTCAAATTAGAGGTGCGACCCTATGCCTTATTTTACCACCCGAATGCGGTCCAATGGTATAAAAAATAAGGTTGCTCATGCCTGTAATACAGCATATAGTGTTCCATCGCTATATGGGCTAATGTAGCGAAAAAAAAGGATTGGATAGCTGAAATATACTTTGAGGCATTGATGTAGATCTGTCAAGATCCGAGCAACTTACTGTTGAATTGAGAAAAGCCAGAACCAGATAGCATCTCTACAGTTGAATCTGGCATTTGTTCCTTGATCGAGAAGATTCGGAATCAAGCCATGGCGGAGAGTACCAGCGAAGGCCAAAATAATCCACCTAAAATTAATTAAAAAATCGATAAATAAAGCTAAGATTTTTGTTCTTATTCCAATTATTTTGATGTGGGTTGTCCTTAATTAAGTAATTGGTTTGGGGGGGAGTGGGGGGGGGGGGCTTTCTATAGAAATGAAAGAGATAAAAAAAAAATTATATTCACTCGTTCTAAAACATAAAACATAAAAAGGGAGTCAAATAGCATCACGCATAATTGTAGGAGCAGTCAAAGCATATCAAACTTCCGAGAATTCATTGAAAAAAAGTAAGGTGACCTCTTATATTAAGTTACCACTGTCCATTGGGGTATATTTGAAGCTCTTGCATTTAATTGCTTACCTTGCTTCATCGTATCTTCCAGTTATGAGTAGATTCCCAGGTAGAGCGATGAAGGTGTCTCTGCCCCAATTGCGCATATATCCAGTTGAGAAGTGAGGAAGACCTATTGTGGGAGAGATTGAGGTTACTACTACATTTCTCATGAAAAAACGCATATATAAGTAATTTTGCTTTAGGCATTTCGGTAACCTTTCCTAATTCTAGGTAAACAAGAACAAGTAACCAAAATGTCTGGAAATCAGATATGGCTAGATTACCCTAGTAGCGGGCCGAGAAGTGCAAGCGGCCGGTTTTAAAAAGCTTCTTCTGACAGTCTTCCCAGAGACTCAGAATGGCGTAGCGGATACGACGCTCGCCAACTGTGATCCGGCATCGCAGGAAGCCGTTCGTAACTCTCCTCACACTACTTGTTTTTTCATCGCCCATTCTTCTACACCCTTCTATCTACACTCGTTACCTTTTTATCTTGCGTGCTTAGATCGGATATTGAAAAAGATCTCGAATCAAGATCCGCTCGATGGCCAGTCAGAAAAGTAGGAAAGGTAAGAATGTGGTCTTTGGAGGACCTTTAGAGTAAAAAGCAAGTAGCACTTCAAGACTATGGTTTTATTGTGCTTTAATATGGTTGTTTTAACAAATAGGCGGGTTTTTTTTTCAATTTATTTCTAAGAATGTTGCAGAGAGAACAGAGTTGCAGTAGTCAAATCGGATGTGACGAAGACATGAATGGCAATCTCAAAGCTGTTGTGGTCAAATGGGAATGTACGCGGCAGAGATTACGGAGAAAGCAGATGAATTACAAATGTTGCAACATGAGTTTAGTGAGATAACAGGCTATTAACGGTGACGCAAAAAAAATTTATTGTGTCGGAAAAGGGGGTCATTAGAAGCACAAAGGTAAGATTAAAAAAATGGCAAAAAAGAAAATACCTGGTATAAGAAAATAGCAAAACAAGAGACATGCCTCCCTCAGGGACCCGAGCACGCAGTCAATAATTTAAAAAATAGTATGGAGGAGTCCGACCTCCGCCAATACTATCACACCTCAATATGGCGCGTAATATCCCACCGTCACGGTACCGGGACAGGTATCGCGCACGAAACCTCCAGATTAGGACATTCAACCAGAATGGAGCGTATAGTCTAGAGTACCAACCAATTTTGGTAGATTTATGGGAGCGCTTCTTCCGATGGTACTACGTCTCCGTCTTGCGAGTGTGTCCGATTCGGAGACGACAAAAACTGACTATTCCCTCGAAACCGTTGATTATTTTCACAGGAAAATTATGGGTGCAAGAGAACGTAACTTTAAATTCCCGCGCATGGTCTCTATTTTTTTACCACGTAGTCAGTGTGAGGAAGAGCGAAACTTCGGGCTGGTTGTTCAGTCTGTACAGACAGCCTGGCTACCTCAGCGCTCTCGTTTACAGCTACCTCTACATATCCAAGAACAGAGCAGAAGACAAGTCTCCACACCGCTCGCAGTAGCCATGGACAAGGTGTAGAGATTTCAATGCCTTGTTGGGGCACTTTGATCGCACTAAGTTGCGGGCAATCTCCCATACCAAGCACTATCACATCCAGCTCGGCCATGAAGACGAGATGCAGTGCCCAGAATAAGCAGGCGCTTTCAAACATGCGGGCGAGGGAGCGTATAAGCCAACGTCTACTTCAAATTTGGAGCCATCTGTGTACATGTACACAGTTCTATTGTGACAATGCATGCACGGAAGCTGTAGGAGCAGAGGCGTGGTGACAAGAGTTCAAAGGTGGTAATTTTAGGATGGCGTCTTGAGCAAAACCATCGGCGCTACCGGTACGAGATATATGCCGAAATGAAGAAGAGTTCATTTGCCCTGAGCCATTTGTCAAAGGTGTCGATATCGGCTAAAAGACGAGGCCTTGGTGATTGGAAAGCGTGGCAGATGAAGCCATAGTGCTAAAGACAGATTACTCCCCTCCCCCCCTCGCCGACTAACAGCAAATAAGCTAACCTAGCATTTATGAACTCCTCCAACATGTACACGCATCAAGTTAAAGAAATTGGACGAAAACCAGTCTGGGTGGAATACTCTTTGCCCGGCTTGCAAAAAGCCGAGCATGGTAGTTATTCGCCGAGAAGATGGGAATATACCATCCCAACTGGTGCTGTTGAACAAAGATAAAAGGGCGAACGAGAACGGGTAATTAAAGGTAGAGTAGCGTGGCCACTGTACTTACATACCTGCAAATAGAGAACGAAAAGTCAACAAAAATAATGTGTTGCATATATTATGCACACATTGCAAACATGACCAAGCCTGGCACCTTCGCAAATGAACTAAACACCATGATCGTGAATAACGGCATGGAAAAAATGTGGCTCCCGGAAAACCCTCCGTCAAACGATGTACTTAGAGCGAACCTGCAACCTCAGAACGAGAAGGGCGGCCAAAAACCTCTGGACACGAGTAATGTCCGTCCTCGGGATCCTCGAGTCCAAGCTATGGCTGCCCAGCAGAAAACACAAACCGACTCACACACACATACAAGTACCCCAACAGAATCACAAGTCAAGAAGACGGAAGCCATTGATGTGAGGCCTAAGAAGGTGGAGCATTCGCCCGCCCCAAAAAAGCCTCGCAGTCACTTCGACCGAGTAGGTGCTCGTCTTCAAGTAATCGGACTCCCAGGTACATGTACTACTCGAGGGTGTTAAACCTCAGAGTATATGCTGCCAAAAGGAACCAGTTTCCGGACGACGCAGGCCCAGAAGATATTGTGGATGGCCTTCGGGCCGGACAATACAAATGGGACTACGAGGCTGACATACCTGAAGATCTGGTAAAGCAGGATCTCTTCCGCGACCTTGTGAAATTCTCTGCAGATACTTATGTTGTTCTTACGGAGGCAGAATTCCGTAAGATGTCCGGCAAGGGGAAGACTCTTCCGTCCTTCCCCCAAGGAGCAAAAATTTACAGAATTAACACGTTTCGCCATAACACCTACGCTACCTTCGGGAACAAAAGCCTTTCTAACTCATACTAAACTTATCTTACTATGTTTTCAAAACCCTTTCACCACTATACTCTCTCTCACTTTCGCTCTATTAATCTATACCTTCTATCTTGACTATGTCTAATGTCTAATAATTAAAGGTTTCCCTGTAGCTTTAAGCGAGATTCAGTCGGCGGTGTTGGGCGACTGATATACTTGGAAGGATGGTGGATCAGCATCCCAGCTAGAGAATTTGGATAAGTGGGTCGCGAATGATTCCGACATGGAAACGGGGTGCGAGATAGTGCTATGCCTTCATAGAGAACGTGAAGGGTGGGGTCTGGTTAAGCCTACCAAGAATCCTTTTGACACTCTTACACACCTCTACACGAGGGGCCCGGCTATTGACTGAAGATGGGTATACTCGCCAAGAAGAGGAGCGAGCGTGCTTCGAAATTAAGCAGAACCTCGCCCTCAAGACAAATTTCATATGGTGAAATAGCATGGACGGGCATTGCAATGCTTATAGACATATCTCTTCTTTCTAAGGGTCTTCTCACACGCGACCGACCAACAGGAAAGTGGTCGGCGAGCAAAACGGCCAAGCATTCGAGAAATAGAAGAGGCCCGCATCAAACTGCGCGACGGAGAAGAACTGAACGGCCACATCCACCGGCTTAAATCCTCGACTGACTGATCCTAGGTATTTCCTCGAAATTTGAACACCTGGCGCTATCCACACTTCACGGAGGTGGCTTTTCGCGCGGCTGCGGTCCAGCAAAAGAGGACTGGGAAAGTGATCGCTTCCATGGAGGTCATTGAATACCTCCCAGGCCCCAACCCAAAGTCCGGTGAGCATCAGGAGAGCACGTATAAATACAAGTATGACAACGACAGAAAAGGGTGAATTCTTTCAAATTAAGGGCACCAATCTCCAGTTCTTCGACCATTTCAACTACCCCCCTTCCCGCCTTTGGCCTGACCATTTAGTCTTCTGAGATAGAGGCTATCGTTAGAAGGTACGTATATACGAGAATACTTATCCTGGAGCTGAAATGCAACCCTCTGAAGGGATGTATGAAAAGGCCAAGGAAGAGAGAAGATATCAGATCGGGTTTAAATTGCACACTCGCCAGCACAGTTACCATTTTTTTGTGGTGATTGCGGGGACGGACCATTGTACCCCTGGATGTCAGGCAAGAGGGATGTACCCAACATGTTCTCCTAACCAGATCTTCCGTACTATCATCAAGGGGGTAGTCCAGCAATTCTCTGGCACATACTAATTTTACGAAGTTAAAGGTAGAGTGTGGGGTCACCCGAAAAAGTGTGTCATTGCGTCCGAAGATCACTTAATTCGACACTGGGAGGGATTGGCCTCATTAACCAGAAGAGCACCGTTTAACTAAACAGAGACCTTCGGTTCCCTCCAAGGAAACGACGCTAGAGTGACACTGACTGAGAACTTGTCCATCGAACTTTTTTCTTTCCTCGGCTGGCAAACTCTAAACGCCCGTTCCCGTAGTCCGAAGCGGAGAGGGTACTGGTTGGACTAGCTTTGGACCACTAGAACCCAGCCCCCCCGCCCGGTGGCCAAACATTCCTGCGGCGTGAAACGCCACCGGGATTTAGAAGTAAAAGAATAAATAATAGGTGGGGTAAATATAAAAAGGGGGAGTGTTAAAAAAAACACCCGCAAATCTGAGCCAAAAGGGAGGGGGTAAAGACCACCCTCATAATCTGGTGGGCGACTAACCCGCAAAATTAGCCCCCGACTATCCCATATAGGCCCGGAGGTGGGGTGGGTGCGCTAGAGGAAGTGGCGATAAACGTAAAAAGCAAAAGTGAGATATCTTTAGGGAATAAAACCTAGGTAGTTTCAATCTACTCCGAGACTACTGGGGATACTGGAGCCGTGAGGGCGGACTTCTGTTCCTTCAAGTGTCAGGTGCAAAGGTTAACACGAGGTACCCCTTTTCGGGGACGTTTTAAAGATGGCACTGATTTTAAGAAATTGCTATTGGAAAATGTGTGTATGCATGAAAGTGTTTTTTTGTGTGTGTGTGTGAAGGTGATTGAGCCATTACTGGTTGAGATGCTGCGCTGCACTAGCGCCCTGTCGCTTTGAAGGACTAAGGCCCGAAATGAATGGATGAGTGTGTTTAATGTAAACAAAGGATGGAGAGTTTGGTTTTTTTTACTGTCATTCTGGCGACCACCACCGAGTGCATGGGCGCTGAAAAATATTAGCCTCGTATTTAGGCTATATTTAAAAAAAAGGACGGCAAATCCTCCCCAGCAAAAACCGCTGACCAGAACAAACAAAGACCAACACAAAAAAAAGAAGAAAACGAAAACAGGCTCCGGCGTGGGAGGGAGGAACGCCTCCCTGGATGAAGTAATAAAGGCACCCCTGTGTGGTTGGATGTACAACTCAAGGTTTTGCGAGTCGCGATGGTTATGATTTTGTACATAATCACGATTTTTCTTATTTTTTAAAGGTGGGTCTGGCACTCATCTAGAACAAAAATATACCCCGTCCCCTACAATTCCTTTAGGCCCTACCAAGCAAAAAAATCTATATCATGCCAAAGTGCCCCTTCGTAGCGAAAGGGTGCTGTGTAGGGGGCAAGAATACCCAAGTTTTCCGGCAGGTGGCGTAAAGGGCGGCTAAGCCCGGATAAAGGCCGATAGTTTGGGAAGCCGCACAGTTTTGTGTCTGGGGATGGGTAAAATCCGAAATGATTATCTACGGAGTTGTATATTTTCCTACCATCCTTTCCCTTAATCTATGTGGTCACTTGAGGAAACATTTACCTGCAGCCAAAGTAACTGAAGTTTGGTTTATTTTTCCGTCCTTGTCGCGAGTCGTCGGGGGTTGTGGAGGCGCTAGATTAGGGGATAAGGTTGGAAGCAGCGCAGATTTTACGACACCACAAAATTGAAGGGAACACAAGCCTAAAGCTTTGACGAAATCCGATCCTTGAATCACAAATCTGCGAGTTTAGAATGACGATTAGACAAAGGTTTCTCCTTTTGATATAAAAAGAACGAGTTGGAAGAAGGAAAATATTTTCACAATTCAGCGGATATATTTTAATATCCTTCAGAACTTATTAGATTTTAAGGATTAGGGTATATTTTAGGGATTAAACTATTTCCTTACCCTCCCATCAGTGACCAAGCATGGTTAATGAGGATGAAGTAGACCGCAGTAATGACTGCATCAAAATATGCGGGAATCAAATATCGTGGAAGGTTTTTGAGGTACGAAAACACATTCTGGAATACGTGAAACAAAAGTCCTGTAAATTTTGCTTCAAAAATTCGCAACCATATCAGAGATATCAGCAGATGTAATATTTAGAAGTTGGGGAAACATTTTGCGCGCTTACTTCTAGCCATTCCCCAAATTTCTGCGTGGACGATTCTAACTTTAGTCTTCCTAAGACATAATCAAGTAACCAGTCTCCATCTCGCAGATTTCCGCAAAGAGGGTGTCCCAAATCGTTACCAACACGAATCGGATTTAGCGACGATATTAAACCTAAGACGAAAATTTGCCAATTTCAGTAAGCGAATGTAAATTTTTCCGGATGGTTAACCGGATAAATATGCGCAACCACAACAAGAAAATAAAGTGACAAATGGAATCTATACCTTGTAACCCACAATAAACGAATTGTCCTACGATAGGAACATCGTAAGCTCCCCAGCCTCTTCCTTCATCCTTTTCTTCTTGATCACAACGATATAAAATTCGGTTTAAATCTGACAGCGTCAAACTCCGAATAATTTTCAGCACGTCCTGGTTGTCGGTGGAAATCTCCGAAATGCGTTTCTGAGAAAGAGACAAACGTATATCGATGCTTAATTGACTTCGAAATACGATATGATGCAATCAGATAAAAATAATACTTAAAAAGAAGTCAGTTAATAGATGAGATCAAATCACACTTAGGTACTCTGAACGTATCATTAAACTAGCTAAGAGAATGCTAATTCCTGATTTACCTTATAAGTGAAGTCTGACAGGGTTGCGCGGATTTTATCAACGGCTTCTTGTGCTTTGGGCAAAAGACTGAGTCTGAAAATAAGAAGAAAAATGTTTTAGTCAGTAAACTGATCACACTACTTAAAAGTGGAAACGATATCAGTTTTTTATGGCCTCGAGTGAGTTTTAAATTAAAGTTCCGTTTTCATTTTTTATATTAAAGTGACTTTTTCAATTTTTAAATTAAAGACCCGGTTTATTTTTTTAATTAAAGGCCCGGTTTCAATTTTTAAATTAAAGGCCCGGCTTCAATTTTTAAATTAATGTCACGTTTCCAATTTTTAAATTAAAGGCTCGGTTTAATTTTTAAATTAATGTCACGTTTTCAATTTTTAAATTAAAGGCTCGGTTTAATTTTTAAATTAAAGACCCAGTTTATTTTTTAAATTAAAAGACCAGTTTCACTTTTTAAATTATAGGCCCGATTTCAATTTCAACTGGATGCAGACATTTTATATACCGATCTTTATCATATGATTAACTTCTTTTTTTTCGCTTCTCGTCCTTCAAATTGATTGCTTTCCCTAATTTTATCGAATGTCATTTTTATTAAATAAAAAATAAAAACATGTTTTACCATCCGAGATTGAAGTTAAGCCACATAGGAAGTGGCTTACGCCACGTCAATCAAGAGGTGCACACATGCACACACAAACGCATCTTAAATGAGCGTAGATCAGTGGTAAAACCTATACCATCTACTCGTAAATAAACAAAAGTGGATTAACTTCGCTGTAATTGGAAGCGGTGTTACCACTCAGCTACGTCGTGGCTCATCGATACCTCCCCCCCAACACCACCACTAGAATTTAAAGCGTCAGAGTAAGCTTCATCACAATGTTAAATACAGTCGTCAGTGGTTTAATAGTTGTGATAGAACGGTCGAGCAGCCGCGAGGTGTTGTTAAACACTCAAGCATTCACCCTCGGGGTTTACAGCCAAAAACTTCAGCGTCTGAACACAAGCTTTGAACATAAAGGTCATCCTGAGTGAGCAGAAATAAAAGTTATTCGCCATCACGATAACGCCCATCCTTAGACTACGAGTAAACAAGTACCTCTGAGAAGAACTGCTAGGGAGTGACAGCCGGTTTACCGACCCGTCCACCAAATGGGGCAAGGATTTTACCGATCCGTGCACCAAATTGTGCAGGGATTTTACCGATCCGTGCACCAAATTGGGC
Organism: Ceratothoa steindachneri; assembly: GCA_963969495.1. NCBI lineage: Eukaryota > Metazoa > Arthropoda > Malacostraca > Isopoda > Cymothoidae > Ceratothoa > Ceratothoa steindachneri. The sequence goes on along the minus strand of OZ018327.1, from coordinate 112,170,455 downwards.
AAGGATTTTACCGACCCGTCCACCAAAATGGGCAAGGATTTTACTGACCCCTCCGCCAAATGGAAAAGGTTTTATCGACCCTTCGAAATGGAAAAGGGTTTACAGACCCTCCCCTCAGTTTATTTAATCGCCTTTGGTAAGTGATCCTACAGAAGAGACGTTCTCCCTTATATCAAGGAAAAGTTGATCTTCTATTCATTTTAATGAAGTTTGAGGTTTTCTTATTAAAAGTCTAAGGGCGTTTAATTATCTTGGATCACTTTGATGATCAAAGAGGAAAGCCTCACCTAAATGCAATTACTGATCCCGGGCGGAATGCTGAAGTGTACTCTAATTCAGTGGTGTCTGCTCCGGGCGCCGAAATTTGCTTCACAAGCATCGACTGCGTCGGCTGGAGAGAAGAGCGAGCTTCCAAAATAAACTCGTCCACGCCATTAATAAATTCAGAATCTTTGACATGGACCCCTGGAATTTGTTTTTCTTCATCACTGAAAAAAAAAGAAAAATCCTCAAGCTTTCATTCACCCATCATCCAATTCCTCTTTCTGCTAAATACAATGAGGTCGATAATCTCTCGATACCACTAGGCGGGGTATAGATCAGGGGAGGACGAAAATATCCTTCGCCTACTTCAATTCCACAAAAGGTCCCCTTGCGTGACCCTTTATTAAAAATTGACCAGACATCCATCACTGGTTGCATGAATCGGGAGAAATACCCCGGCACTGGGAAAGTAAAGGTCCGAGAACGGACTAGGCTAAATTGCTGTTTCAGTAGTATCAAACTTTTTTATCTAAATGCGAGAATGTCACTGAAAGAGACCACAACTTCCGAGAACTCTTAAATATACCATTAAATCTGGATTGATACAACTAGATCTTCCCTTACTCTTTGTTATTTGTCCTCAAACTGAATTCAAAGATGATTTCCTCAAACTTCCCCTGGACTTTTAATGGGCGGGGGCGAATGTAGTTATCGCTGATGTGTGAAGGTGGTCTGAAAGACGTGTAGGCAACTAGAACAACGCTCTTGTGCGTGACCGGGTTATGGCGAGTCACTGTTACGACGTGTTCCGTTACTTGGTCCACGAAAACCTTACAAGAAATTTGGAAGAGACTTTCAATTAATCACTACATTCAATATTTTTGTAAACTTAAGAAACCTATCAAAAGCTATTCTTTACTAAATCAATGGGGGCAAAGGATGTTCGAAAACACAAAGTGCAAAAGCGTTTAATCAAGACTAAGCTGCTATTATTTGGATGTTTTTGTTCATAACTCTCCAGAAGCAGATGAGCTACTCTCTAGGACCGCTTGGGAGTAAGGAAGAAGGCTTGAATCCTACTGCTTGTGCTCTATGCCCTGCCAAAGTTACCATAATTAAGTGGAGCCGCACTTTCTGCGAGACTATTTGGATACGTTAGCACTGGTTAGTCTCCTTCAATCTAATTGGGGATGCCTAGGGACCACGCCAACAAACTAATGCATAATGAAGATGGATAGATTGATTGTACAAGTCCCCTGGCGCACACGTCATGGTGATCACGCCGGAATGAGACATATTGAAAAAGAATAACTAGTGCTATAGTAACCACATACATCAGCGGTGGATATTGTATTTTTACCGACGTTTGAACCGATAATGTTGTAAAGTATTCCCAAATGTAGAACTTATTATGGGAAGTCGTTTATGAGAAAAAAAGAACATTTACAGCGTGTAAGGTCAAATTTTGAAAGATTACCTGGTTATATCCATTTGCACCGAGGTAAAAATGAAGGTCATTGATGGCTTTCTTTGCTTTTATAATTCCGGAATTGATATTAACTTGACCTTTTTGCAAAGATTTACTCTCGTTCCAAGAATTGTATTTGCGCTCTTCTTTGACAACATCAATCTGCAAAATGAATATTTTGAGAAAACTCTACTAACTGTCCCCCACTTGCCTTAAACTCTGTCTATTCTATTTCCTATTCCTTTTCTTTTTTTTTCTATCTTCTTTTTCCATCCTATGGCATTGATATGCACTGAGGCTCAGTTAGTGGCTAGTATGGTTATAATAGAATAAATACTAAATTTACAAGCTATTTCTTGAAAATATCAAACCATAAATAAAAATGGTGATATCAGTTGACCCGCGTGAATTTATTCCAGAGCAATGACGCTGCTAATTTTCTTTTCACTCACATAATGTGGAACAATTTCATCATATCCACGGTTGCTTCCAGAAGCGCAGCAAGCCATGTTGACTAGAGCGGTAGAAGGCAACATGTCCCAGGCCGATCTCACTTCGCAGGGGCTTCGATTGTCATGAGTCAGATCTAAGAAGATGGCGTGAGCTATTGAAGGCGTAAGAGGGCGCACAGGTGGCAATCGGAAGGCACCAACGGCTTCACCTCCATACAGATAAACTAATCTACCTTCTTCGTGGGAATTAGGCGATGCCATTGCTTCTGCAAAACGAATAATATTGTCATTAAAATTGTCACGAGAAAAAAATGGATCAAATAATCACTATAAAAGTGACCAAATAGCTCTGACTTTCGTACCTCTAATTAGCGAGTTGATTCCGAGTCTGTTGACGAAGATGTTATCTTTGACATCCGAATTTGTAAAGAGCTCAGCAATAACGTACAACTCCGGCCTTATTCTTCTGGCACAGTCGAGAAGGTACTATGGAGATTTGAATTAGAATTTTAAATGAGGGTAATATGAATCACATCAAAATTACAACAAAAAAAAACACTACCGTCCTCATTCACCACTTTCAAGTCCTTTAAAGTATAAGGCCATCCATCTTTGTTCCAATCCACATTAGCACTTAATAATTGATGTGCTGTAGCATCTTCTCTAGTTGGTTTATCTCTAGGCAGAAGGACCCAAGCACCCCCACCCCCGAAAAAACACTTCTGTTATACACACTAACATCCAATTACTCCACGGTCAGCCCTTTTTCTCTTAATCACTCAATTATACAATCATTCCACCTTTAACGAGGTCCTCCAAGCCTTTGCATACACTGATAATCACCCTTATATTCAGTTCACAGATCTATCCATCCATTCTTCTCACGTGTCAGTACCACCACGTAACACAACCTCATTCACAGCTTTCCTCACACCATAAGAAATCCAATCCACGAATCCGTCACAAACTCTCCATTCGCACTGTTTTCAAGAGATCTTCTCTTCCCTTCCATGCACCAACCCTGGCACCTGCATACTCTCATTCAGCTCCCCGGTACATTCAACACTCAAACCCTTGGCAGTCTCTAACGCTATGATGATCGCCATATACGTTATCATTTAAAACATTGTGAATGCAAACCTCTTTATCTGTACCATTATCATTCAGGATAAAACCTGCATACTTTAAGGAGCGTTGTTCAAGGGCAACAGCACGCCATCACATTTTCTTCCCTTTTTTTAGTCCACTCTTCACATAACTTGGCAAGTGATCTATCGACATTTCCAAGCTATCTCAATCTCACCAGCTATCAAATGATCAGCCATAGATCAAGCCCATTCCTCATCAATTCCACACCCATTTCCCTCATTCCCATTCATATTACTCTCAGTAATTTCATACTAATACTAGAGCCACAACCTCTACTCACAAACCCACCTTGGTCATCCCCTATCAATCTCGCATGTATCCTTATACGCTCAGCTTTTACTGTTCGCATCATTCTACCATTGATCTTTCAGCTCTTTCAGGTTCTAGTATACCTACATAACCCTTGTACTATTTTTATTAAATATGTTGCGTTGCACATTTGGTCTATCCCTATGTTTATACTTTTCTTACTTTCAAGCATTCTCACATACAGCCTTTCATTTTTTTTTCTCCCCACCTTCCTCACATCTCACTCACAGACCAACTGATATACCATAATCATGTGGTACAATAGTCCCATACTTCCTAGAGCTTTCACATTAAATACATTTCTCAACATATATTTTTTACAATAACAAATCAATCGTACTCTTAAATCGCACATACTCTGCTCAACTCATGTTTATGCACATACTTTAACTAAAAAAGGCGTTTGCCAGACAGTGTTTTCTTTCAGCCAAAATCCTACCACCCTCTCATTTTCATTTTGTTCAGGTGTATAAAAGGTTCTAGTTATCCCAGCTCTCCTCCTGTTACCTACTCATTCATTCATATTTTCTATATTTTAGAAGAATCTAATCTTTTAGCAAAAATTTAATACATTGTTTTATGATTTTATATTCTCTGTTCTTGCATCTATTGTTGATCCATCTATAGTCTATGGTTTTATCCTTTGTCGAGTTTTCAATAGTTTATTTTCGATATCTTTTTACACCCTTTGATGGTTTTAAATTCCAGCACTTCCATTCTATTGATTTTAATTGCATAGCTATATTTTTGTATATACTCTAGATGTCTATATTTTTATTGAGAATTTTCATGCAAATTGCCCGTCCTTGAATTTGGCTGGGGACTCGTCCGTTTGGGCTTTGCAGCATTTATTTTCAGCATTATTTATTCATTCATATTTTCTATTAGGGGTACCCGAAAATAATGTCGCATTTTCTAGTTAAGAATTTAGAGTCATGGTAGACTCAAGTTATCAGGTTTAAAAAGAGTTAGTCGATAGAGCAGTTTAACTGTGGCTGTTGGCTTGTCTTGTTATTACATGCTTTACGACTTTCGTAAAAAAAAACAATTTCACGTTTCCGGAATGAAGAATAGTACATCATGATGGAGCAAGTGTTAGTAGTAGTTTAAGTAGGATAATTTTTCTCTCCTCGATGAAGATCGACCAGGAGGACCTAATGTTCTCGATCAGGACCACCTAATGTTCTCGATCAGGACCACCTAATGTTCTCGATCAGGACCACCTAATGTTCTCGATCAGGACCACCTAATGTTCTCGATCAGGACCACCTAATGTTCTCGATCAGGACCACCTAATGTTCTCGATCAGGACCACCTAATGTTCTCGATCAGGACCACCTAATGTTCTCGATCAGGACCACCTAATGTTCTCGATCAGGACCACCTAATGTTCTCGATCAGGACCACCTAATGTTCTCGATCAGGACCACCTAATGTTCTCGATCAGGACCACCTAATGTTCTCAATCAGGACCACCTTATGTTCTCGATCAGGACCACCTAATGTTCTCGATCAGGACCACCTAATGTTCTCGATCAGGACCACCTAATGTTCTCTATCAGGACCACCTAATGTTCTCGATCAGGACCACCTAATGTTCTCGATCAGGACCACCTAATGTTCTCGATCAGGACCACCTAATGTTCTCGATCAGGACCACCTAATGTTCTCGATCAGGACCACCTAATGTTCTCGATCAGGACCACCTAATGTTCTCGATCAGGGCCACCTAATGTTCTCGATCAGGGCCACCTAATGTTCTCGATCAGGGCCACCTAATGTTCTCGATCAGGGCCACCTAATGTTCTCGATCAGGGCCACCTAATGTTCTCGATCAGGGCCACCTAATGTTCTCGATCAGGGCCACCTAATGTTCTCGATCAGGGCCACCTAATGTTCTCGATCAGGGCCACCTAATGTTCTCGATCAGGGCCACCTAATGTTATGTTCTCGATCAGGGCCACCTAATGTTATGTTCTCGATCAGGGCCACCTAATGTTATGTTCTCGATCAGGGCCACCTAATGTTCTCGATCAGGACCACCTAATGTTCTCGATCAGGGCCACATAATGTTCTCGATCAAGACCCCATAATGTTCTTGATAATGGCACAGGAAAAGGTATTGAAGATGCCCCCCTCCCCTCGAAAACATCAAAGGCGTATCGCAGAAACTTAATCGGCCTGAGTCCAGCGCAAATGATTGGAACATTGGAAAGGTGCAGAGGATGCGGATTCGGATGCGTCACGAGTCGTCTCCGAGGGACACAAGTCTTTGCCTTTAAATTGCGACATGTTGCGAATCATGAATTAAAAAGAAAGAACTTTTCTTCTTGATCAATTTACCAGTGAGAAAAGAGTCAGAACCGAGGAAGATATGAACACATGAAATTGGTTCTCTCTTCTAAAGAATCAGGCGGGGGGGGCCTGTGAATCATCCAACTTGTTCCTCAAATAGTAATTGATATTACTATTGATGTCGATTAGGTTTGATTAAAATAATATTTTTGGCGAGTTTGTTTTTTTTAACTAAAATATCACACATAAGAAGATTCATTTTCGCGACCCCGTATTACAACTATCACCCGATATCCATCTCATATTCCATCCTCCATTACTCGTCCCAAATCATTCCAGAACTTTCCTCAGCTTCACTCCAATCATTACAAGGTTCATTCATTACAGCCACACACAGTTTCATCCTTGCAAATTTCGACATCACCCACCTACTTATTGAGCTCACATATTCATACTCAACTAATGGTTTATTTCACCCACTCAAAAGCAATGCCACACCTTTACCATCATGATTCATGCCTCTTCACACTCCATTCCACACAAACTCTTCATTCCCTACGCATACTAACTGGATTGGTTACGCGCCATCCCCGCCCATTTCGGCCATTGCATTTTGCGTCGCGGGAATAAAACTTTCGGACTCATGATTTGCCAGGTCAGCGGCCGCTATCCGGGTTTAGTACCCTTTTAGAACGCGTACCAGTAAACGGTATGGGTAATCTTCCTCCTTTACAGGCAAAAAATTACATACAATTCCACCATTGCCTTAGTCAATTTTATTTTTTCGTAACTCGATAGTTCTTAAATCTGGCTAAATTTTACCCTTCGCTCATTAATTTTTAATAAAATGGGTTCCAATTAATTGAAAAACACCAATACTAGAAACAAACCTCGGCCACATGAATGGGTGTGGAATGGCAGTTGTCCAACCGAATGCCATGGAATATTCGAGCCATTTCTTCGACATATTCACGCATGTGGTTCCACAAGTATTCACAATCTTCAGGTTTATCTCCGTACCTAGAAATCAAATTGGGTAAGAATAGTAAATATAAAAATAAATATTTTGTATTATTTTCTTTTCCAAAAGAGAGCTCATTCAATCGATAATCAAAAATTTCCTAAGAGCGAAATATTTTTTTTAATCTAAACTCCCTCAAACTAGCAAATAAGACATCAAAATTAAGTTTGAGATGTTTACGAAAATTGTCACTAACTCTATAATTTAAGAAGGGATTTTTTTTTAGTATTTGAATAATAATTTCATCTTAGTTTGGTTATGACTTACGTTTTTTTATCAGTTATTTCTAATAATTTTTTTATAATATCAAAAAACAAAATGGTGAAATTCAGAAATAAATATAAGTATCTAAATTTTGTGAATTTTTTTAAAACCCAAAGAATTACAAATAGTGAAGTTCAGAAAATTTATAAAAATTTAACCATGGGTGCTTTTTTATTTTAAATTTTAATCTTAGTAGCGAAGCGCAAGCTCCCCCGGCGAAGCCATTGCCTGATCTTTCTATAATTCATTTGTAAGAAGATAGTGAGCGTGGTAGTTTAGCCAAGTAATTTGGAAGCGTAAATGAAATTTTAAGATATAGATCCTATTAATTGCTTAGAAATTTGAACTGTGATGAACCGACATGACTAAATGATGCAAAAGATTTAGGTACCTTAGTTTAACGCTGTCTCCCCAAGCAACAAGTTCCCTACGGATGTAAATATTCGATCCTCGGAGGGCGAAGTTTTTAAGCGCGTCTCCTCCGATTACCCAACCATTGTGAGCCATCATAAAACGCCCATCTGCGGTGTAACTCAACTTCTCGTCTTCCTCTACACTTATGGACTTGCCAGGATGAGTAAAATAGCTGACAAATGAAATTTTTTTAAATTATATTTTTATCATACTCAACCGATTTCCCACAAAGTGGGTTATTTTAATTATTGAAAACAATAACCCTGTTAATTCAACGGCAGGAATTCGACTGTGCAAAAAAGGAGACAAAAATAAGAATTTTATAGTTTAAAGCGAAAAATCAACGATGGTTACTGCAGAAAATTTGTAAAAAGAAATAAATAAAGAAAATGAAGATAGAAGAGAAAATGTGTGAAAGATTTATAGCCGCTACGGAAGAGCGCTTCATTTTGATAATACGTCTTTACCCTTCCCCAACTTCTGAATTGTTAGACCACTTAATTTTTCAACGAGACAACTGCTTACCCCATGGACTTACTGAGCCTTCTGTAGCCGCATCCTTGAGCCACAGAAACGCCTACCCACCCATGGCCACAGTTGAAATATTACTATATACTTACGGCGATGCGAGAGGATATTTCTTCGAAACTTCTGGAATCTTTGGGCCTGAATGATCGAGTCTTTCGTAACTGAAAAGTGGAATAGCTTGTCCAAATTACAGGATTTTAGCATTTGGGGGAAATTAACCGATCGAAGTAGTTTTTAAATATAATAAAATAGTTAAAGACGCCTTACCAGATTGTTCCAAGCGTACAATCGACTGCCGCTCGGATATGATTGTGAATCTCCTCTCGTTTTAGGCGATTCAGGTGTTCAAGGTGGCCTTTGAAATTGACGCAGCAAATGTACCGCCGACTCTCTTCATCGGTGTGGCCAGGCCTGTTGAAACATTACAACCAAAATTGCACTAATTTCTCCAAAAGTCACAGGCTTATAAAAAATAAACCCCAGAACTCCAAATATTTCTAATTCGCATAAATTCATTCCGGCAAGAAAGGGTCAGTGATCATCCATCTAATTTTTATTTTGTGGAGTGCGACAGTGTCGCGCGCTTTGCTGATGTCTATTGCGGCCATGGCCGTGTGTTGTGGCGGGAGGGTTTTGGTTAAATCCTAAGATTGTTTTTTTTTTTTTGGGGGGGGGGGAGATGGGGAATACATACAGATTGACGCATATGCGTCCTCGCGCGTATCAGTATAAAGTAGGGGCGGGAGCTCGTGGAAGTGAACAAACACGCGATTGTGTGTATCTAGTGAGGGGAGAGGAGGAGATGAGATTATCTAAGGAGAAAAAGGACAAATTGGCCAGGATTAAACTCGTGTTCTTAGGGTAGGAAGATATTTTTTTTTACACGAGCATCGTTCTGGCGACTACCACCGAGGTCACCGTCGCCGAAAAAAGTAGTTACCCCATTACTTAGGTTATATTTAAAAAAAAGAATGACTGCCAAAAATCACCCGGAAAAAAAATAACTAAACGCCCCCCCCCCAAAAAAAACAATCATGCTCCAGGATCGGATGAAGGATCGCTTGCCCCGTCTAAAATAACAATTAAGTCACAATTCTGGGTACACGAACTCGTCAAAAGTAGAGTGTACAAGAGGGTTGCGACCCCACTCGTCCCGGTACCCATGTGACACTAGAAGAATATGCCGAAGAGTCCGGACAACACAGTCGTCGCACCAAGGTGGAGGTGCATTCCACGAGTGTGACCAATTCGAAGACTACAAAAGAGAACCTGAAATCGTATAGGCATTGGGAATTAGGTCCACGGAAATAGTCGCGGCGCAATTCACCCAGCGGTGAATTGCAACCTTGCAACCAGCTCGGTCAGTAAGACAGAAGCAGCACCCTCTAGAGCCCCGCCAACTTCAACGAGAGAGAACACGGCACGGAAGCAGACCCAATCTTCTGATTTGGAGCCAACCGTATACACTAGCACTGCTTAACCGTAACAAGGTTGTTCCAAAAATTCGAGTGCAATACTACAGGCGTTGTAGAAGTTTCGGACAAAGAAGCGTGGCGACAAATACTAAGAGGTGGTACCCTCCAGAGTGGCGTCCTGGGCAGAACCAGAGGCGCCACCAGCCCGAGAACTACACCGAGGCCTCGAAGGAATTTCCTAACCCTAAACTCCAAGGGCTTAGGGTATAACTAGCGTCTCTCGGCGGCATAGGCACAGTCAAGATCGACTGCGGATGCAATGAGAGCCGTTGGCGACAAAGGGAGACGTTGAGCTCCGAGCTTACATGTGCATAATGCTGACGTGTTGATACTCAAGGCAAGGAGTGACACCGAGGACACTTCGTTGCGGAACGCCCTCTTCCTGCCCTATTGGGCCAGAGAGGGTAAGGGTCAGTAGCAGCCTTGGGGTAGGCACATTTACCTTGCAGATGGTTTAACTCTTAGATCTTCGTGACGCGTTGGGGAGAAAGGTATAACAAGTCCTCCACCAGGATGTCCCGAAGGCCCTTGGCAAAAATGGTGCTTTGATACCAGTTGAGATTGGAGTGTTTGGTTACGATGACTGCACAACGAATTAAATTTCAAAGGGCTAGGAGAGAGTCCGGGCAACCAGTCGAACGGGACTTTAGAAGCAAGAACCCGACGAGAGCACCTAGCAAGAGTTGTTCTTGGTTTGATGGTAAGGAGGCCAATGATGATGATCTCAGGACCAAAAAATGGCTATCGAATGAAATGGAGGCTGTATTAGAGAATATACTGATATTAACCGGGCGAGGACGTCTAAAATCCAAGCGTTGGTGCACACACACATGTACGAATGTCGTATGACTGGGAGAATCAGCGGTAGAAAGCATGGCTAGGTTCTGTGGGTCCCTCAAACCCATCAATCGTCATTTAGTACCACATCATTGAAATTATTAAACTAAAAGGCTAGTTCCCAACCAAACTTCTCCGTTCAATTCAAACATTCGAACGCTGGTCAAATATAGGCGCCTTCTATGACGCTCATAAAACCGCTTTCCTATTAAATAGTCTCAGCATGTCAAGGGCCTAAAATACCCATCTAATCTCGCCGCTTTGTGTCCTTTTCATGGTGACTAAGATTAAGTGGATTAACTGGAGTAGGCAAAAACCCTGCGCATTGCCGCAATTCCTTAGTGTGGTGCCAGAACAACGATTTCGGAGTTTCCTAAACCAGTGCCCTTCTATCGGGGTGAGTCGCCCTTTTACGTACCATTGAACATTAAATGCAGCGAGAGCTAAATCCATATCAACGGTGGATGCTTTCCGCCGATATTCGGGATCTTGAATGATTAGAAGTTTATTCAGCTTCTCGTCTCTGGTTTCGAATGGCGCCCCGCCAATGGAGAGCTCAACTCTGGCTTCAAATTCTTTCGCCACTTTGTCGACATCCACCAAGAAAAGTTCCTCAACATGAGGCTTGTGAAGGACATTAAGGAGCACCCTTCGGATTACCTGGGAGGAGAAAAAGCTAAATAAGTGTTATAACACAATGAAAAGTGGACGAATATAGTTTCATTACAAGTGTTCGTAGATGGTCTCCTTAAGTTTCCTTCTAACCAATATCGATCCGGAGAAAGGAAAATTACTTATTACAGAAATGAAAAGTGAGAGACAAGTGCAGAAGAGGAATATTCCTACTGAAAAATACGCATTTTTCATAGAACTGGGTACACATCTCCATTTTTCTTTTTAAACAAAATAATAAAGAATGTTGACATGCTTCCAGGACGAACAAACAGGATTTAAAAAAGAGAAAAATCGACCGCGATAAGACAAATTGCGATGGGAGTTTTTAAACAAAATGCAAGCCCATTCAGGGAGAATCGCCGTACAAGAGATATAAATTAAAAAATTTTTACTAACATTGTATTTGTCTCCTAAGGCGTCTACGAGTCCCTTTACTTCATCTCAAATCTCATTGCATCGATTCTTCACTACCAAATTAGCCCATGATATTTGCCTCAAAGCACGATACATTGGTTGAGCCCAGCATAAAAATTTAAGCAACATTTTTTTTTTAGGAGCCCATCTGGCGATTGCCTACTAGGGCAAATGTGGCCGTAATCACGCTACAGCCTAATCATAGGATATATTTATTTTTAAAAAACATGCAAAAACTAAATAACAAAGAGACCAAACCTATACTCAACAAAGAAAAGGCTTCACCTCAACATGAGCGTGATCGTTGACTTGTTTTGGGATACCTTGGGACTCCCATTCACCGTTGGCGACCTCCATGGAGAAGTGGTACAACGCCCTGTCAACAAGGTAAGCGGGTCGAAGGTGGGGGGCCGTTATAAGATTGTAGGTGCATTCCGGATGCTCTTGCAACCACGGAGACTCGTTCGCAGTGTGATTTAGCACAATATCGGTTATGGATAAAACCTGAGAATAAAACCGATGAATCAGGAAGTTTTCACAATCTGTCCGATTGAGTTATGAAATACCACTGGGAAGTTGATACTTCGTGGTGAAACTGGGCAATTATAAATCTCCGCCATACTATAAGTAAAAGTACCTCTCCCACCCCATCCCTCCGTCTTGTGGTATCAGCTGCGTTGGGTTACGTGATCCCTCTGTTTAGTAAACCGATAAATGCGTTCATTGCCTTTGGTTTAGATCGAGGACTCATCGACCTCAAATCGAGTTAATTCTATCCATCATCTTGTGCAATGGGATGCGTATGATAGTAATAAAAATGTAGCTTGCCAAAAAGTGCAAGGGAGCGGTTTAAAAGGTTCGCTTGATTGTCTTTTTAGACTCAAGATGGCGCAGTGGATTCGTCGCTCTCCAACGCAACATGACTCACGCCACTTTCATCATTTTTTCATCGCCCCCTTTTCCTACTCCCCTCTATCTACAAAAGTAGAAAAAAATACCTCCCATTCCTCTCGCATTGTTTTGACTAGTTTTTCAACCTCCTTCAGTCCATACTTCTTTCCAGCGGGGCTGAAGTCCGGATTGAGTTTCAGCTGATCAGCAAGGGAGTATCCAGATCTCGAACCTCCTAAAACCTGTTGACATAAAAAAAGCAACAATTATTTACTTTACCATGGATGTGACCCTTCCCCGCAGATAGAACAGGGAAACCATACATATTCTCCCATACACCCGCTACAGCACATTTATCATTCATTTAATCAAGGAAATTATAGCCTAGACGTCATCTCCTTGCGATGAGAAAGGGGATGTGTGGAGCGAACGCCATTTTCAAGAGAAATGCGGAACACTTTCGTCGTTCCAAATTCATTCTTCCAATCGTTTTTTTTTTAAAGATGCTTTTCAAACTATACTATTTAGTTACATTTCTGCCATCACACGGTGTATACTTATCAGCCATTGACTAATTCTATCTCACCACAAACGCTCTCGAATTCATACACCCAACTATAATAATGCACCCCCCCCACCATCGAGGGCACTTTTCGCGAGCTCTTTCTAGCTCCCATTCTCGTTCTCGGTTAATAAAAAACAAGGTCTGCTGACCAAAACGTCGCGTGCTCTCACTTATTTTGATTTATGACCTCACGACCTCCAAAACTTTCAATAATTCAAAAACTAGCCTTAGGAGGACCCTGGAGGTTATATTATTCGAAAGAATGTAAAACAACATAAGGGTTTCAAATGTCGTTAGAATCGGCCGAATAGTTGTTATTGCCAAAACGAAATAATTCATGGGCTAACCTTGGGAGGACCATGGAAGTTATACCATTCGAAAGAGAATGTAAAACAACATAAGGGTTTCAAATTTCGTTAGAATCGGCGGATTAGTTACAATGTTATTACAAAAACAAATAAAAAGCAAAACTGGGACCGACCGACATAGTGAGATGTAGACTCGCACGTGACTAAAAAACTCAGCATGGCAATCGCTGATGAGCCCGAGGAAACAAGGAGTCGGTGCTCTTGGAAGGTGACGAAAAATGTTTGGGGAGGGGGGTATACTAGCCAGCGAGCAGGTATAAACTTTCGCTAGCCCTTGGATATACATAAGTACCTCAAGACAGGATCCCACGGAACATTGGAGAATGTGTGTTGTGCTGTGGAGACGGGAGAGGAAGGACCGCGGTGTAGCAATTGGTTGCGTGTGTGAAGAGCCGTGTAAGATCCACCTATCCCGTGGAGGTAAGCACACCACGGCACGGCCCGTCCACCACTCGTTATCCAGACAACTAAGTACGCTGAGGTTTGTGTCCGCTCTCATTTGCGATTGAACCAGAAACCTAGACGTCAGAAATCCAAAGCCGTATCCACTAGACTAGCGAGAACATTCTTGTTCGTACATTACTAGCGTCTCCACATACACACTTCATTCTATTTCCTATTTGTCTAAATATAAACAAATTAATTACCCCTTTTGAAACAGCCACTTCCACAACCTTTGGCGGCGATAAAACATTACAATCCACACATCAAGATGATGCATACCATTAAGCCCTCTCACGGCCGTTTGGACAATAAGTATATTAAAAGTACTAGAGAGATTATTATACAAACTATTGTGTCTATTCCAGCGTCTCCATCCTTTTCGGGAATGAGAGTTGCATTTAGTACAAACATGGCAGTGGCACTCAAGTGCCCAAAGAAAAGTGAGTTCATAAACATAACTATATTTCAGTCCTCTATAGAAAGTTGGGAGGACTCCATAAATATGGGGGTACGTTTATCGCTACTGGAGGAACCATGAACATAGTAGAAATTCATCTCGCCTATGAAGTCGTAGAATCGTACGAGGAACCACAACTACTGCTATTATTTGCCTGTGTTAATGGCGAATATATGGAGTCGAACAAAACGCGGCGATGCAATTAAAACTTACTTGAATTGGAGTAAAATGAATCATGTTGTAGCCGCTCTCTTTGGTCACTCTGAGTCGATCCATCCAGCCGTCTAATGGGCCAAGACATTTAGCCATAACTGTTTGGCACTGGATGCAATCCATGGGAAGGACAGTGGTGTTCTTCCCTTTCGTCAACACTGGATCAACTAGGAAGTACCCGGACCCAGCTGCAGACTTAAGGTCTTCACTGTAAACAAAAGTAAATCACCAAAGTAGTTGCTTTAATGATAATATTAGTTCCTGAACTTTTTCAAATCACCTCAATGCCTCTAGTAAAGTGAGGTAGCTAGGATATAGAAAGCTAATAGTTTAAGTTATCTAGTGCTAGTAAACCCATGAGTAAGGAAAGATTTGAGCATAGTGTTGCTTCTACACACCGAATCATCTTTGAATTGTCCGAAGGATTTTTTTTTAATGCATTTCATTTTATTGCTTTAAATATCTATACATCTCAACAAATTACAACTGTTCCAATTAACTGGCTTCCGTTTTGTTTTCTTTTGTTGTTTTTTTGCTATATTCGGAATATTCAGATTCTTTTAACTCCTTTCTGATACCCATAATTCCTCGAGGTCCTATTGACTTAAGCAATGGGATAGTATATTTTTGTACACATTAAAAGAACAATTAGTTTTTATTATAACTTCATGAACGAAGTTTGGGAGTTCATAGTTATCATTGACATTCCCCCCCACCCAGAAAAAATGGAATAGGAGAGCATTTGGTCAATTTATATTTTTTGCAAAACTCAACATCCAACATCCATCTTTGTCAGGAAGCCTTTAAAAGGATCTTCAAGAAAGGCATGACCTTAGGAGAGATTAGGCAGAGGTATAATCATAACCGGTTAATTATCAGGTTTCGTTCATTGCAGAATCAAATCATTACTCGCTCCGCATCTGGCTCTCCGCACACTATCTCGAATAAAAATTTCACTGGAATATTTCCGTAAACATTTAATTCACTAAATAATATTAATTACCATTTAAATTACACACACGCACAGCCTTTCAGCCTGTCCTAACATAACCCACCATACTAATTTATATTTGTTTAGCTTTCTGCTCAACCCATACTCACAATCACTTATAACTAAACGTTCGATTAATACAAAACACCCGTGTACACATTCCCTCAGATCTTTTGTACTAAAACCAACCCCTTTTTTCACGTTGTCATCCGATTCCATTCAATTCACTCCACCAAATTACACCATGTCGTCTTGGTTCATTAATGGGTAGGATGTCCAGACATCCCGTTCCAATACATGCCCAATATCATTATCCTCCAATTAGTTCCCAGCATTGCCTCAAAAATAAATTAAGTTAAAATGGCGATACTATTTCGCCAGGATTTGACCTATAAAATGAGCCTTTTAAAGTTAGTCAATGTAAAGAGATGACTATGATAAAGTAAGATATAACCAACCTGTCATCGTAAGTGAAATAAAAATGGAACGATCCGGCAGATTGAATGATCACCTCTGCATAATTCGCCGTGTCATCTTCCTTGTGAGCAGAATGGCTTTTCCAAGGAAGTCGACGATATTTGGTTCGATGGAAAACTTCGGATGAAGATTCGGGGTGATTCGTGAAGATGTTCAATGTCTTGCCGAATAAGGTTGGGCCTGGTCGAAATTGTAACACGTACCCTAGAAGGAAAATCTTATAAGCCCTTGTAAAGACACCCTGCGTAATCCTTATTTTGTACAGGAGAATTCGTCTGTAGGACTTAAATTTGCAAGTCTGCATTTAAGTCATTTTAAATAGTCCAATTCCATCATTGCGATTTGATCTTTTAATTTATAAAATTTTATACTAGAGCCCTGTCAGTAGGGCAAATACGAATGCCAATTCCTGGCAGCAAATTGGCGTCTATGGCGACTTAAATGTTACAACATCCAATTCATTAAAACTGGATCGAGTCAGGAAATCGCCGGCTTCGACCAGCCTTAAGATGGCGCTATTCTATCTATTACGTACTATAAGTTACTATGTCGGCCGGTCGGATGTAACCATTTTACTTTTCAATGGGTTTGGGGCAATAACATCGTAACTATTCGTCCGATTCTAACGAAATTTGAAACCCTTATGTTGTTTTACATTCTCTTCCGAATGGTATAATTTTGAAGACCCCCCAAGGTTATTCCTGGAATTATTAATAGAATAACTATCAATTGGTCAGAATGCCCCTATTTTTTAAAGTTTTGAAGGTCGTAAGGTCATATGGTCATAAGTCAGAATAATTGAGAGCACACGACTTAGGTATGTTGACCTTGTTCCTGTACGCTAGAATAATAACGTGCTAGCGGCTATTTACTGGACAGTGGGATTGTGACAAATATTCTATCGCAAAGAATTGGTTTCGGTTGATCAACCCATAGCAGGAGAGAGCTCTAATCTTACTGTCGTCGAAAGAGTGAAAGTTGCCAAAAGCTGTTCAAGTCACTTAATTGGATGGGTTTGAAGGTCATTTGGAGTAATAACGATTATAAGTCCTCTTAAGCCCGATACACAAAGGCTGTTGGACTCATTCAAATTCTTTAATTTTAAACAACTTCTGTTCGACCACTGAAATCCATAGATTTAGAATTCAGTTGTCAAAGGTAAAAAATGGCTTCTATTTTCTTGTGTCGAGTTTAAAATACCGTCAACTATTTTTCAATAGTTGCTAACAGATATTTTAAAGAATTCATATATAATATCTAAATATACAAAAAAATTAAGAGTACCTTTTTGCAATCTGAATAATACGGACTCCAGATGCTCGCCGTGTTTGAGGGTTAATACTCTGACGTGGGGCTGCATTTTGATTGGAGATACTTTTGCACTTACAGCAGCAGTTGAAACAGTGTCAGACTGAAAAGATTAGTAACGATGATCTCAGTAAATTGTGATTTCTAAGAAAGATTTCCAGTAAAATTCATGGCTTCTAAATAAATTTTACCAAGCGTTGCTAAAGAACACATTTGCAGTGTAATAAACCTAAAAATGAGCATCTCCCTACAGAATTTGGAGAAATAAATTATCTAAGTAAGCCTAACTTTGCCTCTAGTTTCTTTGGCAGAGATGATATTCATTAGTGAACTGAGAAAGACTCGAAAACTGATATAAATGCTAAAGGTAAAAAGATGAAAGAAGTAGATACAAAAATGAACGAACATAAAGGGTGAATAATGAATGGCGAAATGGCACAGTTAACTAATAAAAAATACAGGAATAAGCACACCACAGAATACAGGATGTAGGAGATATGACTGGTGTGTTTCGGCGGCATAGGCACCGTAGAGATCGGTCGAGGATGAATGAGAGCCCTTGGCGACTGAGGGAGGCGCCGGACTTAAGCGTACAGGTGGAGAATTCACTGTGCACGGCGCAGAGCGAGTAGCATCTCCCCGACATCAACAAGTGGGCTCTTTGTGGGGGACGTACGGAAGGCACTGGCAGCCAGGCGGAGACCGATGTGGTGGATCGAGTCCACCTACCGCAAAACACGCTCGCCTGCGGATGCCTAAAACTCGCATCCGTAGTAAAGCTTTGAACGAACAAAGGATCGGTAGAAAAGTACGACAGTACCCTATCAGCACCCCAAGTGATGAACGTCATGGAATGAACAATGTCCATGGGGCGGGTACAAGAGACCCTAAGGCTGCGAATATGAGCCTTCCAGATGAGGAGTCGGTCTTAAACAAGAAAGGAAACGGTGCGAATACACCACTTCCAGGAGAGCCCCGTTTAAGAACAAGTGCAGGTGGGGGTTGAACCGTAGATAGCGGCAGAAGTGCATCACCTGAGTCTTAGGCAAGGAAAACCGAAACCAATCATGCTAGCTAATGCTATCTTCTGGTATCATGTTCTCCTTGGCCAACATGCTGACATCAGTGGCGCGAATAACCAAAAAACATTTGAAGCCAGCGGGCTCGAAAACGCCAGGTAGTCTCTGAATGAGAGGCCCCGAGTTAACAGAGGCTCCGCCCAGCGCTCTTGAGACTTTGGTCTTGGTCTAGAACTCCTAACCCGGGAGCGCCTCGAAACCGGACGTGCCAATCTTAACATAGTCACTTGCCGAAAACAGCGGACCGATCCGTCTCCAGAACCCCTTCTTGCTACTTTTCTTTTTAGGAGAGGAGGGTGGGGAATGAAGCCGCTTCTCTCCACCGCCAGAAGGAACCTCTAGGTCAGATGGACCAGCTTCGACAAGATCCTTGGACCTTCTCAGAGATATAAGTCTTAGCTGTCAGAGGGGCACCAGCCAAGGAGGAGGTCCCTTCTCTCCTTGTAAGTCGTCGGTGGTTGGAGCCGTATGAAGAGCAGCTTGCACATGGGCAGACTTGGGTTCACCCCGGTGGAATATCCTGCCGTCTGTGGCTGGCGGATCACCTCCGTGACTATGTCCATCTTGGGGAGGCTCTGTGTGGCCATTCCATCTATCAAGGCATCACAGATCCGATTCGCAGTATTCTCCTTCACAGTAGTCTCTGGTAAAATGGGTGCCTTGATTTCCTTCATCCTCCTCGACACCCTAGGGAAAACGAAGCCGACCTTGAAGCCGGATCTCCAAGCGATTTCGGACTCTTGTTTTGAGTTGTCACCATGATCAGATTGAAAAAATGAAAAAGGAGGCCCATAGAAAGTAGATATTATGACCTCCCTATGAGTGCTATACCATAAGTTTTTCATAAGGTTTGCTGAGGTAGAACTTCCTCGAAGGACGGTCGATGAACTGACCTGGGAGAATTTGTCCTGAGAATAACTCGGGCAAGGTCTTGGAGGAGCGATTAGTGTTGGTTTGCTGTGAATAATGGGTGGAGGGGGCATCTTCAGAATGCCGCGCCGACTTTGACAGTTTTTGCGATGGCGAGCTGTTGATATGAAAGTCTTTTCTGGTTTTATTTGGGTATAAGATGCTATTATAGGTCAAAATGTCTTTAATATATAGTTTGGGTTATTCCTCTTGTGTAAGATGTTCTACAGCAGGCGTCGGCAAACCCTGGCACGCGAGGCATTGATCCTTGGCACGTGAAAAGATTGTCCCTCTCCTTTAAGCAAGGACATGATCACAATAAAAAGTATATATATTAAAATTAACATTTTCTAATGATAAAATTTAATATATTTCTTTTAACGCAATATTTACCGTATCTATTGGGCATATCGACTTAGGTCTGTTGACCATATTAGATTATATACATTGGGCATTATAGTTGCTTGGCACTCAAGACCAGAAATAATAATTCTTTTTTTAATGGAATTGTCACTCAAGAACAAATGATTTGCCGACTCCTGTTCGACAGTTTTCTTTCGGTACTCGAGCAAGCTTTGTTCCTCTTGTTCGAGGTAGTGATCAGTGTAGACGAATTGAGAAATACAGGGAGGAGGGAAGTGCCACTTGATTTCTTATGTGCAGCTTTCATAGTTTTTTTTTGTTGGTTTGAAGAATATAATAGAACGGACTCTAACTAACTCATGCCCGTGTATGCTAGATTTCATTAGCGCAGATACCTGGATCCTGTATAAGTTCCTGGGAATTTAGATTCCGATAAGGCTATGAATATCCACCAGCACAATGGGCCGGTTTTAAATAGCGTACTCGGCGTGTGGGGATGTGTGCGAGGCTTTAATTAGAAGAGCCGCGGACTTCTCGCTTGGTAACATTTCGATTCATCCTGGTGGATCGTGCAGAGTGGAGGCAATCTGGTGGATCTTTATCCATGTAGAGTCCCCTTCCTTTTTTCAAACCCTACCCCACGGACCGAACGCCAACTATGGAATTTTCCCCCACCTTGGCAAATAAAAGAGGGGGTATGTAGGGGATGGAGAGTGGTGGATGCCAATATGCCGCAGCTATTACTCGGGGGTGGGGTTAAACCAGGAGCGATCTCAGAGAGCTAGCTAGCCCCTGGCCAATAATAACTAGCACAGAGCAAACCAGATATGTCGCAGCCAAGTGCTGTCGAATCAAATAATTAAAAAGAAAAGAGAGTTTGCAAAGAAAGTGAGAAATATGAGGTATTCGTAAAAAAAATAAGACGAATGAAGGGAGAGGGAGAACGCGCCGGCTTCACTGACCAATGTCACCAATGTCAGAGTTCAAGAGGCCCCAGTGAACCAAGCCTTCCCTATTGACACATACCATGATGATGTGTACAGATCGCGAATAAAACAAACAATATTTTTTTAAAAAAAGAGACGTTTGATTGCGTCTGTAAAATTAAAGGATCGATTTTTATTAAATATTGATAATAGAGAAAATTGGTGAAAGCTAAAAAGGGGAGAGTTCCGTGTATGGCAAGCAAGAAATAGAATAGACAAAGTAGGAAAAAAGAGTAAAATGATCATAAATATTGAATGAGAATGATAGAAATCCAGTGACAAGCCTCAAAGACCTTTAATATTGGGGAAAAAAGGTTCATTCAAAGCCTGTAAGAATGAGCTTCTACAGAACAGAGGGACTTTAGGATCAAGGGATGGCAAGACCATTACTGATCGATGGCATAAGAGCATAACTGACTAAAAACAACTGAGGGGGATGGGGTATGGATTCTATGGCGATGGAATCTAAATAAGCGTTACAGAGATCTCACATTGAATGATTGACAGTATAAGGATAGAATGACCGAGTTTTAGTAAATTTAGGCTAAAATCTTGGTGCGATGGAATGAACATTTTCAGCCTTAAGGGACCAACTCAGCAACAAAGAAATGATGGGAGGAGCAATTTTGGCCTTGAAGGACCAACTCAACAAAGAAATGATGGAATGAGCATTTTAAGCCTTGAAGGACCAACTCAGCAAAAGAAATGATGGAAGGAGCATTTTAAGCCCTGAGGGACCAACTCAACAACAAAGAAATGATGGAATTAGCATTTTAAGCCTTGGGGATCAACTCAGCAACAAAGGCAACACAGAAATGGTGGAATGAGCATTTTAAGCCTTGGGGGATCAACTCAGCAACAAATAAATGATGGAAGGAGCATTTTAAACCTTGGGGATCAACTCAGCAACAAAGAAATGATGGAAGGAGCATTTTAAGCCCTGAGGGACCAACTAAACAACAAAGAAATCAGCATTTTAAGCCTTGGGGATCAACTTAGCAACAAAGAAATGATGGAATGAGCATTTTAAGCCTTGAGGGAACAACTCTGCAACAAAAGATGATGGAATGAGCATTTTAAGACTTGAGGGACCAACTCAGCAACAAAGAAATGATAGAATGAGCATTTTAAGCCTTGAAGGAACAATTCAGCAACAAAGAAATGATGGAAGGAGCATTCAAAGCCTTGAGGGGGGCAAATCAGCACCAGACATTGGAAAGGGTTCGATTTTGTATTACTGTGGCTCTAGGTTCTTCATAGTCGAACCCAGCAGGACTCGGGTAGTATGCCACGAGACAAAGCAGATGCAAAAGGTCCCTCAGAGGTCTCTCAAGGAAGCAATATGGAAAGGGATTCTTAGGTGGTTGAGGACCGGGGAGGCAAAAAAATATTGCGATAGGATTTGTCTGAATGTTGGAGAGTCGAATATGAGCAGTACAAGAGTGGTGGGGAGTGGAGTATGAGCATTACAAGGGTGGTGAGGAGTGACCTGACCGAATACACGTTACCGGAATGGTTTAGTGCACAAGTTAGGCTTCGTATGGAAGAAGGTATGGAGAGGTGTTTGGGAGAGTTAGGTTTTAAGGTTAATTTGTGTGTGTGTGTGTTTGCGTGTGCGTGTTTGATAAAGTTTTGATTTGAAGAGTTGGTACAGAAAGGAGGATATATGAGGATAAAGGAGGATGTAGTTGTTTGCAGGCAGTTTTATTTATGAGGTGAAGGAGTGGGCAGGACAATCACACTGATACAGTTCTGTAAAGCAGTTGTAAGGACAAATAGTGAACCAGTGATATAAAGCAGTTGTCAGGACACTCAGTGATCCAGTAATGTAACGCAGTTGTTTGGACATTCAGTGATCCAGTGCTGTAAAGCAACGGTTTGGAAAATCAGGGATCCAGTGCTATAAAAGCAGTTGGCAGGACAATCACATTGATACAGTGCTATAAAGCAGTTAGCAGGACGATTACACTGATACAGGGCTGAAAGCAGTTGTCAGGACGATCACACTGATCAAGTGCTATAAAGCAGTTGTCAGGAGCAGTTGTCAGGAGAATCACAATGATACAGTTCTGTAAATAAGTGGTACAGAGCAGCTGGTAGGACAATCATGCTATAAAGCAGGTGTCAGGACAATCGGTGATCCAGTGATTGAAAGCAGTGGTTTGGACAATCAGTGTTCCAGTGCTACAAATTAGTTGACAGGACAATCACACCGATATAGTATTGTAAAGCAGTTGTCAGGACAATCAGTGATCCAGTTCTATAAAGCAGTTGTCAGGACAATCAGTGATCCAGTTCTATAAAGCAGTTTTCAGGACAATCAGTGATCCAGTTCTATAAAGCAGTTTTCAGGACAATCAGTGATCCAGTTCTATAAAGCAGTTGTCAGGACAATCAGTGATCCAGTTCTATAAAGCAGTTGTCAGGACAATCAGTGATTCAGTGTTTGAAAGCAGTTGTTTGGACAATCAGGGATCTAGTGCAACAAATCGGTTGTCAGGACAATCACAATGATACAGTGCTGTAAATCAGTTGTCAGGACAATCAGTGATCCAGTGCTTGAAAGCAGGTGTTTGGAAAATCAGTGTTCTAGTGCTAAAAATTAGTTGGCAGGACAATCACACTGATAGTGCTGTAACGCAGTTGTCTGGACAATCTCACTGAAAGTGCTGTAAAGCAGTTGTCTGGACATTCAGTGATCCAGTGCTACAAAGCAGTTGGCAGGACAATCAAACTGATACAGTGCTGTAAATGAGTTATCGGGACAATCGGTGATCCAGTGCTATACATCAGTTGCCAGGACAATCATTGATCCAATGCTGTAAAGCAGTTTTTGGACAATGTGATCCAGTGCTACAAATCAGTTATCAGGACAATCACAATGATAGAGTGGTGTAAATCAGTTGTCATGACAATCAGTGATCCAGTGCTTGAAAGCAGGTGTTTGGACAATCAGTGTTCCAGTGCTAAAAATTAGTTGGAAGAACAATCACACTGATAGTGCTGTAAAGCAGTTGTCTGGACAATCACAGTGAAAGTGCTGTAAAGCAGTTATTTCGACATTTAGTGATCCAGTGCTACAAAGCAGTTGGCAGGACAATCAAACTGATACAGTGATGTAAAGCAGTTGTTAGGACAATCAGTGATCCAGTGCTGGAAATCAGTTGTCAGGACAATCAGTTATGCAGTGGTAGAAAGCAGTTGTTTGGACAATCAGTGATCCAGTACTACAAAGAAGTCGGCAAGACAATCAGTGATCCAGTGCTATAAAGCAGATGTCAGGAGAATCAGTGATCCAGTGCTATAAAGCAGATGTCAGGACAATCAGTGATCGAGTGCCGGAAAGCAGTTGTTTGGACAATCAGGCAGCCAATGCTACAAGGCAGTTGGCAGGACAATCACACTGCTAGTGCTGTAAAGCAGTTGTCAGGAAAATCACTGATCCAATGTTTGAAAGTTGTTTCGACATTCACTGATCCAGTACTACAAACCATTGTCAGGACAATCAGTGAACCAGTGATATAAAGCAGTTGTCAGGACAATCAGTGATTGAGTGCTACAAAGCAGTCAGGACAATCACACTGATACAGTGAGGTAAAGCAGTTGTCAGGACAATCAGTGATTCAGTGTTTGAAAGTAGTTGTTTGGACAATCAGTGATCCAGTGCTACAAAGCAGTTG
Source organism: Ceratothoa steindachneri (assembly GCA_963969495.1). Taxonomy (NCBI): domain Eukaryota; kingdom Metazoa; phylum Arthropoda; class Malacostraca; order Isopoda; family Cymothoidae; genus Ceratothoa; species Ceratothoa steindachneri. The sequence continues at coordinate 112,146,159 of OZ018327.1, read as the reverse complement.
GCAGGACAATCACACCGATACAGTGATGTAAACCAGTTGTCAGAGAAATCAGTGATCCACTGCTATAAAGTAGTCAGGACAATCAGTGATCCAGTGCTGGAAGGCAGTTGTTTGGACAATCAGTGATCAACTGCTACAAAACAGTCAGCAGGACAATCACACTGAGTGCTATAAGGTAGTTGTCAGGACAATCACGGATCCAGTGCTGGGAAGCAGTTATCAGGTCAATCAGTACTCCAATGCTACAAAGCATTTGACAGGACAAGCACACTGATAGTGCTGTAAAACAGTTTCCAGGACAATCACACTGATACAGTGCTGTAAAGCAGTTGTCAGGACAATCAGTGATCCAGTGCTGGAAATCAGTTGTTGGGACAATCAGTGATCCAGAACTACAAAGCAGTTAGCAGAAAAATCACACTGATATAGTGCTGCAAAGCAGTTGTCAGGACAAACAGTGATCCAGTGCTATAAAGCAGTTGTCAGGACAATCAGTGATCCAGTGCCGGAAAGCAGTTGTTTAGACAATCAGTCATCCAATGCAACAAGGCAGTTGGCAGGACACGCACACTTCTAGTGGTGTAAAGCAGTTGTCAGGACAATCACTGATCCAGTGCTTGAAAGCATTTGTTTCGACATTCACTGATTCAGTGCTACAAATCAGTTGTCAGGACAGTGAGTGAACCAGTGCTATAAAGCAGTTTTCAGGACATTCAGTGATCCTTTGCTGGAAAGCAGTTGTCAGGACAATCAGTGATCCAGTGCTATAAAATAGTTGTCAGGACAATCAGTGATTCAGTGCCGGAAAGCAGTTGTTTGGACAATCAGTCAGTTAATGCTACAAGGCAGTTGGCAGGACAAGCACACTGCTAGTGCTGTAAAGCAGTTGTTTCGACATTTAGTGATCAAGTGCTACAAATCAGTTGTCAGGACAATCACACTGATACAGTGCTGTAAAGCAGTTGTCAGGACAATCAGTGATCCAGTGCCGGAAATCAGTTATTTGGACACTCAGTGATCCAGTGCTACAAAGCAGTCGGCAGGACAATCACACTGATACAGTGCTGTAAAACAGTTGTCACGATAATCAGAGTGATCTAGTGCTGTAAACAATTAAGACCAGATGGTGCACAGTTCCTGCGAGGTCACGGCAGTCTTGCAAAGATTGCGGGAGTGATAAGATGAAAGTAATAGACCTAAATTCTGAAGAGAAGAGTGCCATCTTCTGAAAACTTTATATTCGTCACCCCCTTCTCCCCCCCTCAAAAAAATCGTGGGTTTAACGGTTGAAAGGTGAAAAATGTTCTTTGGTAGTCACCTGGAAGTGCTACAGTGTGTTGACCACGCAGGGAAGGAATATTGATTCATGATGTATGAATTATCAAGGCTCGAATGGAATGAGTACGTAACCCAAGTCTATTATAATAGATATTGGTTCTTTCAGTCCAGCCCCCCCCCCCCATAACCACCCCGCCAATGTCCTCACTCCAATCGTGCACTTTTGTTCAATCATATCAAAATTGTAGTTTAAATCTCATTAATTTGTCTCCGCACAAAACTATTTTCTGGCAGATAACCAAAAACGTCTTTAGCAACTATTTTCCCTAATTCTTCACAACTTGCTTTTTAATATTTTGTGGGTTGCCACGGGTGCCGTCAAAAAGGGTGAACTCGATTTGTGAATCTTTTCTGCGAATATATTATTTACTATTCATACAAATATACTCATCCCTAAGGGTTTATCAATATTCTATATTAAAAATCAGATTTATTCTTAGCGAGGGGTTTCATTCTTGTAACCAAAGGCATTCCATACTCTCATTTCCTCCATTTACATTAAAGTTCTTGTCATTAATATATAAAAAAATATTCTCTTCATTCGGGAAGTATACAATTACGTAGCGTATATGTAGCATATTAATGAAATCTGCCGGTAGAGTTTTTCTAAACTAGCTTCGTTATCTACCATTATCATTTATTGCATGGGAATCCTGTGACTACCACCGAAATTCTCTATCCAATCGGGAGAAACAAATTATTCCTCACGTTTGTACATTTATGTATCACTTGTATCCAGTTTTAAGAATCGCTGAAGCGTTGCTCTTCAACACCAAGAACGGAGCTTTGAGATAAAAATCAGCGTCAACTCAGTCACGAAATTATCAAGACAATTCCTAAACAGTTTTATTTCTATAATTGGATAAGGATACTTGTGTAGTCAACGAAACCATTTTACTCGGTGGAGAAACAATGGACACAAAAAGGCTCTAAGTATGAGAAGGATAGTAGAGGCTGCAATAGCTAGGTAGTGAAGACCGATGGCCAGATTATAAACGTCTAGGAATAAGTTCAGACGAAGAGCGCAAACCATAAGCATCCATGTAGGGAAGAAACTGAACAATACCACTTAACCAGTACGATAAAGTTGGTTTCCAGATAACCGATCGTGGAATATTTAAATTCATTAATCTAGCCCCTAACCACCTAATACTATTTCCTATAAAACCTTAAAACGACAATATATAAGTAATCACAAGTGAATAATAGAAAGGTAAGAATAACGAGGACATTTAATAAAAAAGGAAACTCCACCGGATAGTTTTAGAAAAGAAATCCAAGAAAGTGAAGTCTGGAGCAATCAAAGTGCTAGAAAGCTAGAAATGTTGGTACATAATTTTCCTGAACCTCTTCTCGTTTAGGAACGTAGGCTCTTTACTATAGGGGAAAGGAGTGTATAGTAGCCAAGATGGTCAAAGGTGGTTGTAATTGTGTTATGGAACGAGTCTTGTGGCTGCGTTGTAGCAGCAGTTCGCCAACCTGCCTTTATCCGGGAAGATCCCGTCCGGATAATGAAATATAAATAAAGGTCAGTATGACAATCGCTGGTGAGCTCGAGGGCACCAGGGGCCGGTCCTCTTTGGAGAGTGGTGTCAGGAAGTCTGTTTTTGACACCAAGCAGTGTTCAGGTGGAACCTTAGTCACTCCGGGGAGTAGGGGCCTGTTCCGCGTCAGAAGTATGCGGATACAGATACCCATCGGCATGATTCGTTGGAACAGTGTGTGTGGCGTTATGCTGTGAAGGTGGGGAAAAGAAAGAAGTGTTGTAATTGGCTATGCGTGTGATGAAAAGTCTAAGATCTACCCAGCCGAGTATAGGGTTGAGTAGAGCGCCTCCACCAATTGGTAGTCAGATCTCGCTGTGCGGAAGGACACGAAAGTAGAATGAGGGCCTCGGGAGGTCTGGAAGAAAGGCGAAAGCAAGAACTAAAGTGAAGAAGTCTTGAGTATTGTAATCAAGGTGTATAAGAAGGATAACAAATTAATAAGGGATGAACAAGGTTAAAATAGAGCAGGTGTTGAGGTGGGAGTGGATACTTATGATCGTGTAGATAGGGACACATTATGACAAGTCCTAAAAATGTATTGGGTGAGCGGTAAACGTTGGGGAAAATGTAAATATGGTGGAAGTAAGAAGTGTGTTTGGGTGAAAGATGGACGGAGTGAATGCGTAATATACGTCAGGGGATATCTATATGGGTGGAGTAGTGAAAGAAGTATAAATGGGAATGAAAAAAAAAGAGAGATTGGTAATGAGTGGCGAGGGGTGGGTTCTGAATATGCTGATGTCCTGGTGTGAATCAGTGGCTGAGTGCGAAAGGGATTCGGATATGTCGAGCGACGCCTTTGACAGAGTGCGTCAGAATGGGACTAAAAGTAAATTCAGAAAAGAGTAAGGTAATGGTGTGAGATGTTGGTGTGGTGTTACCTATGAACAAGTGCGAAGTATCTATGATGTGCCACTGTGGATTAGTTGAGATTAAGCAGATTGAAATGGGACCAAGGAGCTGTATGAGAGTATGATTGCGTTAACGTATTTTATGTAAGACTTTTATGAAATGAAATAACTTGAGTGAGAGCTGTGCACATGGACAACTTGAGTGATGCTTGGCGTGTGGAAGGTGGATGGAGTAAGGAAACGAACGGGTTAGAAATTTATACGATGTAAAGAAGCGTGTGAACAAAAGATGTGTGCGTTCGGAAGTGTGTTGTGAAGAGAATATACGAGAGCGAGTGTCGGTGTGTGAAAAATGGTTGGAAGAGCGATTAAAACGTAGGTCGATTGTGTGAGTGTGTGTTTGAGAAAGGCCTGACGGAGGAGCAAGTGGGTGGATGATATTGTCTACAAGAGAAGAGCACCCTATCGCTACAGAGGCCATTCGGCGTGGACAAGATGATGGGTGGCTTTGTGGTTGATAGGCGGCGTGTGGTTTTAATGGCACTGATACGCGCCAACCTGACTTTGTACGTAAATAGGAGCCATCCGTTTACATCTAGGCCTGTATTAAAGTTATGCGAAAGAAGGATTTGATTAAACTCTCGAAATGAAAGGATGTGCATACTTACAGTGCAGCGATCTTTCTCAACAGTTACAGGCTCTTCTGGGTGTTTGAAAGAGGCCTTCGGTTGTTCATCCCCTTTGGTAACGCTCGTCGGAGGGAAACTCGCCAGCTTCCTAATATTAATTAAAAGAAAAGTGAGAAGATGATAATTAAAGGCTTCAGAAAGCGAATGGAAGTTGAAAAAATAGGCCCATATTATGAATTTGTTACGAGTCGGACCAGGGCTACCACTTTAGTTACTTTCGTAGCTTTTTTTTTACCTTTTTAAGATTCTGAAGTTGTGAAAATTTGAAGTTTAACTTTTTAAAGCATTGTATACTGAAAATAGAAAAATTAAGCAATGATACTCTTTAGGAGAAAACGTTTGTTGCGTTGGCCAAAAATCTTGTGGCAGCCCTGATCAGTATCCGTTCAAGAAAAGTTAAATTAGATGAAAAATCCTATAGAAAAGGTGTGCATGGTGTACGCTAGGTGCGACCAAATCCACTCTTGTTATATACACATAATTAAACTAATTGATTAGGCAACAAACCCATTACAAAGTATGGTTAATACCCGCTAATGTGTACGTTTTATACTATTAAAAGTATTTCTATGCAAAATATTAACATGCTTATGTAGTAAAAAATTCAAAACTTTAAGTCTGAACTCGCAAATCCATAACCATTTATTGATACCCATTTAAAAGCAACAATACTTCCAGTAACATTTTTAACGTGCAAAGTTTACTTACTCACACAAAGCAGAAAATATATACCATATTGTATGCATGTCTGTACATGGTATGTGTACCTATCAACTCCTGCTTAACCCAGGCGAAAAGTGGAAAAAATAATCTGTGGTGCAAACAAATTCAATAGCAGTGCTTGAAAAACTAGAAATATAACGAAGCTCCATCACCGATACATAGGAAAACCCTAGTTCTTTCAGATAAAACAAAAAGGAGCTAAAAGCTCAACCCAGAGAGAACTGGTTAACTACTAGTAAAATCTAACGCTAGTAAATCGGTGAAACCGATCAAAACTGTCCAGTGATAGTTCAACCCATCAGATCAGAGCGTGAAATCCATGTTACTAAATATTTTAGTACGTTTTGTATGAAATTATAAGAAGCCATATAAATGGTGTATCTGATTAAAGTTTTCAACGCAACACACATTCACCTAGATTCTGTCTGGCGAAGGTTTGGCTCCTGGCAGATGACGTTTCCAGTTGCCGCTTGCATCGTCACTTCCTGAGATTTACCGTTAAATGTGGACTTTGCTTCAGCTGCTTTAGTGACCTGGGGGATTTTGTCAGGTTGGGGCTTTTCCATAGATGGTTGTTTGGGGGCTTTAGCTTTTGTTTTAGGGATCGCAGGAGGCGGTTCTTGAAGCGGAGACGCACTCCATTTAGGCTTTTTGTCCTCAACCGATGGTTTGGACACTTCTTGAGGTTTAACATTCTGGGGCAACTTAGAAGCAGCCTCGGGTGTTGCAGCAGATGTTGAAACTGGCGTCGTCGATTCTACATCGTTCGTTGGTGATTTCGTTGAATTCGGAGAATCGGACGTAGGTAACGAAGTCTGTCGTTCTGGTGGGCGATAGTTATAAGACTTCCTTACCGGCCCAATTGGTTGGGTTGCCTTTTCGAGTAATTTTTCGAAGTGCCCGCTAACGCGCCGTATGCCTTGCTTCTTAGTTGATTGTCCGTCGGAATTCTCTTCAGCACCTCCATCGGACCTCTTCGAAGATCCAAAGAATCTGTAGAGTGCCAGTAGAGTTTTCATGGAAACAAACTACATTATGGAACACAACATTTCATATAAAATATCAGTATTAGATTTTATGGGAAAGGCTTTTAAACGGTGTCAAAAGAACCCCCCCCCCCCAGAAATCTCTACTAAACTTAGTTGAAAAAAGGGATCTAGTTTTTCATGGAATTTTGTTAGTATTTTGGAATGGGGATGAGAAAATATGGTAATTGTGTAGAGTATGGCCGGATCAGCCGAGTCTTAACTTATTTGGGGCTATTTTTCCTAGCTACTTTTTTCTGAGCTGAAATTTATGTGGACGAAATTTATAGCGATTTCTGATTATATACTGGGGAACACAGCCCCCCCTGTGCCCCCTAGACGCCCCCCAAAAATGATTGAAATCTCAGGATCATCGTAGGCCCATCCCCCCGGCGAGCAGTCTCAAACAACGAGCCGACCCTCAAAATAAGCTAGAATCGCATCCGCCCATACTCGCAACATTTACCAAAAATATAATCAATATAGGGTAAAAAGAAATTCATGCAGTCACTCACTTTAAAGTTACAAGTAGGCCTACAATAGGCAAGGCAGCCCATGCCAAATATTCTAAGAGTATTGCCACAATAGATAACATTGCCTAGTATTAGGAAATAGGGTATTTAAACTACAAAAATAACACACTTGGTATTATAAGTCTGAAATAAACATTAGAAATAGCAGTGCTCAATACACTGTAATTCGAAAATTAAATTCAAAATAGGGAGTTTCTATTTATTAATAGGGTCAATGTGAAAGTATTAGCGATTTTATTTTAGGCATTAGCGATTAAAACCGGCAAAATAATTAAACACCGCACGAAATTTAAAATAGGTTTGAGGCTTCGGATGCACTAACTCCTTATACACACTTCGGCATGGCTAATCCTAATTGCTATGCACAGTTTCTCTCTTCTTCACTCAAGACGCAAAGCCTTAATAACCGAGGAGCAAAAATAACAAAGAGAGGTTCCAAATTTAAAGCCTCAAAGTAATGCACTATAGAACATCTTGGGAAGAATTCCATCAACTTGTCGCCAAACAGAAACTGAACTGTCTGCCCTAACTTCTTTCACTCCGCCCAATTTTCCCCACGCTTAGGGTTAACCCCCCCCCCCCCTCCCCCTCTCACCTCCCCTCTCTCTCAGCCCGAGTCAGACAGCGAGATATGTGTAGGGGATGAGAGGCGCCTTACCCTTCCCCATGTCCTACCCAATACCCGTCCCCGTGCCCGGTCACTATCGATTCACCCTATTTACAAATAAAGAATTTAGTCGTTTATAACTTTTTTTGGCGGGGGGGGGAGGGTGAACGAATATGTGCGAGTTGTTTTCATGGCAACTGATTATTGTATCGGCGAGAAATTATTCTTTTTATCTGTGGACAGATAATGTCAGAGTAGAGAAAACGACCAACTTAAACTCATTTGAAAGGTTAATTTTAGACGCAATGCTCCGGGTACGGAGACATTTTTCAGAGAAATTACTAAGTACCGCCCAAGTTGAGTCTAAGTACAATTAAAGATATTTGACCAACTCATGAAATTTCATACTCAAACGACTGGATACACGTATCACACGTACACGAGTAGGTGTACATACCAGTTGATAAATGACTGTGGATTACTCAAATACACACAACTCTTGGCCTACGGAATCGCTCAGCTTCAATCCCCCCTAATGACCCCAAACCCGGTATTTATTCTAACACTTCTTGGCACATTTGTAAAGCGCATTTAAATGTTTGAAGCTGATTTTATACAACATTCATTATCCAAGGAATCAAAAGGATTACATTCTATCGCATCTTACCATCTCATATTCGAATATATATATATATATATATATATATATATATATATATATATATATATATATATATATATATATATATATATATATATTCTAACACTTATATATATATATATATATATATATATATATATATATATATATATATATATATATATATATATATATATATCTCAAAGTAGCGCGAGAAAATGATGAAAATGAATCCATTAAACCACATTGAAAGAGAAAACGGAATAATTTTTCCTTGCAGTAATATTTTTATTACCTTTTTTCGAAAAAATCCGTACAGGAAAGCGATTCGAACTAGGCCCACTGAGGCAGCGAGCACCGCTTTGATCACAGTTAAAAAAAAGTATGCCGTTAGTACACTATGATACGCAGAGAACCAGAATAAAAATATTACTGCAAGGAAAAATTATTCCGTTTTCTCTTTCAATGTGGTTTAATATATATATATATATATATATATATATATATATATATATATATATATATATATATATATATATGGGAAATATAACGAAAGTTAGCGCGCGATAACTATATGAATAAGTACCATGGAAGGAAACTGAATAAAAGACGGATTGGAGTTAGTAATTTCGTCTATTAAACATTTTCAAACTCACAATGGGACTCTAAACTAAATTTCCCACCTTTCAAAATATCACGTTGCTAAAATATAGTTATAGAAGAAGATATATAAAAATAAATTTTCTGAACTTCACCATTTGTAATTCTTTAGGTTTTAAAAAATTCACAAAATTTCGATACTTATAAAAATCATGAGTCATAACCAAACAAAGATGAAATTATTATTCAAATACTCAAAAAAACCCTTTCTTAAATCATAGTTAGTGATGATATATATATATATATATATATATATATATATATATATATATATATATATATATATATATATATATATATATATATATATATATATATATATATCATCAAATGGATTATTTTGGGGAGGTTTTGTGTGTTATTGTATAATAATGCATGCGTGCATATGTGATGAGTGTTAAAGTGGAAAACAACTTCCCTCGAGCGAGTAAGAAATCGGCTCTTTCATTGTTTGCTTAAGACCGAAAGAGTACACAGAACGCGGGCGGACAATTGCCATCGTCATAGCGATAGAAGGGAGAGCCAACGCCCTTGCCGGAATGGGGAATCCAAAGCGTGCTAATAACAAACACTACTGAACGAGATGACGCAGCTAATTTCTTTGTGACCACTGCCCAGGACCATGGCTGCCAGAATGAATCGGGATACTTTTGGCTAATAATAATGAATTCAACAATATTCCAGTGACACTGAAGCCTACCTTGTTGCCTGAATCACCCCTGGGTGAGCTAAATATGATGACAATCCAGTCGTATTGCATGAACGAATGCGTACGTGTGCGCAATAGCGAGTATGTAGTATTGGAAGTGCGCCAAAATTAAGAACAAACCAAGGACAGATAAATTGCACCGGGAATGTATCATTTAGTTCTTCTCCCCTCGTTAATTACTATAGGAAGGGTGCGACGGCTCTGAGCAGGGGTGGGTGAACCTGAAGGAGGATGCCAATTAGGTCCCCATCCCTGGCGCCAAATGACACGGAGGGGAGGTAAAGAAAATGAACTGATAAGGCAAGTATTCGTAGTTGATTTGTGCACACGCGCAAGTCTCATTGAGGTCTAGAGGGGACACACACGACTCGCACTTTGCAGTGCTCCGCCGTGGGCTATTTTTATACATGCACGAGGGGAACCACGGCAACATTTATTTATAAGTCTACACCATAAGAATTGACACGATTAGTACAATAGCTCTTATGCTGTTCTACTTAAATAACTAAGGTAAAAAAATCAAGTTGTTTAATTTAATCGGTAAAATAAGTGTAAAACAAAGGGGAAATTAATAAACTTTCGTTTTAATAGATAGGATTTTCTTTACATTAGATAGGCTTCCAATATGACATACTTTTATTTTAGCATCAAAGAAAATGAAAAATATGGCATTCTAAAATAAAATAATAGCAAATAAGTTTAAAGGTCTATAAAGTTTGTAAAATTCGTTGATTTATTGCGTTTTCAATCCTAAGCAAGAAAGGACACAAAGATCAGAGCCCTTATTGGTGGGCGCGATGGGCCTACCCCCATGAAGTAGATATATCTCACAGCATGACAAGATTAGCCAATCAGAACACCGTTGTCTTTCCCCTGCCGTCTTCTCAGCACAACCCACAAACACTATTCTCCTATATTCCGGACGCGCAACGGATTCCTCACCGCCAATGGTGACGAAGGCCAACCACCCGTTGGTGCCAAAACCACAAATACACCCCCCTCCCCGCCTAAACGAGGACCGGTTTCTGCTTCCCACGGGCTCACTAGTGAATGTCACTTTGATCATTATGTTGGTTTCATTAATCGGTAGGACGGATCAAGATAGGAATGGCGTTACCTACCTGCATTCATTAAGATCACGCAGCCCGAATTAAACCCTCCCTTAACACCCTGTGAGCCCTCCCAACAGGGACTTAGTACAGCTCTGGCAAACTTAATCTAGCCCCTATCACTATATGAGCGCCCCCGTAACCCCTTAACACCTATCGGGCCCTCCCATACGATCTCCTAACTCTCTAACACCAATCGAAACCTCCTATAACACCCATATCCCTCCTAAATCAGACTGTGGGCACTCCTATTATCCCGCAATACCCATTAAGCCTCCCTATGATTCCCGTTGATTCTTCTCGTATCACCCAAGGATTCCTCTCCTATGACCAATTGAGCACCCCAGTATCACTCAATGCGCCCTCCCGCATCACCCCCATGTGTCCTCCCGTATCATCCCATGCATCCTCCTGTATCACTCAATGAGTCCTCCCGCATCACCCCATGTGTCCTCCCGTATCACCCCATGCGTCCTCCCGCATCACCCCATGCGTCCTCCTGTATCACGCAATGCGTCCTCCCGTATCACCCAATACGTCCTCCCGTAGCGTTCAATGAGCACCCCATAATACCCATTAAGGCCATTCTTGAACGCCCATTGATCCCCTCGTGGACCAAGCACTGTTTTGGACGGTTGGCGCCCCTCCTTGACCTCTCATTGCATCCTCCCTGAACATCCGTCGAGCCCTCCCTTAACGCTCTTCGTGCCCTTCCTGAACACTCCTTGTACCCTTTCCTATACCGGCCCTCCACCTCAGTTTCCTGCTTTCCTCTCCCACTCTCCATCCCCCTGACGCGCTAGGGGAAGCCAAGCGACCTCTGGAGGCTTGTGTACCCCCTCGGCCCCCAACACCGCAGTTGTTCCCTACCCAACCCCGGTTCCACTGCCTGTAAAAGGAAGATCTTCTGCAATAAATCTTCCATCCATCATCACTTTCTTTAAAATATCTCCTTAAAACTTTAGGCGGGAGATGCCCTCGTTGGTTTTAGCTACAAATGAAATGAGAAAAAAAAATCAATTACTTTACACATTCGTGATTTGTGTTAACAAACAGGTCACGCAAGGAATCCTGTGAAAGTGTGGTTGGTCCTCATCCTGTAATGGGTCTCCGTCACACAGTGCTTGGAATGATGATTGCTTGACCTTGACCTTGGAGCGAAATGAAAGCCATAAAATTTCATTTTAATTCTCATTATAACGATTTGGTATATGGGAACAATTATGGAAGAAGAGGAATGAGAATGATGGGGAGGAATATAGAAGAAAGATGATAAATTTCAAAAGAAAGATGGGGAAATGGGAAGAAAGATGAGGAGAAAGATGGGGAGAAATATGGGAAGAAAGATGTGGTAGGAAAGATGCAGGGGGCAAGATGGGAATGAAGCTTGGAAACCTACTCGTAGCTGAGAAGTTATGGTTGTTCTCGAGAACCAGAAGAGAAATTGACCAATTGATCATCGAGATGAAAATTTTACCACTCCAAATATAAGTTATTGTTCACTAAGCAACAAAAGAAGTGAGGGGGGAGTAGAAAAAAAAACAAATCAATAAAAAAAAAATTAAAGAGTATATAAAATTAAATGCTGCAAATGTTAACGATAAAACCCTCATAACACCTTAAGTCATAGGGGGTCGAAGGGTTCATTTATAAGTTTAAGAAATAAATACAAAGAACATACGAGGGGCGGTCAATAAGTTTTGCAATTCGGATATAAGGAAACGAGATATGAGGAAAAGTGTATTATTATTTTTCAATATAACTACCCTCGACTTCAATGCACTTGCGCCACTTGTCCCTGAGGCTTTGAATTCCCGACAACCAGGAATCTCCCTACTTCTGTTCAATCCACTCCTGGACGGCGAGCTGGACACCTTCATTGTCCCCAAACCGGCGTCCACGCAGTGTAGCCTTAAGCTGGCGGAATAAAAAGTAGTCGCTAAGGGCCAGATCTTGACTGTATGGAGGATGGTTGAGTTCCTCGAATCCGCATTCGCGCAGGGCAGCTTGTGCAACTCTGGCCTTGCAGACTTTGATGACGTTGAAGTCGATCATGGGGCGTGAGGTTTCTAGGGACCAAACGGGCAGAGACCTTGGTCATGGCCAAATTGTCGTTGATGATGTTGATAACACTTCCATGTGATATTCCAAATTCTCGCTCGATTTCTTCGACCTTCACCCGTCGACTTTCGAGGACCATCCTCTCCACACGGGTGACATTGTACTCGTTGGTCACGTCTGACGGGCGTCCTGGACGGGGGTCATCTTCAAGGGACTCACGACAATGGCGGAACTCCTTATTCCAGCAAGCAACGGTTGCATAGGGAGGGGCGGTGTCGCTGTACACTGCAACCATGCGTTCATGCATCTCTTTTGCATTCTTGCCTTTCTTGGTCAAAAATTTTATCACTGCGTGGTGCTCAACCTTTTCCTTCTGCGATAAGCTACTGCTTCTTAAATTGACGAGGCAGGAGCGTGCGGATGCAGGCCCTGACTTGTCATAACGTGTCCTAACACCCCCACAAACAGCCATCCCCTTTCCTCTGTTTTACCCTACTGATTCGCAAAACTTATTGATCACCCCTCGTAGATACCAATAAATACAAATGGGAACCCCTTTGTAGGCGGAAAAAAAGAGGGGGAAATAGGATGGATAAAAGGTTCTGAATGACAAGGAAGAACCAGAGCAAGTTCTATTAACTCCTAATATTGATATCGAAAGAATGAAATTTTGAGTCTACCAATTTAAAACCTCTGAGAACCTATTTAGTTTTTCTTCTCAAAAGTGAAAGCAGCGTCTTCGTTGGCGTCCGCCATAAAAGACCAGTAATTTTTTTCAAAAATCCTAAAGGTTTAAGGTATTTTAAGATGGTCATAAAAAATACGATGATTTAATCATCTGATAAACATCTAAAAAGTCTGGGTTTATATAGATAAATGATGACACAAAGCAATGACAGATGCGAAATAATTCTAGTTGGTGTTTCACCTTAAAATGACTACCTCATCGGGGATATATGGTTTAGACAGTCCATTAAACCCGTGTATCTTAACCAAACTTGATTGTTGTTTTTTTTTAAGTAAAAGAAAACTTTCCTGAAATTTTGGTTTCAATCCAATTGCAATGGCGATTAAAATATCCAAAGAAACTGGCAATTTTACTCAAGTCAAAGCTAAACGTTAAATCATAGCTTAGCCACACACATGTACTGCTAACTTTCTTCGCCTTAATGTTTAAGTTTTGATTTCCACTAAATGGGCAGCTGGCTTGAAATTTTATTGCAATTTCTCAAGGTTAAACTAATTCAAAATTTCAAATACCACAGAGAGCTAACCTAGTAGTTAATTTGTGTTCGCAAAGTATGTTTTAAAACTGATTAAAACTGAATACACATTCAAATAATAAACAACAGTCAACCTTCCTTGGTCTTAATACAAATTGTAGTTTAAGTCTAATCACAATACCTTCATTAGCGGGATGACTAACTTGAGCCTCGAAGTGTATGGAGCATCCACGATACAACCACAAAAGGAAAATCTAAAATATTTTGTCCACGAAATTACGCTTTATAATCAGAAAAATTAACCATATTTTTTATGAGTATAAATTAAAACTATTGCTATTTTTCATTTAAAGAATACATTAAAAGTTGAAAAACAAAACAGAAGTAAAGTATTAACAGAACTATAGACAATAATAATTATAAAAAAAAAGATGGATTGGAAAGTGTCAGGGAAGGTTGTAAACAAAAATTTATCCCCCCGAAAAAAACGAAGGAAAAGTTGCAAAACATCATCTGCAAATTTTGATTCTCCTTTGTCGTGGTATAAACAGCTTGCATAATTCATTAGAGGCGTTCGCTTAAAGGGCATTACTCTGTATTTAAATTAAATATAAATCATTCTTATAAAAGGAGTATTTACCTACATAAGTGAATTCATTAGGCCCTCACAATGATACATAATAAACAGAGTGGGGTGTATTCATACGACAGAAGATGTGCTAAAGGGATGAAAGTGTTCAAAACGAAAAAAATCTACAGATCGTAAGGCTCCGCTAGGCTCTTACTCCACAGTACTTTAGATATTCATAAATGCGGGAAGGGCGGGGCAACAGAAGAGGCTAATATCACAACCAATGGTAGGAATGGCCTATTAAACTCGGATCGCACTTTCAGGCCACAAGTAATGAATTTCCACAATTGGGGACAATTCGTTAGAAAATGGAACCTGAGAAATCCATAGGAGAAAAAAAACACGGTAGAGAAAGATGGGCAATGGAAAACAGAACAAAATGAATTTGGGAAACATAAATAGCGGAAAAGACTGGAGATGATAGAAACTACTATAACAAACTTCCTCACCCATGAATACTGGGGACATCGGAGAAAATGTCAAAATTTCGAATAATAAATTCATCAAAAAGAACTTCAAAACTATGAACTTTAATCTCCTTTGGGAGTTATGTTGTGTGAATGTAAACAAAAATGAAAAACAAAACGGTAATAAATTGAAAAGAAAGCCTAGCCTACGCGTATGCTAAGAACTGCGTAGCGGCTAGCTTACACAAGTCAGGGGGGAGGGGGTATCAGATAATACTTTATATACAATCCTGTATATTCTCAGACTTAGAATTGGGTTGTAACAGTGGAAGGTGACTTCATCTTAATAAAAAAAAATCCATAATGCTTGAGAAAATTAGAATAAAGATGATAATAAGAATAAAAAGTGTTAAAAGTGGCACGAGGTGTCATCGTACACATGCCATCATTACCAGATTTGTTTTCAAGACATTTGAATCCCCCCCCCTCCCGCACCTCTGCAAATTGTTTGTTGAAAAGGTTTGCTAAAGTTCCTTTACAGACTTTTATTTTTCACTTCTATTTTCTTTATTGGAAGTTTTGGTCCTCAGTTTTTTTATTCCTTCTCACTAAATTATAATCATTGAAACCCTCAAATTATAATAATTAAAGCCCTGAAAGAAAAGATGTCTGTATGTCTGTCTCGTAACACCCTTTGAGCCCTCCGCAGACAAAGCACTTTTTTGGCGGAGAAAGTAGCTTAGGCCGTCATTGAAAAGCCATTGGACACTTTATGAACATCCATTGACTCCTTCCTAAAAACCCAGTGAGCTATCCTTGAACACCCATTAACCCCTGGCTCAAGGTACTGTTTTGACGGATAAGATGCAACGAGCAGTGCCAATCGCAGTGTTCGGCCTTCCTTCACACCCAATGAACCTCATGAACATCCATTTAACCCTTCCTGAACACCCATTGAGCCTTCACTTAACATTCTCTGCCTCCTTCCTGGACACTCCTTGAGCCATCCTAAACCTGGCGTGAACCTCCTTTGTACCCTCACCAGACCTTACTCGCATCGCCTTAGACATTTCGCCTCAGTCTCCTCCTCTCCTCTTCCTTCATCCTGTTCATTCATATTAACCCATCTGGCTGCGTGGGACGCACAACTTAGCGTCAATCGGTCACGTAACCACCTACCAATAAAAGGTCTGTCACTCGGTTTCCCTACCTAACGAGATCAGTCAGTTAAGGTGAAATAAAAATCATCTTCATAAAGTAATCGACTACTAAAATTAGTTTCTGTCTCAGTGTGGTCCCGAAATCGCTTGTGATCTATCACAAGTATGAATGGCGTAATTATCACGCTGATGCCTGATAGTAGGCTTGTCCTATGTGGCAACTAGAGACACAGGTTGGTTAGGTCTATTGAAAGAACAAAAGCGCCACATTATTAACGCAGGGAAATAGTATATTTCGAAGAAACAAGTTTAAGTGACGAAATCTATTATGAAATGAATTAAAGTTTACGTTAATTAATTGACATGCCTGGCTTTGCCAGATCCTGCGACAACATTTTTTATAAACTTTTTTTCACTTTCTGAGCTCGAATGTATAGAGGAAGTTATTTTATTGGGGGATTTTTATCTTACTGAAAATACTCTATATCGTACTGGCCATTAAAATAGTTAGCGTAATTCGACCTATCACGGCCTCAATTAAACCAAGCCCATTGATAATTGCAGTAAATATATTTGTTGTGTGTGAGAGCATTATTACATGCACATATGTGTGCAGTGAACGCTAAAATATAGTATATACATACTTGTCAAGAGACTATCATATATTTTATGGTATACCTTCATTTTAGTAAGAATCATTCCGAACAAAGAAAACGAATAAGGCGACGTTTTATAACATAGACTTCGTTATTTTTCTCACATTTCTTTATAGTCGGATATTAAAAAAAAAAAAAACAATTGCAAATTTAAGCCCGAATGGGGCAAATAAATTATTATCTCATAAATAAAATATATTTCACTCTCATTTTAAAATACTTAATAAAACTTAGGTAAATTTGTAGATTAGCGGCCCGGCCGAAAAAAAATTGTGTGTAAATATTATCGTTCATTCGTGTCGGAATATTCATGCGCGTTTGAGTCCTTTTCGAATTATTATTCTATAAACAATTAGGATTATATACTGGGTGGCTGTGCCCCCCAGACCCCCCCCCCCCAATTTAATGAAACTCAGGATCATCGTAGTGTAGTCCGCCCATTGTGTTTACCCCCACACGAGCCGTCAACTTAAATGTACTTCAAAAACGTGAAACATTTTGGAACACGGACGAAACAGTACGTCCCATCGTTCGCGCCGATAATCTACATATTTACCAAAACTTCTATTATTGCATGTCATAGATAGTCCACCCATTACATGTTTTTATAAAAGTTCAATATTGCAGTGCAATAAAATGAAAGCAGTGGAGCTGATAAGGGTTTTTACTTTTGTACCTGACCTCAGACGACGGTCACCCCATCTTCCAAGGAACTAATAGTGGATCAACCCTCAACATCTACAACTTTCTCGCAAACTAAAATCAGTGCGCATCAACGACTCCTCCACCCCCACCCCCCGCCATGCACACCTATCATACCCAATATCAGCTATTCCATCCTCAGTCTGCCATTTCTCTCTCATGCATTCATTCGCACAATCAACCCTCCTTGTGTGTGGTCTTCAAACCCTTCTCACCCCCCTCCCCTGACACTGACTCTCGTATGTTCTCTTCACAAACCTTTAGCCACCCATTCTTCCCAAATACCTATACCACATCAGAACACCCAGTCACACCCTCGTTCAGACCCTCCCATACACAATAAACATCTCTTACCCAATAATTCCTGACTCTACCCAAGCATCTTTCGAATTGTCCATTTGCACGGCTCTCAATCTATATATTTCCCTTCTTTCATACCATAGTTTCTCTCTCATACACCAAAGTTAGCACCAAGGTATTCTAATGCAGCTTCCTAAGACGTTCCACACTCGTAACCTTACCATTCATAGGCAATATGATACACCTAGACGTTTTTACCATTTACATATTTCAGTTGCAATCTACTTCACCACCTTTTTTTAGCATCTCAGCAACTACTATCTACCTTTGCTTCTTTCCAATTTTTCAGAACAGTTACATCAACAAGAACCCCTTGCTTGATTATCTTTTCCATACTCTGATACAGCACTTGGTTTACACCAACATATCCAATCTTATTTGCATTCCTGCCATCTTCCATACCTACTCGTCAAACCCTTTTCCATAACTAGTTTTGACCTTCCCATTGTTAACAAGTACGATACCATTCTTATTCTAATTGTTCACACAGCTATTCTTTCCTTGCTTTCTCACTTCTTTCTAAATTAACTTCTTGTTCCCATCCGGATCCTAATTCATTTGTCCAAATGTTTTATTTGCTCCTTTCTTACTCTGATTAATTATTCATTTTACTTTTCTTTTCGTCTTTTTGCACGCATTCACCTACATTTCACTGACATTTCCATCTACAATGGTAAACAGTTACAACTACGCCTCCTTTTTGCTCTCCACTGACCGTTTCTCATCATTATTCCACCATTCAGCGTTTTATTTTTCCAGTTCTAGCCCATCCACATACTCCTTGCTCGAGTCTCTACCACATACTTAGGTATATTCCATATTAACTCTATCCTGCTGCTTACAATGATTTGCTATCTCCTGCTCTCAAGCATTCTTACATACTTTTCCATTTCTTTCCGATTCAACAACCTTTCACTTTTGATTCTTCCTTCAATTCCACCTTCCTCACTTCTTGTCACCGATGCACCAACCACTTTACTCTTACACATCACAATCATGTGATCAGATAGTCCCATACTAATCCCTCTTACAAGCCTCCACTAAATAAAACGAGTACTATATTCTTCCATTCTAGGCACTGATCAATCATACTCTAAAATTCACACCGTCTCCTATGCCCAAACCATGTGTATGCATAAAAACCCTGTGCTGAAAGAACGCATTTGCCTCACACAATTTCTTTCATCACAAAACACGATAACTCTTTTTATTTTCATTCTCTCCAGGTATACCAAAAGATCCAGTTATCCATCCTCTTTCTCATTCTGTCACTTATTCATCCATTCATAACGGCGAATTATGCCCAAGTAGACAGTCGCCAGATGGGCTCCCAAAATAAAAAAAAAATCATACATTCATATCTCCTATAACCATCAACCGATACTCATTCCCAATTTTATGCATCACTCGTCCCATTTCCAGAATCTCTATTTCTCAGCTTCACTTCTATCATTACAGGGTCCGTACACTACAACCACGCACACTTTCACCCTTGTAAATCTCAGTTTCACTAACATAATCTTCGAGCTTACACATCCATACCTAATTTTTGCATCATGCTACTCCTTACACAAAATCACAACCACTCCCTCTTTGCTCCTACCACCATGACTTAAACTTAATCGCTCTCCATTCACTCAACCCCACACAAACTCTTCATTTCCATTCATGTTTGTCTCACATATAGTAAGCATCTGCAATCTCGTTTTAAACGAGTTGACTACTATTCCCTTCTTCCATACGTCGCATATACACCTCATTCCACACACACATCCTAGGTTCACGCCTTGGGGAAGGGGGGATTTAACCGCATGAGTAGAATTTTGGGAGCGTGGTGTCCCAGATCAACAGCCTATATCTTGACTTAGTTGTTCTTTTCAACACGCGCCGAAAAACGGTATGGGTCGTCTTCCTGCCCCACATAGTCAAAATATCCAAATGGGGCTAAGAAAGACTAAGAAGGTCATGTTTGTCAGTGGCTCGACAAAAATGTGAATCCATTAAATTGTTAATGTATATTTTTTTATTATAAGTGACTTAATCTTGACATTTTTTGCTTCTAAATAAATACATGTGTCATAATATTCCTTATAGACATATTTCATTCGAAAAAAAAGTATTATTCTGAAAATCTCTTTTTGTGCTGATTATCCTTAAACAAATGGTTATTCAAACTATCTTAATTAGAGTTACTGTTTGGAAGAACAAAAACTACTAATTTTCTTAGTATTAGTTGCTAAATATGATATTAATTGTTAGTTCTCTGGTATTTCTCGTATATGTGGAATAAACTAAAGAAGAGTAACAATATTTCGCCATTCTGCGACAAACGTATCCATAAACAAAGAGAAATAAATTTTACTAGGAATAATGAGTGAGTGACAATGATAAATGCTTGTCTATTTAGAATGGCCTTGGATATTACTGTGTGTGTATATGTACGGCAACGTCATATTTCTATGTTCCACATATATCTACTAACAGTGAATAATGAACAATATGTTAGTGTGGAAGTAATTAATAAATTAGTTCAAACAAATGCAACAGCATTAAAAAAAAATCAAGCAAGTACATTAATTGTTAAATTTATAGATATTTGTCCTCTAATCCTAGTTCTTTTCTTGTTTAAGGTTTGTTTAAAAATTTCTTGTTTAATTCAGGACAAAAAGGTAAACTAAATAAGGATTTTACTATTTCTTCACTTAATTCTCAGAATTTGGGCAACGCAAAGCTATCCGTTCTTAATTGTCAGCTGTATTGCTTCAAAATACTCCGATTGGAGTTGAATATAAGCAGCAACCTCTAGCTAATCATTAGGAAAGGCGAGATTAAGATACATATTTAAAGGATACATAGTAAAATTTAGAAATTTATAAAAAAACGAGCTCAATTCCTATGAATTTGGAAAATATTCGGAATGTCGTTGAGTTACATGGTGGCAACAAGCACAATTTGGTAGACATAATCGATCACTCTCTGCGTGCAGTACGTAAATTTGCTACCCTGGCCTCTTATTAATAATATATGGCATTCATACATTTTTCATCCAGACGGTGGAAGAAAAATGTGGTATTTGCGTGTAAGTTATAAGCAATTGTAATATACAGTAATGACACAAAAACTGAAGTAGCGAAAAGAAAAAGGAAATTGCCCTTATTGAGTTTCTCTTATTCTTGCATGATAACCAACTCATTTCGCTAATAATGTGCATAAGGCAGGGGGATTTTATAATCCAATTTTATAACGTTTAAAGATATGTATGACTCAAAAAACACACCCGTCCAGCCTAAATCAACTTCGTTGGCTAACGAAGGTCGAAATGGCATGGGAGAAAACATTCATTGCTGTAACGAGGCCTGCAATATTGGATTTAACTTAGGTATCAAATGAGCTAAGAACTAGGTAGAAGAGAGCTATCTCCAATTAAGCTTAACAAAGTTTTCTTTTTATAAACAGAAAAGTGAATGGAAGGATCTGAACCTCCAAGCATCTCCATCCGCATATAATTAAGGATCTTTTGTGTGAACCTAGGGACAACAACATTAAATAGTTATTTTATTAGTTGCAATAATATAGTTTGTAGGCATGTAAGTGTTAAATGACTAAACAAAATTAAAAAAAGCGGAGTTACATTTCCATCCAACGCAACTTATTAAGTAATTGATATAACTAGATGGTATCCATGCCTTGTTAATTCTAATACCCAAATAACGGGTATCAGGCAGCTATAATGTTTTAAGTTATCATGAAAAGTTAAACTGTTCACGTTAAGTACCTAAGCAGATCTAAGCCAATGCTGAGATCTCTAGTATTTACATGAACAACCTTAAGAATTTAATTCTTGGTCCGAGTTATGCTTAAGGACCTTGTATTATTGAATTGAATTGAAATGAAGGAAAATATCATAAAATATTTTCGTGCATGAATATAAAGTTTCGCAAATTAAATTTCCCCATAATTTATTAGCATTTTTAAGAGGGGTGCATGAACAGGAGTGCAGGCCTGAAAAGACGGATTCCCGAATTCTTCATCCAGGGACCGCAATAAAAAAGGTGGTAATGGGCGGGGTTCTCATAGAACCTGTCGAATTAATTCCGTTAATCCGTATTAACACATGAATTAAACGAGTTATATCGAATCTGTGGATTATAAGTGATTATGAGAAAGCAGGAAGAGCAATAGATCTATTTAAAAAGCATGCAGATGCTTGCGTTATATGAGACATAAAAAAAGGGTAATGAAGAGATAATGTGAGACTGGATTAAAAGAAGTGTGAGTGGATGTGAGACGTGATTATATAGATAAAGAGGCGGGGGGTTATGCTAATGAGAGAAGAGAGTCATGATGCAATGCTTGTGTATGTGTGAGGTAGAAAATTACGTGAGTGAAGTTGAGATGCTCAAGGGTGGATGGAATTGAGAAAGATTAAATAACTATTTCCTTTGGTACACCTGTTAAAGATAAAAAGAAAGAATGTTATGTTTCAATGATAAGAGAAATATACCTATGGCAAACGCCTTCTTTCATCACAAAGGTGTACATAAGCATAAATAGGTTGGTCAAAGAAGAGAAACTGAATATAAGAAAGTAAATGATCTACTCTTGGTAAGAAAGAATATGCTAAGAGATGTGTTTAATGAGAGAGCTGTGAGAGATATGATTATGAGTTTCTCAGATCATATGAATGAGTTGTGTATGTTTAAATTGGTTGGTGTGTTCATAATAGACATGGCGATGGGACAAGCAGAAGTGAAAGGATTTTTGAATAGTGAAATGAAGAGTATGTGAGACTGCTTGAAAGCATAAACAAATGTAAACAAGTAATAATGGATGGTATAAATGATGCGTGTGGAGGTGTTAAAAATTGAAAAGAAACTTGAAACTTGAATGGACGGATAATGATGTGCCTTGTGCAGTGAAAGGGAAAAGCAGGACTTGTGGACGTCTTATACTGCAGATGAGCATATCAGAGAAGGCGGATGTTTGCTTACAAGGAGGCGAAAATACCAGTAAACGAATGGTTATTCAGAGTAGCAAATGAAACATGTGGAGGGAAGATGAATGATGTAACTGGGTGACAAACAGAAAAGTAATTTGATAGGAAATTAGAAAGGTGAGAAACAAAAATAAAAAGTCATCGAATTTCAAAGGTAAGAATGAGAGAGCGCTTCTGAGTGATGAGAAATTAATAGTAAATGGAATGGATGGTGTAATATCGTAGATGCTAAAAAAAAATGCGATTTTTGAGTTTTAGAATGTATCTAGGAATGTGTTAAATACAATGCAGGTGGAACAGTGTCAGAGGATTATAATAATACTGTAATAACACCTTTGTACAAGATGAAAGTGGATAAAGATGAATGTAAGAAATACTAAGAAATAAAGGCGTTGACTACCGTAGGTAAAAGTGTGAAAAAATGTAATTGAGCACGTAAGAAAGATAAGTGATGGGATGATATGAAATTATGAGCTTAGAACGGTTAGGGAGTGTATTGATCAAGACATGGCACGGGGATTGGGGGAGCTAGCTGAGAATGCAAGGGATCAAAGATGTAAGATGTATGTGGGGTATGTGGTTGTATGTAGTAGTATTAATAGGGAAGGACTATGGTAGGTTCAAAGAATAGAGTATATGGCAAGTTGATATTGAAGGTGGAGTAGAAATGTATATGTTAAATTTTGATGAATTCTGCTAAATGTTTATGCAAAAACATAGTCTTATAGTCTCTGTATTATATAATTCAACATTACCTGCATTTTCTTTTTAAATATGGTAGTTGATGTTTATGGCTACACGCATGTAGTCATCATCATCATCACTAACTCTATAATTTAAGAAGGGGATTTTTTTGAGTATTTGAATAATAATTTCATCTTAGTTTGGTTATGACTTTTTATCAAAGTTATTTCTAATAATTCTTTTGTAATATCAAAAAAAAAAATGGTGAAGTTCAGAAATAAATATAAGTATCAAATTTTGTGACATTTTTTCAAACCCAAAGAATTACAAATGGTGAAGTTAAAAAATTTATTTTTATATATCTTCTTTTATAACTATATTTTAGCAACGTGATATTTTGAAAGGGGGGGGGAATTTAGTTCCTTTTTTAAATTATTATAATTGGCGAAGTTCAGAAAATATATAAAAATTTAACCATGGCTGCTTTTTTTAGATTTTAAATTTTAATCTTAGTAGCGACGCAAAAGCTCCCCCCGTAGGGGGGAGTGGCGAAGCCATTGACTGGTATCTAAATATATAGCTTATGGTCAAATATTTGGAGGGTGTAACTCAGAGGAAATTCATGTTCTCTTAACAAAATAACCCCCAACAAATATACTTGGGGGGGAGAGTTGCTTAATAAACGTAGTATGACATAAAAAACTATACTATCTAAATGTAAATAAGATTAATTTAACAACATGAATTTAACCCAACAACTCCCTTCAAATTAAACGCTACCCGTAACACTGTATGAAGGATTTGCACTTTTAGGGAAAATAGAATTGAATTTTAAAAAGGAAATGATGTCTTATTTTATTATTTTTATAGCCATAACATTCATATATGTAAATGCTACATTTCAGTGATTATTTGAGGAACAATTTATTTTTAGCCTCAAACGTGTGTAGAGTTAGTTGCCATAGCTGTCGAA
The DNA here is from genome assembly GCA_963969495.1 of Ceratothoa steindachneri. Taxonomy (NCBI): domain Eukaryota; kingdom Metazoa; phylum Arthropoda; class Malacostraca; order Isopoda; family Cymothoidae; genus Ceratothoa; species Ceratothoa steindachneri. Next base: position 112,121,875 of record OZ018327.1, on the reverse strand, counting down.
CAATCAATTATGCCAACACATCACGAGCCAATTCCTCAACTAGATTTTACCGGTGGGTTCTAATGCCATATTGGTCACGAACAGTGAATTATACATATCGATTTATTGAAATATAAAATAAAACTGTCACGGAAAATAATAAAGGCTGTTTGAGCAAGCATTTCTTCAATATTTCTAGTAAGGCAATTTAAAATTTCATTAACTAAACGAGCCTTGTATAGAATACAAGGACAGTCTCCCCATATTATTAATTTGGGGGAGGAAGGTTGTAGTTGATATTCTTATTTATAAAGAGTCATACACAAAGTTGTGTCTAGTAAATAATGTCAGATATTCAAGCAATTATGAGCTTTATGGCTACGCTTTGCGTAGACTAGGCAGTGTCCGGTGAATGATCGCAAATATTCAAGAAATTAGGAGCTCCATGGCGAAGACTATTCCTAAACTAGTCACTGTCTGGTGAATAAACGCAGATATATTTTGTAGTTATTAGGTCATTCGCTGCGGAAATTTATTTAATTTATTTAATATAAAATTCTGAGCGTAGGTTAGCCACTGCATGTATGGATGGACTTCTAACTTTGACGATTAAATAGGCTTAATTTTTCTTGAATGTCACTTAGACAAAATTATGCATTCAATCAGGTATTTCTTCATTTATTAGTTAATTCATTAGTAGAAACGTTTTAAAAATAGTTTTGCGACACTCCCACGAATGCCAAACGGCAAGGGTCATTTTAAGGTTGTTTCAATTTTGTTTTACGTCTGCAAAGGCTCTTAAGTTCGTCTCTTTTATTAAAGAATGTTTAAAAGGGAGATTTTGTTTGTAGAGGACCTAAATTTGGAAATATCTACATAATTAATCCCCGTTTGTAACGTGTGGAGACAGCGAGTGACCATAAAATTTTCCAAGGGCAGAACTGCACAAAAGAGAACAAAGAACCTTCATCCACCCAATCTTAATCCATTTCTCGACGGGAACATAATAACTCAAGACTGCATGCCGGGAAACAAAGTTCACGGATTCCTCAATCATAGAATGCCTTTGTTATGTAACTCGCGACGAACGAATCGATACATATATCTAAAACCACTAATTACGTTATTTAAAACTTAAGGTTTCCTGTGAAGAATACGCTATAAAAAAAACATACCAAAGCAATGAAAAAGTTTCTGTGTTTAGAAACCATCGGGCTGAAACATCGATCGATCTGCTCAAAAAATAATGACATATTGTCAGTTTTTACATCCCGTTTCTTTGTTGCTAATCAAGTGCGTAGCTATAATCATACGAAATGAAGCTAAATTTCCGTGTTCCCCTGCACTGTTCCGTGACTGAAACGGGCCATAGATTTTTTCAGTATTAATGAAATGTTGCTAGCAGTCTCCTTAGATTTGACCATATGGTTGTTTTTGTTTTTCTGTTTACATTACTGGTTGTCGAGCGGAAGGAATTTTCTAGCTACCCAATCCATTTTATCCTGACGTTTTATTCTAATGAAATAAACCTATAAATTGCATTACATTAAATCATATAACACCATAGATAAAAAAATCCGTAAATTTAAAAAGCATGAGGCTATATTATTTTTTTCAAATAACCTTTTTTTTTTTTAAAGAGTAAACAAAGAATCGTGTTGAAACCAATTGTGCTTAACACTTTTAATAAGAACCGGTTAGTATGTGATAAAATCTACAGATTCAGAATGTAGTTCTCGCAGAAAGGATTAATAAAGCGTTCTCCCCTTATTTTATATTGGTCGCGGATCTAAACTTCATTAGAAACGCATCGTTTTGAGTTAACTCGTGAAAATGCTTATTTACATCTCTTTGAGGCGAGCTTTAAGAAGGTCCTCGATACGGCTTTCTTCAAACCGACTCACAGACTTATTAATCTGCCTTCATTGAGTAATGAAAGGGGTTTAGGAGAGCCCTGTGCGTTCTCGGTACCTAGTGTTTAATTTCTTTTAGATACCCAAGATAGGTAATAATTACCTCCCTTTTCACTCTTCTTTACAAACAACTTTTCGAAAACTTTCACTTGGAGATGACTCCTGCCTTTTCCTTTTTCTCAGTAAAGAAATAAATTAATAAAATAAATTCAGTTATGTTCAAAATGTCTGAGGACGATCTTTGTCAAGTTTCATAACACGAATTACAAGGATTCTCAATTGAGGCCAGGACATAGCAAGAAATGAATTTCAGTTGAGAGTAGAGAGAAAATGTAACTGACGAGGGCATTTTACCAGTTAAGGAAAAATGAGGGAGCTAGTCAGAGAGATTAAGAAATAAGATGGATAAATAGAAAGGATAGGAAAAGTTAAAATAAGTAAAGTATTCCAAAGATAAATAATAAACTTTTAACTAAGTCCTTGCACAGGATGAAAGTATCACAAACCTCTAGGAGGAAGTTCGCACAAAGGTCACATGGACTCAAAAGTGCGACCTCCACCTCTCTTCTACGGAAATGAACATGAGAAGGAATAAAATTAATGAAATGAATATATTTTACTTCAAACAAATGTCATAAAAATGTTGATTTCCTAACTCGCCCATACTAAAATTATACTCAGTTAAATTTTACCAAAACACATTTTTTTTGCCGAACTTTTGTAGGATAATGTATTTAAAAGACAGCAAGTGTGACGTAATTGCAATTATGAAGCCGTTTACATCGCCAATTATAAGAATGATGCAATTTTTATATATAGCCTTCGCCACATTCGTGCATTTACTTCGAAAATATCTCATGGCAACCTTAACTTTGAGTAAAATAAATGTTTTATATTTCATTATCGAGATCTAGTAACAACGACAGAACTTTTACGCCATGCAAAGATACGAGGACTTAATTAGAACCGGATTCGTATGAGAGGTCTTATTGCTTCCATTTGATGAGTGATCTCAGTGCCATAGTCATTTAATGTCTACTTTGTAACCCTTTTATAACCCTCTCAATCAAATTATGCATATGAGAAGATAAATAATGTATTATTTCCCTTGAATTTCAATATAATCATATATAGGGTTTTGATCTGAAAAAATAAGAAAAAAAGGAACCTTCCCTCTATTATATTTTTATTGCATACATACAAAGAAATATGCAACCATACATACCACCATCACGGATATATGCACGAACGCTCTAAAAAAAAAGGAGACAGGTCAGGAAGGCAATAATCAAAGGTTTAGCAACTGTGTTACGCCTTAGTTAGCAAAGTTGTCATTCTCATTCCCTCCTTAGAAATCCTCGGATAATTAACCACTTAAAGAACGAGGAATTTTTACCGTACGTTTAGAAACGAGCAAATTCACCGTACGTTTGGAAATTACCCGATCACCAATCATACAGTTGATTTGAGCGACTCCCAGCTCATGAATACATCCCTTTGATGGATCTTAAGCCTTCTCTGGTGCATACCACACATGCTGTATAGAGATATTGCATTTTTATTTATCCTTTTTTGCCGCTTTAGGTGAGATTACTTTGTTGCAAGGTAATATTATTTCAATTCATTCCTAAATAGAAGCAAGCAAATTGCGAATGAAACATTTTGAACCCAAATGCTGAGTGAAGCTTTTAAATACTTATTCTAAGCAAATAAAAAAAGAATTACTACTTACCCTTGAGAGCGGTTTAATTCTATCCTGGCTTTGTTATGTATTTTTTGGTAATTGGCATTGGAAAGGTGTTTTTGACAAAAGTGGATGGCAGTTACGATACGGAGTTTTTTTGTAGAATATTTGGTCGCATAAAATATAAAATTAGCTTAATTTCTTATTTAAAAAAAGGCACACGATACCAGATTTTGTAAATATATGTTCACATACATTTTTACCAGGATTTCACATTTGTCAGTTTATAAATAGCATTTTACAACATTGTGGGTACTCATATGTATATGTGCATATATATATATATATATATATATATATATATATATATATATATATATATATATATATATATATATATATATTTGATCAAATATAAATATAACCCATAGTTATCGATTTTATCTATATAAAATTTACAAAAATATACACTTATTTACACCAAAGTTTATATAAATCTTAACAAACAATGCACAGTTCATAGTTCGTTGGTACAATAAAAGTAAACAAATATCTATTTTTACATGTCTTTATTTTTGCGCTCAGCGTTCTTTAATCTTCGCGCATTCCTCTTTTTCCTTTCTCTCCTCTTCTCTTGTACCTTTAAAGTCCAACTGTCCTTGCATTGGTCCTTCGATTTGATAAGATGCAGAGCTTTGCTCGACCGATCTCGACAACGACTTCAAAATTCCAGTTGATTCAATTTCAGCCTTGTCCAATTCAGGGTGTTTTTGAAAGAATTCGGCAACGGTCGTATCCCCAGTGGAAGTCTCAAATTCTTCGATGACTTCAGGTTCATCGTTTTCTTCGTTTGTTTTGTATGTTTTTACCTTTATTGTTCTCTTTATGAAAGGTTCACCACTTAGCCCCGTGCCGTCAAAATCCGCAATTTTTTTCAAGAGGAAGTTAGTTGCCTCAGATTTATCTAAAGTTGACTGTTGAGAACCTTCATATTCTTCAATTATTTCTTCTGGTTCTTGCTCACCCTCTCTGGTAGTGTAAGTTTTAACCCTGACCGTTCTCTTAATTTCAGGACGAGAAGTTGATGTATCGATATCAGCCAATTTCTGTATTAATAAGTTAGTAGCGTCGTGATCTCCCAAACCAGAGCAATCGGTTTCTTCTTTAGATTTGTCAACGCTACACTTTAACGTTGGCTCTTCAAACTTAGTTTCGAAAGAAACTTTTTTCTCGTTTGTAAACGGATCTTCAATTCCGTATTTAAAGTTATATTCACTTAACTTCTGTTTCAGTGCATCGCTTTGATTGAAAGGATCACTAGATTCATCTAAAAATTCTTCAATTACTTCTTCCGGTTCATCACTCCCTTCTTTTGTCTTAAAAGTCTTTACTTTAACGATTCTTTTAACAACCGGTTGGGAACTTAGGCCTTTTGTATCTAAATCCGCCAATTTCTTCAAAAGCAGTTGTTGTGCTTCGGAATGTGCTTCTTCTCCTTCAACCTCGAATTCTTCCATAATTTCTTCCGGTTCATCACTTCCTTCTTTGGTTCTGAATGTTTTGACTTTCACAGTACGCTTGACAACTGGTTGTGAATGGAATTCAATGCTATCGAATTCTGCCAGTTTGTTCTTCACTAAGTCTGAACTTGGTATGTCTTCCAAAGTTAAAAGTGGTCCTTCTAAGGAACTTGAACTCTTACTTAGCTCGGAAAGACGGTATGTTTTAAGGTTATATGGCAACAATGCTCTGAGATTCATTCTTTCTGATTCATCACGAGGCAAAGTACTTGAGGAATTTAACGTTATATCTGACAGGTTTGCTGTAACCCTTATATCTGCAGAACCAGGTGCTTTGATGCCATAGGGTAAGGCACTTGTATCTAGATTTAAGTTGTTGTAATTTCTCGAACTAGTGACTCTTGGTCTTTCTTCCAAAGGCCTAATGTTTACTAATTTAGGAGATACTTTTTCAGGTATATTCATATTAATGCCGGCGGGGACATTTGAAATATTAACGTATTCGTTTTGATGGGAAACAGGTTCTGTAGATGAGAAACGTGCGGGTGAAAGCTTACTATCGAAACTAATTTCAGAATGGATTTTCGGGGAGAGAGATTCAGCTTTCGTATCATTTGCAGGAGGCAAATCGATATTAATATCCAACGATTTATTCTTCCCAAACAATGATCCAAAATTTACTTTGGGTATTTTGGATCTCTTTAAATCATTATCGGAAACCAAAGAAGCATCGCCTTCAATAGATGGCAAAACAAATTCGGGAGAGGAAAATTTAATCTTACCATCCTCCAAGTCATGGGAAGGAACATCCATCACGAGGTCAGGCGAATTTGAATTTAAATTTAATCCTCTTAGAGAATACTCTAGGTCCATACATTGCTCTGAACTTCTGGGAGTATCTAATGACATATTCGAAGAAATATCTTTTGCAACTGTGGGTAACTCTCCTTCAAGTGTGCCAGAAGGAATAGACAAATTACCACCTAGATTTTTATAAGGATATTTTAGTCTAACATCAGCTGAAGGTGAAATCCCATCAAAATCAAGCGATTGACTATTGTCAAAGCAGGAGTCAAGACTAGTTTGTGGGATCTTAAAGTTGGGGTCATCATAGTTTGAAATCCCGGAAGCTCTACCTTCAAAGAAAGGCATATCAGCTTTAAAAGATGACAATGGCAGTTCTTGTTCTATTTTTCCAGCTGAAACGCCAATTTTGGCATCAGGAGACTTTATCTCAAATTTATCATTTGGCGAATCAACATCGAATTCAGAAGATATACTGTTTCCGAAAGACGAACCAAGACTAGCTTTAGGTTTCTTCAATTTGAGATTATCGACATGAGTTGAAATATCAGCTTTAATTGCTGGCAATCTAACATCCACATCGGCGGAGGGAGATTTAATCCCGCCTAACTTGCCAGAGGGAACTGCAACGTCCGCTTCTAGTTCAGGTGATTTTAAGCTAACATCAGCCGATGGTGATTTTACTTTAAGATCATGAGATTTACTCTTTCCGAAACATGAACCAAGGCTAGCTTTAGGTTTCTTAACTTTCGGACCTTTAACATCGGCTGAAATATCAGCCTTAGCTGAAGGCATGCTAACATCCAAATCGGCAGAGGGTGATTTAATCTCGCCTTCTAACTTTCCAGATGGAACTGCAACGTCCCCTTTTAAGTTTCCAGAAGGACCACTAAATTCTAGTTCAGGTGATTCCACGCTAACATCAGCTGATGGTGATTTTACTTTAAGATCAGGAGATTTACTCTTTCCGAAACATGAACCAAGACTAGCTTTGGGTTTCTTAACCTTAGGACCTTTAACATTGGCTGAAATATCAGCCTTAGCTGAAGGCATGCTAACATCCAAATCGGCGGAGGGAGATTTAATCTCGCCTTCTAACTTTCCAGATGGAACTGCAACGTCCCCTTCTAAGTTTCCAGAGGGACCACTAAATTCTAGTTCAGGTGATTTCACGCTAACATCAGCCGATGGTGATTTTACTTTAAGATCAGGAGATTTACTCTTTCCGAAACATGAACCAAGGCTAGCTTTGGGTTTCTTAACCTTCGGACCTTTAACATCGGCTGAAATATCAGCCTTAGCTAGGGGCATGCTAACATCCAAATTGGCAGAGGTTGATTTAATCTCGCCTTCTAATTTTCCAGATGGAACTGCAACGTCCCCTTCTAAGTTTCCAGAAGGACCACTAAATTCTAGTTCAGGTGATTTCACGCTAACATCAGCTGATGGTGATTTTACTTTAAGATCAGGAGATTTACTCTTTCCGAAACATGAACCAAGGCTAGCTTTGGGTTTCTTAACCTTCGGACCTTTAACATCGGCTGAAATATCAGCCTTAGCTAGGGGCATGCTAACATCCAAATCGGCAGAGGTAGATTTAATCTCGCCTTCTAACTTTCCAGATGGAACTGCAACGTCCCCTTCTAAGTTTCCAGAAGGACCACTAAATTCTAATTTAGGTGATTTCACGCTAACATCAGCTGATGGTGATTTTACTTTAAGATCAGGAGATTTACTCTTTCCGAAACATGAACCAAGGCTAGCTTTGGGTTTCTTAACCTTAGGACCTTTAACATCGGCTGAAATATCAGCCTTAGCTGATGGCATGCTAGCATCCAAATCGGCGGAGGGAGATTTAATCTCGCCTTCTAACTTTCCAGATGGAACTGCAACGTCCCCTTCTAAGTTTCCAGAAGGACCACTAAATTCTAGTTCAGGTGATTTCACGCTAACATCAGCCGATGGTGATTTTACTTTAAGATCAGGAGATTTACTCTTTCCAAAACATGAACCAAGGCTAGCTTTGGGTTTCTTAACCTTCGGACCTTTAACATTGGCTGAAATATCAGCTTTAGCTGTTGGAATGCTAACATCCAACTCGGCAGAGGGAGACTTAATCTCGCCTTCTAACTTTCCAGATGGAACTGCAACGTCCCCTTCTAAGTTTCCAGAAGGACCACTAAATTCTAATTCAGGTGATTTCACGCTAACATCAGCTGATGGTGATTTTACTTTAAGATCAGGAGATTTACTCTTTCCGAAACATGAACCAAGGCTAGCTTTGGGTTTCTTAACCTTCGGACCTTTAACATCGGCTGAAATATCAGCCTTAGTTGAAGGCATGCTAGCATCCAAATCGGCAGAGGGAGATTTAATCTCGCCTTCTAACTTTCCAGATGGAACTGCAACGTCACCTTCTAAGTTTCCAGAAGGACCACTAAATTCTAGTTCAGGTGATTTCACGCTAACATCAGCCGATGGTGATTTTACTTTAAGATCAGGAGATTTACTCTTTCCGAAACATGAACCAAGGCTAGCTTTGGGTTTCTTAACTTTCGGACCTTTAACATTGGCTGAAATATCAGCCTTAGTTGAAGGCATGCTAACATCCAAATCGGCAGAGGGAGATTTAATCTCGCCTTCTAACTTTCCAGATGGAACTGCAACGTCACCTTCTAAGTTTCCAGAAGGACCACTAAATTCTAGTTCAGGTGATTTCACGCTAACATCAGCCGATGGTGATTTTACTTTAAGATCAGGAGATTTACTCTTTCCGAAACATGAACCAAGGCTAGCTTTGGGTTTCTTAACCTTCGGACCTTTAACATCGGCTGAAATATCAGCCTTAGCTGAAGGCATGCTAACATCCAAATCGGCGGAGGAAGATTTAATCTCACCTTCTAACTTTCCAGATGGAACTGCAACGTCCCCTTCTAAGTTTCCAGAAGGACCACTAAATTCTAATTCAGGTGATTTCACGCTAACATCAGCTGATGGTGATTTTACTTTAAGATCAGGAGATTTACTCTTTCCGAAACATGAACCAAGGCTAGCTTTGGGTTTCTTAACCTTCGGACCTTTAACATCGGCTGAAATATCAGCCTTAGCTGAAGGCATGCTAACATCCAAATCGGCGGAGGAAGATTTAATCTCACCTTCTAACTTTCCAGATGGAACTGCAACGTCCCCTTCTAAGTTTCCAGAAGGACCACTAAATTCTAATTCAGGTGATTTCACGCTAACATCAGCTGATGGTGATTTTACTTTAAGATCAGGAGATTTACTCTTTCCGAAACATGAACCAAGGCTAGCTTTGGGTTTCTTAACCTTCGGACCTTTAACATCGGCTGAAATATCAGCCTTAGTTGAAGGCATGCTAGCATCCAAATCGGCAGAGGGAGATTTAATCTCGCCTTCTAACTTTCCAGATGGAACTGCAACGTCACCTTCTAAGTTTCCAGAAGGACCACTAAATTCTAGTTCAGGTGATTTCACGCTAACATCAGCCGATGGTGATTTTACTTTAAGATCAGGAGATTTACTCTTTCCGAAACATGAACCAAGGCTAGCTTTGGGTTTCTTAACCTTAGGACCTTTAACATCGGCTGAAATATTAGCCTTAGCTGAAGGCATGGTAACATCCAAATCGGCAGAGGGAGATTTAATCTCGCCTTCTAACTTTCCAGATGGAACTGCAATGTCCCCTTCTAAGTTTCCAGAAGGACCACTAAATTCTAGTTCAGGTGATTTCACGCTAACATCAGCCGATGGTGATTTTACTTTAAGATCATGAGATTTACTCCTTCCAAAGCATGAACCAAGGCTAGCTTTGGGTTTTTTAACCTTCGGACCTTTAACATCGGCTGAAATATCAGCCTTAGCTGAAGGCATGGTAACATCCAAATCGGCAGAGGGAGATTTAATCTCGCCTTCTAACTTTCCAGATGGAACTGCAATGTCCCCTTCTAAGTTTCCAGAAGGACCACTAAATTCTAGTTCAGGTGATTTCACGCTAACATCAGCCGATGGTGATTTTACTTTAAGATCATGAGATTTACTCCTTCCAAAGCATGAACCAAGGCTAGCTTTGGGTTTTTTAACCTTCGGACCTTTAACATCGGCTGAAATATCAGCCTTAGCTGAAGGCATGCTAACATCCAAATCGGCGGAGGGAGATTTAATCTCGCCTTCTAACTTTCCAGAAGGAACTGCAACGTCCCCTTCTAAGTTTCCAGACGGACCACTAAATTCTAGTTCAGGTGATTTCACGCTAACATCAGCCGATGGTGATTTTACTTTAAGATCAGGAGATTTACTCTTTCCGAAACATGAAACAAGGCTAGCTTTGGGTTTCTTAACCTTCGGACCTTTAACATCGGCTGAAATATCAGCCTTAGCTGAAGGCATGCTAACATCCAAATCGGCAGAGGGTGATTTAATCTCGCCTTCTAACTTTCCAGATGGAACTACAACGTCCCCTTCTAAGTTTCTAGAAGGACCACTAAATTCTAGTTCAGGTGATTTCACGCTAACATCAGCCGATGGTGATTTTACTTTAAGATCACGAGATTTACTCTTTCCGAAACAAGAACCAAGGCTAGCTTTGGGTTTCTTAACCTTCGGACCTTTAACATCGGCTGAAATATCAGCCTTAGCTGAAGGCATGCTAACATCCAAATCGGCGGAGGGAGATTTAATCTCGCCTTCTAACTTTCCAGATGGAACTGCAACGACCCCTTCTAAGTTTCCAGAAGGACCACTAAATTCTAGTTCAGGTGATTCCACGCTAACATCAGCCGATGGTGATTTTACTTTAAGATCAGGAGATTTACTCTTTCCGAAACATGAACCAAGGCTAGCTTTGGGTTTCTTAACCTTCGGACCTTTAACATCCGCTGAAATATCAGCCTTAGCTGAAGGCATGCTAACATCCAAATCGGCGGTCGGAGATTTAATCTCACCTTTTACATTCCCAGATGGAACTCCAACTCCCCCTTCTAAGTTTCCAGAAGGACCACTAAATTCTAGTTCAGGTGATTTCACGCTAACATCAGCCGTTGGCGACTTTACTTTTATGTTAGGAGATTTACTCTTTCCGAAGCATGAACCAAGACTAGTTTTGGGTTTCTTAACTTTTGGACCATAAACATCAGCAGAAATATTTGCCTTAGATGACGGCCCCCTAACATTCACATCTCTAGGTGGAGTTTCAATTTCACCTTCAGCCTTGATATCAATATCTGTTGATGGATAATTGACATCAGTGTCGGATGATTTAGTTTTTCCGAAACATGACCCAAGTTTGGCTTTTGGTCGTTTAACTTTTCTTCCTTCTATATTTGAATTAGCACACACGTCCGCTTGAACACTAGGACAGTCAACGTCTACTTTCAAAGAGGGTTTTTGAATATCACCTGTAACTTTTGGAGAATGGAGGCTCGCTTTTGCGGAGGGCGATGTTGCTTCTAAGTCTATGGACTTTTTCCTTCCAAAACATGATCCTAGTTGGACTTTCGGTTTTTTCGGCTTCTTCACGTCAATATTTCCTTCCGTAGATATGCCTCCATCAAGAGACGGTGAAGCAATTTCAAGGTCGGGAGATGGGCTCTTAATATGGCCTTTAATATCTACAGAAGGTGCTTGGATAGACAAAGAAGGCTCTTTACTCTGTATTTCTAAGTTTTCGAACCGAGGTTTATCTAATGAAATACCCATGTCAATTTCGGGAATAGATATGTCTGGTTCATCAACTGAAATTTCAGATTCACCAAGAGATAATCCAGGAATGTTAATTACACCATCGATTTCTGGTGATTCGGCTTTTAGATTCAGATCTCCTTCGTACTCTGGAAGTTTGGGAGTAGTTTTATCGAAATTTATATCTAACGTTGGTGTTCTAAGATAAGGTTCTATGTCTAGATCGTTGTTAAGTCGTAATTCCGGACTTCCTATATTTATATCAAATTCTGGAGAAACTTCTACCTCGGATGGCACACCTTCCATATTTAATTCAACTTTGGGAGTTTCAATTTCAAAATCTCGTTTGAACGAAGAATCAAAACTAGGACTTTGTCCTTCAAAACTTACGTCAGTTAATTTTATATTCCCATCCTTTTCCTTCAAATCAATTTCAGGTGCTAAGGCAACTGAAACCTCGGGTAAATTATATTCCAAGTCTATATCTGCGCCTGTTTTCAAATTAGGCTTAATATTTGTATCAGCTTCTAAATCACAAGAAGGTTGTTGGATATTAATATCACCAGACTTTGTCTTGCCAAAGCATGAACCAAATTTAAATTTCGACTTTGGTATCTTGGCATCATGTTGAAGAGAACTTCTTGGCACATTTCCTTCAATGGTAGGTAAGGGAAAATCTACATCACCAGATGGCCCTTTGATTTTTCCTTCCACTTTTCCAGAAGGAGGATGAACTTGAACATGGGGCGAGGGAGCAGCAATCTCTGCGCTAGGAGATTTTACATTCAGCTCTGGAGATTTACTTTTACCGAAACAAGATCCCAACTTGGCTTTTGGTTTCTTTACTTTTTTACCATTAAGATTCGTATCCATTGACACTTCTCCCTCAACGGTTGGTACTCTTACATCCAGTTCTCCTGATGGTCCTTTTATATCCCCTTCTAACTTTCCAGAAGGACCACTAACTTCTACCTCTGGCGTTCTCACGTCAATACCTGCTGATGGAGATTTGACTTCAATATCTGAAGATTTACTTTTCCCAAAACATGATCCAAGTTTGGCTTTTGGTTTCTTTACTTTTTTACCTTTAAGATTCGCATCCATAGACAATTCTCCTTTGACGGTTGGTACTCTTGCATCCAGTTCTCCTGATGGTCCTTTTATATCCCCTTCTAACTTCCCAGAAGGACCACTAACTTCTACCTCTGGCGTTCTCACGTCAATACCTGCTGATGACGATTTGACTTCAATATCTGCAGATTTACTTTTCCCAAAACATGATCCAAGTTTGGCTTTTGGTTTCTTTACTTTTTTACCTTCAAGATTCGTATCCATAGACAATTCTCCTTTGACGGTTGGTACTCTTGCATCCAGTTCTCCTGATGGTCCTTTTATATCCCCTTCTAACTTCCCAGAAGGACCACTAACTTCTACCTCTGGCGTTCTCACGTCAATACCTGCTGATGACGATTTGACTTCAATATCTGCAGATTTACTTTTCCCAAAACATGAACCAAGTTTGGCTTTTGGTTTCTTTACTTTTTTACCTTCAAGATTCGCATCCATAGACAATTCTCCCTCAATGGTTGGTACTCTTGCATCCAGTTCTCCTGATGATCCTTTTATATCCCCTTCTAACTTTCTAGAAGGACCACTAACTTCTACCTCTGGCGTTCTCACGTCAATACCTGCTGATGGAGATTTGACTTCAATATCTGAAGATTTACTTTTCCCAAAACATGATCCAAGTTTGGCTTTTGGTTTCTTTACTTTTTTACCTTTAAGATTCGCATCCATAGACAATTCTCCCTCAACGGTTGGTACTCTTGCATCCAGTTCTCCTGATGGTCCTTTTATATCCCCTTCTAACTTTCCAGAAGGACCACTAACTTCTACCTCTGGCGTTCTCACGTCAATACCTGCTGATGGAGATTTGACTTCAATATCTGAAGATTTACTTTTCCCAAAACATGATCCAAGTTTGGCTTTTGGTTTCTTTACTTTTTTACCTTTAAGATTCGCATCCATAGACAATTCTCCTTTGACGGATGGTGCTCTTACATCCAGTTCGCCTGATGGTCCTTTTATATCCCCTTCTAACTTTCCCGAAGGACCACTAACTTCTACCTCTGGCGTTCTCACGTCAATACCTGCTGATGGAGATTTTACTTCAATATCTGAAGATTTACTTTTCCCAAAACATGATCCAAGTTTGGCTTTTGGTTTCTTCACTTTTTTACCTTCAAGATTCGCATCCATAGACAATTCTCCCTCAACGGTTGGTACTCTTGCATCCAGTTCTCCTGATGGTCCTTTTATATCCCCTTCTAACTTTCCAGAAGGACCACTAACTTCTACCTCTGGCGTTCTCACGTCAATACCTGCTGATGACGATTTGACTTCAATATCTGAAGATTTACTTTTCCTAAAACATGATCCAAGTTTGGCTTTTGGTTTCTTTACTTTTTTACCTTCAAGGTTCGTATCCATAGACAATTCTCCCTTGACTGATGGTGCTCTTACATCCAGTTCTCCTGATGGTCCTTTTATATCCCCTTCTAACTTTCCAGAAGGACCACTAACTTCTACCTCTGGCGTTCTCACGTCAATACCTGCTGATGGAGATTTGACTTTAATATCTGAAGATTTACTTTTCCCAAAACATGATCCAAGTTTGGCTTTTGGTTTCTTTACTTTTTTACCTTCAAGATTCGCATCCATAGACAATTCTCCCTCAACGGTTGGTACTCTTGCATCCAGTTCTCCTGATGGTCCTTTTATATCCCCTTCTAACTTTCCCGAAGGACCACTAACTTCTACCTCTGGCGTTCTCACGTCAATACCTGCTGATGGAGATTTGACGTCAATATCTGAAGATTTACTTTTCCCAAAACATGATCCAAGTTTGGCTTTTGGTTTCTTTACTTTTTTACCTTCAAGATTCGCATCCATAGACAATTCTCCCTCAACGGGTGGTACTCTTGCATCCAGTTCGCCTGATGGTCCTTTTATATCCCCTTCTAACTTTCCAGAAGGACCACTAACTTCTACCTCTGGCGTTCTCACGTCAATATTTGCTGATGGAGATTTGACTTTAATATCTGAAGATTTACTTTTCCCAAAACATGATCCAAGTTTGGCTTTTGGTTTCTTTACTTTTTTACCTTCAAGATTCGCATCCATAGACAATTCTCCCTCAACGGGTGGTACTCTTGCATCCAGTTCGCCTGATGGTCCTTTTATATCCCCTTCTAACTTTCCCGAAGGACCACTAACTTCTACCTCTGGCGTTCTCACGTCAATACCTGCTGATGGAGATTTGACTTTAATATCTGAAGATTTACTTTTCCCAAAACATGATCCAAGTTTGGCTTTTGGTTTCTTTACTTTTTTACCTTCAAGGTTCATATTCATAGACAATTCTCCCTTGACGGATGGTGCTCTTACATCCAGTTCTCCTGATGGTCCTTTTATATCCCCTTCTAACTTTCCAGAAGGACCACTAACTTCTACCTCTGGCGTTCTCACGTCAATACCTGCTGATGACGATTTGACTTCAATATCTGAAGATTTACTTTTCCCAAAACATGATCCAAGTTTGGCTTTTGGTTTCTTCACTTTTTTACCTTCAAGGTTCGTATCCATAGACAATTCTCCCTTGACGGATGGTGCTCTTACATCCAGTTCTCCTGGTGGTCCTTTTATATCCCCTTCTAACTTTCCAGAAGGACCACTAACTTCTACCTCTGGCGTTCTCACGTCAATACCTGCTGATGACGATTTGACGTTAATATCTGCAGATTTACTTTTCCCAAAACATGATCCAAGTTTGGCTTTTGGTTTCTTTGCTTTTTTACCTTCAATATTCGTATCCATAGACAGTTCTCCCTTCACGGATGGTGCTCTTACATCCAGTTCTCCTGATGGTCCTTTTATATCTCCTTCTAACTTTCCAGAAGGACCACTAACTTCTACCTCTAGCGTTCTTACGTCAATACCTGCTGATGGAGATTTTACATCAAAATCTACAGATTTTCTTTTGCCAAAACATGATCCCAGTTTAGCTTTTGGTGCTTTAACTTTTTTTCCTTCTATATTTGAATCAGCACACACGTCCGCTTGAACACTAGGACGGTCAAGATCTACTTTCAAAGAGGGTTCTTGAATACCACCTGTAACTTTTGGAGAATGGAGGCTCGCTTTTGCGGAGGGCGATGTTGCTTCTAAGTCTATCGACTTTTTCCTTCCAAAACATGATCCTAGTTGGACTTTCGGTTTTTTCGGCTTCTTCACGTCAATATTTCCTTCCGTAGATATGCCTCCATCAAGAGACGGTGAAGCAATTTCAAGGTCGGGAGATGGGCTCTTAATATGGCCTTTAATATCTACAGAGGGTGCTTGGATAGACAAAGAAGGCTCTTTACTCTGTATTTCTAAGTTTTCGAACCGAGGTTTATCTAATGAAATACCCATGTCAATTTCGGGACTAGATATTTCTGGTTTATCAACTGAAATTTCAGATTCACTAAGAGATAATCCAGGAATGTTAATTACACCATCGATTTCTGGTGATTCGGCTTTTAGATTTAGATCTCCTTCGTACTCTGGAAGTTTGGGAGTAGTTTTATCGAAATTTATATCTAACGTTGGTGTTCTAAGATAAGGTTCTATGTCTAGATCGTTGTTAAGTCGTAATTCCGGACTTCCTATATTTATATCAAATTCTGGAGAAACTTCTACCTCGGATGGCACACCTTCCATATTTAATTCAACTTTGGGAGTTTCAATTTCAACATCTCGTTTGAACGAAGAATCAAAACTAGGACTTTGTCCTTCAAAACTTACGTCAGTTAATTTTATATTCCCATCCTTTTCCTTCAAATCAATTTCAGGTGCTAAGGCAACTGAAACCTCGGGTAAATTATATTCCAAGTCTATATCTGCGCCTGTTTTCAAATTAGGCTTAATATTTGTATCAGCTTCTAAATCACAAGAAGGTTGTTGGATATTAATATCACCAGACTTTGTCTTGCCAAAGCATGAACCAAATTTGAATTTCGACTTTGGTATCTTGGCATCATGTTGAAGAGAACTTCTTGGCACATTTCCTTCAATGGTAGGTAAGGGAAAATCTACATCACCAGATGGCCCTTTGATTGTTCCTTCCACTTCTCCAGAAGGAGGATGAACTTGAACATGGGGCGAGGGAGCAGCAATCTCTGCGCTAGGAGATTTTACATTCAGCTCTGGAGATATACTTTTACCGAAACAAGATCCCAACTTGGCTTTTGGTTTCTTTACTTTTTTACCATTAAGATTCGTATCCATTGACACTTCTCCCTCAACGGTTGGTACTCTTACATCCAGTTCTCCTGATGGTCCTTTTATATCCCCTTCTAACTTTCCAGAAGGACCACTAACTTCTACCTCTGACGTTCTCACGTCAATAACTGCTGATGGAGATTTGACTTCAATATCTGAAGATTTACTTTTCCCAAAACATGAGCCAAGTTTGGCCTTTGGTTTCTTTACTTTTTTACCTTCAAGGTTCGTATCCATAGACAATTCTCCCTTGACGGATGGTGCTTTTACATCCAGTTCTCCCGATGGTCCTTTTATATCCCCTTCTAACTTCCCAGAAGTACCACTAACTTCTACCTCTGGCGTTCTCACGTCAATAACTGCTGATGGAGATTTGACGTCAATATCTGGAGATTTACTTTTCCCAAAACATGACCCAAATTTGGCCTTTGGTTTATTTACTTTTTTACCTTCAAGATTCGTATCCATAGACAATTCTCTCTTGACGGATGGTGCTCTTACATCCAGTTCTCCCGATGGTCCTTTTATATCCCCTTCTAACTTTCCAGAAGGACAACTGACTTCTACCTCTGGCGTTCTCACGTCAATGCCTGCTGATGGAGATTTGACGTCAATATCTTCAGATTTACTTTTCCCAAAACATGATCCAAGTTTGGCTTTTGGTTTCTTTACTTTTTTACCATCAAGATTCGTATCCATTGACACTTCTCCCTCGACGGTCGGTACTCTTACATCCAGTTCTCCTGATGGTCCTTTTATATCCCCTTCTAACTTTTCAGAAGGACCACTAATTTCTCCCTTTGGCGTTTTCACACCAATACCAGCTGATGGAGATTTGACTTCAATATCTGCAGATTTACTTTTCCCAAAACATGATCCAAGTTTGGCTTTTGGTTTCTTTACTTTTTTACCATCAAGATTCGTATCCATTGACAATTCTCCCTCAACGGATGGTGCTCTTACATCTATTTCTCCTGATGGTCCTTTCATCCCTTCTTCTAACTTTCCAGAAGGACCACTAATTTCTACCTCTGGCGTTTTTACATCAATACCAGCTGATGGAGACTTGACGTCAATATCTGAAGATTTACTTTTCCCAAAACATGATCCAAGTTTGGCTTTTGGTTTCTTTACTTTTTTACCTTCAAGTTTCGAATTCATTGATATGTCTACATCAGCAGAGGGTACTCTCAAGTTCGTTTCTCTGGTAGGTCCACTCATCTCTCCAGTTAATTGTCCAGAGATATCTTTTACTCCTATCACAGGGGCTTTTACACGGTGAGCACTTATAGCTTTGGGTGATTCTATGGAAAAATCTTTTGAAGGTGATGTTACGTCCCCTTTATGAATTTTAATATCCATGCTAGGACTAGGTGGTTCTACAGTTATTGGTTGTGAACCTTCACTTCCTAAAATTTTAAAGTTAACATCTCCCAATTCATTATTTTGAAACCTGTTATCGAATTTCACGTTATCTCTCAAGCTAGGCTTTTGAAGATCAGCTTGGAAAGCTAAGGAAGGGGTCTGAAAGCTAACATCTACATCAGATTTCACTGCAGGCTTATTTATTGAACAAAGTTCCCCTGCTTTTACTTCAGGAGAATTAAGAGTTGGTGAGTTTAAATTTAAGTCAACATCGGCTTGCGGCGATGGCAGTGTAAATTCATTATTTCCATCGCTTTCCACTCTATAGGTATCTAAGTTGATTTCTGGAAGATCTGTTTTCAAAGTAACGTCTTTTTTGTTATCTAGATTGATACCTAATGTTGGAGTTTTAATTTCGCTCCCTTTTAGGGAAATTTTGTGATCTGGATGAGTTTCTGGAATATTTAGATCGAAATTAGACTCGGAGGAAAATAGGCCTTCGCGTTTGGTATCAATTTTTATATCACTGACTGGGCTAATTTGGCCATCTGTCTCAACGAAACCATTAAATATAGGGGCTTTCCCTTCCAAACTTATGTCTGCAACTTTAAGTTTCGTATCTAATTCACTAGTTTTAATTCCCGGGGATTTAACCGATAATTCAGTACCATCGACATTGAACCCACTGTGAGGAATTTGCCGTTCTTCGTGGATTCCTACTTTTCCAGAAGGAATACTTCCTTTCACTTTCAAATCCCCTCCGGGGAGAGAGGAACCTTTCGGTGAAATATCAGCATGTATTTTGGCATCCGTCTTGGGTTTCTTTCCGAAACAACTAACCAAACTATTCCCCTTTCTCTTACCTTCATCAGCTTCTATGTTGGAAGAAGCACGGGATATTTCACACTCCAGATCTCCATCTCTTTTGAGATGTAGATCAGTACATAATTCACTATCCTGTTTGACAGAAGGTCCTTCCAAATCCATATCAACTGATTTACTTTTTCCAAAACACGATCCCAACTTTGTTTTTTTCTTGGGGGAACTTAAATGTTTCTTCGTATCTGTTTTTTGCAAACAGCTATCAGTTTCACATTCAGAGATATTTACTCTTCCAATGCCCCCTACACTTGGCTGATTTAACTCCAAGTCAAAATCAGATTGAGCATTAGTACTCGTGAAGTTTGGTTCCAGGTCAACAAGCTCAGTGGCCGATTCTCTTTTAATACTAAAATTATTGTAATGTGATACTTCTTGTAACTTCCCTTCTGGGTAATCTAACCTTATATCCTCAACTCTCCTAAGGTCATAATTTGCATTGAACTCTGCAGAATCTTCCTTCGTTTTTAATGTATATGGTAAATGGGAATACTGCATGGTTGAGTAGCTGTGCTTTTCTCCTTGTTTTGAAGAAACTGCAAGAGTAGGTGCGTTTGACTTAGTCTGTATACTTACCAAATCTGGTAGTGGAGGTCGTTCATTTTCGGAATTAACCTGAACGTCTGGGTATGGGTATGTCCGTATATCATAAGAAGAAACGTCGGATTGAAGACGCAAATGAGCGCTATCAAGGTTTTTCGACTTTCTTTTGTTAGAACCATCTACGGCGTTTTCGTCCATTTCGTTATTCATTACTAACTGCATATTTTTTACCGTCCAAGAATTACGCGAGGACTCCTTTGGAAAACCATTAGTTGGACTGACCATTTTTGATGAATCGGAGCTTAATTCAGTTTTCTCAGGCGTACCAATAACGCTAACCGTAACCACATTGTTATCTTCAAAAGCAATTGTGTTCGATATGTTTTTATCCGAAATATTTTGTGAATTCTTTTGTTTTTCATCTTTGGACATAATTAAATCATTTTCAGTCTGAGGCTGAATGGCCCAGGAGCCTCTTTTGAGGCCGCCAAATAGGCCCGAATCCCGAAAACGCCAAGATATCCTTTTTAGTTTCCTACCGTTCCCATTGCGAGGTGGGGGAGGAGGGGGATATGGAGGAGGGGAGTCCATATCAAACTCTTCATCTTCATCATCACTAGGAAGAGGCGGCAAGGGTCTCGCTGTCTTGTGATGAGAAACTGTTATTGGGATAGACCTGCTATGAGGCCTTCCTTCTGTGTTGCCCATTTTGGATTACCGGAATGTCACTATTTAACTAAACGCTTCGCCACTTGAATTCATATTATTATTCCTGTATCAATATATACACACCCACATTGCGACAAATGATTCACTAAAGAACACAAAAATACTCCTCTCGTAGTGCCTTAATAATACGACCTTCCAAGCCTTTTTATTATTTTTTTTTAAACACCGATTGAGTATTATTATAATTCGTTGTGATTAAAGACACCAGAAACTTTGTATTCACAAGACTTAAAAACCATCAACTCTGCAGCAGTGCAAATACTCAGAGTGTCATAGATGGGTACAGGTCACAATAACCAGACCGCAAGCCCAAATCCTTCGATTTGTTTACATGGTCAACGAACGAAGCAAAAGCAGAACGACAGGAGCGACCCAACGACGCGAAAGCTGAGCGGCGACTAACGTTGATGTTCCCTTTTTCCAAGCGAGAAAAATAATTTCACCCAGGAACTGAGTAGTTGTAAACCCGCATAGATAGAATTTAATGATGTGTCGCTTTTCCTTGAACTCACAAAGTACTCATCTCTCCGGGAAATGTACAGTTCACTTCAATATTTGTGAATGATGATCTCAACAGACAACACCCACCACTATTTGGCAGGATATATATTATATATATATATATATATATATATATATATATATATATATATATATATATATATATATATATATATATATATATATATATATATATAAGTAAAACAACCCCCCCCCCAATTAGTCTCCTCTCTCACTCTTGCAGGCACGGGTATACATAGCCACTCAAACACTCCAAAGTTTCAAAATGTATTTCTACATAGTAATAGTATCTGTATTTAATGAAACTGAGATGAGAGATCATTTGGACTAGCATCCGATAAAATGAACTACCTGCGCGCAACATTTTCCGAGCCAAGGAGGGCACCTGTTTCGGGCTAAAATCTTGCCTTTATCTCCGATCAGCTTAATGAATGAAGCGAACGTGCGTGGGAGGAGAAGAACGTTCGTCATGCTGATAAGGGCAAAACAACACCTCGTTTGAAAAGAGAGGGGGGAAAGGGGATACTAAAAACTGATTTCAAATAATTTCCTTTCAGGCAAATAAAAGTTTAAGTTTTTTAAAGAGGACTGGTATCGAATCATCACCCTCCATCTTTCAACTTTAAAGATGACTTTTTAAAGAGGACTGGTATCGAGGCATCACGCTCCATCTTGCAACTACTCTCCAAATTTATCCTGTGATTAATAAAAAAGGTAATATCCTTACAAATGATTTTATTTACATTATACTATCAACGTATAGAATGTGTCAATCCTAACAATATCACTTGTAGTTAGTTCAGTACAAGCTAAAGTATGGTGACAATATTTCATTGTTTATTACTAAAAAAAAATTGCAGGTGATAATCCTCAGGAGGAATGGAGGCGGGGGAGAGTAGGAGGGGATGACGCGTTCAGGGAGAACCATGAAGATGAAGCGGAGACATGAGAAAAAACAGCAACAAGGATAATATTTTTTTACAAGCAGAAACGGCGATAAATGTGGGAACCTACCAAGGATCGATAAATTAATCATTAATGTGTTCCGAAAACATGGCAATAGAGAAAAAAAAGAAGCTTCTACGGAGTGAGCCCCCCCCCCAAAAAAAAAAAATAATTGGCCCCAATTTGGATAGGCTTCATTTTTTAATTGGGTATTCAATTAAGAATTGAAACCTATTGAAAGTTGAGGTCCGGTATATTGGAGTCACCCTGTACAAAGAAAACATAATTAAACACTCAAGTAAATAAATCATGCCTTCTAATAACACAGTTACCATACAAATGAAATTAAATCGGAAAACCTCGACAAATAAAATTGAGGAAAATTTTTATTTAATTTTATATATGAAAGTAAAAAAGGGCGGAGTAGAATTGCGAGTAGCGCACCAATGAAGTCAGTTACTACAGCGGTGCTTTGCCTCCACCCGTAGTTAGTAGTAAAAATAAGTCCAGAAGCAAAATAGGTCATGGGAAGAACTAGAGAAAGACTACAAATTGGTCGAGAATAAACTAAAAAGGGCACAAGAAGAACTACAAATAAGTCAAGAGAAGAAACAAAATAGGTCACGTCAAGAAGAACTACAAATAGGTCAGGAGAAGAACTAAAAATAAGTCAAGAGAAGAACTACAAATAGGTCATGAGACGAACTGCATAAGAACTAGAAATAGGTCATGAGAAAAAGAACTACAAATAGGTCAGGAAAAGAAGAACAACGAATAGATCACACGAAAGAACTCATAAGAACTACAAATAGGTCATGCGACGAAATACAAATAGGTCACGAAAAGAACTACGAATATGTCACGAGAAGAACTACGAATAGGTCACGAGACGAACTGCATAAGAACTACAATTAGGTCATGAGAAGAAGAACGACAAATAGGTCAGGGAAAGAAGAACAACGAATATATCACATGAAAGAACTCATAAGAACTACAAATAGGTCATGAGAAAAAGAACTACAGACTAGCAAAGTCCACTTAAATCTACTGGAGGCCGAGTTCGTGCAGAAAATAAGTGGTTCTTGAAAGAAGAAAAGAATGTTAATTATCTAAACGCGCGCTCTAATTTAATACTTAAAATGGTACATTCACGCTCAACATCATACTCTTTTATTCTAATCTAAGGCCTATAACTACTGGTACACACATACCTGCATGTACACCAGATATTCATGAAAATTACTCTCTAGTTATTAAAGTAGTACCACAGACCGACATTACAATATAGGGTTAGGGAAAATCTTTTTCTCGCAAAACAATTCCCTGCTTAGGAAGAAAGGGAATATAGTGTTAAAATGTGCAAAAGAAATATGAAAACATATATACACATATTGATGTGTGTCTTTGACAACAAATGGAGAGGTAGAATAAGGGAAACAACAAGTGGTATAAGGTTCTTTATTACTGAGGTTTCGCTCCTTTGGAGCTTCCTCAGAGTAACAGAAACTTAGAGGAGCGAAACGTGAGTAATAAAGAACCTTATACCACTTGTTGTTTCTCTTATTCTCCCTGTTCATATATACGCATGTTTTCTCGCTGGCCTTTTATATTTCGCAAAATGCTTCATCCAGTCGATTTTAAAAGCAATTACCGAATTTCTTACGAAACAAGGAGAAAAAGAAGAAGAGAGATGCATCATTGAACAATACGATGCTTCTTCTATCCCAGATGAGAGACAAAATGCTCGTAAAAGTACTTGCTCTTTTTCACTGGTGATAGGCTATATTCAGAATCCATGAATACAGCTTTTTTTTTATTTCAGTAATAAGTCTTTTTTTTTACTCCAAATGATCTTTACCCCACCCCCCCACCTCTATTATATTTACCTTTCACCCTAACTATGGAAGTCAAAAAGGGCAAATATGTGCGCGTGAAATCTTTTGTGAGCACATAACATATTACTAATGAAGAAAACATGTTTTTGTAAGAAAAATTTGCACGAACTTTCGTTTGAGGTCTGCGGTTCGACACATATGTTTGCCAATGGCTTTGTGTCTATGTCAAAAACATGAGGCTATTACAGGCGCCAACACTCACTGAGAGTGATAACTGCATGTAGACAACTGCAGTACTCTAAATTTCTAACAAGATTTATGGTTTCTGAGTCGGAAACAGGAATTCGCCCCTCTTAACGTAGATAATCTTTAACGTTCCCTTACCGCTCCCTTTAAGTTTCTTTTCATTTGTCATCATTTAACACTGGCCAAGTGTGAGCGCATTAAATAACAACGTTCACAGCGTGTCATATAAAATTACCACCAAATACACATTTAGGTCTATAGACGGCCGAACATACAATTTGAAGCATCTCTGTTGTACCTTACGGATAAAGCATATTTGATTTGCTTAGAAACGGACATTGAGCATCGCTGACGTGGAAAACAGCCTATTCTGGAAGTCTTTTGGTGAATTTCGCTTCACCATTCAGGAAGAGATTATTATTTTTTGTCACCGAAGATTCATAATTCAATGAGGGTTTAAGCACCTCACTGCTCCATCGTTCTGCGTAGGACCCTGCCTCGAATGTCTGCCACTCATTAATTTCGTCTTAACTATGTCGGCCACTTGAAGTGACATAATTAAGGGGTTATGTGAAAACTGGTTTGAGGACTAGCCCACAGTGGAAGCATAAGTCAGACATTTTCTCGAAATTGTGGCTTAACTGCTAGCCCTGGACGGAGGAGAGATCCGCATCGCCCGGGGGACCAGGCGAGCATCATAGAAGGAAGTAACACCCATCTCTATGTAGTTCGAAGCAGTTTTGGCGTAAGTACCAGAGAATGGGTGGCAAAACTTTAGCGGCCGTTGATTCGACCGCTACCGCCATCAAGTCCACCACAAGTCATACCTCCTGAGGTTCCTACTCAAGATCCATCCCATCCATCCATCAACTAGCATCCTAGCAGCATCTGAGCGGGAAACCAACTGGAAAATGGACGGGAGCGTCCATCTCACATTTTCGTACTCACATACCTAAACCATTACCACCTTTACCGACCCATCTCTTTTTCTATACACTCAAAACATGATAATTACACTATGTTTTCAGAAAGAAAATTAATACAAGAGGACCCGGTAGAAGGATGTTGAAGACCATGGAGACCCTCACTAAGAGGGTTCCACTCATGACCATCGAAGGAGAGAAGGCCCCCAAGACACGGAAACTTTGCGAGACCCTCTACCTTGAACTGAGAGTGGCCTTGGTGAAACTCATCGAGGTGTCGTCAGGTTTCATCGCAATCTGCGCCAAACCTAAGAATGTGGACCGGCTCCTATCGGAAGAAGGAGCTAACGTATTGAAAACTATTGGAATCGAGGCTAAGACCCCCCACCAGTGGCAGCAAACCGAAGCGTGGAGAGTTGGGTCGCCTAGAATTTGGCCGAAGATCTGAAAGAGGAAATTATGAAGAGCAACCAGTGGACTAAAGTTCGCGAAGTGATTAAATTTCGCGAACACAACCACGTGTTCAAGATTACCTTCTTGACCACCGACATGGCACGAAAAGAGACGACGGACGGGCTCCTGGTTTTCAATATGAGGATTCCAGGGTAAAACATCCAACATGAGAAATTCAGTAGCATACAAATGTGTTTTGTATGATACAAGCTGGAATCGCACACCACAACGACCTGCCCGGACAAAGATAAGCTGTGGTGCATCGAATGCCCCGAAGAAGGCCACAGACACGATAAGTGTGAGAGCACAAGAAAAAAGTGCCTCAACTACAAGGGACCTATAGAACTATGACCCTAAACTGCCCGAAGCGCTGGGAGATTATTGAAAGGAAAAAAGGGGAAGAGAAGAAAGAGAAATAACAAACATACGCGAGCACAGCGAAGAAAAGTGAAACAAAGCGATCGACGCCAACGCAACTTGACATCTCAGGAGATCTCAGCGCAAAAATCTTATCTGTATTACTCCCGAAAATGTGGCTAACGCAGTAAAACCTGACTGTTACAACCAGATGCTGAATGCTTTGCTAAAGGCGAACAAACTACCTTCCATCGTCGTGCCCGCGGACCCCGAATGCTCCAAGGCATTTAAAGAGTCCGTCATCAAGACCAACTCCAACATTAAATCTGGACTGGAGGTTATAGTCGAAACTCCCTCATCGGAAAAATCTGAGGGCGACGAGAAAGACAAGAAGGCAGAAGAACAAGAAGATGAAGAAGGACCTACCTCTTCGGATAGTGAGGAAGGCCCATGCCCTCGTACACGAGCGACGAAGAGCAAGTCCAAAACTCCGAGTCCTCCGCCGAAGAGCGAAAGGCCTGGGCACAGTAAAGCTGTCCCACAGGCCAAAAGGAAGAAGAACATGAAGAAGCACCTGTAAAAACAGCTCATCATGCATCTAAACGCACTAAAGATATTGAAAATCAACACCAACGGATGGATGGGATTGACAGTCGTAATTCCGAAATCAAGATATGGAATTACGACGTGATGGCCACAAACTATATGCAAGAGCCGTACGACGGTGCCGCTATTGCGATCAAAAAAAGTGATCAAATACAAGCAAATAAGAAACCTAGAAGAATCTTATCTCGCGATTGAGGTCGAGCTCGACTTAGGAAAGCTGTTTTTTTTTCAGCGGGGTACCAGCCGCCAAGGAGAGATGTTTTACCTATACACTCTCTAACTGGCTGATTTGGCAGAAGAGCCCCCACTATATTAATGGGAAACCTAAACGCCAAATTCCAGGCATCCGGTTACATGAGCCAAAATGGAATAGAAAGAACCCTGGATCTCCTGCTGGACACAAACATTGTCCATCGAATAAGCCCCGACTTCCCCACCTTCGTCAGAAGAGGGAGGGCCACAAAGCCAGACATATGTTTGGCTAATCGTCAGCTACCGTTTAACTACTACATGGAACCAATCCAGATTCCAATTATTGACCATATAGGGATCCTGCTTACCATCAACAAGAACAATATACAAGTCCCAGCTGCAGTTCAAAAGGACTACAGAAGAGCAGGCTGGGAACGGTACGCGCGCCCCCTCGAGGGATACCATCCGCCCAACTAGTATGAGGCCATCCTCGAGGAGATCGACGAGGCACTCAAAGACCTCAATAACCATCTCATCAACGCGGATAATGCTTGTATCCCTAAAACCCGGTATAAGTCCATCTCGTCTTACAGATGGACTTAATACATGGCGGAACTCTACCGTGAGCTGAGATTACTGTATGAAATTAACATCAGGAACACATCATTGAACTCAATCCAAAGAAGCAATAAAATCAAGGAAGAACTGAACCAGTTAATCCTCGAACAACAATGGAGGCGATAGGACGATGCGATCGATAGCCTCGATCACGAAGCATCGCCCAGAGATTTTTGGAATAGAATCAGACGCTTCAAAGGATCAATTGGAAAGAAGAAGAAGATTGAGCTACCAAAAGAAGATGGAAACATAGAGATAGAAGAGGAAAACATGGAAGAAATATTGCGAAGTTATTGGGAAAGAATCTTCAGTATAACTGAAGAAGAAAACGAAGACTACGACATAGAGTTCGAAAGCAACATCATAGACGAGCTTAACGAACAAATACATAGGACGCACCCTCAACACCAGGTGGACAGACAGCGCGACGGAGACACAGAGATTACCGAAGAAGAACTACTCAGAGCACTCCGCTCATTCCAACAGAAAGCCCCAGGACAATCGGATCTTACAAAATTGAACTTCGAAAAGGCACCAGCCAATATCATCGAAGGAATGAGAAGCATATTCAACGCCTGTCTGAACACGGGATACTTCCGAGAATCTTACAAAACGGCAAAAATGATCTTGCCGAAGCATGGGAAGGACCAGAGGTTAAAGGAGGGCTACCGTCCAACTTCACTCCTGGAATTTGGCGGGAAGCTCTTCGAGAAGATCCTCAAACGAAGTCGGGTGTCCCACCTGGAGGAAAACTCCCTCTACAACCCATATCAATTCAGGCTTAGAAAAAAGTGAAGTACAGAGATGGCAATAAATGTCATCATGGAAAAACTAGCCCAAGCCAAACGGGAAAGGAGTTATGTGGACATTGTTTCCCGGGATGTGTCAAAGGCGTTTGATAAGGTGTAGCAAAGGTGAATGCATTATAAAATCAATGGCTGGGCCTAAGTGAAAACTTAGAAATAACTCTGTGTGACTATGTCATGGAGAGAGCGGCGTACGTCAGTATAGGGTGTACGGACGGACCGAAGTTCCCGCTCACTGCAGTCCTCCCGCAGGGGGGTGTCTGTCTCCCACTCTCTACTCGCTTTACACCGCAGATGTCCCAGCCCTTGCGAACCCCTCGGAATGAGGATTACCTAAACCGGGTACAGGAAGCACGTCGAAGATAGAATCTCCAAGGCCTCAGACAAATAGCTTGAACGCCATGATAATACAAACTCTAACCATAAAAAAGAGGAAACACATAACAAAATAAACAATTGAAAGCGATAAGCCTGATCACCAGGCTCTGGCATCTCTTTGCAAATCTTCCACACTACTTTCTCTTTTCACCACTTGTCTATTTTCCCTATCCATCCACACGCCCTTTTGTCCCTTACACAAAACTACGCACTTAAACAATTGGCAATTTAGGTCTATAGATATATAGGGGAGGGGATGAGGGTCTATTTTAACCTAGTAGCAGCAAGTGGCTTCTACCGTCATGACAGTTGCACCATCAGATCACCAAAGAACTGAAGGGGAACTAAATTTAACATACGTTGTCCACTTTTTTGCCGAGGGAATTCATGGTTGTGACACTTTTGCAACGATAAACATCAAGCCGTATCGTCTTTAATTATTTATTTCCCTGTAATGATGCCAATTGGGAGTTAAAGTAAATGTTCAGGCAGAGTGAATGCCTTAGGCAGTTAGAGCGAATGTTTTAGGTAACTTTGATAGGCTGTTGAATTTATAAAAAAAGAAAATTGTTTTGATCAAAAGAATTGAAAGCGTTCGAGTGTTTGACCCCCGAAGAAAACAAGAGGAATATAATATAGATGAATGGGTGATCAAAAGGTAAATTATGTAAATTGGTTGAGAAGGAGGGGGGGTATAGGACGCGCACTCTTCCAATGAGAAGGTGCGTCACTCCCATCGATATGTCACCGTTAGTCAATGAAGCCAATTTTGTTCCTCATCGACGCATATGTAAAAATGGCGGCTTCTGCGGATCCATTGAGCAAACCAAAGTTGTCCCCTCCTAATCATTTTGGTTTAATGGATGTCTATTTAAATTGCAAACGTGCTCACATATAAAATAAGTGTCAAGAAATAGACTTAGGAAATATGAAAATAGCCATTTACTACAAAACACTCGTTCATCCCGCAAACGTCACACATTTATACCCAGTAATACATTAAAGAGTTGAGTAAACACGTGATATATATATATATATATATATATATATATATATATATATATATATATATATATATATATATATATATATATATATATATTTATAAGCCCCCGCACGCAATGCGTCTCGTGGATTAGCAACTCTCCAGATTATTTTCGGTTCCATTTCATTTTGTTTAGCTTGTAATTCACGCCAGATTCACTCGAGTTTTTTTTCCAGATTGTTTCCTGCTGTTTCATTTTGTTTAGGATGTATCTTACCTTATATATACTCTGCTCCTTGCCTAGAGTCTTAATTATTAGTTGAAAATGGCATCTTGCCGAAACTAATCCGATAATTACCATCATCTTCCACACACACACACACACACACACACATATATATATATATATATATATATATATATATATATATATATATGAAAGTTTCTAAAATATAATAGCATTGTAGTTGTGGTAGGGCCAGGATAAAAAGATTAATTTTAATATAAATGTTTGCATTTAACCAGTTTGCTAAGTTCAAATTGAGAATTGTTTAAATATTTTTTGCTTAAGTCTATTTTACTGGAAACTTCTTAGTGAAAAATAAAGAATGCCTTTTCTCATGAGGTAACCATGATAATTCTTATTCAAATAAAACATAAGAAAAACCTGTTTCACTAAAAGCAACTAGAGTCTATCTAGGTAATAAATATCAAATGGATGCCATTCCAGAGTTTAGAACAAAGATGTATCATTCATGTTGCAGAACATTAAAGAGGGACTAATATTATCTACCCTTGTAATGAAAGGAGCTTAATGGTAATTGATCATGTTCTCTAATAATAGTCCTGATGCCAGACGTGCCAACAGGTATTCTGATTAAGAATAGACGGTCCTGACTCATTGTGCAGTCCACTCTCTCTTCATCGACTACCCCCAACACCTCTCTCTGTCACAATGGCGAGAATGAGTGTTTCTTCGGTCAGCCAATTTTTTCCTATTCCCATCCATCGCCAGATTCAGTGAAATCGGTGGATACAGATTAGAGTATCGATGTTGTCATTGCCGGTAGACATTGCGTGCACACTGTACCCACTAAATAGGGTCAAGGCAGCGAAGTTTGCCACCCCACCAGCGAAGTAAGGGTGGTTTATTTGGCTGCGAGGGTGCTGGTCGACGCGTGTGGCTGATAAAACATTCCTCTACCTTCAAACCTTCTTTAACTGCAACCATTTTCTCACAATTTGAGATCGGTGTGCATCGATGCCACAACACCCTCCTCCGCGACCTGTTTATGACCTATTAAACGCGAGGTCACAGATTCAGAGAACTACAATAGTATTATAACCCTAAAACAGGGCATAGAGAAGGACATCAAATGTCTCTACGGTCTGCCGAAGGTTAATAATGACCAGTGAAGTCAAGCGACCGCGAGATCATAGGAGGAAGTTTGCTCTTTCGTTTCATTTCCACTTACTCGGTTCTCTCTATATTCTTCCCTTTCCTACATTTCTTCTTTTAAGGTCGTATTTGTGAGTCTGGGTTCCAATGTACCTACTTGGTTCTGGAGGTGGTGTGATCTCCCCACCACCCTTCATGAGCAATTCCTTGCTGAACAGTGCCAATTTCTTCCATCGGAGGACAGCAAACAATGACGCAGCTCTAAGTTAAAATCCCCGAATAAT
The DNA here is from genome assembly GCA_963969495.1 of Ceratothoa steindachneri. Lineage (NCBI taxonomy): Eukaryota > Metazoa > Arthropoda > Malacostraca > Isopoda > Cymothoidae > Ceratothoa > Ceratothoa steindachneri. Next base: position 112,090,891 of record OZ018327.1, on the reverse strand, counting down.
GGTAATCAAATTAATTCCGGCAAGACATAGAATTTAAAATATTATGTAGCCATAGTTATGTGGCTACAATTTCCCTTGGGCTCAGAAGGAAAATAGCACATACACATACGCACACACGTACATACACTGCATATGTAGCAGGGGAAGAGAATCGATGCAAAAATAAAAATACTTCATAGAGACCGAAAGAATATCGGTTGCCATCAAATGCTAGCCAACAGACGAAGCCTGCAACTTTTTGCGTGGCAGAAAACAACATTCAACTCACACTTGCAAAGTTGCATTCCTACACTGAAACCCCTTCCCCCCCGCGCTCAATAAGCAATAGATACTTTGACTAAGGCCAATTTGCATAGAAGCAAAATTGTTAGGAAATTGGCGCCGAAGATCTGCGATCAGAAGATGGACTCACAACCCCTAAAAAAGAGAACCCCATCTCCTCATCTTAAACATCTATAGGATATATATATATATATATATATATATATATATATATATATATATATATATATATATATATATATATATATATATATATATATATATATATATATATATATATATATATATATATATATATATATATATATATATATATATATATATAGTGCAGTTGGGTAGCAGTTTTTCCTGAATGCAAATTTTGTTGAAGACCATGGTGTATTTTGCCTTAATTAATTTCCTCTGGCAACTTCCTCTTCTTCTAAAAATCTTTTTATTCCCTTTTTTAGATGGTGGATTACTTGTCCTGTATTCATCTCTTTTTTTAAATGAATGGGTTTGGTAAAAACTAAATTAAATTTCTAAGCTTTCGATCTTAATTCTGAAGATGATCGAATAAGATCGATTATTCTTAATTGTCGACCAATTGAAAGGATAATCAATTCTCTGAAAGGAACTCCCTTTCTTTTCTCAATTTCCGGAGGTGAATTTGAGAATTTATAGGATAAAAAGACACCATGACCAACAAATACAAAATGGCTCACTCGAGATTTGGTAAGTGAAAAGAAATTAAAGTGAACGCGGTTGATATTATATAAGGCCGGTGTTGAGAGACGGTCCTCACCTACGCCAATTGATAGACCTTTTTTAGGGCTGTTATAATTGATCTATTTGTTACAGTCACTTTCTTGGCACGGACGAGGACCTCTTCCAGGTGTAACCAGTAGTGGCAAGGTGGCTACTCATCTTATTATAACAATCCTACCGTGTGTGTGTGTGTGTGTTCGTCTGTGCATTTTTCTTACAAAATTGTGAAATGATTTCTTTTTCTTGCACACCAAGTGCAAGTTGCTATACTAACCGCCAACCATCACTGCGTTCAATGCAGTTTACCATGAAAGGGACCATTAGAACCAAGTTTTATATCTGCAAGAGGAAATAACGGATATTTAAGACTTAATTTTAAGACTGAGGAGGATATGGTGTCCAGTGTTAATGAATAATGAAGGCGGGGGGTGCATTAAAAGATACGGGGGAGGCAATGAAATTCCTAAAAACAATGAGATGCAAAAAATCGCAGCGCTGGAGATAGGCCCGTGAATATCCGTAAAAGATATTAAAGTTTATGTAGAAACACCAAAAAGGGGGGGGGGGGAATAATTCCTAAAGGAATAACTAGGGAATAACTCATGCTAAGAATAACCCACTTTTTCAAGAAAAGGCAAAACAATGACTCCACTCATCACAGCAGTCGCCCCACACAGAAGTACGCACGAGCGTGCGTAGTGGGGGAGAGGCTGGGGGTATCAGATGAGATACAGACTTGACCGGTAGAGGTCGCAGTCGGTCTATCAGACCATCAGGCGATTTCCTTTGACAAGATACCACGTCTACTGGATTTCGAAAATGGAGGAATAAAACCATGGACTCCTAACCATGATCTTCAACTCCCCTTGACCCCTTCCATAAAAAGAGAAATAAACGAGTTCCTGGTTCATTGCGAACAAACGCTGGAACAAAGAACCATCTGTGAAAGAGGAATAGCAAATGGCTGCGGAGGGCATCGAGAAAACCTGCACTTTGCATTTATTGCCCTTTAATTATTGCCTCGGCAGAAACCCTTTGCTAATCATGACCTTTGATTTACCTTGAAACGACTGCACAACTTTTCGTTCGTTTGGCTCAAATCGCTACACGTTAAGTCGTCCATTAGTCTCTTTGACCGGGCCTAAAGGGGGTGATCTCCCATTGCCTAAGGAGGGTTGTCCATTTAATAAGATATACAGAGCCCGGACGCACAAAGGGAGGCGATAGTGGCAGAAGCATAAAATAACAAGGTCAACAGACCCAGGTCGCGTGTTCTCAATTATTCTGACTTATGATCTTCAAAACTTTCAATACTTTCAGGACTAACCCTGGTAGGACCTTGGCAAGTTATATCATTCGAAAGAGAATGTAAAATAACATAAGAGTTTCAATTTTCGTTAGAATCGGCCGAATAGTTACGATGTTATTGCCAAAAAACTCATTGAAAAGTAAAACGGTTACATCCGACCGACCGACCGACCTACGAACCGACATAGTAACTTAGAGAGTCGCGCGCAACAAGAAATACAAACTTGAGATGAGTTGACGTCCTCAATCTCGCCCAGAGTTGTTAAAGATAAAAAGTCTGATGTTAAAGAGTAAAATTACTAGATTCTAGGTAAAGTCTACCGTATTTCCTAGATAGAGGGACTCGAAAGGAAGAAATTGCCTCCCTCCCTAACGTACATAGATACACGGAGGGATTTGCCCAGTAAAAATGAAACAAGAGGAAGACGAGGCGTTTCTTCCCAATTCGTGGACTGTCCAGTTTTTAATGTAAGAATTTCGAGCTACCAAAGACTATAAACCCACTCGAAACTAGTTCAAGAAAGAAGGCTAAGGGTGAAGATCAGGCAAAAGGACGAGGAGATATGGATAAAGAATTTAATTAACTACTCTTATTTCTGTAAAGTTATATCTTAAAGAAATATCTATTATATTCTTAAACATATTTACTGTAATGCTTTCAAAGACATTCATACGCAAGGAATTCCAACTGCTATTTTTTTAGTGTGATATCGCAATGTTAAATCTTTTGTTTACTAGCTTAAAACCGTTATTTCTAGTGGTCGCTCGGTTATCAAGCTCAAATAGTGAGTCATAATTTATATGAGTGAACCCTTTAAGCATTTTGACAATTTCAATAAGTCGGCCGCGTTGATGCCGATCTTTCATAGGAATTGAACTGAGGTGCCTCAGCCTTTCTTCGTACAATCTATTTCTAAGTTCAAAAATTAATTTCGTCAGTCGATGCTTTACGCGTTGCGATATTGCAATGTCCTTCCGCAAATAAAGTCTTATAAGCGCTTCGTATTTGGGAAGAATATTATCTTTCGATTTAAACACAAAATCTCTATGTATCCGAGACCCTTATCTGCTTTTTGTGTAGCTACATTGCATTGTTTAGAAAATTTTAGACCACTCGAGCGTGAGACACCCTAATCCTTTTCTATGTTGATTGCTTAAAATTTGACCAACCATAGTATAACCTCTTAGAGGGTTGCCATGTCTCAATGCGAACTCCCTCTCTCTGTTGAGTATTTTCAATTTATCGCAGTTTGAAATTCTGGAAAGTGAACTTCATCTATGACATTAAATCTAACATGAGAAGCTTACCATTCTTGACGTATCAGAAAAGTGGTTAAATTAGTGAAAGACAATTACTCCTGCTACTGTTTGCCCGTGTGGATAGTCTTTCACCCACGTTTCTAAGACATTTAGAACTTGGAGATCGGGTTAGTTTGATTCCCTCCCCATACCTACATTCTTCTCTCATTCAAATCGAATCGCCAAACACTTCCAAAGCTCTGTTTGCTACCTTGCCTCTGAAACCCATTCTTACAAGTACCATCGTTTAGCATCCCCCCGGGCCACCCTACGGACAGGATCTTCATTGAGCTCTGCGAAATTCTGAACATGGCACTCTGTAATTCCTTTGCATCCTTACTTATTATTTTGAGATTTTAAGATCACTCATCATACCTCCTCCTATCTCCTCTCTGAATCATCCCCTATTCAGAAACATGGGCCCTCTCTGCCCCAACGCCAGCAGGTTTCTCTGCAAGCCCCAATGCTAGCAGGATAATCTGCGATCTTCCACACATTTCACTTTCTCTAGTTTCACGACTTTCTTTATAGATGTCTCTTTACACGCTTTCTGCGTGATACAACCTCGTTGCTATCATGCTTTAAATTCAAGGGAGAAACATATCTTGTTCAAGCTTCTTGCTAATATCTCCTCCCCTCTGAAACTCCAAGCTCTTTCCCTTATCTCCATTGCTAAATTCAGTGACTTGTTCGATGACATAATAGTACATATCTGCTCTGGCACACCTTCTGCCTCTAGTACTCGTCACCGAGTAACTCCCCAACTTTTTCCCCACTAGAACTTCTTCCTATCGCGCTCTTTTAATCTTTATTATAATCTCTCAATTTCTCTCTTTTAATCTATCAATCTCTCTTAGTTTCCCTCTCCCTCTCTTTATTTCCCTCTGAATAACTAAATTAATCGCGTCCCTTAGACTCAAAGGATATAACAGTCATCTGCGAGAACTCGGGCTTTTCTTCGGAGACGCGTCGTTTACGGGGCCCACACTCGCTGATCAAGACTCTTAGGATTATCCAAGGAGTTGAAAACGAGGACCACAGGAAGTTGGCCCCTTTGAACATGAATCCAACGATTAACCACAGTTGCAAACTAGATTTTCCCCCATTCAAAACTATTAGGTTGAGGAATAAGTTCTTGCGGTTATTTTGTTGACGTGATTTGTGCACATATTAAGAAACAATAATAAATAATGAGAGCAAAATTTGCAAAGGTTAGGCTACGTCTTTTAACAGCGTAGACTATCAGGCTTTTGCTTAGGCTACGTCTTGAAGTTGAGTAATAAGTCATTGCGGTTTATTTAAAAGTTGTGTTAATTTAATTTTTGTTCTGTACCCTCAAAATGGAATGTCAAGTTGAAAGAAAGGCGCATTTTCGACACTTGTTGTTATTCATTTTCAATCGAGACGGGAACAATGCAAACGCAGCCAAAGCTCGTCGCGATATTTGTGCTGTGTATGGAAAAAATGCTTTATCAGAAAGGACAGCTCAATGGTGGTTTTCACGTTTCAAAAACGGTCATTTCAATCTTAATGACGAAGAACGTTCTGGTCGCCCCATTAAGTTGGATGAAGATCGATTGAACGACCTTCTTCATGAAAATCCTCATCAATCGACTAGAGAATTGGCTGTAGAATTGGCGTGTGATCAGAAAACTGTAGTGAATCACCTTCATTCGATGAGGAAAGTTAAAAACTCGGCGCATGGGTTCCACACGCTTTGAGCGAAAGCAACAAACTTCAACGTTCCACGATTGCCGCAGGTTTGCTTGCTCGTCACAAGGCTACTCGTAGATATAAGGACAGATTTCTTCAACGCATCATCACTGGCGACGAAAAGTGGTGTGTTTATGTCAACATGAACCATCGAAAACAATAGCTTAGCCCCAATAAAAAAATACTTCCGCGATTGAAGCAGGGACTTCATCCACGAAAGGACGATGCTGTGTGTGTGGTAGGATTGTGAAGGCATCATTCTTTATGAGCTCCTTGCTAACAACGAGATTGTCAATGCAGAATTCTACGTTCAACAAATGTATCGACTAGCCGAAGCTATTCGTGATAAGTGACCTCATCGACGTTATGGAGTCCTTCTGCAACACGACAATGCTCGTCCTCACATTGCCAATATGACAAAAGACGCCATCCAAACGCTTAATTGGGAAATCCTGCCGCATCCACCATATTCGCCAGACTTGGCTCCATCGGATTTCCATCTGTCCCGATCGCTCTCCAACAATTTGCACGGCGTTTCGTTCAATACTGATGTGGACTTAAGAACCTGGTTAGACGAATTCTTAGAGTCAAAATCCAGAGATTTTTATTGCAGAGGCATCAAAAAACTAGTTGAACGTTAGGAAGAAGTCGTAAATTACAACGGAGAATACATTATTGATTCAATTGCATATTGTTATCAATTAAAAATTTTTACATTCGCTATGGCTCTTATTTTGTATCAATGTTAATCATTAATCTGGGTAATCTGTGACTTATAGGTGTTTGAAAGAACTATAAATTATGTCTTTAATTATACACTTATTGCTGAAGAGTATATTATCGATTTAGGCTTTTCTCGTTGATTTCGTATTTGTATAAGGATGCATTGTAACCAAACTTGGAGGGGAGTCATGTGAAATATTTTTCAAGGTTTTAATGTGTTGGTTGCATTTAATTGAAATCAATAAACGGCAATAAATGTTTAGTTTAGGGGCTCAGAATGCTCCCACATTATAAGCGATTAGAACTGCGCTTTAAAAGGTTGTCAGATGTCGAAAGGAGAATTTTAAGATATAATTGCTACCCACCAGAGAGGGAGAGAGGGGTGTGTGGATAGGGAGAGTTGCGAGAGAGGGAATATGAAAGAGAGAGTGCACGAGGGTGGGTATGAGAGTGTGTATGAGCGATGGAGTGAGAGAACGGTAGATAGACAGGCAGGCAGACAGAGATGGAAAGACTGAGAGATATAGAGTCATAAGGAGTCGATAGGAATAATGTTACCTAAAAAGACCTTTCGATCCATATCGAGGAACGACCAGATTAAAAAATTGCCTGGTGTCTATCTAGCTTAACTTAGGGAGCACCCTGCCCAACCGACATTTAGAGCTATTCGACTGACGAAGGCGGTTTCGCATATCACATATCCTATACGAGAAGATCTTCTTGCAAATTCTATTTTTGAATGGGAGCAAATCTAGTTTGCAACTGTGGTTAATCGTTGGATTCATGTTCAAAGGGGCCAACTTCCTGTGGTCCTCGTTTTCAACTCCTTGGATAATCCTAAGAGTCTTGATCAGGGAGTGTGGGCCCCGTAAACGGCGCGTCTCCGAAGAAAAGCCCAAGTTCTCTCGCAGATGACTGTTATATCCTTTGAGTCTAAGGGACGGGATTAATTTAGTTATTCAGAGAGAGAGAGAGAGAGAGAGAGAGAGAAAGAGAGAGAGAGAGAGAGAGAGAGAGAGGGAGAGAGAAAAAAAAAACTAAGAGAGATTGATATATTAAAAGAGAGAAATTGAGAGATAATGATAGAGATTAAAAGAGAGAGAGAAACTAAGAGAGATTGATAGATTAAAAGAGAGAAATTGAGAGATAATGATAGAGATTAAAAGAGAGAGAGATTAAGATTAAGATATGTTGAGAGAGAGAAAGAAGTTGAGATTCAGAGATAATGATAGAGAGAAAGAAAGAGAGATAGAGAGATTGATTTTTTTAATAGCGCCCGTCTGGCTACAAGAAAAAACAAATCTACAAAAACACTACATAAAAAAACACTCAAACAAATAAAAGCAGAACTAAATCAAAGAACTGACTAAGAAACAAAATAAAAGCAAGAAGAAGGAAGCCCCCTGCTGCAGAGGGGGGGGGGGGATGGCGCTTCCACCCAGCGCAGGAGAATGCGACCAACACTAAAGCGATTCAAGTAAAATAGAGGAGGCCAGCCTCCTCCAAAAAGTGGTAAAGTTCACAAGTCGGTGTGCACGAATCTGTCCCGAGTACAAGGGACAAGCGGTAGCGACTCCGCTCGTCCCGGTCCGGGACAGGTAACGTGCGCAAAGATCCCCCAGACCAGGACATTCGACAAGAATGTGCCGAATGTTCTGGGGGACAACTTCCCCGTCGCAGTATAATCCAAGGGAACGCTCCATCAAATGGTGGTGTGCCACGCAAGTGTGCCCAATACGAAAATGAGAGAAAGTTTGAAAGAAAGATTAAAGAATAATTGGAGAGAGACATTAAGTAGTCAAACGCAATACACGCTTTCGGAGGGATGGGGGGGTGAGGGGGGGCATCATCACCTACAAATCAAACGAAATAAACTTCAATGAGGTTCTGTTTCTCTTTAATGCAAATCTGACACTCTTATTCCAAGGCATTTTCGACGAGCATCTGAGACTTCTTTGTATTTCACCGATAAACCCACTTCAAATGAATTTAATAAAGGAGGTGCGCTTTTTTGGTATAAGCTTCGTTATTCTCTAACTCATCTATGATTCAGTCTACTACTTATGAGTTACAACTATCTAATAGATCTATATTTTAAGCGATGTCAACCTATGTCCCCCAAGAAGGTGAGTGCTGGTATGATTTTTTTTACTTGGATGAGACCGTACCGATACACAAGTATGCGAGAGAACAATCCAAGCGACAAATACAGTCGGGAGGGGAGAGTCACCTTTCAAATCTTGAACTTATAAGATAACTTTTGGCGATTGTTGACATTACTATCTTGAGTCGAGTTGTGGGTTTGTTGACGCCTTCTTGTGTGTTTTGGTTGATGTTGGTAAATGCAGTGGTTATTAGGGCAATAGGTGAAAACGGTGGTAGGACGGTAGAGTAGCGCGTGGGTTTATTTTGTTTAGTACTAGATTTTGGGTCTTGGTGCAGAGTAGGGAGATTGGGTTATATGGTGCAGGGTTGGTGTATTGTTTGTTTGGTTTGGGGGTGGGTATGATGTCTTAGGAGCCGATGGCCCCTAGGTGAATGTTTGATATGTTATCAGATCTAGAGATTGGAGAGGATTATGCCCCTCCGTATAGGCTTGAATATCCTTTCTGAGGTAAATTGATAGTGCATGTCAGGCATCTACAGATTTATTTTGGTCAAGCGTTGTGATCATTCCATGTAAAAAATCAAGCGAATTAGAACAGAATGAGCGTCCGCGCCGAATGCCGATCTTATCTCTACCAATGGACTCCATTAGTTTACCAAAGACCGAAGTAAAGGATATGGGCCATAATTTCCAGGATGAGTCTTTATGCCTTTTTTTAAAAAATTACTCTTACATTTGCTTCTTATAACTCATCAGGAACTATTCCCGCGCTAATAGACTATTTGGTTATAAAAAGGGGTTTTAACAGCTTTCTAATTCTATAAAGACTATTGGATAGATTTTATGGAGACCAGGCGCTTTGAAAATCTTCATTTTCTTAATATAAAACTAATTTCATTTGCATCTTGCATCATAGGTAAGTTGTTTCTGTCGTCAACAGTTAAAACATTCACAAAATGTTCATTTAATATCTCTACCAAAAAGCTCCAGATCGTCATTTAAGACAACATTGGCATCCCGAAGGGGTCCGATATACACTCTAATTGGCTTACGATTTTTTACATATTTATAAAAACGCCTTGACTCATGTTTTGCCGAAGAAGTAAGTTCTTTTTAATTGTTGCGTTTGTCTGTTCTGAGTTTGCGTCCGACAAGGCGACAATAATAAAAATATTGATTTCTATTTTCGACACTATTGCTGGTTTCCGATTCTTTATACAATTGGTTACGTTTCCTTACACACTTTTTAATTTCACAATTTACCCACGCCACCTGGTGTGATCTATTAGAACCTCAAGCTTTACAGTTGCCTATTTCGTTATTTATATTGAAAAACAACTGCTGAATATCATTATACATTAGCTGAAAGTTTTTAACTTTTAAAATCCCCCCGCCCCAATTTAGAAGTTTTAATCGGGAACAGAGAGGGAGTTTGCGACTGACCTAACCTTGCTGTAGTCCTCTAGAGGGAGGTTACTCCTGACATAACCTTGCTGTAATCGTCTACGGGGAGGTTACCCTTATTTTAATATTGCTTTAATCGTCTGCAGGACGGTCCCTATTGAGCTAACTTTGCTGTAATCGTCTACAGGGAGGTCACTCCTGACCTAACCTTCGGGTAGTCGTCTACAGGGAAGTCACTCTTGACCTAACCTTGCTGTAGTCGTCTAGAAGAAGATCGCAACTGACCTAACCTTGCTAAACTTGTACATAGAGAGGTCTCTCCTGACCTAACCTTGCTACAGTCGTCTACAGGAAGATCGCTACTAATCTAACCTTGTTGCAGTCGGCTTTAAAGAGGTCTATCCTGACCAAGCCTTGCTGCAGTTGTCTATAGTGAGATCGCTACTAATCTAACCTTGCTGTAGTCGCCAACGGGGAGGTTACTACTGTTTTAATCTTGCTTTAATCATCAACAGGGGCTCCCTATTTACCTAACAATGCTGTAGTCGTCTACAGGAAAGTCACTCCTGACCTAACCTTGCTGTAGTCGTCTACAAGAAGGTCGCAACTGACCTAGCCTTGCTGTAGTCTACAGGAAGATCGCTACTAATCTAACCTTGCTGTAGCCGTCTACGGGGAGGTTACTACTCTTTTAATCATGATTTAATCGTCTACAGGTCGGTTCCTATTGACCTAACCTTGCTGTAGTCGTCTACATGGAGATTGGCTCTTGACTTAACCTTGTTCTAGTCGTCTAGTGGGATGTGGCTATTGATCTAACCTTGCTTTATTCGTCTACAGGAGGTCTCTCCTGACCTAACTTCGTTGTAGTCATTTACAGGGAGGTCGCTACTAACCTACCCTAATAAAATTCGAAGGAAAATTTTAAAGTTATCAAATTTGGCCGTTTGCCACGGCGGGTTTGGAAACTTCAATGGTGTTGAATACATTTAAAGTAAATGTAACTAATACTTGTGGAAGTAAAAAGAATGGATATATGCGATATCAAATTCATTCTTACACACATGCATACAACCAGAGACTCAAGGATGCACATTCATATATAAACATACGCGCGTACAGATTGACCTGGTTCTACCGAACTTCTGCTATTGAATCCGATGATGAATGTACGCAAATGTACTCACGTGTGTGAATATAATAATATAATAAAAAAAAAATATAGCAGGTGTTACTTCAGGTGCAAAGTAAACCATGCCAGAATCATTGTCAGGTGTTTTTCCCCTGCTACTCACTCCATTAATGACGAAAGTTCACAGAAAAGTATCCCGGTGATACTTTTGCATTACTTAGGATGGCCCGTAATGTCCAATTATATTGACTGGATGGTGTGATGTATTCTATCTCTACACACAAAAAAACCTACACCTCATGCCAATTGCATACACAGATAAACGAGTGGTTACAGCAAATTTACTCATACACACAAACATAAAGTAAACAAACCCAGCATACAAGATCCATTCTCTCGTAAGCGCACTCGCTTGAATGCGCACTCTAAATCTTCGATTGGGCCTTGGTTTGCGTGACATCCACAGCGTAAATGCGTTATAGAAAGCGTCGATCTCCTCTTTAAGGGCAATAAATCTGTCATTTTGAATTGGGTCCCTCGACTTCTTATCGAATATCAGAACCAGTGCCCTTGCGAGGTGTGCAATTACGTCATGACTAAAAGTATCCACACGAATCAATCTAGTCCTCGTCCCTGGTCTCTCATTAGAATCCATTCCATAGAAAGAATAGGAGTAAAATAGCGAGATAAATGCAAGAAAGAAGAATGGAAGAGTATAGAAAGCACAAAAAATGGGGAATACAAGGTGGAATATAAGGAAAAGGTACGGCCAGATTTAGACTTAAGGCCTTAAATTATATAATACTTGGAGGCACTTGTTAAAAGGTTCCACCAGAAAATGTCATTTGGGTTGATATCAAAATAGGACCCCCCCCCCCCTAATTAAAAATAATAGGAAAGTATTTAAATTAAAAAATACAAATTATTTTTTTAAAATGAATAAATTTATTTATTACATATCGTTAATTTAGCTGGTTCAATCTCTCAAATGAAATAAAATGTCTTTAATTTTCGAAACAAAAACAACCTCATTTTTATGGAGCCTTTTCAGATTGTGAGGGCCTAAGCTGTAGCATATTTAGCTACAGGAGTAAAGGAGGATTTGAGGAATGTGAAGGGGAAACATTAAATAATTTGAGCAATGGTGAAAGAGGGGAGAGTAAAAACAGACATAGAAAAAATAACCCTTATCATATAAGAAGAAAACTACCGCAAAAAAGGTGTAAGATCTCGAAAATAAAGGGAAAGAGAAAGATATATATATATATATATATATATATATATATATATATATATATATATATATATAGAGAGAGAGAGAGAGAGAGAGAGAGAGAGAGAGAGAGAGAGGATCTATGGGAGAAAGTTCACAAAAAATCTCATGCACACACACTGAAAAATTTCTCCGTTGCGACAACAGTAACGTGACTTGAGGCGCAGGGCTGGAAATAAAGGGCAGCGGGGTTAGCCGCCAAGAATGTGGCGTTCAAAAAGAGGAGGAAGACAGGAAGAGGAACAGAGAGAAAAGGGATGGAGACCTTAATGCCTCAAGACGGCGTAAGCAATATTCGTGAGCCGAATAAACGGTCGGAGGAGATAGCTTTAAAGGGCCAAGAGCCGACGTGTGAAGTCAGAAGGTAACAAACGCGCATCAGAACGAGAAGGATTCGGAATGAAAAGTAATGAAATGATGAATATATAAATAAATGAATCATTGGGTGCGTGAATGAGGTAGTGTATGGCACACAAAGAACCAACTATGCGTATGGACACCTACCCCGTGAAGCGCCTTTCGACAGACACACACGCTCGTGCGCGCATTCTCCCAAACAAGAAGAAGGAGAAGTATTTACAAATCCACTTCTTCATTAGAAGTCGATTCTTGGTGCGTTACTCAAGTCCCCCCACATTCAGTGATGACAGGTCTATTGTATCACGTCAGTTCCCCCTCGGGCCTGTGCATTTTCACACCTTGAGTAGGAGAAGAGCCTAGGTAATCTTGCTTCACCCCCCTTTTCCTCCCTTGACCTCCCCAATCCCCGAATCGTGAGGAGCGGGTCATTCCATCGATAAACACTGTAGCGTAACGTCGCGTTATTCATCTCTCCCAAGAGTAGGGAAGTTCTCCCTCCCCAATGTAAGCTTATAAAGGCGACCACAGACTGTGTAATTCACTCTTTGTCAGCCCCGTAAATTAAAACATACAAATCTCTCGAAAATACTCATCTAAGGTATTTTTTTAAACATATTCATAGTATCACTGTGCCTTATGTTTTCATGTAAGCGATTTCAATGATTAATTTGCGTGTAAGTAAAATCATTTTCGGCAGGTTAGTTTCACAACGCTTTGCTTGTAGCTTGAGTCCATTATTCCTTAGCCTAATTGAGTTATTAAGCGAAAGGATGAATCAGATTTAACATTGTCAAAACCATTTCATTTCCTAAAAACTTTTATTAGTTCACCTCTTTCTTTATCCGTGTCCACCGATTGTAAATTCAACACCTTGTCTACATATGATGTATGTGGCAATACGAGACCCATCTTAGTTGAGTGGCGCCTTCCCCTTTGAGCTAGTTCTACATGTTTTGGTAGATGAGGACACCATAGTTGAACCGCATAGTCCAAGCGCGGTCTCACGATGGATTTTTAGAGTCGAAGAACGATCACAGACCTTGAGGAAAATCTTCTATAAATAAAACCCAAGACTTGCCCTTTTTTGCACGCCTCAACACATATATTTTAAAGATTGGAAGTCGATTTGATAGATACTCCTAAATCTTTTTTCGGTTTACAAATTAAGCAAGGGTATTTCTTACATGGTGCAGTTAAAGTTTGCATTTCTTATTTCTATTAGGCCCTTTCCTTCTAATTGACCACTCCACGATTCTATTGTGTGCCGTTTGAATTTTCTCTCCGTCAAAAGATGTAGCAACTTTTCTCCCATTTATATATCATCACTAAACTTTGAGATGGTACACAAAAGTTCATTGTCTATTTTATTAACATACATTATAAATAAAAGTGGTCCCAGAACAGATCCCCGCGACACTCCACTAGATACTACATTCCACGTCGATCCAATCGCATTAATTACTGTTCTCTCTTTTCCTCCCTTAAACTACCCTTCTAACCGTGTGAGCAAGATTCTACGGATACCGTGAGCTTTGACCTTTTTAATCAGTTGGCCATGTAACACTTTATTAAAAACTATTTCAAAATCTAAGTAGATCACGTCTACTATTCGGCTTGTGTCATAGTCGCGAACTATTTTTTGAAACAAGATCAAAAGACATAAGGCGCGTGCTCTTAATTATTGACTATTGACCTTATGACCTTCAAAACTTTCAATCATTCCAGGACTAACCTTGGTAGGACCTTGATAATTATATCACACGAAAGAAAATGTAAAACAACCAAGGGGTTTTAAATTTGGTTTGAATCGGCCAAATACTTACGGTGTTATTGCCAAAAATACTCATTGGGAAGTAAAACCGTTAACATCCGACCGATCGACGACCTACACACCACCGAAGTAACTTAGAGTCGCGTAGATCCGACTAAAATCCCAACTCAAACAAGTGAGGCAAAATCTGTTTATTCGAAAACCGTGTCGAGTGTTTTAAATTAGTCCATGGCCCTTCAGGATGTTCGACTATTTTCCTTTTGACGAATGATTCAAGGAGTTTAATAATCAAGGATATTAGAATAAATGGACAGTAGTTTGCAGTGACGACCGCCTTTTATGAAAATGGAAGCTATGTTAGCTAATTTGAATATTTTTGGAACGACCCCTTCTAGTTATCCATTGAGTGTTTGACCAAAGGTCTAACAATAACCACTTTTAATTATTTAAGGTGGTGAAGGAAGTAATGGGGAAAATTGGTCGAACGATGGGGTAAGGATTAGGGTCTGAATTATTTACCCTGCACGGAGGTACTGACTGGACCGTCTGAAGATGCGAGTAACAAATTCAGGTTTATGACCCATCATTCATCTCGTTAGGCAAAGAGCGTCATTTTTAAGAGTTTCGCGTCTTCGTGCTACCAAGTGCTTTGGATAGGCTCCTCTACTCTTTCGAACTTAACCAATCTTATCAGTAATCTTCGAAACTTTCGTTATACCCTTGTTGTTTTTTAGCTTTTCTTTAAATAAGCAAAAATATTAAAATAGGGGACAATACGGATTTTTGTTGTCATGAATAAATAAGTAATTTAATAAAAATAACTAATAAAAAGAATGGGGAGAAAATATTACAAGTGTTTACGATTTCAATTAGTAGCCGCATTAAGCCTAAATTCTGAAGTCAGGGTGGGGCCATCCTAAGCCACGAAATTAAGTTCGGATAACGGAGACGCGGAATTTAAAGAGAGAGCGAGGGAGGGAAACAAGATCCGTTGACCAAAATGTCGCGTGCTCTCACTAATTCTGATTTATGACATTACGACCTTCAAAACTTTCAATAATTCCTGAAGTAAGCTTGGGAGGACTTAGACAATTATATCATTCGAGAGAGAATATAAAACAGCATAAGGGATTCGAATATCGTTAAAATCGGCCTGAATAGTTATGATGTTATTGCCAAAACAATATAATACCCGGGCTAACCTTGAAAGGACTTTGGCAATTATATCATTCGAAAGAGAATGCAGAACAACATAAGAGATTCGAATATCGTTAGAATCGGCCAAATAGTTATGATGTTATTGCCAAAACAATATAATTCCCGGGCTAACTTTGAGAGGACTTTGGTAATTATATTAGTCAAAAGAGAATAAAGGTTTCAGATTTGGTTAGAATCGAACGAATAGTTACAATGTTATTACAAAAACAAAATAAAAAAACAAAAAGGGGGCCCACCGACCGACATAGTGAGATGTAGAGTCGGCCGCGACTAGACTCACAGGCGACTAAAAACCGACATTAAACTAGGATTCAAGAGAAAGATTACCATCATCTAGGGGTTAATTCTGATCAAAGATGAACCTCAGACCAGCTAATGACTACCAGTTAATAAGTACATGTACTGGATTGTAAAATCGGAACATAATTAATTTTCAGAGTATCCAATTAATAATTGAAATATTAAATAATCTTTTATTAGGTAGATTAGGCGGGTTACATATATTACATGAAGTAGGCCTAACTGCATCATTTTTTACAATGGAAAGAAAAGAGAAAGGCCTTGTTTTAAAGAGGAATGGATGCAAAGATTTAAGTCTTGTATGAGATGAGAGTATGAAATAAAATCAGCATCAAAAATATGTTTTTTTTAACGATTTTTGTCACAGAATTATCCCTGACATATGTAGTTGTACAGGGTGTACCTAAAGTCTGGACACATATTGGAAGACGTGGACATGTAGAATGGGCTCCTCGTTCACATGACCTTAGTCCCCTTGACTTCTTTTTCTGGGCTTATGCTAAAGGAGAAGGTGTAATCAATGGTCTCCTTGTTCACTAGACCTAACCAACTCCCCTTGACTTCTGTACTGAATATAAATTAAAGATACGAGAGGGATACAGGATCTTTTTTTTTTACATCTACATTTTAAGTTTAATAAAATCAAGAATATTTTGTGATCACAATGAAACTTTTAGAAATTACTGGTAGTAGTTGCAAGTTCTTTGTCCTAAAATAGGTAATTGATTTATTTATTATTTTAGAAGTTATGCCAGTTTTAGTGAATCGGTCATTTTTTTTGCTAAAAACGGAAAACGTGGAAAATTTTTATTTAAAAGAGTAATTTTTGGAATGCTCGATTCTTAGCAAAGTTTTTGAGAAAATTATGAAGTAACAAATTTACAGGCATCATAGTCATTCGTACATACAATGTAATGAAGAAAAAACTGAAAATTAAGCCATATAAGATTCAGGTTGTGCAAAAATTAGAAGACAACAATTTCGCGGAAAGAAAATCGTATACAGTAGAATTTAGACGAAAATTTGGGGAAGTTTTGATGTACCGCCCGTGATAATGTCTGACGAAGCGCACTTTCATCTCAGTGGATACAATAATAAGCAGAACAACAGAATATGGTTGGATCACAACCCAGAAGCTATACACCAGAAAGAGCTGCATCCTGCCAAAACTACTGTGTGGTGTGCGATAACACCTCAGAAGATCATTGGGCCGTATTTTTATGAGGCTGAAAATGGAAATTCAGTCACTGTGAATGGCGAAAGATAGCGATAGATGCTTAAAGAATAGTTTTTACAGAACTTTCGAAGGCTTCGAAATAGACAACAACTATTTTTCCAGCAAGATGGTTCAACATTACACACATCGAATGAAGCATTGCAGTTGTTAAGACGAAACTTTAGGGGGAAAATCATTTCTCAAAACAGTGAATTTAAGTGGCCTCAAAGATCCCCCGATCTAACACCTTTGAATTTTTATATGGGGATATTTAAAAGATCGTGTTTACCGTAATAATCTTAGAAGTATCCAACAACGAAAAAATAATATCGCTGAAGAAATTAGTAACATCGATGAAGAACTTTTGTAAAAAGTGATGAGAGCAACTTCGTCACGAGTAAATGAATGTTATGAGAAGAATGGTCAGCATTTGAAAAGAAGAATCTTCAAATAAATTAAGTGATTATGTTAATTATGAAAACTGATTATTAATCTTAGATTTTGGTTAATTTTAAGCAAATAAAATTAGCAAAAATAAAATTGGTTTTAATAGTCGATAAATATCTGAAAGTTCAGCGAAAATTTGTTAAAAATCAATGCTTAAATTAGCCATTTTAGGACCAAAGGCTTACAACTATTACCAACAGCTTCTGAAAGTTTCATTATGATCACAAAATTATTCTTGATTTTATTAAACTTCAAATGTACGACATGTAAAATAAAGACCCTTTGTTTTATTTCAAGGGTTCTTGGTGCCCTGTTGTATAATTCGAAGTTGCACGAAAGTAAACACTAACCACTCTTTAATTAACCCTCTAACCTTCAAAACTAACCCCCTTCTCTTAACCCCTTAACCTCCTCCTGTTACTTCAACGTTGAAGTTGAGATAGACCTCCTATAATAACAACAAACATGTAGGTAGACCTCATATTAAAAGAAACCCTTTTCGTAAAATCTATCCTACTCACTCAGAGATGATCTTGTGGAAGAGGCAATTATGCCTGTGACTCCAGGGTTTTGAAATCAGAGTTATCCTTCTCTTAGGTGGACTGCTACGAGCTCCACTTACCCGTTTCCCCACGGGTAACTTCCCTATGTAGAGAGTTATAAGGAAAGAGAATACCCTAGGAGACCTTACGGTCCATTCAAAGAGGGTACTTTTCGACTAGCAATCGAGCGGGCACATGGCTGCTCAATTGTTTTGCGTCCCTAAACGGCCACTTTTCAAGAGAGAGAGAGAGGCGGGCAGCTGATCTGTGGAGATATGGCAGCAGTGGGGGGGAGAGAGAAGGCTGGCAGCCCATCTGTGGAGATATGGCACAGTGGAAGAGAGAGAAGGCGGGCAGATGATCTGTAGAGATATGGCACCAATGGGAGAGAGAGTAGGCGGGTAGCTGATCTGCGGAGATATGGCAACAGTGGGGGTACACCTGTGACGGTTCTTTGCCGGACCCCATCGTCCATTCCTCGCCTCGCTACGGCGAGTATAGTAAATAGTGTCAGTTTTTTTTCAAAAAGAATCCGGACGGAGATTCGAACTGCGGACCCAACGATAGCCGGGCGAGCGCCCTAACCACTTACAGATGAGGAGCTTTGAGGGGGGGGAGAGAGATTAGTATCTGAACAAATTCTCCGAAAAATAAGTAAAAATACGACAATAAAACAACGCGGAAGTAATTCTGAGAGATAAAAGTGTCGCGACCTGCGTTTCACAGGCAGAAGTAAAGATACATAATAATCTAAGCAAGCCAATGATGTTACTGATTCAACTGAAAACGGGATGTGGCAGTGAGAAATAGCCTTGCTGTTAGACAGAGAGAGAGAGAGAGAGAGAGCGAGAGAGAGAGAGAGAGAGAGAGAGAGAGAGAGAGAGAGAGTAGTAATATTTATTATTACTACTACAACGATTATAAGAAATTTATATTAGGTTTGTGTTTTCTTTGGACTTTCAAAGTTCCGATGGCTTTTTCGCTTTGAAGTTTTCTGGGCCAGGAATCGACAGCTTAGGATCCATTTTATGAGGGTTTGAAATTTCGCCAGTCACTTATGACTTGGTCGGGCGGTTTAAGGCCATAATAAATACCCTACACGTACCTATTTAAAAGTTGGGACAAAATTAGGAATACAGGAACAGCCTTTTATTTATTATGGGGTTTTTTTCAGGACTAAAATATAATACGGTTACTGTATACCTATATTGGATCAACCGCATTTACGTACATGGGTGCACACGAGTGGAATGATAATGAGGAAGTAGCAGCAGCAGTAGTAGTAGTAGCAGCAGCACCAGCAGCAGTAGTAGTAACAGTAGCAATAGTAGTAGTAGTAGCAGCAGAAGCAGTAATAGTATCAGAAGCAGTAGTAGTAATAGCAATAGTAGTAGCAGCAATAGTAGTAGTAATATAGTAGAAGAAGTAGTAGTAGCAGTAGCAATAGTAACAGTAGTAGTAGTATTAGCAGCAGTATTATAAGTAGTAGTAGTAGCAATAATAGTAGTAATAGTAGTAACAGTAGTAGTATCAGCAACAGTAACAGTAGTAGTAGCAGCAGCAGTTGTAGTAGTAGTAGTAGTACTAGTACTAGTAGTAGTAGTAGTAGACGAAATGATTTGGATGACAGATGAGTAAACAAGATTATGATGGGCCTAAATGTGTGGAAGGTATAAATAATATGGCCAAAGTTATCGAAAGAGGAAACTACTTAGCGCACTGCGGACCAGGAGGTAGTGCATTTCTCCAGACCCTTAAGCCAGATCCTGTTACGGGAGTTGGGGTCGGTAGGACACGCTACCCTCTTAATGTCTGCTGTGGCTTGGTTGCCCATGTTACCCCCTCCCCCCTCTCTGACGGTGTCTCGGTTTCTCCTAAATTAATCAAGGACGACTCAAAAAAGAGACGATAAGGAATCGCCACCCTCGCCCTTCCACTTCGAGTGGCAATGCTAGACTTAACATCAATTGCCACCCTCACCCTTCCACCTCGTGTGCAAATGCTACACTTAACATCAATTGCCACCCTCACCCTTCCACTCCGAGTGGCAATGCTGCACTTAACATCAATTGACACCCTCACCCTTCCACTTCGAGTGGTAATACTACGTTTAACATCGATTGCCACCCTCGCCCTTCCACTTCGAGTGGCAATGATACTCTTAACATCAATTTCCACCCTCGCCCTTCCACTTTGAGTGGCAATGTTACATTTAACATCAATTGACACCCTCACCCTTACACTTCGAGTGGCAATGCTAGACTTAACATCAATTGCCACCCTCACCCTTCCACCTCGTGTGCAAATGCTACACTTAACATCAATTGCCACCCTCACCCTTCCACTCCGAGTGGCAATGCTGCACTTAACATCAATTGCCACCCTCACCCTTCCACCTCAAGCGCAAATGCTACACTTATCATCAATTACCACCCTAAGCCTTCCACTTCGAGTGGCAATGCTACACTTAACATCAATTGACACCCTCACCCTTCCACTTCGAGTGGTAATACTACGTTTAACATCGATTGCCACCCTCGCCCTTCCACTTCGAGTGGCCATGATACTCTTAACATCAATTTCCACCCTCGCCCTTCCACTTTGAGTGGCAATGTTACATTTAACATCAATTGACACCCTCACCCTTACACTTCGAGTGGCAATGCTACGTTTAACATCAATTGCCACTCTCGCCCTTCCATTTAGAGTAGAAATTCTACCCTTAACAATAATTACCACCCTCGCCCTTCCACTTCGAGTGGCAATGCTACACTTAACATCAATTGCCACCCTCGCCCTCCCACTTCTTAAAGGTATCTTGTTAGAGGACGACTGAAACTAGAGGACAATATGGTGCCTTTAGGACATCTCAAGTGGTGAGGGAACAGGTTCGGAGAACTGGATTTTTTCAGCATTTGAATAATAATAGTAGATTTTTCTCTTAGTTCGGTTGTGCCTCTGGTTTATTTGAACTTTTTATCCAAGTTCTTTCTGGGAGTTACTTTAGAGTTTGAAAACCAAAATGGTGAAGTTCAGAAAAAATAAATAGGATTATAAATGTTTTTCAAATTATTTAAAACAAAAGGAATTACAAATGGTGAAGTTCAGAAAATTGATTAAAATTTAGTCATGGCTGCTATTTTTTCGTATATTCGAAAGTTTTATCGAAGTTATTTCTAAAATAGATTTTTAATTTTAATCTTCATCAGGGGGAATTAGTTACTGGCTCCTAAAAACGAATAAAGCAAAATGAAATTTCTAGAGCAAGTTTAGATAAAAAAGAATCCTGATTGTTTTATCCGTATTTAAAAAGGCTCCCGACAGAAAATAATCATCCATTTTTAAAAATAAATAGACCAAGAATAAATTATAATAATACCAGGCAATGGTTTCGCCACTCCCCCTCCAGGGGAAGCTTGCACTTCGCTACTAAGATTAAAATTTAAAATCTAAAAAAAAGCGGCCATGGTTAAATTTTTATAAATTTTCTGAACTTCGCCAATTATAATAATTTTAAAATGGAACTAAATTTTCCCCCTTTCAAAATATCACGTTGCTAAAATATAGAGTTATAGAAGAAGAAGATATATAAAAATTAATTTACTGAACTTCACTATTTGTTAATTCATTGGATTTTAAAAATACACAAAATTTCGATACTTATTTATTTCTGAACTTCACCATTTTGCTTTTTGATATTATAAAAGAATTATTAGAAATAACTTTGATAAAAAACATAAGTCATAACCAAACCAAGATGAAATTATTATTCAAATACTCAAAAGATCCCCTTCTTAAATTATAGAGTTAGTGATGATGATGATATGTACTGGAATCTTTTTAAAAATGTTTAGACCAATAAGCCGTGGTCGAAGCCAGATAAGGCGTTGGCTACAGAGCAAAGGTCTGGCTGCGAAGCGCAAGCTCCTCTTGTAAGGAGTGATGAAACCGCGCCTCTTGTATTTATATATAGTTTTGGTAATTGTAAGATTCAGGGAGCACGATTTTTCTTAGCGATTTTTGCGATTTTGGGTCGCTGCATATTGTATTATATATCATTTGGAAGGAATTTGAAATGGAGGGTTTCGCCCTCTAGACCCCCATTTAATTGTGGGGGATGACACCCTACACAAACCCCCACCACTTTTTAATAATCTAGTAGTATTCCTTAGTAGTAATCGCTATCAAAATCGTGCGCCACTAATTTTAACAATTACCATATTTTTTTTTCTAATGTTTCTTTACATTTCTTGAGAATAAAATGAAGTAAAGTTCCTAAGTACTTGAAATCCGTCGCTTCCCTTGTAGGTCAAAAATACGTTTGTTGGTCCTCCAGAAGCGCCAATTAATGAGGTTATTTACCCCTTCGAAACAAGTGAAACTCACAGAAGATGGACGTCGCATGGGAGAATCTAATACGCTATCAAAGAAGATAGAGCGAAGGGCAAGTCCTCCGAGGAGGGAGGTGCAGATTATGTTGGGTGAGAGCAAGATGCAACATGCGAAAAGAAACCCGACGAATGTATTGATCGCACACTCTCAACTTCTTGTTTAAATGCAAGCGAATGTCCAATACGTTTCGAGCAGATACTGAAATTTTCGCATGAAAAAATTGTCTTTTTAAAAGTGACTAAAAATTAATATTAAAGTTTCGAAAGGGAGAATAAATGAATTCTAAAACCCGCCTCTGAGAGACAAAAATAATTGTACCGCGAGCAGCGATGACGAGAATTTCGACAAAGACCCGATCCGTAAGGTTGTAATCGTTCATATGCTAATCATTAACCGGATTCAGGTCTATAGAAGGAATAAAGATCTATCTATCGCAGGTTGAAAGAATAATTCCCCTACAAAATGAAAAATAATAATTGGCGAACGAGCACAAAAAATAATTATAATTAATTCATAGCCTCGAGCGTAGACGAAACGAGCATCCTAAAGTTCCCATACTTCATCCTTCACCATATACCATTTTCCCGCAAATTGGGGGTCGGCGCGCATCATACATTAAAAACTACCCACAAATTCCACCTCTCCTAAAGTAAACAAGAAATATATGTCACTGAGTCATAATATTATTCACTCAATCGTGCGCATAACCTTAATTAAATCAAAACAAACACGTCATTATCTTGATGTATTATCCGTCTAAAAATTAAGAAAAGAAAAAAATAGTAATAAATTTCGTTAATATCTTGTAAGGATTAAGGAAACACATCGCTCAAGCACGGATACTGAAGCAAAATGGGGAGATGAAGTCATTGCTGACCTTTATCTATCGATCTTTTGGTGGAGGGTTGGTGCCATAATGAGAGAAGGGCGCTTTGTGAGTGCCATATAAATTCGTTATTATTATAATATGCACGGGATGGGGTTAGCGGCCTACGACGATCATACTACGGGGTTACAAGCGCGGTTCGACTCCTTGCGAGAGAGGATAAGAGGCTAAGACTGAATAACTGCCTTTCGCAAGGTTATTCCATTATTACTAAAATAAAAAGAATGGAAGTTTATGTAATCCAAACAAGAAATGTCCAGTCAGAGACGAAAATGTGTGGGAACAAAAGAATGAAAAAAAAGAGACGAAAATGAGTGAGGACAAAAGCATGAAAAAAAGAGAGACGCAAATGGGTTAGGACAAAAGAAGGGCGAAAAAGAAAAGAAATTAGTGGAGACAAGAGAATGAAAAAGTGGAAGAAAATAAGTGAATACAAAGGAAAGAGAAAAGTAAGACGAAAATGAGTGCAGACAAGAAGTATCAGAAAAAAAGACAAAAATGAGTGAGGACAAAAAAATGAAAAAAACGAAAATGAGTGAGGACAAAAAATGAAAAAAAGATTGACGAAAATGAGTGGGGACAAAAATTAGAGAAAAAAAGAGACGAAAATGAGAGAGTACAAAAGAATGAGAAAAGGAAAGGAAAATGAGTGGCAAAAATGAGAGAAAAAGAGATGGAAAAGAGTAAGAATGAGAAAAAATAGATGAAAATGGGTGAGGACAATATAATGAGAAAACAGGAAACGAAAATCAACGAGGACAAAAGAATGAGAAAAGGGAGACGAAATAAGTTAAGAAAAAAGAATGGGAAAAATACGAAAATGAGTGAGGACAAAAAAATGAGGGAAAAGGAAAATGAGTGAGGACAAAACGAATGAGAAAAAAATACGAAAATAAATAAGGACAAAAAAAAGAATATAAAAAGACGAAAATTAGTGAGGACAAAATAATGGGAAAAAATACGAAAATCAGTGAGATCAAAAGAATGAGAAAACAGGAGACAAAATCAGCGAGGAAAAAAGAATGAGAAAAGGAGACAAAGTGAGTTAAGACAAAGGAATGGGATAAAATACGAAAATGAGTGAGGAAAAAGAATGAAAAAGACGAAAATCAGTGAGGACAAAAGAATGAGAAAAAGAAAATGAGTAAGGACAAAAGATTGAGGAAAAGAAAATGGGAACTCCTATGAAATAGGCAGCCTCAAGAAATGAACGGACAGGGTGTTCAATCTTAGCTAAAAGATTATCCTGGTTCTAAAATCCACCCCTTGTCTAGGCTCTTGCCAAGCAGTCTTCTGGTGAAGAGAGAACAACCCAATTCCTACCTCACCCTCAAGCGATATTTTCATTCCCTCACAACCACACAGTGTAGGCACTTGAATCCATGCCCGTGTGTATGTATAAACATAACTATTCATATAGAACACAGCCCCCACACCCTCTTATAAATCTTTGAATTAATCCTCACCGAAGCTCAACTACATTTTCAGACGGCCTCAATAAGACCTAAATTTACACGATGCAGAAGCGTTAAAAATGAATGGCATTTCCTTCTTAAAACCGTTTCCTTAAAGAGATAAACTGCAGTCAACGTAACAGACTGAATTTTTATCATAGAGTGGAGAATTAATTTTAATTCTAATCCATAAAACAACCTATTTTGCTTATTTTAAACGACAAAAAAAAATTGTCCTATTGAAACAAAATGGCAGTTTTAGTCTTACGAAACTAGTCCCAAGGGTGGAGGAATGAATTCAATTTTCTTGATAAAAATCACTTTATTGCTTCTCTAACAAAACGTACTCGCATCAAAATCATTAAAAGGTTAATTAACTTCAGAATTGATCATTCTTTTTCAGTTTTAAGCTGATACATAATAATAATAGTTAGCTATATACAAAATAGTGTGCAACTTTCATCATATCTAATTAAAATTTTAGAAATGCGACAGACAACTAACTTAAGGCGACCTTCAACACAAGAAATGTTCCCCACCCTTGAACTAGAATACCTGAAATAAAATACCTTTTTGTCGCTTAATGCGTGAATTATATATTCCACGGTAACCTCAAACTACCCACTTTGATGCATATCATGATGTAAAAGAGGCATAATTAAATTGGTACAAGGTACCACTCTAATCCTACCACCCGCATCAACAGAAACGTACGTACCAGCGAGTCGTAAAAATTCCTATGGTAAGCTTTTAACTATACTAATAATTATCCTCCGCACCTTCTTTTTGTCTTGCCTGTCGGTATGAAATGTACCGAGATTGGTGATTATTTACATTGGCATCGATGTTCAGGCTAGGATTAGCTCAACCACATATATAATAAGTATATACGCTCTAAAAGAGCTTACTCAGCTAAGAGAGAAGTGTTGCATCAGAACGTAAGAATGCCAATAACGCGCTTGACAACAGCGCTTTCTCTTAGAAATAATCATTAGGAGAGTGGATAAAGGCACGTTTGGATTCTGGCAATGAAATCAATGCAATAATCAACGAAGCATACAAGTGAGTTTATGAAAATGGAGGAGATTTGCCGATAATCATACACGGTCATTCGGAGAGAGAACGGAGAAAACAAGGCGAAAGAATTATGACAGTGAAGAAGAAAATTTAAAAAAATATGTGGATTTTAGCGTCGTTTTATAGACATCCCTCATAAAGATGTCCATTGCTGAGCTAAAAGGGTATTTCTTATGAGCCTCAATTTCATTTTTCTTCAAAATAAATTATCTCTAAAATGGGACAAGACATGAAAAGTAATTCTAAAAGATGACGCACATAAATAAATCATCTCTAAAATTGGACAAGACATGAAAAGTAATTCTAAAAAATGACGCACATAAATAAGTCATCTCTAAAATGTGACAAGACATGAAAAGTAATTTTAAAAGATACAGCACATAAAGTTTTGCAGCTTCTCTTATAACTACGGAGGATTTACAAACATTGCAAAAAGCGAACCTTTCGTAACAAAAATGAATCGTCAAAACAAAATGGAAATTTTTAATTACCATAGTGTCATTTCGCTAGTTCGATTCATTGTTTGAGACTATTTATTTATTCAAGAAAATGTAATGCCCTTTTTCACCCTTTGTTAGATCTATCCAGTCGTGGAGAAGATAATCGAGCATTCAAATGATATGCAAAAGACGATCCATGAGAGATGACCATATTTTAATTAGGCACTGAGGTCTGGAGGGCGTAATAATCCTCCAGGTTTCATTTGTACCAGGGACTCTACACCTGTTAAACCAGCCCTCACCCTCGCTAATGGGGATTTTGAGAGGGTAAGGCAGAAGACAGCATATCGATAGTTAAATCGTTACGTAAATACGCCGTGGGAATTACATCTGAATGTCAGGATAAACCAGAGATCGCCATTAGTGAGTGAAGGACGACCGTTAAAAAAACAGACAAACGGTAAAAATTACCTTCAAAATCTGCCTGTGAAAAATAGCAATTTACAACTTGTTCCGTTCTGTCTCTTTTCCGGTGAAGTAGTGGCGAGAGCGATGGAGTAGTCCATCTGCGTGCCCCAGATAAGTCATGCGTGAGCCCGCGAATTGGAAGTGAGTAAATCCGTGTAGATGAATCCCCCAAGTGCATCGAAACTATTATATATATATATATATATATATATATATATATATATATATATATATATATATATATATATATATATATATATATCATTGCCGTGACTCCATTTAGAGAAGACGACCGAAACTATTTCTGCAAACCATGAATTTCTACGTCTTTACCTCAGGGTTGTAAACTAGACAATGGGAAAAATGTTTCGGTTGTGCTCTTGGTACAGTACTATTGCACAGGGTGGTCTGAAAGTCTTATCACCTCCTACCGAAAACTAATAAGAACAGTAGAGGAACAATATAATAATATCAAACACATGTATTGGTTTTAGTGTATTCACTTTCATTGACACATCGAGAAGGTGTGTATGAATAGCAGAATGCACACGATCGTGTGCCCATACACTTGCAATCAGCTTCTCTTCCAAACTGTAGGAGCTCGTTCAGTCATCTGAAATAGGAAATTAAAATGATATTTAAAGTGGCTGATAAGATTTTCGGTCATCTGAAATAGAAAATTAAAACTATATTTGAAAAAGAAAATTAAAACTATATTTGAAAAAGAAAATGAAA
Source organism: Ceratothoa steindachneri (assembly GCA_963969495.1). Lineage (NCBI taxonomy): Eukaryota > Metazoa > Arthropoda > Malacostraca > Isopoda > Cymothoidae > Ceratothoa > Ceratothoa steindachneri. The sequence goes on along the minus strand of OZ018327.1, from coordinate 112,063,597 downwards.
ACTATATTTGAAAAAGAAAATTAAAACTATATTTGAAAAAGAAAATTAAAACTATATTTGAAAAAGAAAATTAAAACTATATTTGAAAAAGAAAATTAAAACTATATTTGAAAAAGAAAATTAAAACTATATTTGAAATAGAAAATTAAAACTCTATTTGAAAAAGAAAATTAAAACTATATTTGAAAAAGAAAATTAAAACTATATTTGAAAAAGAAAATTAAAACTATATTTGAAAAAGAAAATTAAAACTATATCTGAAAAAGAAAATTAAAACTATATTTGAAAAAGAAAATTAAAACTATATTTGAAAAAGAAAATGAAAACTATATTTGAAAAAGAAAATTAAAACTATATTTGAAAAAGAAAATTAAAACTATATTTGAAAAAGAAAATGAAAACTATATTTGAAAAAGAAAATTAAAACTATATTTGAAAAAGAAAATTAAAACTATATTTGAAATAGAAAATTAAAACTCTATTTGAAAAAGAAAATTAAAACTATATTTGAAAAAGAAAATTAAAACTATATTTGAAAAAGAAAATTAAAACTATATTTGAAAAAGAAAATTAAAACTATATCTGAAAAAGAAAATTAAAACTATATTTGAAAAAGAAAATTAAAACTATATTTGAAAAAGAAAATGAAAACTATATTTGAAAAAGAAAATTAAAACTATATTTGAAAAAGAAAATTAAAACTATATTTGAAAAAGAAAATGAAAACTATATTTGAAAAAGAAAATTAAAACTATATTTGAAAAAGAAAATTAAAACTATATTTGAAATAGAAAATTAAAACTCTATTTGAAAAAGAAAATTAAAACTATATTTGAAAAAGAAAATTAAAACTATATTTGAAAAAGAAAATTAAAACTATATCTGAAAAAGAAAATTAAAACTATATTTGAAAAAGAAAATTAAAACTATATTTGAAAAAGAAAATGAAAACTATATTTGAAAAAGAAAATTAAAACTATATTTGAAAAAGAAAATTAAAACTATATTTGAAAAAGAAAATGAAAACTATATTTGAAAAAGAAAATTAAAACTATATTTGAAAAAGAAAATGAAAACTATATTTAAAAAAGAAAATGAAAACTATATTTGAAATAGAAAATTAAAACAATATTTACAAGAGTTTCTGGCCGCTCTGTATTTCTGAGAGAAGGCTACCAAATAGTTGCTGAAGTCCAAACGGCCTCGCGCATCTTTATGGGTCGGGATCAGAGAATCAAAAGCGTAGACATTGACTCTTTTAGATGACATTTCCTTCTTGATCCTTGGGCCAGATAAGATGATAACTGTGATAGTCAACTACCACAGGAACTTTCTGGATCTGGTTTGAGGCTAAAATATTTCATTATTGAATAATATTTTCCAACAATGCATTCTCTTGTAGCTAAATTGAAAATCATCAAACTACTAATCGTAGTGAATACGGTTCTTTTCTCCGAAAAATTTCACTAATTTTTTTTTAGGTTTTAATTGCTTCCCTTGAACTGTGTCCTATATTTTTGTTTTTTGGGGGGGGGGCTTTCAATTTTTTACCTTACGGATAAAATCACTTGGTTCGTCTCAACTACTTTATCTATTCTAAATTGGTCTATTGAAACATTCATATTTCAACTTGACTTTGGCAAAACCTAAGTTAAACATTTCACTCATGAAACGTTAAATATATTTACTTAAATTTCTATACTTCCCAAATTCTACACAACGTTCAAGAGTTATGATAACAAATCCGTCTGTCTGCATTATACAGATTATGGCTGTCCTTGAATGAGCTAAAATTAAAGTAGACCACGACGCAGACGGCAGATCAGCTAAACAAATTCCCTAGGGCTGGTTCCCGCAAGCCGCCTTTCAAAAACCTTAAAGAGGAAGTAAACAAACACAGGATTACAAGAGGCACGGGCTGTTGTAATCAAAGGCAAGACTTGCCAAAAGGGGGATTAGGAAGGCCTTGGAAAGAGAACCTGGAGCTCGTGTTTATCAATACTCCTTGTTTGTACGCGCCTAAATCCCGCAGCTGACTGTGGAGGACTACATACCCTACGAGCCTCAACGCCCGAGGGTAATCTGACGCAATTCTGAAAGTTGAATGCAGGTTTTAGAGGGTTCCGTACCCCACCTCCCGATCCTCAACGTCCATAGTCGTCTCTTTGCACAACTCGGATTATACAACTTCCATGTTCATTGGTTGGACAAAATAATTGGAACACGTGTTAAATTCAATAAATATTTATTTAATACAGAGTTGGTCCTCCTTTTGCTTTCTGAACAGCGTCGATGCGTCTTGGAAATGATTCATACATTTTCCTGACTTCATTGAGAGGAATCTTGAGCCATTCTTCTTGCAATACCTCCTCCAGCTGTTTCGGACACGACAGTGTAGGGTAACGACTTCTAACCTTTCGCTCCGAGGTGCACCACAAATGTTCAATAATATTAAGATCTAGAGATTGTGGGAGCCACTCCATGTGTTGTAGCTCACTCCTATGCTCTTCATGCCAATTATTAACTACATGAGTGGTGTGTATTGGGGCATTGTCATATTGAAAAAAAACACTCACCATCAGGGAATAATATCTGGACCATGGGATGGACTTGATCTTCCAAAGTATTCAGATATTCGTTGCTGTTGATCCTACCATGCAGGAAAACGATTGGACTAAGAAAATTTCAAGATATGGCTGCCCAAACCATCACTGACCCTCCTCCGTGCTTAACTGTCTGAAAAAGGCAATCAAGATTAAAAGCTTCCCAGGGCTGCCTCCACACATAAACTCGCCCTGTAGTGTGAAAAAAAAGAAAAACTGGACTCATCGGAGAATATTACTTGCTTCCATTGGTCTGTTGACCAGCCCTTGCGATCTCTACACCAGTTTAGCCTTTTCTGAATGTTTTGATAAGAAAGCAGAGGTTTCTTGATGGCGGCTCTTCCATGACATCCGGCTTTATTGAGCTCACGGTGAACAGTTTTGGTCGAAACTGTGCTAGTGAGATGTTGATTCAACTCTGCAGTCACATTAGGGGCAGTTGTCCGGGGATTTTTCATCACAATGCGTTTCAACACTCGTCGGTCTCTTTCAGCGCGCTTCGAAGTCCTGCCGGAATTACTCCTGCTGCTCTAGGTTTTGCCCTGCTTCTTGAATTCTGTCATGGTCCTTGATATGGTAGCTCTCGAAAACCCAAGGAGTTTAGCTGTTCTGGTGACGGAAGCTCCTGCAATTCGAGCTCCAACAATTTGCCCTTTTTCTAACCCAGTCAGGTCATGCATCTTAGCATCTATACCACCATCTGATAAAGAAATAAAAATAATCATTAAAGTTACTTAAATACTTCTATGTATCTAAAATACAAACAAAACACTCACAATGGAATTTAGATGGATATTCGTAATATAATGGCTCATTGAAATATTGGTGATAAATATCTACTGTTCCAATTATTTGCCCAATCCCTGTACTTTCGCTTGTCATCGCTGCCTTGTTTACTTGCAATTTTTTATGATTTTTTTATTAGCGTTGATGGCCTCGTTGGTTTTTTCTTTGTTAGTTTTGTGTGAAAATAATACTAGTGATGCACGTGCCCAATTCAATAGTTATCTACCTTCATTTTCCCTCGTTTCTAGCTTCAGAATGTAAGCTTTATATTTTCTCTTAAAATCCACGTCATTATTGATATTCTTTTCAGTTCATTTTTCTTCTTTCTCCACCCCCATGCCTCGTCTTTTCAACTGTGGACGAAAGATAGCCACTAACTTCAAAAGAAGAAAATAAAGCTTAATTCCAGGGATGTAATCGATGTGGGGAAGAGTGAAACGCTAAGTCCGATCGCTCAGTAATCGCAGACTCTTTGGCGGCCTCACATCTGTCCACTCATTCCCGCAATCCCTCGATTTCCAGGATCCAGCAGAAGACATTTCGACATACTTCCGGCTTGCGCCAGCCGTGGCATCATGGATACCGCAAACCATGCAGTGTGAATATTTCAAGGCCTCGACAGCACTCAGGGCGCTCTGTGAGTCGCTATAGATCACAATCTATTCTCCGAACCGGCCATGACGAGTAATCTTAGGTACCGAGCTGTGTATTACCGTAGGCTCATATGGTGGTTGGTTCTACGTGCGTAAATGACAGTCTCTGAAATTAGTATTGCGATATAAGACAAAGAGCTTTTTAATGACATACATTTTTTAGATATTTACTGAAAAGCCACAAAGAGGATTATGAAGATGCACGCTATTAAATTGTTGATTACTGCCACTGAGCGACATCCGACAGCTCGTTTTGAAAAGGTTGAATATGTATGTGCGTTTGGTGTATCTTGGTTGCAGACTCTCGGCTGAAGTAGTCATTTGCGTTGCTTGACCGAGTTGATTGCCGTGTACTCACTTTACTGATTGCGTGATTGGATTGCGTTTTAGCTTGTATTGCCTGCGTTGTTTGAGTAACTATTGGTTGTGCGAGTTGATTGATTTGGTCCGTGCTGATGTCGTAAATGCTTCGACTTACGTTCTGATGGAGACAAGCATACATAGACTGGACATTGGCATGAAAGTCTTATACCCAATATCGTGAGTGTGAATAATTGGTAGTGTATGCCTACAGTACAGATCCATCCATCATACTAGGGTTTCGAAACGACAGAATAACGTCAGGTGTTGGTAGGGTAGTGTAGCAGAATGTCAGGGTGATATCCAGTTATAGAAGTCTTCGTGGAACAACCTAAAAGAGCAAGAACTTGGATCTTATAGCGTGGAACAACTGTGCTATATCCGTGGGGGTCTTTATATAACAATGTACTCCAACTATGAAGTACATACTTTGGCAATGGATTGCGGCTTCTCGTTAGCAAGGCAGCTTAGGCTATGACAGATGTTAGAATTAGCTCTGTCTAGATGTGTGGCGTACCATGAGTGATGCTACAGGACCCTCCTCTCGAGGATGTTGCTTGCAATCACAAAGAAATGTCCGGCGGGAGTGATGTTAAATATTTGGGGTTCTTTGTGCGCAAAGGAATGGTTATTTGGAAGGAGACTACAAAACGTGGGCAGAATTGGCGTCCTTAGGGGGTAATACGAGGTGCTATCGAGACAGGTTGTGTTTGCGCAGGTGTTAGGAATATCTCTACCTCGAGCTCATTCAAACACTTCGGGTTACATGAACAATGATACATAGCTTAGCTTAAGGCAGAAGTAGGAATATTTACAGTCAGAAGATTACCTGGAGTAAATTTACATTGAGAAAATAGCCAGGCAGATGACAAAAAAAAACCCTTCAAATTTAGGAACCTAACCTAACCACCCGCAATATTCCTCCTAGAAATATTGTCACTGTCAATTTTCCGAGTAGAAATGTTCCAACTGGCAATATTGTCCTAACACGCTTTGATGCTAAACCGAACCCTAAGCTGTTACTTTACCAGAGCCAAATTAACCGAGTCACGTTGCTTTTGCAACGAAGCAATTTGAAGAGAAAACTCTGCTTGCTGGTTGTATACTCCAAGCCAACACGCATGTGATAACATATCATTATTCAAGGTAGGAGTGCTTCTTATAAAGGAGATTAATCTACTGTTGAATATATTTCCTTCTTTTTATTAAAATTTTCGTAGACTGCTAGCGATACTTATAAATCGCAGTGGCTCGATGGAAAGTTGGCTAGCTGCATTATGGAATCTTATCCAGCTGTTTTATGGAATGTTATCTAGCTTTAATATGGAATGTTATCCAGCTGTATTATGGAATTTTATCCAGCTATAATATGGAATCTTATCCAGCTGTAATATGGAATCTTATCCAGCTGTATTATGGAATGTTATTCATCTGTATTAGGAATGTTATCCGGCTGTAATATGGAATGTTATCTAGCTGTATCATGGAATGTTATCCAGCTGTATTATGGATTGTTATCAAGCTGTATCATGGAATGTTATCCAGCTGTTTTATGGAATGCTATCCAGATGTTTTATGGAATGTTATCCAGCTGTAATATGGAATGTTATCCAGATTTTTATGGAATGTTATCCAGCTGTAATATGGAATGTTATCCAGATGTTTTATGGAATGTTATCCAGCTGTAATATGGAATGTTATCCAGATGTTTTATGGAATGTTATCCAGGTGTAATATGGAATGTTATCCAGATGTTTTATGGAATGTTATCCAGCTGTAATATGGAATATTATCCAGATGTTTTATGTAATGTTATCCAGCTGTAACATGGAATGTTATCCAGATTTTTATGGAATGTTATCCAGCTGTAATATGGAATATTATCCAGATGTTTTATGTAATGTTATCCAGCTGTAACATGGAATGTTATCCAGATTTTTATGTAATGTTATCCAGCTATATCATTCAACTCATTCTGAAAGGTTTCTGAAATTCGAGGAAAATCATTTAAAGGATTCAATTAAGTCCTCGATTCAGAACATTTTTATCTTAGGTCCCCAAATATTTTGTTCTCAATTTTGGGGATAATAAACCTTAAATTTTATTATTTATAGTTGGAAACCTTCAATCATTTTGATGATAACTAGTGTTAGTTATTTCAGTGGGTTTATTTATGTGTAAACATTTTTCTTTCTTTTATTTCCTAATAAATATAAACTGTACATTTTTAGTATTTATTTATTTTATATTAAATATTCCTTTTCCTCTACCACTGGATACGTTTAATTATTGTTCTGTTAATTTTTCATATTTCATAAATTCGAATTGATTTTACTTTTTTTTATTTATTTTTTTTTATTAGCTTTGCTTACTTTGGGTGTTTCTTCATATAGAGAGAAGTTGCTAGTAAGGTGCACCATCCATCCCTTGCATCATGGACTAGATCCCCCCTACAGGATAATGAAATGCACATAAAGATCAGAATGACAATTATTGACAATCCCGAATGAGCAGAGGTTTGTCTTAGTTAGGGTGAGGGTGGGTAAGATGTAGAGTAGTATTGTGTTTTGAGATCAACCACCTCATACAACTCTTCGTGGTCCCGCGATAAAATCTAGTTCGTCTTTAGCATTTTGTGAGAACGGATGCTGATGTACGTTTGCCACACTTAGTTATAAATTAACTAAATTGGACATTCACCAATAAATTAAATTTAGTTCATTTTTTTTTTACATTATTTTAGTATTTCATCATTAGTGTCGAAATATTTTGAAACGGTTTTGCTTCAAAACAGTGTTGCCAAATTTCCTCCAATCTTTCCTTTTCCCAGTTCAATTAACTTTATTTATTTAGTTAGTTAGTTTTTAATCATCGACATCACAAAAATATTAGTACTAAAAAAGCCGACCAGCAGTAATCCATAACTATTGGAGGATTTATAAAGCATATAAATAATTATGATCATAGTTGACTAACTTTTGTCCGAAACATTTTTAAAACGTGACATGACTAATTTTGGCCGCTGGTGAAATTGGTGGAAATTATGCGACTTTCAGACTGTTTAACCACATGGAAATAAACCTTTAATTGAAACCAACAACATACCAATGGTTGTAAGGGTTTTGTTAGTCGGTTATTTTTATAATCGATTAAAATTACAAATAACCCAAACATTTTTTCATTTACATTTCTCCAGATGATACAGATACACCCACAAAGGAAAAGTGAAAAACGATTCCGAGCGCTTTCGTCTTTATTCTTAAAGACCTTTTCAAGGAATCGTTTTTCACTTTTCCTTTGTGGATGGATCTTCATAACTTTGACTCACTTGCACTTTCTGAGTTTTTTTTTTCTCCAGATGATGTTTCGAGTGTTGTAGGTAATTTTAATAAAAAGTATTTTTTAATACTAATATTCCACACCTTTGAAGGGTATGGGGAAAATTCCGAGGGTAATAAATTGGGACTAGAGAGTGGCTGGCCCGGAATTTGCCATTCAGATTCTCTTAAATCATTTCTTGCGGCACTTGAGAATGGGCAATGGGTATGAACCATTATTTAGCGAAACACTGTGGTTTGAACTTGACGGATCTATTATATCCTTCAGGAAGCCATTCTTTTAACTACAGTTTATTCTCCAAATCATACTTATAGGGTTCGTTTTAAGTCGCTATCTTCTGAATAAAATCGTTTTTATTAGCTACAATTATATTCTAAAGATTAACTGTGACAAAAAGAGTTGCTCTCTGGTTCTAGTGTTCTTGCGGTAATGTTTTTCGGGACTCATCTTACAGAAAGCTTGTTGATTCCTTGTTCATTCCCAAGGATGGAGTATGAAAGCCAAAAGATCTTCTACAGACTTTGTCGGCAATCGTTTAATATAAGATATCAATGTCTTTCTCACTCCTTTGATTATCATTAACACCCATTATTCCGTCTTTGAATTTTTAATCCCCGTATAACCAGCAGTTTTCCCTCGGTGTAGTGTTGGTTAACTTCTTGCAAAGCATCAACAATTCCCAGTGGCATATAGTTTAAGTACAGTTAAAATGTAACGTTAGTTCCGCATTCAATAATTGATCCCTCCATTGCCATCAAAAGCAGGGAATCTGCAAGTGCTAATTCAAGCGTTTTAAAAAAACTAGAGCTAGGTTATAATCTAATCAGAGGGTAGGCTTTTTTAATACTAATATTTTTGTGATGTCGATGATTAAAAACTAACTAAATAAATAAATAAAGTTAATTGAACATTAATTTTGAAGAATTTCCTTGTTATATCATTATTGAAAGTTTCAGCAAACATTTTTATTTCCTTCGTGTATCCCTTCGTGCATCTATCAGAGTTGGGTGGTCCGCTACATTAGTCCGCTACTCCGCTACTTCAGGCTCTAAATGGTAGCTGAGTAGCGGAAGCGGTTTCCATAAGCAAAAAGTAGCGGAGTAGTAAGTAGCGGACTGCAAAAATTCAAAACCGCTAACGCTACCTATTCTACGTTTTTTAGGATTGTTCGTGTTATTGAGTTCTATAAACTAAAATATTCATCATGTGGCGTACCAACTGTTTTTTCCGCCCGAGTTGGCCGTAAAAGTTGCGTTCCCCGCCCCCGCCGGCAGTTGATAATGTTAACCTTCAAAATTCAAGAAAGCCCTCGAATATTTATTTTCATGGAACTACAAAAATCAGAGATCTAATTTTAGACTGCTGCTTTTTAGCACCTGTTTAGCGTTTTTTTTTTTCTAGTGAATCTGGCGCCACCTGAAATTTTGAGTTGGAGCAGTCAATAGACTAAAACAATAATTTTTTTCCAGTACATGTGGCAGTCCACTGAGGTGCAGATCCACACTGACCTGGATGACAATGTTAATGAAGAGGTGGTGAGGTGGTCCAAGATCAAGGTGGCCGCCAAGGACAAGTTGTCCCCCAACTTCTTCTCTCAGGACTTCAGGGGGGCCTGGGTGAACCTGTTTTTCAAGTACAACACGCCGTTCCCGTCTTCTGCGTCAGTTGAGAGGCTGTTCAGCTTTGGGTCTGACATCCAGAGACCCAAGAGGTCAACCCTCAGCTCCCTGAACTTTGAGCAGCTGCTGTTCATGAAGGGCAGCCTCAAGATCATCAAGAAGAACCAGCAGGAGTAGAAGGAGGAGATTGAGTGAATGTTTTTGTCTGTGTGATTTTTGTCTTACAATAAAACTGATAATTTTGTATGTAATATACAGTAGTTTTCCTTGAAATTTATTAAAAACCAGTAAAAATTTGTTGGGGGGGGGGTCAGCGCTTTACAATATAAAGTAGCGATAGCGGAGTAGCGGGTAGTGGTTTCGCAATTTTGAACAAGTAGCGCTAGTAGCGGTAGCGGTTTCAGCTAGCCAAGGTAGCGGAGTAACGGATAGCGGTTTCAAAAATTTGGTAGTGGCGCCCCCCTTTAGCATCTATCAATACCACGTGGGGGGCGGAGCGAAGAGCCTAGGTTAGAAACCCTCTCGCTTTAGGGATTCATTGTCCCAGCCATTCCCATGAACGATCGAAGGTCATTTAAGGCAATCCTAAGATCATTACTGAATCATATACAAATATTTACCCGATAAATAACATTTATTTAAAAAACAAAACAACCTTCAGTGTTTGAATCGATATTGACAGGGCCTAGCTAGCCTACGCAAGGCGTTAAATGAATCAACCGAATTCCAGTTGCCGTCGAAACCACCTAACATACGAATGGCTTTATATATCAAATACATAAACCGAATTCCCGTAACCATGGAGACTTCATAATTACAAGAATATTTGCGTTTATTCACCGCACAAAAACTTTGCATACAAGCCTATATACAGAAAGCGGCCACATTTAGTCACCTACCACGACCGGCAGCTCACAGAACGGTGAATGCATTTTTTTTTCCGACCACACGGAAGCAATGAAAGGGAAAATAACGAATACCAGCAAAAAAACGATCGAAACCAATCAAAATTTTGTCTCCGACCATTGATATGAGAATAATGACAAAGCATATTTTGGAAACAGAGCAGGTAACGTCACACCCTCTGGTATGAAGATGGCCCCTGCTGCACCCAAAGAACTTCTATAAATCGACTTAAAAAAACTATTTAAATAGGGGTTCGTATCAAAATGGGGGAGGAGGATTTCTATACAGGATTCTTTTGATCGATGATCCAGGTAGACATGAAATTACAGTTGGAACTCGGCGGGTAAAATAAACAACCAGACTCATCTCGAAGTAGTCACATTTGTATCTATCTGAATCCGTCTATCTGAGCGCCAGTGGAATAAACCGTCGCCAAATAACGAGTAATAAAGACTTGATTATCTGATGGTATGTGTTTATATGAGTCTGTGGCTAAAGGAGCGAGAAATGAGACGCGGGCAATGGGAAAGGAATGCGCGCTCTCAGCGTTGCCTTAGAGTAGAGCCTCTATTCGGGCGGGGCGAAGTTGTAATACGATCCGTGGCGTTCGTCTGAGATTTCCTCGATGATGCCGAACCTCAACAAGGAGGTCTCGAAGGAGGGGTGAAGATGAAATATTTAACAAAGAATTCCTGAATGAATAGCAGGAAATGCGATGATAAGAGTGTTAAGAATAGTTCCTGATTGCCAGTGTTAATGAGAAAAGTAAACACGGGATAGAGCGCTCTTTAGCGTATTCGCCGGGGAAGGGGGGGGGGGGAGTACATCAATGGGTAGAGTGAGTACTTCTCACTTAATGGTGGGTTTATTTTCATTTCCACTCGATAATTCGAATATCACTAGAAGGAAGAAAGCCTCGAACGGGTTCTGCTTTCAGTTTAGTGAACTTCAAACAATCGAATCGCTGAAATTAAACCTCAAAGAATCTTCGATAGAAAGAGGCGTGTGCAAGTTCTACACATTATTTTATTGGGTAGAACTTTTGCACAAGTTTAATACATGGAACTCCTTTTAGTGGGTCCCTATGAATCTCTCGTGGGGGGAGGGGTAGTGGATTAATCACAGCTTCTTCGATTCCATGTTTGATGTAAGGCAAAATGGGGGCCAATTTGAGATGAGGATTCATTAACCAAAAGAGGAAAGTTTGGATTTTTAAATAAAAAAAAATAAGGCATAAATTTTAGAAAATAAGTGGATATGTGAGTGATGAGGAATATCCAAGAGACTATGAGGCGCTAGGGCAGGAGGGGCATAAAATCACCTCGCTATTGCGGCGTCGAGATAAAAACCCAGTTTCTCTTCATAACACTCACCAATCCACCTTTTCTTCACAATTAAAGAGGAGAGACAACTTCGCATGTTTCCATGGCACTTAACGGAGCTATTCACGCGAGACGCGACTTTCAGTGGGGACAAGACGCGAATGAGCTGTGTTGGTGGATACCAAAAATACTTGACGGCGCCACCATGATGGCGTCGTGTGAAGAGGCCCTAAGCGTCTTCCATACAACATGAAGACTGCGCAAGAAAATGGCTGAGCCTCCATTCACTATAGTATTAAAATTGAAACGAAAATTAGAATCAAAGGGAAATAATGACTTGCAACGACCTTTTTACAATAATAATTGATCTACTGCAATGGCAATACAAACCACCCCTAAAAAAACAAATACACGTCACTGTTGACTAATGTTAAAAAATACATTTTGCCCTAATTCAAAACTATATTTGTCTTTATTGATATTCCTCACCTCGCGTCAATTCACACATGTTACTACCATACATTCAGAGAGGGAAAAAAATCGTTCATTCGTCTGACAGAAATTCTTTGCCCGAGCCTTAGAGCAATTCACTATTTTAAACGTCAATAAGACTTTTCATATGTATAATATATATATATATATATATAATATATATATATATATATATATATATATATATATATATATATATATATATATATATATATATATATTTATATATATATATATATTATACATATGAAAAGTCTTATTGAAACCTGGCATGCGCCAGGTTTCAGAGCCGCCTTGAGGCCGTAGTGGAAGCTGAGGGCGGCTACTTTAAGTAATCTGTTACCTCTCAGCCATAATCTAGAGGATATTTTTATTTTTTAGTCGCGTGCGACTCTATATCTCACTATGTCAGTGGGTCGGTCGGTCTATGGGTCCCCGTTTTGTTTTGTTTTTTGTTTTGATAATAACATTGTGACTATTGGGCTGATTCTAACGAAATTTGAAACCCTTATGTTATTTTACATTCTCTTTCTAATGAAAAAATTGCCAAGGTTCTCCCAAGGTTAGTCCGGGAATTATTGAAAGTTTTGAAGGTCGTAAGGTCATAAATCAGAATAAGTGAGAGCACGCGACTTTTTGGTCAGCAGACCTTGTTATATTGTGGGGGTTTCTTTTATGCAAACCGTCAAATTTAGCTGAAACACACACACACAATATATATATATATATATATATATATATATATATATATATATATATATATATATATATATATATATATATATATATATATATTTATTGTTATATTGTTATTGCGACCAATTATTTTAAAATTATCGATGGAACATTCTGTCTTGCATTGTATACTATGATTTCTAATTACAGAAGCTTCCTTCTTAGACAATTTTTTATTCCCATTTAAGAACAAAACCTCTCTTTCAATGAGCGAATCGTACTACCAATATAGGTAAAAATAATCTAGCCAGCTATCGCCTGTCTCCACGAGAAGAGTTTCTATTATCTTTGGGTTTCCATGTTAAACTACCTACCTTAAAAATCAAATATCCCTCCTGCTATTTATACTTTGAATTTTTTTTACACGACATTCGCAAATTACCCATAAATTATGACTTCAGTAGATTCAAATCTGACTTCTCAGAAGTGGCACACGAATTTTATCAGAAACTGAAGAAATTAAAAAGATTTTCTCTCATGTTCAGAAACAGTGATATTAAAACGCTAAGTTCCCTATCTAATATTCCAGATATTGTCATTACCAGACCTGATAAAGGCAATGGAGTTGTTCTATTAAATCAAACTGATTATGTACCCACAATGGAATCCATATTTACATACACTACAAAATTTAAACTGCTGTCTAAAACACTTACAAAAATATCTCTAAAACTAGAAGATAAAGTTAACAGAGTTCTGTTAAATCTAAAATCCACTAAAGTTATAGAGCAGCAAACTTATGATGCTCTCCATTCTAGTGCTTCTGGGCTAGGCTTATTATATGGCCTTCCCAAGCTACACAAAGCTGATGTTCCTTTCCGACCAATTTTAGCTTCTTATTCTATTGCAACTTTTAACCTTTCTAAATATGTTCTTAATTTGCTCTCTGGGTCAGCCATAGGTAAATACACCATAAAAATAGCTATTCTTTTTTTTAATGAATTATTGTCGCACAATTTTTCACCCTCAAAAGTCCTAGTCACTTATGATGTATCCTCACTATTTACCAATGTTCCTGTTAGTGAAATAATTGATATTATATTAAACCTAATTTTTAACAAAACAGGCACCTTTCAAAATTTCTCTCGTCAAAATTTCAAGACTATTTTAGAAATGATTTTTAATGAGAATTATTTTTTATTTAATAACAAAGTTTACCAACAGATAGATGGAGTAGGAATGGGTTCACTAATAGCTCCAATAGCAGTTAATATTTTCATGATTCATCTTGAAAACAACTTTATGCTATGAAACCATGCTCTTTAGATTTCAAACCCATATTTTATCGTAGATATGTGGACGATTCCTTTGCTATTTTCAATAATATAAAACATGCCCACCATTTTTTTTAATTTTATAAACTCTTATCATCCCAACATTAAATATACCATTGAATTAGAGAGTAACAATCAACTTCCTTTTCTATACGTCATTATAGAAAAAAACGACAAACTAACTACCTCAATATACAGAAAGCCTACCTTTAGTGGCCTAGGAATCAATTTTTTCAGCCATTGTGACTTGTCACATAAATTCAGTGTAATAAAATCTCTAATATATATAGGCTACCATCTCTCCTCCAATTATTCCCTAATGTACAATGAATTCCAGACTCTAAAGTCTTATTTTAAAAATAATTGTTACCCCCAATCTTTGGTTGACAAATTAATCAATAATTTTCTAACCCAAATTACTCTCCATCCTTTCTCTCATATGATGTTCCCCAAAGTAAATTTTTTTCGTAGTACCTGAAATGGGACCTTACAATAAATTATTTACTAGAAAATGCAACAAATTACTCGAAAAATATTTCTTTCATACCAACTTCAAAATCACTTTTGTTAACCCCCTTTCCATAGGAAGTTTCTTCTCGCCAAAAGACAAACTTCTTCTTGAAATGAGCAGCCGTGTTGTTTACGCTTTTACCTGTCCTTGTTGTTTGCAAGGAACCAATAATGGTAGTACGATTCGCTCATTGAAAGAGAGGTTTTGTTCTCACATGGGATAAGCCATCGCACTGGAAAAAAATTGTCTAAGAAGGAAGCTTTTGTAATTAGAAATCATATTATACAATGCAAGACGGAGTATGTATGTGTATATATATATATATATATATATATATATATATATATATATATATATATATATATATATATATATATATATATAAGTAAAAGAACTCAATGGCGAGTTATGGTATATGATAGTGAAACCACTGTATAGGAGCCAAAAGTTTAATTTACGAGACTAGTTTCAGTATGTAGTTTATCATACCCTCTTCAGTCATACGCTGAAAATGCAATTGTTACAAAAGCCTATAAATAGCTCACAGATCAGAAAAATACAAAAAGAAATAACCACAAAGAAATACAAAACGTGGAAAAAAGTTTATTAATCAGAGGGTGTAAGTCTAAGATCGTTGGCTAAGCTGTTTACGATAAGGTTACGAGAATGGGGGCTGCATTTCAATTGTCCATCTGACAAATTGAAATTGGGAATTTCTCCTATTAATATAGATTCTACTATTTTTCCTTTACCGAAATCTTTACAATTATATATGATTTGTTCCTGTGAATAGTCAATTTGGTGTTTAAAATTGCAAATATGATAAAATACTGGATGTGGTACTGCCTCGTCTGACATCACCTTTATGTTCATAAATTCGTTTTGCTAAGGTTTTTCCGGTCTCTCCTATGTAGAATGAGGGACAGTTTGTAGAGCCACACGGGATTAAATATACACCTGCTTCATTTGGCTGATCCACGGGCTTGGTCGAAGGGAAAGATTTAAGGATAGAAAAAGGGTATTTAAATGTGTTTAGGCCTAGGGAAATATCTTTGTTCACTCCTTTAAGGAGGGGAGAAAAGGGGAGTGATAGAAACTTCGTATTACTAAATTTGTTTTTATCTTTGGGACGGTAATGAGTAGATTTTCTTTTGATAAACTTTCATTGATCACGTGGAGGGGATAATTTAATTCAATGAAACTGCAGGTTATATATGTAATCTCGTCTCCTAGAAAACAAGGGTCACATATCCTAAATGCTCTCAAAAACAGACCTGATGCAACGGCTCGCTTAATGTTAATATCATGATGAGAAAATTAATGGATTTACGAGTTAGAATGGGTTGGTTTTCGGTACACAGTGAACCTAATTTTGTCAATGACTCTAACAATTTTTACAACAAGAAAGGATATACAATCATATTTTTCTCACTCTACTTTAAAATTGATAGTGGGATGGAGGTCGTTCAGATTTTTAAGGAAATCTTCAAACAAGTTTAAACTATTTATAGACCAAATCGATATGACATCATCTACATACCTATACCATACAAAATTATAATGGGGAATCACAGAAGGGAGTAATGATACTTCGAAATGCTCCATAAAAAGGTTACATAATATGGGAGATAAAAGATTACCCATGCTAAGACCATATTTTTAACGGAAAAACCCCAAATCGCTGATAAATACATTGTCAGTAACACGAAGTTTAACAAGATTTATAATTTTATTTTTGCCTAGAGGGAGGTTTAATTTTTGATTATCTAATACATTACTTAGATAGAACATCAAGAGCTTCGTTAACTGGGACATTAGTGAACCGGCTGTCTACATCAAAGCTTATTAAGCGGCTTCCTTTTATGTTGATTTTCCTAAATATTTTTCAATGAAATCAGAGGAATGGATTATGTGTGAAGGAGAGGTATGATAAACTACATACTGAAACTAGTCTCGTAAATTAAACTTTTGGCTCCTATACAGTGGTTTCATATATATATATATATATATATATATATATATATATATATATAAAGGAGGTGTGTGCAGTGTGCCTAGGAGGTTGCACAGATTACGAGGACCGAGATCTTACAGGAATGTGCATGCGAGCTATAGGGTTGTGGTATACAGTAAAATGCTACTTTTAATATCCGAATAAAAAAAATAAAAAATATAAAAAATGAGCGGTAATAAAGACTCTTTTCAATGTGTGTCTGAGAACAAACCCATTTTTGAAAGACTTCTTGTCTCCTTTCGCCATTTTTGCCATCCAATTTGGGTTAATTTGAGGCATCCTAATTTCGCGTCCATTCCCTTGTGGACTCCGTGACCGTGGTTGTAAGATGGGCAGAGGTGGGGTGGGGGGTGGGGGGGTCTAAAGTCGTGAGTTCCCGATATCACCACAAACGAGGCTCTCTCTTCGGAGAAACCGGGGCCAAGGTCGCGAGACATCTTTTGTAGATGACATTCCTCGAAGATGTCGTTATGGCACTGTTCCCACGACTTATTTTGTCGTGCCTTATTTTCTCATTTCGTTATGGCACTGTTACCACTTAAACCAGAGAGGGTCATTACACGATGCCCCAAACTAACCTTTTAAAGACGAATTTGTGATCCTTGGGATACGATTCCATTATTCGATTTCGGTAACTCAATGCCACTTTATTTATTGCCGTTTGCCGCAGATTGTAATCGGGTGAATTATATTTCGTTATGATTAATTAATGGCAATGCTAACTTATTTTTTACTCCTATAAGAGTTGGTAGTGTAACTTTTTAATAAAAAAATTAGAACCACTCCTTATTTTGTCAAGGCTTCTCCGTCAGAAGCAACGAGCGCTTAAAGAAGCGTATTTAAGATTTTATTCTTTTACCTAAATTAGAATCCTCAATCCACCCCACACCCGTTCGAAATGTTCATACCACTTAAATGAAAGTGAAATTGATGGTGAAGTATGAATTTTTAACTCATTAATTGAACTATTACACCCAGGCCTCTAGAGGAAAGGACAAATAAAAGAATTCATGAAATTAGTCATAACTACAGCACCAGCTCTGCTTCAAAAGCCCCCAAGTTCGTACCTGCTTAAAAATATGCCACTGCTAGTAGCCACCTCTAAATGTCCATTAAGTGTCCTTGAAACTCAATCCCAGAATGTTTAGGGTAATGTCACATGTTCTTCCTTAAAAGCAGACAAGAGACTCAAAGTTATCAGCAGGTCCCTCTTGTCCCTCGGGCAAGGGTATTCTACCCTTTCCAGCTTTGACTACCGAGGTTGCTCAATCTGCCCCCTCATCAATTTGTCCTCTTTTAACTCAGAACTTTCCGTCTCCCACAGCTATAAACCGTCTTCTAAAGCTTGTTCCGGACTACCCATTAAGCACTTCACTATCGGTTCACTTGAACTGAGAGTCAGAAGTATGGGAAGTTTCTCCAGGACCAAGTCGGCCGCGGGCCTCCTCCTCTTCTGTGCAGCTCCCCCTTCCCGATCGTGGGAGGGGTACAGAGGGGAGAAGTAATCGCGAGCCGTACCTTTTCTCCCCCTGAAAAAAAAGGAACTCGTTGACTAATCTGGTTGCCAGATGCTAGTCTGCTTTCCTTACTTTGGTGAAGAGAATATTCTTGTGTTTTTGCCAATTATTTTCCGAGATTGTGCCTTGTAGACTCGCACGCATAAGTGACAAAATCGTGATAGCTTTTAGCAGTGTCAAGTGAAAATATCATTGACGGATATTGCCGTAAGTTACGAGTTCATTTTCAAGTGAAAACTTTTCTCACTCGCTTTCGAGAGCCTGTAGCGGGGATTGAACTTCCTTCCCTCCCCCATCCCTACTCGTTCTTCATTGAGTCTTTCCTGGCCGGATTACGACCTGTTGAACATTCGAAAAGCGCCCTACTCTGAAAGTAAAGTGCCTTGTGAAAAACTATTTTTTGGCTCAGGACTGCGACACCTTTCTTGAAAAACCCTATTCTTTTAAACCTGGTGATAGATTCTCTCTTAAACTACACATGCGCACACTTACAAACACACGCTCACTCCGTAGGGATTTTCCTTTTGAAATTTATCTCTTCTAGTCTCACATATGAGAGGATGGAAGGGTAAATGAGGGATACCCGGCGGATGCGGTTGAAGACCTTCTCCGATGGTCCTAAGCCTGATTGGGGAGGGTTTTCGCTAAAATTTATGGGGATTTTGGAATCGCACTTGTAAAACCTATTGATACACACACATAATGCGTACACGGCTATTTGCTCAAAGGAGAGTGATTGTGAAACACTCACCTGCCCAAAAGCAACAGAATGCCTAAACAATAAACCTGAAACCACACACACCACCACAAATAAAGACTCACTGAAGTGTTATCCTTCGCCGCCTCCGCGTTGGAGGGCCCTCCGTTGAAGAAATTCATGCGGAGGTAGAAAAGAACCACACCTGGGCGAAACTATCCGAGATAATAAAATTCAAATATTATACATATGTATTTAAAATAGTCTTTTGTGATACAGCAATGGCAATTAAGACCACGGATGGAGGTATGCTTCTCTTTAACCTTCGTGTCTGCCCTGAACAGATCGAACGAGAGGAGTTTATTGACCTCCAGATGTACTTCAAGTGCTACAAGTACGAGGAGCACACCATGGCCAATAGCCCCAGGGGGAATGGGCTTCTGTGTTCCATTTGCTCATTAGACTCATATTCGTGGAGAAGTTATAATAGCACCTCCATGAAGTGCCTGAACTGCGCAGGAACGCATAAGACATTATCAATGGTCTACCCAATCAAGAAAGACCGCTAAAAAGAAAAAGCAAATCAAAACAGACAGGCTGAAGAACAAAATGCAAATAATACCTACGCCAAGGTTGCTAAAGCCGCCGTGACGGAAGCTAGGAAAACTAAGACATATCTGCATGTCGAGAATGAAAACTCGACCAAAATCATGTGTTGCATCTATTGTGCTCACATTGCAAATCTCTCCTCCCCGGGGTACTTTGCAGAAGAGCTTAATAGAATGCTGACTCATAATGGGATGCAGGAAATGTCGTTTCCCGAGAATCCACAGTCGGAGGAAATTCTTACGATCAGTCTCAAACCACAGTGCGAGACTAGTTACCAGGAGCTCTCCACCCCCAGCAGCGCCCCAGCTCTCTCCAGAGATCCCAAGATCCAGGCTCAGGCAGAAAAGAAAGAGAAGACACGCACTGAAAAGCAAAATACAGAACAAACAAACTCACACATAGAATGAAAGTGAAGTTACGGTGACTAAGACTACGAGACCTGAGGGAGGGGGGGGGAGGTACGTTCGCTCCACTACGGAAAAACTCGCACCCTCAAAGACGTCCGAGATCGTCTTCTTCTTGTAAAATGGAATCAAGGCACGCTTACCATTCAAGGAAAATTTACTTGAAGGTATTCGCTGCCGAAAGGTCCCCTTTACCTAAGGAGGTCGATGCTCTTGATGTATCTGGAGGAATCTATAGTGAACAAAACAATGGTGACATTGAAAATATTATAATTTAACTCGAACGATTGGACGGGCAAAAAAGTACTCTACGGTAACGTAATACGACAATGTGATCCAGACGTTGTATTAATCTCAGAACATAGGATAAGTGACACAGACAGGACAAAAAAAAATTCCCTACGAAGTCAACCAAAAATCACAGCGGAGAACGTTTTGACGGATGTACTCGTACAATAGCTGTGAAAAGAGGTCTTGACTTCAGACCAATAAGTGAACTCGATGAGTCATACCCTCGCTGTGGCGGCAGAATTACTGTCGAAGAACCCTCGGAAACCTTAAAATCCTTTCGTCAACGAGCACCTGGGCGTACAGGACTGACACGGGAGAATTTTATAAAAGCCCCAACCAAAATCCTTCTGGGGCTTATGAATATCAGGAATGCGTGCTTGAACGTGGGTAACTTCCCTGACCACTTGAAAGTAGCAAAAATGATATTCAGGAAAAGTCTTTGAGGAGATATTGGCCAACAGGGTGAATACGTTCCTCGAAAATAATAACCTGCACACCAACCAACAACATGGCTTCCTAAGGAAGTAAGGAACGGACACGGCGCTAGCCGTGATCACCGAGAAGTTAGCAAAAGTAAAAGCAGGAAGATGCCATGCAAATCTGGTACTCTGCGACGTCAAAAAGGCCTTTGACAAAGTATGGAGGAGAGGCCCGCAATACAAGATCTTACACCTAGGCCTCGACCCCATACTTGAAACGATTCTATTTGACTACGTAATGGAGAGAAAGCATTTGTGAACATTAAAGGATTCAATGACCCCGAGTTCGGGCTCGAGGCGAGGGTGCCACAAGGCACCCTCGAACTTCCGAACTATCGAACTTCCGCAACCTCTAAATGAAGCCTAGTTATACGTACAATCTGCGGTCGATATTGCGATGATCTGTACGACACCTTATCGGAATGTTAATTAAATGGCACAGAGTACGGCGGTAGAAATTGATAACATCAACTCTATCGAGAGAAGATGGAAGATATCTACCAATGCCTAAAAGTTCCGTGTAATTCCACTATTCCGACGGCCCCTCGCAGACATCCGTCTGGGGGCTGTACGCATCTCGTACCGCACGGAGGGCACGGTTCTGGGACTCTCAATTACGACTGGGGGATATGGGAGACATGTAGATTGAGTTTCAGCGAATGCACGTAGGAACTTGGGTGAATTTTTCCGATTCCTAAACCTGTGAGCATCTCCAACAAGCTGAGGATCTACAACGCATGCATTCGTTCAAAACTCCTGTACCCCCCGGTCCCTATCAACGCGAGTCCCAAGACCCAAGACCCAAGACCCAAGTCCTTAAACTGCAAAGGGTTTAGAATAAGGCTGTCTTAATCATAACGAAAACCCGAAGGAGAGAGAGGGGAGAAGGCAGAGTGAGCTCCATGGTGGACTGGGTTTGACCTCATAAACGACGTGGAGCTTCACAGAAGAGCAAATAAGATCTGGGACACCGTACACCGGCGCCTCCCTCCCGAGTTAGTACTCGAACACATGAACTATAATGACATAGGACACGCTAAATCTTTTAGAAGCAGCAAACTACTCATTGACAATGACATAGACCCAATGTTCACTTAGATTTATCCAATACCCCACAAAAACAAAGCCCACATATTCACCTTTCCCTTCAAAATTAGCCAAGAGCTAATTTCTAACTATAGAGCGATTAACTCGCCAAAAATGTGAAAAAATAAATATACAACTAAAATAATAAAACAAAAAAACAACAACGCAAAATCCGGGCGTAAAAAACCCACATAAAAAGAAACAAAAATTCTCTCCACCAAGCAGTTGGGACCAAAACCCCCTCTGCTATAAAGGCTTGAATGCCTTTCATATATATATATATATATATATATATATATATATATATATATATATATATATATATATATATATATATATATACCAAAACGTAAAGAAAGCCAGAGATACTTTTCATTTTCGCTTTCCTATCATTTTTTCCCCACTATTTCTCCTACTAAAATCCCCTACTACTATATTCCTCACTTTCTATGACCAATGGCTAGGAACTCGTTCATACTTGGAGGGGGGGAGGGGGGAAGGGGGGCACCAAACCAAAGATTCTAGGCTCAATCCAGGAGAGTCATGCACCGCCTATATTCGTTCTTCCACCGGTTACGCATTCAAAATTTGGGTCCTGGGGGGGTTTAGGCTCTATGACACCCCCATGTCCGTTTCGAATACTGAATCAGCTAGTGGATGTATTGAGATGCCTAAAAGAATAGCTATTCAAAATTATGGATTTGCCTTGAAAAAAATAATTTAATAAGCCAAACACGCAAATAATAAAAGAGGGATTATGCAAAAGGATAATCAATAACCCATACGATGCTTCTCCTGTTCCCTCGCCCCAAGTTCAGTCACCCCTAGTACCCTCATTTACAAATCTATCCATCGATTTGTAAAACAATTTCTACCAATCTCTTTCCTAAATATAAACTTGTCCAGCTTAAACTCATTACTACGTGTCCTATCATCTTCACTAAAAATAAGAACCTCACCTATGTCTTCCTTATTACAACCTTTTATCCACTTGAACATCTCAATCGAGTCGTCTCGAACCTATGCAGATTTAGTCCCCTAAGCCTCGCCTCAAACCCAGCTCCTTCCTATCCTATGCAGATTTAGTCTCCTAAGATTCGCCTTGAGCCCTCCTCCTTCCTAACCTATGCAGATTTAGTCTCCTCAGATTCACCTTGAGCCCTCCTCCTTCCTAACCTATGCAGATTTAGTCTCCTCAGATTCGCCTTGAGCCCTCCTCCTTCCTAACCTATGCAGATTTAGTCTCCTAAGATTCACCTTGAGCCCTCCTCCTTCCTAACCTATGCAGATTTAGTCTCCTAAGATTCACCTTGAGCCCTCCTCCTTCCTAACTATGCAGATTTAGTCTCCTAAGATTCGCCTTGAGCCCTCCTCCTTCCTAACCTATGCAGATTTAGTCTCCTCAGATTCACCTTGAGCCCTCCTCCTTCCTAACCTATGCAGATTTAGTCTCCTCAGATTCGCCTTGAGCCCTCCTCCTTCCTAACCTATGCAGATTTAGTCTCCTAAGATTCACCTTGAGCCCTCCTCCTTCCTAACCTATGCAGATTTAGTCTCCTAAGATTCGCCTTGAGCCCTCCTCCTTCCTAACCTATGCAGATTTAGTCTCCTCAGATTCACCTTGAGCCCTCCTCCTTCCTAACCTATGCAGATTTAGTCTCCTCAGATTCACCTTGAGACCTCCTCCTTCCTAACCTATGCAGATTTAGTCTCCTCAGATTCGCCTTGAGCCCTCCTCCTTCCTAATCTATGCAGATTTAGTGTCCTAAGATTCACCTTGAGCCCTCCTCCTTCCTAACCTATGCAGATTTAGTCTCCTAAGATTCGCCTTGAGCCCTCCTCCTTCCTAACCTATGCAGATTTAGTCTCCTCAGATTCACCTTGAGCCCTCCTCCTTCCTAACCTATGCAGATTTAGTCTCCTAAGATTCACCTTGAGCCCTCCTCCTTCCTAACCTATGCAGATTTAGTCTACTCGGATTCGCCTTGAGCCCTCCTCTTTCCTAACCTATGCAGATTTAGTCTCCTCAGATTCACCTTGAGCCCTCCTCCTTCCTAACCTATGCAGATTTAGTCTCCTCAGATTCGCCTTGAGCCCTCCTCCTTCCTAACTATGCAGATTTAGTCTACTCAGATTCGCCTTGAGCCCTCCTCCTTCCTAACCTATGCAGATTTAGTCTCCTAAGATTCACCTTGAGCCCTCCTCCTTCCTAACCTATGCAGATTTAGTCTCCTCAGATTCGCCTTGAGCCCTCCTCCTTCCTAACCTATGCAGATTTAGTCTCCTCAGATTCGCCTTGAACCCTCCTCCTTCCTAACCTATGCAGATTTAGTCTCCTCAGATTCGCCTTGAGCCCTCCTCCTTCCTAACCTATGCAGATTTAGTCTCCTCAGATTCGCCTTGAGCCCTCCTCCTTCCTAACTATGCAGATTTAGTCTACTCAGATTCGCCTTGAGCCCTCCTCCTTCCTAACCTATGCAGATTTAGTCTCCTAAGATTCACCTTGAGCCCTCCTCCTTCCTAACCTATGCAGATTTAGTCTCCTCAGATTCGCCTTGAGCCCTCCTCCTTCCTAACCTATGCAGATTTAGTCTCCTCAGATTCGCCTTGAGCCCTCCTCCTTCCTAACCTATGCAGATTTAGTCTCCTCAGATTCGCCTTGAGCCCTCCTCCTTCCTAACCTATGCAGATTTAGTCTCCTCAGATTCGCCTTGAGCCCTCCTCCTTCCTAACCTATGCAGATTTAGTCTCCTAAGATTCACCTTGAGCCCTCCTCCTTCCTAACCTATGCAGATTTAGTCTCCTCAGATTTCCCAAAAGATATTGAGTGCGATTGAAGTGGATGAAATGAGTGTGATTGAAGTGGATAAAATGAATGCGATTGAAGTGGATGAAATGAGTGTGATTGAAGTCGATAAAATGAATGCGATTGAAGTGGATGAAATGAGTGTGATTGAAGTGCATAAAATGAATGCGATTGAAGTGGATGAAATGAGTGTGATTGAAGTGCATAAAATGAATGCGATTGAAGTGGATGAAATAAGTGCGATTGAAGTGGATGAAATGAATGCTGAATGAACTAACAATCTTACTTGGGTGGGGATTCGACTCACGTCCTGAAATTGTGTGGTTATTTATAGCTCCCTGGGCCTGGAATCGAATGGTATCTATGCTCCTTTGGACCGCTCGGGGAAGATTAAGTGAGGAAGTTTGGATCCCACACTGTGTCGTAGACCCTAACAACGTTACCACAATTAATTGGGTCCGCGCCTCCTGTGAGACTGTCCTGAGGGAGTATAAGTGGAGGGAGGCTATTGCATGCTGGGGTAATTTTATAGCACTCCTGTGCTAGCGGTTTATGCCACAGCTAGGAAGTTGGGGTTCAATTATAGCATTAACACCCAACAGGATTGGATCCAAGTGGGGTATTCCCACACTAGGATTGCATCCAGGTGAGGTGGTCGTGTCATAACCACTTGAGGATGACTGAACACTCTTCGACGCTTTTCTCTTTCCTTACAGGTTGGCTAGGGTTTAAAGCAAGGTCGACAGACTTAAGTCGCGTGCTCTCACTTATTTAAATAATTTTAAAACAAAAAAATAATTATCAAACGCATTAGCAATTAAAAAACATATCATCTGACTTTACAACACTCAAAACTTTCAAAAACTCCTTGAAAGGTAAAATGGTTATCATCCGACCGACCATCCTACGGACCGACATAGCAACTTATAAGAGTCTTGTGCACGCGACTAATAACAGACTTGCCCGCTGGGCGTCATCCTGAAATTGGGTTGCGTGAGTCTTGGAGATGACGAAGACTCGCGCTAAGTAGGTCGCCTGTGTAGTGGGAGTCCTTTGATTTGGAGTAATGAGGGCGAGATTGCAGAGGTAGAGGGTGTGTTAGGGGCAGGGGACGGCGCTGTGGACGGAAATGACCGATGCCCGGACGAGACGCTACCACAAGCGCCTCTGGGATGAAAGGCCAATGCCACGAATAAAAAGTCCAGATTTATGGTTGATGGGGTATAACGGCGTGCGAAGATGACGCTACCTTGACAATTGAGCCCGGGACAATTAAATAGACGTGCTTTTATATAATCCTTATTATTATTTTATTGCTGTGATCAATTTTCTCTTCCCTCGATTATAGGGCTTACGGAGAGATACATGGGATTTTCGGTGGCTATGATGCACACCGCTCTCATTTTGTGGGAAAATGGTTGTTTAAAAAAAGGGTGAAAATTGCAAAAGCTGAGTCGGGTGTTGCGTTTCCTTTCACTTCCTCCATCTTCACCACTTTTTTATACGGAACTCTCCTTGCAAACCTTCCGGCGGATATACCATCCTTGGTTTTATCTTCTTTGCTTTCAATAACAAAGAGTATAACACTATGAAGCTGGTACTTACGGCGCGCGATGATAGAAATGAATACAATTCCGCCTCAGAGAGAGTGGGGCCTTGATCCGTCAGAACAACGTGATGTTCTCTTATATTATGTTACCTTAAGAATATACTTAGGTTTTAAAAAATTATTTAAGTTGAAGCCTGTAAAAGTGGCTAGTTTATAATTACACATGGTTAAAATGTGTTTAGATATAGGCCTACCTTTTACGAGGTATCTTGAAAAAAAATGTTTTTCCTTTAATGAGAATCAGTTTGACTATTTTTAAGACATAAAAAAGACCTTCGCCTGACTTTCTTGAAAGAGTTTAAACTTGTAAAGAAGGCTTCCGAAATTACAGTCAATGTCAATGAAGGATGGGTCTATTTATTACTAAACGGACTACAATTTCGCTTCCAGAAATTTCGCTCCGGACATAAAGGCCTATAAAATAAGTAAAGTTATAGAAAGAAACTTTCCTAAGATAACAACAAAGTGAAGACAATAATTGAGGCAGCAACACGCACGCCGGCACTTCGCTTGCATAAAGTAGTGGAAAAAGGAAATCATGCATTTAACTGCGTGCAATTGGAAAGAAGAAAAGAATTCGAGTGACCGAAGACTAACACAATCGGTGCTATAACAACTGTTCAACACTGCTTCTACAGGATCAATATGATAGTTTTATTAGACAGAGAGTGACGTGCCGTGAGAAATGGATCATCTACGACGATCGGAAAAAGAAGTTCACAATGGTTTGATCCAAATAAAGACCCAAATGACCAAGTTAAAGATTACCCAAGGGGACATCATGTTAACCATGTTATCGTCAATGGCGGGCATTATTCGCTATAACTTGGGGAACCCTTGATAGCAATTACATATGATAAATATTGCCGGGAATTGTAGAAAGTGCATCAAAATCTACGAGCCAAGAAGCCAGCGATGAGCTATCGAAGGGGGTCCTATTTTTCTTGACCTTAATTGCACGTCCCCATGTCTCAAGGATGATGATACACAAAATAAACCAGTTGGAAATTGAGGTCGTACCTCTATCTACCTTATTCTCCGGCCCTCTCTCTCCACATTACCAGGTCTTCAAGTACTTTGATACCATTTTAAAGAACAAACGCTTTAGAATTTAAAAAGCTGAGAAAATGGCCTCGGAGATCTTATTCGGCAACAGGAGTCGGCATTTGGGAGCGAAGGCGTAAACTGCATCATTGAACGTTGGCAGAGAAGTGTTGAAGCAATTGGAAATTAATATAATCAATAAATTAATTTGAAATAACAAGTTTATAGACGTCTATTCTTCGTAAACATCCTCTGGAACAGAGTCAAAATTAATAATAGGAGTTAGTTGTCCAGATTTGTTAAAGCGTGAGATCAGGGCAGTTACTTCCTCAGAGGACGCCCGAGTGAGGACGCTGTGTGAATAGCGTCGTTCACTTGGACCATTATTATCGGACTATGTTTTGCTCTCGTTGAAAATCGACTCATTATGTGAGCTGGAATGCATCTTTTTACTTATCAGGCAACCTTTGTTAGTTTTGTTTTCTTTATTTGAACATAGTAAACTCCAGAGTCATTCCATGCTGACTTGATCTATGGGACATTTGGTAATCCTTGGGTCCCTAAAGATGATCCTAAATGGGGGGCAAGAATGCCATTCACAGCACATTCAACATACCATAGCATGGCATAAACCATCATGAAGGGTTTTACTTACCTTCGGGTATATCAGCCCCGTGCCACAATAGACGCGCGGGGTGCCTACCAACGGGGGCATGGGTCTACGAAAAAAATAGAGAGGACAAAGAAATGAGGAAGAGGATAAAAAAAACATTAGTTATATTCACTTATTCACCTTCACTCACTTTCCCACAGAGTCGGTGCGCATCAACGCTTCAAGAAGTAACCGTCCTCTCCAAGCCACCCTTCATAACGATGTGGTACTAAGTAGTGTAGCATTCCTGTGCAGAAAGACTCAAGCTCACTCCCTCACAAACCCCACTCCATGCACAACTTTCATACGAAATATCACACACTTGCTCTTCAGTCAGCTCTTTTCTCTCTCAAACATTCGTACACACAATCAATCCACCCTTTTAACTCGGTCTTCCAATCCTTCGCACAACCAGACACTCACTCATGCATCTTCACAAGTCGATTTTCAGCCCATCTTACATGCCAATCCTCACTCAGAATACTCCATCTCAACCTCTTTCACACTCTTCTTCACATCATGAATATCTGCTAGGCTGTCATTCCTAACTGTATGTACTAATTGAACGCCAAACAACCCTCTCAAGTTGTTCACTTGCACTCTCACTCGAGATTTTTCCTTCTTCCAAACCTTAGTCTCCCTTCCATACACGACATCGACACCATCATATTTCCATGCAGCTTCGTAGCACATTCCAAGGATTTTCCTACCATTTAGGTGTAATGGTTGTAATCTGCTTCATCTTTACCACTATCATTCACGACACTACCTAAATACAAGTTCGCACTTGTACAAGGGTGACCCAACAGACTCGGATATCACCCACTTCCAATACCATTACCCAACTCTTTTTCTGCATTTAATTTTAGCCCTCCTCTTTCACACATACCCTCCCAAACCTCCAAAGCCGGCATTGTATATTCTATTCGTTGCAATAATTGTGAAAAGTGCTATTATGGACAGACAGGTAAAGAATTGAATGTTAGAGTAAAAGACACCAAATTAATGTTCGTAATTTTTGTCAACAATCTGCATTATTTTTACATATCTATAGTGAGGATCATATTATTAATTGGAATAATGCTAAACCTATTATTAAATGTAAAAACTACATTTCAAGAAATATTTTAGATATTTTATCTCTATTAATACTTTCCCAAATTTTAATATTAGCCCTGGATTGTTTAGCCTAGATCCTATCATATCTAATTATATTAAATCACAAATTAAAGTGTTTAAAGAATTTGTACCCCCTAGTTTGGGTTTTGATGCAGGTAGCCGTATTAACACCCCACTCCTTACTATTTAAAACATTGTCTGTCCTGACCTACGTTATTCCATGAAGAGGTCTTTTAGAATAAAGACGAAAGCGCTCGGAATCGTTTTTCCATTTTCCTTGTGGGTGTTATTTATCATACCTTCCCAAAGGTTTCGATTAACACTTGCAATTCCATCTCACTTCCAACCACGAAAACCAGGTCATCCGTATATACCAGCATATATATAACCCAACTCTCACCTAAGCCATATCCCACCTTTTCCATCCTTTCTATTCATACTTCTCTCGGCACTCCACCCATGTTGATAATAAACAGCCATGGCGACATCAACCAACCTTGTCTTACACCCTAACGTATGTCAAACCATTCGCCCCAGCCATCTTTCACCAGAAAATACACCTTACTTCCAACATAATACTCTTCCCACTATTCAATAGATTACCACTCACTTCATTCATTCTTAGAACCTACCATAATGCTTCTGAATCTACACCAGTATTTTTCAACCTCTTTCCACCTATAACTTTTCAGAAAAACGTATGTGCCACCGGTGGCTGAAATAAAGTAAAGAAATATAGCTCTTTTTTAAATATTGTAATCTTAATTAGTGAGTACAAAAGAATCTACCATATTTATTATCACAAAAGAAGTGAATCTTTTGTTTAGTGGGAATCTTGTCCATGCAACTAAAGCAAAATACGGTATCAATCCCAACTTAACACAGATGCCAACGACAAGTTGGCTAAATCGATTTAGCCAATGGACCAATTTTTTTATTTCACCCCATACACCTTTAGGTTGCAAAGTTGTCATTTAGCAAAATAAAAAAAAACAAATGTATGTTCATTGTCACAAAAAATATTCTTGGATCCCACGGCCCACGTCCCACCAAAGTTTTCCTACTGATCTACACACGATCATAAGCTTTTTCGAATCAATGAATAAGCCATGCATTTTACATCTGTATTCCTTTTTTTCCCTCCAACTCACTCAATGTAAATACCTTAACTACCCACGCCCTACCCACGCTAAACACACCTTGCTCATCCCTTGCTATTCTCCTTACAACCACAAGAGAGTCTTTCCGCATTGTCTTCAACATCCAATAGAAATATTACAATAAAGTTCTCGCATTTAACTTTCTCTTATTTACCCTTAAACAACGATCTTACGACAACATTATTCGAATCCTCATATGCACTTTTCCATTTCAAAATGCATTACAACACAGGCGCCAGTCCAATTTCATAACACAATCGCTACCACTTTTTAGCATCTAAACTTGTTTTCCATTTATCAGACCTTTCATAGCACTCATAACTTTCACATGCTTATCTCTTGCACCCCCCTGAGACAATCGTATTCACATTTGTGCATTCTTCAAAGTACTATGCCATTTCTATCGTTGATCTTATCACAGCTATTTTTTCTCTTTGCTTCTCATCTTTCTAACTTCTTCCAAGAATTACTTGATCTTTCCGTCCGGATCTTCATTCACCTTTCGTCCAACTACTTCATTTGCTGGGGGGTTTTTATCCAAATTAATAGATTATTTTCATTTTCTTTCTCATCTTTACAACTATTTTCTCTTTGCTTCTCACCTTTCTTCTTCCAAGAATTACTTCATCTTCCGTCCAAATACTTCAGTTTGAGGGGTTTTTTTTTACCCTAGTTAAGCACCATTAAAAGGGTCCCTTAATACATCCACAGATCCTTAAAGGAGGGGTCAGCAGGCGAAAACAGAAGAGGGTACTATGTACTCAGTAGACATGGTTCGAACTCCTCGTAGAGGCAGAGGAGGCCGTTTAGCACAATATGGATAAACCATTTTGAACCTCAACAGCGACAAGGCAATTGTACTTGATTTAGGGTGTTTTTTATTTGTTTTTTGTTTGTTGTTGTTTGTAGGTGGGAAAGGGGGGTAAGGGGTAATTGATAATTTGGCCAAAGTAAAGCACAGACTTTTTTTAATGTGAAGAAGTGATAGCCATTTCTGAGCTGAAATTCCGATTAGAGTAAGCATGAATTATATTTATTGCTACTTATTACACTCATGTACACTCGTGTACATACTTTATGTTTAATATACATTTATAATCAAATTGATTGCAATTACCTTTGGTATAAAGAATTTTAGTTCGGTAAAATTCCAGGGTTTCTTTACTTATAAGTACATCGTGTACATTACATGTACGTGTACACCCGGATATAAATCTTATGTAGCGATAAGAACAAGTACACCTAATGGACAGTTTGAATTGGAGCCTAAGATTTCCATCTGGTCTGGACCTGAGACCAGTTTAGTGCGCTTTATGGGGTCTAAATCATCCAGGGACTCGGAAAAAGTCGCGTTCAAGAGCAAGTCGAAACTCCAATTGAAGTTCATTATCATGTTGCCATTACTTGCTGCATGAGCCCCCCCCCTCTCCCCCGCGCACATAGAATAGTCTTTTTATATGAAATATGAAAAAAAATTGGATTTGGGCAGATTTTGTAGGCATTTTTTTTTAATACAAGGTCAACAGACCTAAGGCGCGTGTTCTCAATTATCAGACTTATGATCTTCAAAAATTTCAATAATTCCCGGGCTAACCCTGGGAGGACCCTGGGAATTATATCATTCGAAAGAGAATGTAAAACAACATAAGGGTTTCAAATTTCGTTAGAATCGGCTGAATAGGTACGAAATTATTGCCAAATAAATCCCGGACTAACCTTGGGTGGACCTTGAAAATTATACCATTTGAAAGACAATGTAAAACAACATAAAGGTTTCAAATTTCGTTAGAATCGGGCGAATAGTTACGATGTTATTGGCAAAAAAACTCATTGAAAAGTAAAATGGATACCATCCGAGCTACAGACCGACAAATACCTTATAAAGTGGCGTGCACGCGACTAATAATCCTCAAGATACAACCCGATACAAGTGACCTTTTCTTTTCGCTTTCCACCTTTTTTTTGTCAATTTCATTTTTTTTTTCTTCATTTGTCCTTCCTCTCATCTTTTCATCGAATTAAATCGACCCCGTTAGATTGCATAGGCTCTTTATTTTCCTTTAAAAACATAACATCCAAAAATGAAGGAAAGGATTTGATCTAGCTTCCTGGCTTGGCCGGCAATCACTGGGTCGGGGGTTCGAATCTCTGTCCGGATTCTTTTTAAGCTGACACTATTTACTAAGGTTACCGCCGTGACTGGGCACCACGGTGGGGAGTTGGGGCTTGCCCTGGCTTACGTCCGCTTGCGAAGCTACATAGCTTGATGTGAGGACTAAAAGCAAACTTTAACTTTAACTGTTGGTTGACTCATTTTTTTTTCTTGCGGGCCCCCCTCCCCCCCCCCTCGCAAGAAAAAAAATGAGCAAAAATTCTTTTCCGAAACTCCTTCAACGTCAAACAGTCCTCTGTTCGGGGAAATGTATACCTTTCTTTTAGCTCATGAAGTCCTACGTCGTCCCTTGCCATCCCCAACTAATCCTTCCCTAAATCCTTCTGTCCCCGAGGGAACTAATCCCAAGCCTTACCAACACTCGTGCTTTGTCTCATCTTTCGTTGGAAAACAGGTTCTGAACGTGAGTTGCCTCCTTCGACCGCCCTTGGGCTATTCTCGTCGTGAGCGTACGTGATGGCCGGACCACGTAATGACCGCAAATGCTGAAGAACCAATAACCTCTTCAGTCTCTGACGTAGCCTTTTTTTTCTTCTAAAGTAAAAGGCTAAGCGAAGAATACCGCAATAACACTCTATGTAAACGATGGACACATTTTTTTACCGACCTTGTCTATCGTTTCGAAATCTCCTAGAAAAAAAATGCTACGGGACCATTTATTTAAGTGAACTTAGACTTGTCCTTGGAAACGAGTTTCTTGTAGACAGAAAGTTGAAGCTCAAAGTGACAAACAACCCCCCCAAAATGGTCAGATCAGGAGATAATCAAAAAGAGAGATCCTCATTTCAATGAAGATTGACAGCCAGGTATATTTCAGATCAGTGAAAAATAAAGATCTAGCTTTTCGATCGATCGAGACACGGGAAGAAATAGCGTTACAGGACCCCATTACTTAACAGCTTAGTTAACCCTGGATTAGTATCCGACCGAGTCATCGAATCGCATGTAACCCCTATTTCAGAGTTTTCGAAACCCCAATAAACTGTAGTATCTTATTTTTCAATAAAAATGCTCATCTATTATATTTTTTATATATAAATTACCAAAAGAAGAAAAAATACACTAGTTTTCAGCTATTGTTTCTCTCACTACGGAACCACCAACCCTAATTCTCTAATAATCTCTCAAAATGATGTCCTTCGAAATCCCTCTTCTTCATGACCGTCCAAATTTCCTATGACACTATTTCTTGTCTTAAAAGGAAAATAGCTCTAATGATCGAGGCCGCCATGATCTCTCAGCGGATGAAATATGAAGAAGAAAAAAAATAATGAATGTTTTTTTCAGGAAAAAATGAAATAAAAAATAACTATTTTATTATTTCATATCGAGAAGGAGAAGAAATCGCGTGTAATCCAACGAGCACTCTCCTCGTTGGTCATTCTTTAAATTCGAAGGACAAAAAGAAGTAGCCAAGGAGAAGCGATTAATAAATAGATAGAACTGAAGAGATAAAGGAAAAGCTCAAAAGCTCAGACTCTTCCCATGGCGCCTTGAAGAAAAAACTCTTCTCTCGCTTTTGCTTTGTCGATAAACGGACGCTTTTCAATTTTATTATTATTATCATCATTATTAGAATCATTATCATCATCCATTTTATCATTATTATCATAATTACTATTATCATTATTATTATAATTACTAGTAGTAGTAGAATTATTATTAGCGTTATTATCATTAGCAATATTATAATCATTATCATTATTATTCTTAGTAGTAATAGTACCAATATTAATTATCATCATCATCATTATCATTATCATCACTAACTCTTTAATTTAAGAAGGGGATTTTTTGAGTATTTGAATAATAATTTCATCTTAGTTTGGTTATGACTTTTTATCAAAGTTATTTCTAATAATTCTTTTATAACATCAAAAAAAACAAATGGTTAAGTTCAAAAATAAATATAAGTATCGAAATTTTGTGAATTTTTTAAAACCCAAAGAATTACAAATGGTGAAGTTCAAAAAATTTAGTTTAGAGTTCCTTTTTTAAATTATTATAATTGGCGAAGTTCACAAAATTTATAAAAATTTAACCATGGCTGCTTTTTCTTAGCTTTTAAATTTTAATCTTAGTAGCGAAGCCATTGCCTGGTTAGTATTAACAGGAATTAGGAATGACAGTATGACCACCAAACCTATTAACCCTGGTGCTCTCGGGAAATTAGTGGATAAGGCGTTGGATTCCAGGTATAGAGGGTTCGATTCCTAGCGAGAGCGTAGGGAGCTGGCCGCCTACTGGGGGAAGCGGTGAGCCTGAAGCCCGGCCGCAGGCATCTCCGTCCGCAACGTCATTGTGCCTACAAACAATCACAATGTCGTTGCCCCCCCCCCCCGCTTCTTTCTCTTTTCACACACATCACATGACTTTTCCGCCAACGGTCGCCGCCGAAGGGGTTTCCAAGCCACACTCCCGTAAAGTTTATCGGGGAAAGGGGGGCTTCCCTTGGACAAGGAGGTGTCACCTGGTCGCTAATTTGCGTCTAACACAGTCCCAGTACGCGTCCCTGATAATGAGGGAATCCCTAACAAGGACGCGTACTGGTCGTTGGTGCCCTCGGGCTTATTATTATCATAATTATCTTTATGTAAACGTCATTATCCTATCGCGGGAAAATTAAACCAAGATTGAAAAGGGACTAAGGAAAGGAACTGTAGAAGGGGGGAGGGTAAATAATTTAATCACGTACTCAAAGGTACCAACACTAAATCCCTAACCAGGGAACTTAAAAGGGATGGCGAATGATTGAAGGGAGAGGACTCATTAAAATGATAAAAAAACCGTTATCTTTAACAGCGATTGTCATACTGATCTTTATGTACATTTTATTCTCCTGGCAGAAGAAGCCAAAAGAAGGCAATAGCTGCCCCATAATAAATAATTTCTCATAGAAAGAAAATCCAAAATGTCATAAGAGCTCTGGTCTAGTCGAGTACCGGCGCTGATTCACGTTGAGAAAAGTTAAACGACATCAGGTAAGGTTAGTCTTCGGATGGGAAGCATGATTCGAGTACATTATGCATATGGCCACATGTTGTAGTAAACACAACCCCGAGTTAAACTTATGTCTCCGATGCGAAAGAGAACAGACGGTACCAAAATGAGGTCAAATCTTAAACAAATAATTATGGCTTCACAATTTAGATATTTATTTTCAACAGTGATTTTTTTTTAATTAGAGATGTGGAGTGGGGCCATCGCTTTTCAGGTTAATCCTTCGAGCCTGTAATGGCCTGCATGTCCTTCTCCGACTCGACAATGTTAGTTTTCATTTATAGCTAAAAGACCCGTCGTCGGAATTGCATCTGTGCGAACAAAGGCTATATACCAAAACTCCAGCATTGGATCGAAGTATCAAGAACATATCAACGAAAAATGTTGTTTATTTTCCTAGAGGGGAAATTAGCAGAAGGGAAATTAACTATACAAACGCTATCCTGTTATTATAATACCAATTATTTTCACCGAGGAACATATGCAAAGCCATTCGTTATGAGGAAGAATATTTTTAGAATATAAACACGTTTTTAACGTGAATGAGTCATAAGAATCATGTATACGACTTTTAAATGTACAAAAACACGAGTTCTGGAGATTGAGACCAAATTTGAGGAGGAAAAATAAAAGGAGAAAGTAGAGTAAAATACAAAGCAAATTAATTAATTTATCGTTTAATCACTAAAATAGAAGTAAAATCGCCATAGCCAATTAATTAGCCCGTATATTTTCCATGAAAATTGACTTAGAGAAAAAAAAAGTGAAACTATATTAACATTTTTGCGGTGAAAATAAGGATTCATTTGGCGGCAAAAGACCCCAATGCTGCCCCCCACCCTCCAGTCCTAGATATGACCCTTCCCCTCCCCCCACTCATCTAATCACTAAAAGCAAACACAAATAAAAGTCCATTATGGAGCTAAATTTGAGACCTGTGTTGGGCAAAGGTCATCCTCAAAATGGTCAATTTCGCCTTTACGCGAAAAAGCCAATTTCTTGCCTCCTTTTTATAACATCAGAACAAACGAGGTAAAATGGTCGCATTCGTTTTGTTGTTGTTGTTTGGGAGAAACGTGGCGCGGATCCGAGGTTATCAGGAAAAAGAATTGACGAAAAACAAATATCATTTTCGTTTGTGCAATTAAAAACTGAGAACTCACTTCTTCTTTTTTACAATGGCATCATTGCGTAGAAACAATTTCGTAGAAAAGTGCGAATATATGACGAGATAAAAAGTAAATGTGATCTGTTGAGATACAGGGCCGTATTATCCATAAGGCTGACTAGGGTTGAAGCCTAGGGCCCACCAAAAGCTCGGAGCCCGTGCAATCCTTTTGCAGTTGGTCATAAATGATGGAACCATGTAAGCTATGTTTGTATATAAAAAATAGAGAATATTATTATTATTATCCATTAATTACTTCATTTGTAATAGTGTAATCAATTTTACGAAAGGAGAGCGTGAAATTCGCGGGAGGTAGGGGTGTTGGGAGATGTCGAGGGCTCCAAAGAAGCTCGAAGCCTAAGAGAACTGACATGGGTCAATACGGCGCTGGTGATATATGAGCAACACTGTCACTCATTCTCACCAAGAAATCAATTGCTTGAAAACGCCAAGGGAAGTGGGAAAAATGATCCAATATTTCATTGACAAATAATTACGAAAGCAATTTTCTCTCTCACAACTTGAAGGCGACGTGAACAATAAATACTCTCAGACTCCGACCACAACTTTCAAGGAGAACAACTGAATATCGACGTCGAAACCATTTAGAGGCCAGAAGTGGTTCTCCAAGTTTCGGATGATGAAGCATAAAACCCTCAATGTTTGCAATAATCTACGAGGTTCCTGGGAGAGCATGAGGTAGGGAAGGGGGGGGGGTAGTCAGCACAAGTAAAATTGACTACATCCGCCATCCTGTTCTTACAATAACATTTTCCCCCACAGAGGGGCATCTGCCAAGCCAATTATTGAGAGGGAGAGAACATTTTTAGAATATCATAAAAAACGGCTGTTACGTGAATTCATTTATCAGCAGAATCACGGACAGAACCTTTAATTCATTGCGGAGGAAGACACAACTCATTGAAGAGGAAGACACAACTCATTGTGGAGGAATCCACAAATCATTATGGAGGAAGAAAACATTGTGGAGGAAGATAAACTCATTATGGGGGAAGACAAGTTATTGCGGAGGAAGACCACTCATTGCGGAGGAAGACAACTCATTGCTGAGGAAGACACAACTCATTACGGAAAGAAGACACAACTCATTAGGGGGTAAGACACAACTCATTGCGGAGGAAATCCTAGATGTATGGTCGTGGCAAAGGAGGAAAGGTTAAAGGGATGTTCTGAAGACGTACCCGCCAGACAGTTTTGTTCTGCGAGAGGGAATACTTTTCGCACAAGAAGAAAACTGAAGCTCATAAGGAAAGAAGAACCACTGCCCGAAGGGGCCCCATGGGGTTGCTCTTCCCATCCCCCATTAAAAACAGTGGGAGCCTCTCCGCCCCCTCCGGGGAGGGGAGGGGGACAAAACCAACAATCTACGGCGTCCTAAATATTGCACCTAATCAGAATGATAGATACACCGAACGGTTACGCCACGTTTTGTGGCACTATGGAAAACGTTGAACGGCTCGTCTCTGAAGAGACCAAGAAGTCACTTCAGAAGATCGAGCTGGAGGCATTTATCCCTCAGGAAATCCTCGTACGCCGTACCATCATCCTCCGGCAGCTCGACCCTTTCTCACGGATAATACCTGTGAAGAATTTAAGGACGAGCCTTCGAGGAAGCAAACGTGGGCAAATATTACGAAGATTGAAAAATTTGGAAAAGCGAATAATATCGTTAAGCTGGTTTTCGCTAACATTGAAATAGCCCAAAGGGCCAAAAAGGAAGGCCTCCTAAGGTTTTACCTTCGTGTAGCCCCGGAGCAGATTGAAGCAGAGGAGTTTGTACACCTCGAATGCTGCTTCAAAGGTTTCGCCGTCGAAAAACACCCAACACGAGAATGCAAAGCGAACGACATTACTTGCAACCTCGGCTCCAAGTCCGACCACGAATGGAAGGAGTGTGAGTCGGAGAAGCCGAAATGTATAAAGTGCGGAGGGGATCACAGGGCTCTGGCCATGAGATGTCCCGTTCTCAAAGAAGCGATCCGAGCCAAAAAAGAACAAACAAAACAGGAAAAGGAGGCAAAAGCAAGAGCAAGCACCGACCCCAAGAAACAACACAGGAAGAACCACTGCATCGAAGCTGGTGATGCCAAGTGAGGGCAGACATAATGGCCATGGTCATTTGTGCCCGCTTGGCAAACCTCGCTAACTCCCGCAAGTTTGCGGAAGAACTAAATCGCCTTCTGCAAATGAACAGGATGAAAAGGAAGCTTACCCACGTCTCCCAAGAAATGGAACCAAGAGAAAAGGAGTAATCGACCGAAGAAGAAGGTACAAAGAGCGAAAGCCCTCCAAAAAAGGCCAAAGAATAAACGGCAAAGAGAAAAGAAGAAAACAACAAGAAGATAAAGAAAAGGACACACTAACCACAGAAGATGAAGAAGATGACGTTCTGAAGTACCCAGGAGTTCCCCTCACGAAGAAAAAGGAAATCCTGGAAAAGGGACTCTTCTTTGACGTGGCTCTCAGGGGGTTTCGGATCACCTGTGTGCAAGCCCCCAAAGGAAAACTAGGAGCAACTGTACCAAGGGATCCTTAAAGGGTTTATATTCGACAAAAGAGCTTACAGGGCTGTTTATGGAGGGCGCATTCTATATTCCAGAGTCATGCGTCCTTACCCTCAACATGTCCGTATACAAAATGATCAAAAACGGCCCCAAACCTTCTGAAATAGATACAAAAATAAACATACAAAAGTGAATAAAAATGAAAAATATAAAAGAGACCAAGTAACGAAATTAAAGTGATTAAACAAAGGAATTGACTATAGCTAAAGATAGTGAATAAAAGTGATTATAATAACTAGAGAAAGGGAATAAAAAGTGATAATAATAATAATGATAACGACTAAATAGAAAAACGAACAAAGTGACTAAGTTAAAATGATTAAATATAAATTATCTAAAAGTGGCTAAAATAATATAAGCAAAATAATAACTAAATTAACAAAGTGATTTAAATAATGGTATTAAGTATAATGTATCTAAAGTGATTAAAATATTATAAGCAATTGAATTCAGAAAATATTTCGGAATAATGTGACTAAATAGAAAATAACTAAAGTAACATAACTATAAGATAATAGGTGAATAATAATTAGTGAAATGTAAAATTTAAAAGGTTGGTCTTAAATATATATATACGAAGTATGTCAAATTATAAAAATTGATAATTGTAACTCTTAAACATGTACATACGTATATCTGTTATGAAGTTTAAAAAATCCTATGAATTAGTAAACATATAACCTTTAATGTATAAATTGAAGACACAACTCATTGCGGAGGAAGACAAAACCCATTATGAAGGAAGACACAAATCATTATGGAGGAACACACACATTATTATGGAGAAAGACACAAATCATTGCGGAGGAAGACAAAACCCATTATGAAGGAAGACACAACTCATTATGGAGGAACACACACATTATTATGGAGAAAGACACAAATCATTATGGAGGAACACACTCATCATTATGGAGAAAGACACAACTCATTGCGGAGGAAGACAACTCATTATGGTGGAAGACATAACTCATTGCGGACGAAGACATAACTCAAAGCACCCTCATTCTATTTCCATATTTAAGGTGTCTCATGAATGTTATCATCCTTACATAACATAACATAATTTAACGAGTGACATAAGTCTCAAGGGCCTATAGAGGTCATCCGAGTTAACCCTCCCCCCCTCAAAAAACCTGCATGCACAAGAGTGCGTCCAAACTGGCACAAAAGCCCCTCCATCATGGCTTCTCAAAAACTAAAGCACTTTAATGATTTCCTTATCTACATTAATATTATTCAACCCATCGTCGCCTGCCCTAGAACTATCACAAATTAAACTGTTCGGATTTTCTTCTGTAAATACTGAAGTAAAATGATCATTAAGTACCTCTACTATTTCCTCATCAGATTGTTTCACAACCCCTTCATAATTAATAGGCCCTATTTTAACTCTGCTAGAGTATTTATTTTTTAATTTTATAATAGCTAAATAATATTCTTGGATCTTTATTATTATTTTGAGCGAAATTAATTTTTGCTGCCCTTTTAGATTTTCTTAATAATTTTATTTAATTCTTTCCTAGTGACAGAATGATTCAGATTTTCAGCAGTACCGCACCTCTATAATCTTTGGTATGGTCTTTTCTTCTCAGAAATTTTCGTACCCTAATGACATTCATTGAGATGAATTGCTCTTGGACTACATTAAAATGGTCTTAAAAGTATTCCAAATATGGAAATTATTCTTACCATCGAATTCTATATCCCAATTAACCTGATTCAGCAAGTTTCTAAGTTTTTCATAATCCTCTTTAGGAAAATTTGGAGTTTTAGTACTGCTTGTTAATATAATTTGGAGTTTTACTACTGCTTGTTAATCAAATTTGGAGTTTTAGTACTGCTTGTTAATTGAATTTGGAGTTGTAGTACTGCTTTTTAATATAATTTTGAGTTTTACTACTGCTTGTTAATCAAATTTGGAGTTTTAGTACTGCTTGTTAATTGAATTTGGAGTTGTAGTACTGCTTGTTAATATAATTTGGAGTTTTACTACTGCTTGTTAATCAAATTTGGAGTTTTAGTACTGCTTGTTAATTGAATTTGGAGTTTTAGTAATGCTTGTTAATTGAATTTGGAGTTTTACTACTGCTTGTTAATCAAATTTGGAGTTTTAGTACTGCTTGTTAATTGAATTTGGAGTTGTAGTACTGCTTTTTAATATAATTTTGAGTTTTACTACTGCTTGTTAATCAAATTTGGAGTTTTAGTACTGCTTGTTAATTGAATTTGGAGTTGTAGTACTGCTTGTTAATATAATTTGGAGTTTTACTACTGCTTGTTAATCAAATTTGGAGTTTTAGTACTGCTTGTTAATTGAATTTGGAGTTTTAGTACTGCTTGTTAATTGAATTTGGAGTTTTACTACTGCTTGTTAATCAAACTTGGAGTTTTAGTACTGCTTGTTAATCAAACTTGGAGTTTTAGTACTGCTTGTTAATTGAATTTGGAGTTTTAGTACTGCTTGTTAATTTTATTTGGAGTTTTAGTACTGCTTGCTAATATAATTTGGAGTTTTAATACTGCTTGTTAATAAAATTTGGAGTTTTAGTACTGCTTGTTAATTGAATTTGGAGTTGTAGTACTGCTTGTTAATATAATTTGGAGTTTTAATACTGCTTGTTAATCAAATTTGGAGTTTTAGTACTGCTTGTTAATTGAATTTGGAGTTGTAGTACTGCTTGTTAATATAATTTGGAGTTTTACTACTGCTTGTTAATATAATTTGGAGTTTTAGTACTGCTTGTTAATTGAATTTGGAGTTTTAGTACTGCTCATTAATGTTCTACCTTCCCCCATTCCCAAGTTAAAACGAACTATCTGATGATTACTATTTCTCAATGTTTCCCCGACAGTCAATTCCTGAACCAAATTATCATTATTTGAAAGTACTAGATCTAATATATTGGTACCCTTCTTTGGTATATTAACAAATTGGCTCAAATAATTATCCTCTAAACATTCTATAAACTTACAACTTGCTCTATCCCTTCCAAAAATAATTGTATCTGCTTCGTATATTTTACTTATTTCCCTTATCATTAGCTTATCTATATCATCCTCGTTGCTCTCCTCTGAACTGCCTCTAGCATATCAATATCCTAAATCAAAAGCTGAACAAAATAAGAGCAAAGTTTCAAGCATTTTTAAGTTTATTCATGAAATAATGATGAAATATTTATCATATAGACATTTAATGGGGATGTTTTCATTACTTTAGCCACAAAATTTCACTTTGGAACTTCAATGTGTATATGAACGAAAACACTGAAATGTATATAATATGTATGTTTATGAAAAGACAGTATGTATATAAGGATGACAAAATTCCAAGGCTATTTGAAATATTTTCCCCCCAAATTGTCTTCATTCAAGGATGGGAAAGTGATCGAAAAACGCTGCGGAACAATTTCCCATTATCGTACTCACAGCGCCCACGTGATTGAATGTCTATGAGAGTATTGTTACGTGTGCCAGAATATACAACATACGTCCATGTCAAATGTGCTACAACACAGGAAAATGTCACTATCAATAGTGGGGGCAGTCGCACTCGCCATGAATTTCATCTTTTCTCTCCCTGATGCATTACGGCATTAAACAAGAGAGGGGAGGAAGTTTGGCAATCATCCAAATAAGCCACCTTTGCATCGCCTAACCTGGCAACAGATGTTTTAAAAAATGCGAAGGGATTAAGAGATGTAAACATACCAGGACGTGGGCGTTTGGAACAGATTCTGTATGTTTTCATGTAGGAAATCAACTTCCCTAAAGGAACTCTAATTTTATCTTCAAAAGTTCTCATATTTCGCTCAATTTGGCTTCCTTTTACGACGCTGAAAAAGTTACAGAGGAAAATATTATGCAGATTGCAGGGCCACAATTGTTTATACAGAATCCTTGCTGCGTGGCCAAAGGTTTACAAGGACATATGCACTCATGAGAGAGCTTACGTTCTCATTCAGGAATGAAGCACGACAGGAAATTGTTGGAAATTTTGACAATTAAAGAACTTTAATCGAATATTAGAAGCAATATTTAAATACATAAACTGCAAGGTAAATTTAATATCCTTATACATATGTCAAACTTTGACTTTACCATCTCTGCATAAACAGTTTTGTAAAATGAAACCTTCCAATTTTTTTTAAAGGCTCCATCACTCATTTAACTACTTGAAAAATACTTAAAGAAACTCTTACAATTTAATTTAGACCACAGGCATCTTACTAACCAAGATTTTAAATTTGGTTGTTTACAGCTCGTCCAATTTGCCTAGTTTTCAGAGTAGGATGTCATGAAATTTGATTAGGTAACATCCGTAAATTTTGTACCGTGAAAAAAACCCAATTAATTTTAAAGGCGTTGGGGTAAAAAGTTTTAAAAAGCCAACAATAATAATAGGCTCTTCCGCCCTTATTAGATATATGAATATTAACTGCGTATTTTGTTAATAAAGGTGACATCATTCAGGAAACACCTAAGTTTTATAACACTTATTTATTTGCATGTAATAAATTACAAGTTCTTGGTGCAGTGAAATATTGAGGAAATTTAAAAGATATTGCAGTTATGTCGATGCTTAGATTTTTTTTAATTGACAGTCATCAAAATTCATGACGCGTGTTATATAGAGCAAGTAGGCCTGGAATCATGTAAGGCAAGTAGGCCCGGAGTCATATAGGGCAAGTAGGTCGGGAATCATATAGTGGAACTAGGCACGGGATCATGTAAGACAAGTAGGCTCGGAATCGTGTATGACAAGTAGGCCCGGAGTCATATAGGGCAAGTAGGTCCAGAATCATATAGTAGAAGTAGGCCCGCCCTGGATCATGTAAGACAAGTAGGCTCGGAATCATATAGGACAAGTAGGCCCGAATCGGGAGCTTGGCTCTGGGAGGCCTACCAGGGATTCGTTGGCCCGACAGTTTGATCTCCCATTTCGTGTCGCTTAGGCGACACATTGAACATCAATTTTTTTTTTTAGGAGATTGGCATCATGTGGCCTATTTCGTACATACCGGAATTAATTAGAGATGAAATGAAAACTTCATCTCTAAAACGTGGCGTCAAAAATAAATTAAAATAAAACCGTTTTTATTACAATTATGGCCAAGGTCTATCATTAGCCTAGTATGGGGTTGGATTTCTGACGTCGAGGCGAGGGTTCAAGCCGGGCACAAAACTTC
Organism: Ceratothoa steindachneri; assembly: GCA_963969495.1. Lineage (NCBI taxonomy): Eukaryota > Metazoa > Arthropoda > Malacostraca > Isopoda > Cymothoidae > Ceratothoa > Ceratothoa steindachneri. The sequence goes on along the minus strand of OZ018327.1, from coordinate 112,019,395 downwards.
CAGCATCGTCATGAGATGGTTGCGCATTGGGCGGATACGCTGATACCCACGCGTATCAACATGCATATAGGCAATCACAACACCTCTATCTTTCCCCTTTTCTCTCTCTCTCTCTCTCTCTCTCTCTGATCCGGACCCCTTGTGAGGGCAATCAGGAGCAGGTAAAGGAAAGCGTCCCCAAGTACAGTTGAGCCTCCCCCAAACCGCCATGGTTAAGAAAAGTGCCCCCATAAAATTCCAAGTTAAGATATGCATTCCCAAAGTCGTTGGGGACGTTTTTCTTTACCTGCTCCCGCAATCATATCCACATACGCCTGACGTGAAACAGGCGACCTCCCCCTGGGGAATCACGGTCAAAAACATCTTTACCAGGCATAAACTTATCTTCCTGGTTTCCTGCAATGCTCTTCAGTAGCGTATCTATTCCCTCACTGGACGCTACATAAACAAACATGTCGAAATGTTTCCTTGTAACTTGTCGAGTCTAACCCCCCCCCCCTTATAAAAACTAAATTAATACAATCAATCAAACCAAAAAGCTACTAAACAAAGCTGGTGGAAACCAGAAGACTACGAGTGCGACTTATTTTCAGTGTAGACAAGAAGATTACGAGAGCGACTAACCTCCGTTTACAGAATTTTAATCGGCCTTAACGATCTGGATTACAGGAAATTATTCGCAATTAACGAAAATCTAACTCATGGAAATGGATGGAAATTAGAGGCTAAAAATTTCTCCACGAACACTAGTGGAAATTACTTTTCAAGTATCGGATAGTCAAAGCATGAAATTGACTCTCTGAACGTGTGAAAAGTATAAACGTCATGTTTAAAAATAGGTTAGATAAAATTACATGTACCCTATCGCTTTAGAACATAGCGATAAAGTTATTGGATCGCACCTACTCGTATGTATGGAAATAGGTAAACAAACAGAAATCTCCTCAAGTGTGCCATAAGGCTTTTAAAATTTCCCTATATCCTTGTAATTCCTTGCAATTTATAAACGAAACACTAAACTTCAGTGCATTCTTAAATTGGCTATCACAGCATCCATTCCTCGTTTGCTATTAATGCGAGGAGTATTACAAATCTCTCGTTGTTTGCATTAAAGTTGAACGATGAATTGGGTCTTAAAAAGTGCAATTACATCTCTTTCATCCCTTCTTTAAAAGACCGATTCAGTCTTTTCTATGGACTCATCGCTGTCCATTGGCCATCCTTCAAGGACAGCTTTCCAAATTTCTCTCTAACTTTAGCTTCGGGCGTTTTGTAATTGGAGGCTTTTCATTTGACTTAATGGGATCTACAACGAAAGTTAAGGCTGTCTTTCAGTGGTAAACTGCTTTAAATTATGTGTGGTAAAAAAGAGGAGGGGCCCAATTTGGCATATTAAGTATCCCTTTATAAAAGCGCCCCCTCCCCACACTGAAAGTTAAACTAGTGTTTTGCCCGCATTAAATCTCACTGGCTCCACCCATTATTTCATTTCATCCACTGCACTGAACCATACATAAAGGTTTCTGGTATCTACTGTACTTGCATTATTTCAAATAAATAAGTGTTTTAGATAAATGCAAGTTCCAAACGATGGTGTAGCATTTTCTATTACCTTGACATAACATTTCACGGGACCATTAAAAAGTAATGAACAAACCCAAATATGACGGTCATGTTATTAAGCAGAGGTTACCTACCTCGTACGCAATAAGTAATTATGAGATATTTTCACTGCATGTGCGTATATTTGTATGCAAGTTAGTGTATGGATTGGGTGTGTGAGCAAAAGTGTGTATGCGAGTTCGTTAAACAGAATTTCGAAAGACTAGGGTCGATTTCATTTGGTTTATTAAAACGAATGATTGAAAAATTGTCTCAAATCGAAATGAATTTCAGGGTTTTCCTGAAGATTTTGAAATCGCCAGAAAAATGGATATTTTGTATTAGGGGGAAAGAGGGAGATGAAGATGGATTTTTTTAATCATGTCGAGAATAGGGAACGCAATTTTACCATGTCAAGAATAGCTACTCCAATATAAATATGTAAAGGAAAAAATTAAACATGTGAACTTCACTTTAATGAAAATAAACGGTATATTAATTTATTAAAAAGGAACTTGGTTGCCAATTGCATCATAAATATTAATTAACCCATTTCCTTTATTTCTTTGCATCCACAGATCTGTTGCAAACAACATGGAATTAATTAGCATCTGCATTCTTGTTTCTTTTTCCCTTTATTTTCCTTTATTTCTTTGCATCCACTTAACTGTTGCAAATAACCTGGAATCAATTCGTGTCTTCATCCTTACATATTATTTTTTGCCTTATTTCTTCGCCAATACTGTTAAATATGTTGCATATACACTCCTGTTCGTGGATTAACGAAGTGCGCTGAGGGATCAACGATTCTGTGCTGGTAATTTTGATTATTGGACAGATTTCTGAGGGTTGGCCATTCATTACTATGGATAAGGGATCACTCTTCATCACTTATTCGATTGTTGGCAAAAGCGATTCTTGATCTCTGTTTTCAACTACCACACAACTGGTATCTCCCAGGCTAAACACCCAAACTTGACTTCTACGGTACTGACCTCGATAGTGCTTTGGGTTAGGTTAATCGAACATGGACTGACCTAATCCGAACCTACTGTCTGAGGTTATGAAAACATCATTGAGGTTTCCCATGTCAAGAAGAGCGCCGCCACCCGGACCCTTCATATGTTGGGTCCCTATTCTTGACATGATTCGATTTTTTAAATCCAAATGATGAAGGTCGGATGGCACCATCCGCCTCATCCGCGCTTTCCCACGGAATGGGTTCGGCGCATATCAATGCCATTAAAAAAAAAAGCTACATACCCCTTCCGACCGCTATATGCCCAGGGTTCGCCCCTAGGCAGAAGGTATCAAACCCAACCCCTCACAAACCCCCTGCATTCAGAAAATATTATGAATCAATGGGAAAAACATGGAGCTCATGATAAATATTAGGGAGCGTTTAAAAATAAGATGGCGGCGTCCTTTCAAGCAGATATAGTGCCGAGGCAAACATCAAAACATCGCGAATGTGAAAATGATGATCAAAGAAAAATGAAATCATTTGAGTGAATTATTTACTTCTCTTGCAATCTAATGAAAAACTACTCACAACTAAATAATAATATTAATAAATAATAAAAATATTAATAATATTATTATTAATAGTAGTAATATTTATAAATAATAATAAATAATAAAATATTAATAATAATAATTTTTCGATATCGGAAATTTAATTTAAATTTACAATATTTTTTTTATTTTTTTAATTCAATTTTGTTATCTAATGCGAGGAAATGACTTGCCTGTATCGAGATGAATAAGAAAAAGCTGTACGGTTTTCAGCCTATCGCAATCACAACTTTCCCAGAGATACAGGCGAGAAAAGAAAGTTGAAGCAAGTCTCTCTCAGATGCAATACCTTTTCTTTTTATGGAGCTCTGGAATGTGTTAGGAAATGGTGGCAGACTTCACATGAAAGAATACCTGGTTTACTTACGACTGTTCTTATTTTTGATGTTGAAGACTACTTGGATGGTGTATTTAATATCAGAAGAAGGTTTGGATTGTGGTAGATGAAAGAGGGGTGAATATTTGAGAGAGGTAGGGATATTTTGCCCTAATAGGGAGGGTATCGCATTCCTTTATTTAATTTTACGTTTATTTGGGGTTTTATTCCTTGATTAAACTTTTGTTCTATGTTTTTGTATCTTCATTTACTTTAGCGTTCTTTTTTTGGTTTGTGTTAATGATTTGGTGTACCTAATTTTTGTGTAAATTTTCAGCATTCGAGCCTTCATTAACTCTTTTGTCCAACAATTTACCTTTGTGTTTATCGTTTAGTGTAAGGCTGTTTGTACCATTTGATTCTTCTATGTTGTACTTGTTGTATTTAATTACTGTGTTTCATCTATGTATATAGTGGTGAAATGTCTTCTTGTGAGCATATTTTGGTGTTCGGGAACTGACTTCAGTGTGAGACTTTTTCCCGTAGTCTTGCAGGTATGTTAAGTCTGCCGCCTGTTCCCTGTAGCTCCGGAATGATACCATTCGCTAGGGTGGACCAGACCATTCTACCAAGTTTCTGGCTGGAAACATTGATGGGTTCGAATCGTTTCCACCTGCGTAGATCTCTTTGCTTAAGGTGATTACGCCTTCTGACTTTATTAATAAGTAAAGATGCGGTGTTCTAGACACGTTGAAGTCTTTCCATTGATGATTTGCTGGCCGCTTGAGTCACCACTGCGGGGTACATGAGCTTAGCCCGGACATACATCAGATATATTTTCCTGATGTTGGCCGAGCTAAGATCTCTAAACCTGTATAGCTTGGATATTTCTCTCCTTGCCAGGTTCCACCTCCCCATGTGGTGTCCTGAGTATTCACGGTCGGAGATTTTTAGCCCCAGGACGGTGCCTTCGGTGGAGTAGCCGTATCTCCTTCCTTCTAAGATGATGGGCCAAGTCAACCTGCGGCCCACCGGGACGATTTTGAATTTGTCTCTGTTGGTCCTGATCTTCCATCGTCTCTCATACTGGTTGATGTTCTTGATTCCCGCTATCACGCGAGCTGTCTGTGCCCTTGCTTTCCTATCCGAGCATGAGGCAATTTGCGTGATGTCATCTGCGCATTGCAGATACATCGTGTCCCTGTGCACCGGAGTTGGGGAGTCTATGATAAAGACCATGTAGAGTTATGGGCTCAGACAGTTTCCCTGAGGAACGCCCGCTTTGAGTTCGAACTTAGGTCCCTTGTATCCTTCAATCATGAGACATGCCGTTCTGTCCATGACAAAGTCACAAAGGATCCTTTCCAGGATTAGGTCTAGCTGGAAGTTCAGGATCTTGTATTGAAGTCCTTCCAGCCAGAATTTATCGAAGGAATCCTGCACATCCCACAGCACAATGTCTACATAGCACCCGTTCGCTTTGGAATATGCTACTTTTTCTGTTAGGAGCACCATGGCCGTATTGGTGCCCCATTTTCCTACGGAACCCGTGTTGTTGGGGGGGGGAGGGTATGCGCTCCTAACTCACTCAGTTGAGCTTGTAGCCTGTCTGCTATAATCTTTTCGAAGATCTTTCCCTGCACCTCACGAAGAGAGATCGGGCAATAGTTAGCCACCCAGTCTGAGGGCTGATTCCTTTCGGGGTGAAGATAATTTTGGCCATATTGTACCAAATCAGGGAAGTAGCCTGTATTCAGGGCAGAGTTCGGGTGTGGGTGGGTTCTATGTATCACTGTGCCGAGGTCATCAAGCAATTGGTCTTCAAAGCCCAGGTCGAAGTCATCGTTCTCCTCAGGGGATATAGCGAAAATCTTTTGCCAGTGCGTTCTAAATTTTCTCTCTCTCTCTCTCTCTCTCTCTCGATAGAGAGAGAGAGAGAGAATGAGACTCTGGATCATCAATGAAGTCGTCTCCGTCTTTAATTTTTGTTCTGGTTTTAGGGGGCGCTCCTTTAAGTCTTCGGATGCTATTTCAAAAACTTACGGGATTACTTTGCCTGTCCAGCCTTCCAATGATGTCATTCCAGATTGCTCTTTGCTTTTCAATCAGTATGTTCTTTAGTTCCTCTCCTAGTTGTCTCATTCTGGCTGTCCTTTCCCGATTGGTGCCTGTCCTGCCGATCTCTTCATAGATTTCTCTATGTTCCCAGGCGATATCTCTCATTTTGTTCGCCTATCTAGGTTGTGAGAGGATTTTATACGAGATTCTGGGGACGCATATCTCGTCGGCTTGTACGAGGAGATTGGTGATCTTATTTATCTCTTCATCAATCTCTTCGAGATTAGCGTCTCCCAGGTCAAGTGGTTGGTATGTACCGAATATCTCTCTATATAGCTGCCAGTTAGCTTTAACATAACTTTTCCTACGTGGGACGGGCTTGAGTAGTGGGGTAAGCGAGACTGTAGTGATAATCGGGATGTGATCGTTCGGTACCACTGGTCCGGGCTCATTGCCAATATTGAAGGGGAATTTTTTACTCGTCAACACAACGTTCGGTTTAATTGCCGAACGATGTGTTAAGAAGGTCGGGAAATTCGGCCCGACCCTCTGGAGTCTGTCTCTTTCGAGTAGCAATTCCAGGTTTCTTTCCCCTTGGTCGGTGCTTCCGTAGCCTGACGCTCTGCATCTGGCGTTTAGATCACCGCCAAGCAATGTTAGTTTCCCGCGCCCGAAGAGTGTAAAAGTTGGTAATCGGCAGGTATTTGCGACGTGAAGGCTGACAGGCAGCCGCCACGGTCAGGTTTGCCACCCTGGTTAGTATTTCAACAGCCAAAAATGACTCTTCTAGGTTTGGAAGTGTTTTGCAGGTAATGTTTTTTCGGATCGCGATGGCTGCGCCGTCGTAACGATCCTGTGTGTGGTTTTTATTTATAATGGTGTAATTTGGAATCTTTATTCTGTTTGTGTTCGTGTTAACACCGTGTTCGGTGATCAGGATCAGGTCGAGATCCACTGTACGGAATATATTTCCATATGGAATGTGTTTTCCTTACCATCCATTGACGTTAATTGTAAGTAGTTTTAATGTGTTATTTGTGTTTTCCATGTTTGTGTTGTATGGTGCTTGTGTTTTTTATGTCTGTGTGAGTCTTCTTCTATTGCTTTTTATTACGTCCCTTTCTTCCGTTTCTGATTTTGAAAAATTCTGCTTCGCTTATGGCGAGGCAGGAGTTCCATGTATTTTTATTTCTGCCGATATGAGCGCTTCGTCAATTAGCGCTTCCTGGACTGGCGAACCATATGTCAATTTCAATAAGGAAGCTTTCATTCCTTCGATGATCTCCTTTAAGATCCTCTAGGAAGGGAGTTTCAACTTTCATGTAAAATCAGAATTTTGATCTCTTCTCCATCGTACTTTTTGGTTTGACGAGAACTCTTCATCTTGCTCTTGCTCTTTGCTCTCCTATGGGTCGGCAGTCGCCAGATGAGCTCTTAAAAAAAATAGATCTCCCATGGGTCTCTGGAGGCTTAAGCACTCTTGTTCTTCTTCAGACGATAAAGCAGAGCCTGAAAGTTTTTCAGCCTGTTTGATCCTTCTGGCTACTATTTTTTCACTCTTTTCCCGTTTCCTTCTGGCCTCAATTCTGGGGTCTCTGTTTGCGGACCTTTGAGTTGCTGGGGTGGGTTCCGGAATCGTGTTCCTGTCCGTGTTCCTCTCCTTATCTTTGCGTTGAAGAGAAGTAGCCCTCTCTCTGTCGCCTTTGTAGCCATCTGCGTATCTAAGAAGATTATTTTAAACACGTGATGATATTCCGTGTTGTCTCTTATGTTTCTAAATTTGATTATCTCAACAATCCTTGCCCATTGCTGGTTTCTTTCTATTTCCTCCTTGATTTCTTCTTTAGTGTGCTGGCCAATCCAGGGGTCCAGCCTTCTGCACACTACACTTCTGTGTGCTTGGATCTGAGGAGGGGTGCTTGGCTGTATATTTATTTCCTTCAGGGTTTTTACCCCTTCCTCCTTTGTGAGTGTGTCAACGTCTTCTTCTTTTTCACATAATACGACAAATCCTGTCGGCGTGTCTATTAATCGAAGGATTGCGATGTTTAATTTACCGAATAGGGTTTCAAATACCTTCCTCTTGTCCGGTTTTTAAAGGCCGCTTAGGGGTCTAAATGGGAGTCCCGCAGCATTTTAGGTCGCCATTATGGTGGAGAGCATCCCTCGAAGAGAGGAGCAAACTTAGTTCTATTCCTGGCCTTCTTTGGCAATTTAGGGACTTACTAGTGTGTATGTTTAAGAGTTTTACGGTTGTTCATAAGATTTTTTTTTTTAATTTGCCATTGGGAGAAAAGCCCCCTCACCCTCGCTAAACCGCCGCCTGGATCAAAAGGGAATTGGCCTTTGGGATGAATTATGCGATGGATGAGATGAATCCGGGGGGTCTTCTCGGGGGAGGGGGTGATTGTATGGCGGACTTATTGACAACGCCGCCCTCGCCATCGAGGGTGTTTTAATAACGATCGCATCCCAACATACCATAGAGACGGTTGCATGTCCCTATATGGTCCTGGAATGGGTCCCGCTGGGATGAGCAGCAGAGGTAGCAGTCCGTTCCTTGTCCGGAAAAGTTTCTGACATTGTTATCGGCTGTGGGCTACTCCTTAAACCAGATTTCTCCCATGCCCCCAAGTATGGCCGTGCAATTGCCCGGTATATTTGGGACGAAACATGAATGGCAATCCCCTTTCACATCTGACGGCAGTTCACGCCGGGGACTTAAGCAGTCATCTACCTAAGTGGGGCCGCTAAAAAGAAAGATGAAGATTAGTAGTGATAATGAATGGCGATATGAGTACTACAACGTATAGGTCTCTTTCGTAATAGTGGTTTCTATGAATAGAAACCAATTCTAGAAGGCGTCTTTGGAACTTGACCAAAAAGTTACCTCCTTTACCGAATTCATGAGGTATTGTAAGAGTAGTTCAACCAAGAATTCTATTTAGTCTTTATAGGTGAAAGAAGAATGGGCGATAGAAAGATAGCATGAGAGGTGGGAGGGGGGGGGGGTACGTATGATGAGTGATGAATACATGCCAGGAGACTGACTGTTCTTCCTTAATTTATTTTAATTATTCTGTCTTCTATATTTTTGAAAGGTTCTGCTAAGTTGTACGAAGATATATATATATATAATTGGGCATCTATATGTTGCTTCTAATTCATGTTTTCTTTGTTTATTATTCTATATTATTTATTTAGGGCTTTCATGCCTTTGTATTTTTGTCTACTGCTTGGGTATACCTGTCTTGATTCATGTTATGATTTCATGTATAGATTGGTAGTTCTGCCTACCGTAGGTGGATCCTACTGCTTGGGAAACTCTTAGTTGAGTTTTCACTTTTGAATCCTCAGATCTCTAAATATCTGCGGATATTTTCGTTCAATTTTCTGCCATATTTTCTTCGCCCTGTTCTCCAGGGTCAGGTTAATTGGGTCAATATCTGCTATTTCGATTAAGTCTCTGATGCGCTTTCTTTCTGCTCTTCTAGCTTTGGTTATTAAGTAGATTGCTTTATTTTGGATTCTCTGAAGTTTCTTCTTATTTGACTTCTAGATAGTGTGCAACGGGATCGGGGGATATAATAGGACCGATCAACAAAGGCTTTGTACAGTGTTCTCAGTCGTTTTTTATTCATTCTGCCTAGGGTCTGCATTAGCCTAAGAACACCTCTGGCTTTGGCTATCCTTGCCTTTGCATGCGCTGGTAGCCTCTTGTGCCAATGTGTAACCATGGTACACTTCCTTCCGTTGCAAACTGTAGTTAGTGCCGTCAGTGGATATTTAGTCTTTCTTAAACCTAGATAATGGTATTATTTTAATTTGTGGATGTTAGTTTTAATTTTCCATTTGTTTTCATAGTTATTAATAGTCTTTATTTCCCCTTCCGTAGTTCGTGCCTGCCATCTTGGATTAGTGGATCGCGATGGAATAATCTGAGTGATGTCGTTTGCGTATTAGAGGCGGAAGGTCAGTCGTGAAGATCGCGTATAGGGTGGGGCTCAGACCCCCCCTCCCTGTAGGTCCTCCGTCTGTAGATGAAAAGTCGATCCCACGTGGTCCTCGATGGAGACGTAGGCTTTCCTATTGGTGACATAGTCAGCCAACATTCTCTCCATCTTGATGCCGAGATCGAGATGGAGGAGCTTGTATTTAAGCCCTTCAACCCAGACCTTATCGAAGGACTTCTCGACATCACGGAGGACCACGTATCCTTTTTCTGTTTTAGCCTGCGCAATCTTTTCGGTTAGTATGGCTATTGTACTGAGGTAGAATCCTTTTCCTTTCGGAAGCCGAATTGATGGTCATTGTATTTTCGGTTTTCTTCCAGTTTTTCGACCAACCTATGATTCAAAATATTTTCCAGGACCTTTCCCAGAAAGTTCAGTGGAGAAATTGGCCTAAAGCTTGAAACTAAGTGGGTTCGTTTCCCTACCTTCAGCAGGAAGACCATTTTAGCTGTCTTAAATCTTTCCGGATAAACTCCTATGTTCATATATGCGTTGAACAGGTCAGCAATTGCCTTAGTTATATTCTCGGGGGCATTCTCATAGTTATATTTTGTGAGGCCTGTGCTCCATGTAGCCTTCTGCTTCAACGATCTTATGGCACTTTTCAGCTCTTCTTCTGTGATCTGCGCTCCTAGACCTGCGTTTTCTCGAGTAATTTTGTGCCTGTTTGTTATTAAGAATCTGTTTACTCTTTCCTCCGTTTCTGCGTCATATCTCCGGTTATCTTCTTCAATGGAATATATTCTGCCCCAGTGATCTCTAAATTCATCTGCCGTTTATGGTTTCTCCTTGCTCATTTTTTATTTGGATCTTCTTTCTCGGGGGTTTATTTTTTTTACTAATTTTATCAATTTCCAGGCCTTACTTGGTTCTTCCGTGTTTTCCACTTTGCTTATTCATTCCATAGGTCTCTTTGCTGTTCTTCAATGAGAAATATCATATCACTCTTTAATTGTCTTAGCTCCTCAGCCTTTACCCGACTTGGGCCAGTTTCTCTAATTTCCATGTATTTTTTCTCAATGTTTCTCGCTTTTCTTCTCATCTCTTCAGTCCATTTCGGGTGAGGAAGCGTTTTGTATTTAATTTTTGGAACGCATTTTTCATCTGCATCTGTGATGTACTTTATTAATGCGTCTGTTACCTCTTCTAGCTCCTCGATGTTTTTGCCTTCCAGTTCTGATTGAGCATAAGCCTCCAGCATAGTCCTATATGCATCCCAGTTTGTCCTTCTGTAAGATTTCCTTGGTGAAATTTGGACCTGTATTGGGTTTTGGTTAATGGTCACTATATGGGACAGGGACTGGTTTCATATGCATGTTATATGGGAAGTTGTTACTAGTTAGCGCTATATCTGGTTTGGTAGATGCTCCTCTATTTATTTAAGTCGGGAACTCTGGTCCAGCACTTATTAGGATGCTTCTTTCTATCAAGAGTTCTAAATTTCGTCCTGCATTATTTTTTGTTTTATATCCTGTTTCCAGGAGTCTTGCGTTTAGGTTTCCCAGTAGTATTGTTAGATTGTTCTTGTTAAATACTTCAACTATCGAGTGAATTGGCATGTGTGAGCGGTGAGGTGGTTGGTAAGCTGCTGCTATCGTGAATGGAGAGAATTCCATCTGCACAGTCACAGCAACATATGCCGCTTCATTGACCTCTCTTTCTTGGGCAAAATATAACCCTTTTTTCACAGCAATTGATGTTCCGTCATACCTTTCCCCGGTGGAGTTTTTCTTAATGATGTCATAGCTGTGTATTTTTATTTGCTCGTCGTCTTTGATTCCGTGTTCGGAAATTGTTATTATGGCTGGATCTATTTGGCGAAAGAAGTTACCGTATTGAATATTTTTACTTTTCCACCCGTCTGTATTTAGGTGGAAGATTTTTAATTTTCTGTTGGCGTGGTCCATGCTCTATATCGAATAGTTTTCTATCCCGTTTTGTTTGCTCCTTGTTTTGTTTTAGCATTCTTCTACTTTCCGTTAGTCACCTTTTCGAAAGTCTCTTTTTTAAGGATTCGGACGTCATTGGGGTAGAATCTTATTCGGTTCTCTTCTAATAATTATTTTGATGGAGGATTCCTCGTGATCCGTGACGTGGGTCCATTTGCATGTCCCTCTTTCTATGCCTTTTTTGATATCTGATGGTTTGACACCTTTAGGCAGAGGATATGCCTCGTGTACGAAGACTTTGAGTTTAAAGTCTCTTGCTTCGTACTGGCATCCCTCGTTGTCGTTTTCTACTTCGAAATCCTTTGTGGCTTCTGACTCTGTGATAATTTTTTTGTTTTCTTGTGGGTTTTCTTTTTCGTCAGAGTTTTGGGTTCCTTTTCTGTATCATCGGTTTCTATTTCTTCCTCAATTGTTTCTCCAGAGTCTTCATGTTGTTCTTTTTCTGCTAATGTGGCTCCAACTGCCAACATATCCTTCACTTGCAGTTTTCCCCGCAGTAACGCCGTAAAGAGTGCCGAGGGAGGGTTGGGGCAAACCACATCTTACAAATGCCGTTCTTTTCCAATAGAAGATTTAAGGTTTTTGCGAATGTTCTCGGTTGGGCTATATTGTGCACGTGTGCGAACATTATGCACGCCAATATGTTGAGGCCGGTGCCCTCATTTACGTTAATATTAATTTTTTTGTTCTTGTGTTTGCTTTACTTCTTTTAATGTAGCCTTTGCTACGCTGGCGTAGGCTTGGTCACTTTTCTTTTTAATTTCATCCTTTTCTTCTTGTTCTTTCTTTTCTATTATGGCTTTTCTTTTGGGGCAATTGATGGCCATGGTCCTGTGCGGGCCCTGGCAGTTTATGCATTTTTTAAATTGTTCCGTGAATTCATGGAAGTTTTGGCCGGTATTGCTGCATTCAGAGCAGATTTTAAGGTCTCTTCGGGGACAGTTTCTTGTCACATGATCTTCGATTGCATAACACTGAAAGCAGGTTTGTACATTTGTGAACTTCTCAACTTCGAGATTTTCGGGTGGAATTCGCAAGCCGAACGCCAATACTCCGTTGGTCGTGGCTATGTTGGCCATCTCAGATGTGGTGCACACTACGTTGAAGACGTGTGTGTGGTCGCCGAATTTAATGAGCTCCGAGATTTTGAGAAACTGGTTTTCTCTTTCCAGCAACTCTTTTAGTTTCTCCTTAGTGTGCGACATGACATACAGGTCCACTTTGCGACATATAAAGGAGCGATTAGCCATTAGTTGTGGAGGCAGTTTTGGGGCTAGGCCAATTTTGCTCAGGGCCATTAGCTCGTTCGTTGCCACCAAGCACTTGACGTCTTCTTGCTTATGACAGAGCGCAACGTATCCGTTCGGTACATCTATCAACTTCGTAATGGCGATTTTTAGGTCGGTATTTAGGGTCCTAATCAATAATCCTCTTTTCTTTCCGGTTTCGTTTTCCCTTGCTCCGTTCTTAATGGCAGTCTTCTGTACTTAATGTTCATATTTGTGAAATGGGGCTCCCCCCCCATTATCCCATAGTCCCGCCCTCGCTAACTTGGATGATATGATGAATAGGAGGAATGATGAATGGATGGACCCGGGTGGGCTCCTCTCGAGGGGTGAATAGTGACGGACATTTTGTTGGATAGCGCGGAATCAACCACCACCTCGAGGGAATTAAAAACCGCGGTTGCTTCATACCATATACTGAGACGGTTACGTGTCCCTTAGTGTTCTTGGGGTCCCCTCGCAGGCGGAGTGGTTAAAGTCCTCTGCAAAGGTTGCAACCCGGCCCAGTGTCCGGGGGCTCCTATGGTACGGGTATCTGTTAGTGGGCTAGTCCTCAAACCTCCCTCCTCCCGTATCCCAATTATACAGTTGCCACTGCATTGTATAGTTGGGACGAGGTCGAAATATCAGCTTCCATTAGCTAAGCCATTGGGCCTTGGGTGGGGGATGGGGGAATTAGGCAGTCATGATGCTAATGCTGACTGACCTGAAAAAGTATTATTTTCTCTCTTTTTAGTACCTCCCTGAACGGGAGGACTTTTGGTGCGGGAGTGGAAACAGTGCTGGAGACGATAGATGAAAATGAAAAGTAAGGTGAAGTTGAGATGAACGGCTTCTTCTTTTCCAGATCTTCCTCAACAGGCGGCTAATTTTCGTCTATTTTCTTCCAGATTTTAAGAGACGTAAATTTTCTCCGTTGAAAGGTATCGTATTTCCAACTTCTTGAGTGAGAAAATCTCTCCGATGAATAAATGCGACTGGCGAGTTTTCCGAGCGTCTGCTTTACCAAGCAGAATGTGAGTGGTATGTAGACAGTCCAAGCGGCTAATTCAACTAACCTCTACGCACTCAAAGTCTACTTGGTGATGGTGTACTCAATTTTAGAAGATGGTGGGATAGTGATAGATAATAGGGGGTGAAAATTAAAGCGGGCAGGGGTATTTTGCCATAGTGGGAGGGCATCACTTTACGTTTTTCTTTAGATTTTCCTTCTCTTATTTTTGGTTAGTCGTGTTTTTCTATGTTTGTTTCTTTGTGTTGTTAGCGTGTTCTTCTTATTGTTAGTTTTCCAATTTTTGTGTACTTATTTTGGGGTTAAATTCTTTGAGCATTTAAGCCTTTAATAACTTTTGGCTCAGCAATTTACCTTGTGTTGTTTTAGTGCATTGTTATTTATTTTCTTTGTTTTGGTTTCGGTTGTACTGAGTTAGTTTCTAGTGTTTCTGTTATGTGTATAGTGATGTGATGTTTTCCTGAGAGCAAATCTTCGTACTTGAGAACTGGCTACGACGGGAGACTTTTTCCCGTAGTCGTGCAGGTATGTTAAGTCTGCCACCAGTTCTTTGTTGTTCCAGAATGACAACATTCGTTAGGGTTGACCAGACCTTTCTTCCCAGTTTTGGGGTGAAGATGTTGATAGGGTCCAGTCCTTTACTGCTATGAAGATCCGTTTGCTGATGGTAGTCACGCCTTCTGGCTTTGTTGATTATTAGGGATGCGGAGTTTTGGACACGTTGGAGTTTTCTCATTGAGGCCTTGCTGGCCGCTTGAGTCACTACTGTGGGGTACATGAGCTTAGCCCGGACGTACATCAGGTATATTTTCGTAATGTTGGCCGAGTTAAGATCTCTAAACCTGAATAGCTTGGGGATTTCTCTCTTTGCTAGGTTCCGCCTCTCCGTGTAGTGTCTCGATTATCCGTAGTCGGAGATTTTTAGGCCCAGGACCGTGCCTTCGGCTGAGTAGCCGTATCTCTCCCTTCTACGATGATGAGCCACGTCGACCTGCGGCTCACTGGGACGATTTTGAACTTGTCCCTGTTTGTTCTAATCTTCCATCCTCTCTCGCACCGGTTGATGTTATTGATTTCCTACTTACTCTCCCATATTTTCTGGTAATCGTCAAGGACAAGTGACATAGTAGACCTCAGATGGATCAATCAAATCCGTCGGTTGCCACAAGTACACTCAAGGTGCAAATAAAGCCTCGGTTTTTCGGAAAACTAGTCTTTTTCTTCTTTCTTTTTTTAGGCTCATACAAAACGCCCAATAATGAGAGGAAGATTCCCAATCAGAGAGTTCTGTTGTGAGGGAATGAACCAAGATAATAAATTACTAAAAGGGGAGAACCACGATAGCCGAAAAGATATGCTATGGGTGTTTAGCTTAATCACAATAATAGATATTAGATATTTTTTCTTTAATTTCCCGACGAGATTTCGCCACTCTTCTTCCCATAATTTAAAAAGTGACTGGCCAAGGTAACAGAGGGGTTCCTCAGTTTTTCTTTTCCTTACCCAGCCTTTTTAGATTCCTTATTCATCTTTTTTTTACCCTTGATTCCTTTCGGGTGGTTCCCTGCCTCTTTGAAAAAGTTGTTGCTTATTTTAAGAAACTAATTTTCAATATTTTTTTTTTAAAGACGCGAAAGAAAATCCTATTTTGTTAGACTATTTAAATTACTTTAATCATCTAATTGCAATACTGTATAAAATTATGTGGATACAATCACTGGATTTCATTCATACAGTATTGAAAGGTCGGATCACCATAATAATATGCTCCCTGAAAGCTCCAAAATTAGCGCATTCTTCAGGTGAAGTAAATCAGTTTGATGAAGCTAAATTTGCTGGTTGCCACAAGTTGGGTAGAAGAGAATCACGCATTCTTCAGTTGGTATAATTTAGAGTTTAGTTTAATTTCACTGTTTTCAATTGCTATCACAAATGTAAGATGAATTGAAACCGACAAGAGAGAAAGTCTCTCCAATGACTTGTGGTGTTTTTTGATAAGATGATAAATGGTTATTGCATTGATGGTTTCACATGGTTCAAACCACTTACAAGTGCCTTTGAATGGCTAAATGAGGCTTCTGACACTAGATGGCGCCACCCAGCGCCAAATCCGATGGCAGATTTGAAATCTCCAGGATGAAAAACCATATGTCCCATGGTCATATGTGTCATTTCATGGCTCTAAATGGGTACAATTGAACTTTGCTCCTTTTGAGAAAGAAGCGACTCCTTGACCGGGAGCGTTACCGCACGTAAAAACAGCACATATTGGTTAGCTTAGATTAGAAATTAGAAGGTAAAACAAAAGAAAGAATGCAGGTCTTCTTTTGGATGAAATTAGAAGATAAAAAAGTGTGCATTCGTCAGTAAGGTAAAATTTAAGTAACCATTCTTCAGTTATTCATCTTGAAATACGTATTCTTCAATTGATCCGGAAGGTGTCTGCTTGATACTTCAAAAAGAAACACGAGAGGCCACAGAGCCACTTCCAAGAGGACAACGACGAAAACGACCAAAAGCCTTTTTGTCTTCGTCATACTTGACATTCTTCGACTTTGGTCACATCAAGTGCCCCTTTTCGATCTAATTTGCAATTAAATTAATGAGAGCACTTCTTCTTTTTTTGTCTAAAACTCGTATAGCAATAAGTCGCCACTACATCGACTACGCCTGAGGATCGCTCTTCGCTCTTTACTCATAAATAATAATGAGTAATTTTAACCTTTTATAGCTGAGTAAAATTTAGCATTTTGGAGGTTAGGTTTAGGTTCGGTTAGGTGTAGTTAGGTGTAGTTAGGTTAGGTTAGGTTAGTTTAGGCTAGGTTAGGCTAGATTAGGGCAGGTTAGATTAGGTTAGGATAGGTTAAGTTAGGTTAGGTTAGTTTAGGCTAGATTAGGTCAGGTTAGGTTAGGCTGAATAAGAGTCAGAAAGGTAGGTCAGATTTATTCAGCACCGTGAAAATAGCTACCCGAGTAGGTAAGAGATGCACATACTTTAGGGCATTAGCGGAAGAGCAAAGAAAGGGCTGGAGGCCACTTTAGGGAGGTACTAATAGCGACCATCCCACAAGAAATCGTTTGGGGGCCAGGCCCTCCACCGCTTTAGGAGAGCATCAATGGCCTGATTCAGTAGATTCACTGAATTAGGCCGTCGATTCTCACTGATTCATTAAAATAAACATAAAATTCCGATAAGGAAGTGCTCTAAAATCTTTGCTCCTCGGAGTCGAGGGGCAGAAATCCCCCTACTCCACTTTCATCCAGGAAGACGCGTCCTCTTGCAGGATAGACGAGCCGAATGAGGAACTCTCAGAAGCTACTTAAAAGATTTAATGCCCTCTTTCACCCTTACCCGGGACTAACCAGACGTGAGAAAGAACAGAGGAAGAGAAGGGGATTGTACAGAAAGCAAAACGGGAGAGTAAAAAAAGATCCGTGGTGAAGAGGACTGCTCCAGTCCATCGCATTACTCTAATAGTGGGGCGGGGCTAAGGTTTTGAGCCCCCCCTTCCCTTTTCCTCCTAGAATATCAGTGATGAGTTGTTACCGATCTACGGTAGAGCGCCGAGAGAACGTGAATGGAATGACTGCTCTTGGCCTACCTTTACTGGGAGGTTGGGCAAGAAGAAACTGTCTAACCTGCGGCATACATAACGCAAAGGCCTTTAATTGTGGTCCGAAAAAGGAGGGAAACAAGGCAGAGATTAAAACCTGGCTAAGGATAGCAGGGTCGAGGTTCCCCATTGGTCTCGCTTTTTTAAAAAAATAAATAATCTGGTCTGAAGGCGGGATCTTAAATGAAAAGCTCTTTGAACGAGCTAAATATTTTTATCTCCTTATCAATTACCTTCTATTCTCTACGAGAGATAAAGAAAGATGGCCAAAAATAATAAACCCAAAATCAACGACATACCTTCACTCAATCAACTTTAGGTAAATCACGTTTCTAATTAATTGCGGGGAAAAGAAACCGTGTAAAAAATACATCGCAGACACAAGAGGAGACTACTAGGAGCACCCGCAAGAGAGGATAACACCGAAGACTATAGAGCGCCTTGTAATGGGAAAGCATCTTCAGGGGTGACCAGCATTTCAGAGCCCCAGCGACTCTCACAGCTTGGCTTTGTTCATGGGGTGGGGGGGGGGATTATAAAGGCCGGGTGCGAGGAGCTCTTGTCTATTTTTCCCATCCTCTTATCGAGGCAGATTAAATCGCGTCCATTAAGGAATCATCTCCCTGGTTTATGGCCATTCTTCCGTGTAATTAAGAATCACTTAAAGGCCTCTTGAATGCTTTAGTAGGCCAGTCACACAACCTTATCTCGCAAGAGGGGTACCATGTGTAGATTGTTACACCTGGTGTTTGGAGGAGTGGTATGCCTCCCTGGCTCCATTACCCCCTAATTTGAGTCTACCCGGGTTTTATTCCTTATCGATATTCAACTTTTTTCGCAATTTTCTTTACAAGTCTCTTCTCATATATTTTCTTTGCTGTCGGCTAATATCGCAGTCTAGTCGTCGACCATCTTCCGTCCATTCATCCTTCGTCGGGGGGGTGGGGGTGGAGGAAGGGGGCTGAATGCCCGCTCCCACTTGGCCTTGGTTGAAATGGTGTATTTTAACATGTCTGCACCCCCCCCCCTTCTCTCTCTCTCTATTGCTCCTCATCTTTTACGCATCCGCAGGGGGATGTCAGGTGATATATGGGGACTTGCGTGCCCTCAAAACCCCAACGCCTGTAGGTGAGCCTGGTACTCTGTATCTTCCCCACGTTTTCACTTCCTCCATCTTCACTTTAAGATCTCTCCTCGAGAACTTTCAGCGCGCTAGAGCCTCTTTGCTATTGCTCTTTAAATTCGAAGACCCACACCGCCTTCCTCGCCCCTCACTGAAGTCTTGTTTGGACTATTTTGTTGTGGTGGGGCCGCGCCCCCGCCCCCCAGTGTCAATGTATTGTTTATTCAGGCGTGACCTCAATTCTGTGGCGCATACCAGCGGGAAATCGATTGTCGATAATTCATAGAGAATCCGTGTCATAAGTAGTTTGACCTATTATGACAGCTGCGCGTCGTAGAATGCGCCTAAATTTGTTCATGTCAATGTTGACTGAATTATGGTTCAGGGCCGGGGGTATCTACCCCCAGGGGCTTCTACCCCTCGTTTACTCTCCCTCAAAGGGTTAAGTTGAAGTGTTATTATTTAAAAGTAAGAAAGGCAAACCAACGAAGGCATCTCCGCCATAACATTTGCAAAGAGATAAGAAAAAAGTGTAGTAGTAGTAGTAGTAGTAGTGGTTGGTCAACCTGCCTTTATCAAGGTGGATCTCGACCGGATAATGAAATAGACATAAAGGTCAGTATGACAATCGCTAGTGAGGTCGAGGGCAACAGGGGCCGGTCCTCTTTGGGGAGAGGTGTCAGGGGGTATCATGTTTTGACACCAAACAGCGTTCAGGGGAAAACTTTCGTACCCATAGGGCAGAGGCACCTGTTAGACGTCAGAGGTATGTGGATATAGACAGACATTTCCAGGATTCCTTGGAACGGAGTGTGTGTTTGTGCATGTTGTGCTGTGAAGACGAGAGAGGAAAGAAAGCAGTGTTGTAGTTGGTGGCGTGTGTGTATGTGTGTGTGTGTGATGAGAAGTGTAAGATCTACCCACCCGAATACAGGGTGAGCACAGCGCTTCCACCAATCGGGAGCCAGATCTCTCCGTGCGCTGACGTTTGTGTCCGCTCATGCTCGGATCGAACCCGGTACCTGAACGTTAGCGGACCAACGTTGCACCCACTCGGCTCACAAGAGCTCTAAAAAAAAGGTGTAGATGCAGGATGTGAAAATGTGTGGAAGATATATGGTAGCAGGCCCGCAGGCGTTGGGGTTTGAAAGGTACGCAATTTTACAGGTGTCAACTACAGCATAGTTGTCATTCATCCATTGAAGGGGAAATGGCACAAAATGGGGAGAAGGGGGGGTGAAAGGGAGAATTAAAAGTAAATATCTATAAAAAGGAAGGACCGAGAATTGCAAGGACTGTTGCATCTAGTAGTCCCTTCCTTCGGTTATTCGGGTTAGATTCCTTTCGCACATTTTCTGTTATGCTAACTTCACCGCTTGCCTTAGAATCCTCTCCAAAACATTCTGGCTGGTAAGTACCCGTTGGTCTCGCTTTTTAAAAATAAATTAGTGTGTATGTGTGCCACCAATGGTTTTGGTCTTTTCTCAAAATAAGCCAAAAATAGCGGGTCTTTTCTAGGAATAATCTGTGGTTGACGTCGGCCGCCGTGTCTTAACTGCTCCCAATTCACAGTCAATATGGTGAATGAGATCAGATTTGAGCCCTAAGTTTCGACGTGGGCTGGCGACATTCTTTGAATTAAGAGTATATCCTATTAGATTACCCAGTTCCTCGCTAAATTAGTCTTTCCTTCCTAAATTAACCATGATTAGATACAAGACCTGTATTTCGAAAGGCCGTATGTACAATATAGATTAGTCATCTATTGTTTTCAGTGTTGCCTCGATCTATTGTTTGTGGAGTGTAACCATCAAGTTTTATTGTTAGGGTCAGGTAATCCATGCTGATATGTTTCAATCTAGTACGAAATTGAGATTTTTACACATATGCCCGAAAACTAAAGTTATTAACATTGTTTATACAGATTTTTTTTTATAGAGTATTATCATACGTAACCAATCCTAGCCGTAGTTTACTGTGGAATTTGCTTTTTCGTCACAGGATTATCGTATTACAGAATTATAATGAGCGAAAAATACAATACTTCTTTGCTTCAAGACTGAAAACCCATTTCCAAGGTTGAGATGAAGATGCAGTAATTGTATCCGAAATATTACAGCGACGATAGGGATAAATTATTAACTCGCTAGCTGTGTAGGGCGAAAATATAAATTGTTGCTCGTTCTCACGTACAATATTGCGTCTCACACATTCCAGAAGCTCGGATTTCCAATATGTGAATTGAAAAGAATGATGTCCATTAAATTAAGAGAAAAAAAGAATACCAGAACAAAAAGACCTGTAGCTCTCAGTTGGAAATTACCACTGAGAAGAAATGGAACCAAAGAGGGATACGCGGAGCTGAGCAAAAACAGAGATACGAACTCCAGACCTTCTTCAGAAGAAAATGGCATCTACTCGAAATATCTCAATATGGTCGTACGTGTTCTCATTGCACGTTAAGTGCAAATGTCCTTTCATATCGGTGTGGCTCAGTATTTTCTCCAATGACTCACACTTCTGAGTAAATTTTGACTCGTAACTGCATTGGTGGTCTTACGAAGGTTTCTTTGGGGGGGGGGGGGGGTAGCAGACGAAATATATTGGGCTGCTTAGGTAATGGGCGGGGCGCACTTGTTTGATGCCTTTTTCAAACGCTGTTCATTAGCGTTGCGAGGACATTTATTTTGATGGCGTTTGATAAATTAAGAACAAAAAAGCGGGAAAGAGTAAGTAAATATCAGTATCAACGGACCTAATTTAAGCTCAAATGTTTAAAGACGGAGCTTCGCCAAGACAATCAAGTTCGTAGTGTTGAGCTATTTAGCCCTTTAATACGAACTTTTTCTTTGGATGCTGTGAAACTCACCCCTCTACCAACACTACTAGCGGTCGGAACGATATTCTCAACACAATCTCTTTTTTTTTTTTTTTTTCATTTCGTCATTCTTTCTATTTATTTTTTCCTCTTTTTAGCTCCTCTTTCCCTCTTTCTTCTCGAATGAACTTTTACACTTTGGATTATGTAATTTGCATTTTTTTTCGATATTAAAGATGGCAAAAGGAGGGAATAAGACAAAAAAAAAACACCAATAATGAAAAGGGACATGAAAGGACTAAGATCCAAGGATACAAACTTTGCTTTCATGCCGGCCCGGAAGCAGGAAGGAGCTAGACTAAAGATCTAAGGGAAAAATAGGAAAAATGAAAGCAATCTTTCTCCTTCTGGCCGCAAACCATCAAACATGAAGCTAGAAGAGCGTCGCTGGGAATCAAGTGACGAGTGAGAACCCCCCCCCCCCCCGAAAACGAGAAGATAAACCAACGGCAATTTAAGTTAATTCCGATTGAGAGACTGAGGCCTTTGGGCATAGAGCTGCAGACTGTGAGAACCATAAATTGTGAGCAAACCCAGAACTTATTGCAAAGCTCTTGGATAAATTCTCCACGAAAGACCACAAGGACTTGAATCGTCAACCGAAGAAACCGGTTGTGGTGAATACGGAAGAGGAAAACCAACGAATGCATAGAAATAAAATAAATAAATAACCAGTCTAACATAACCGGATTACGCTATTCCTGAATTATTATAATTATTATTATCTTTATTAGTAGTCATTCGTAGTGCAAACCAACAAGAACACCTTCAACTATAAATAAATTTAAGCTAGAGAGCCAACGAGACAAAAAGAGTCATTTACCTAACCAAAAAGGCACAGAGAAACACATACACATCAATCTTTTAAATCTATAAATACATAAGCATTTCAAGGTAAATTTGAAAGACTCGCTTACAGCAAAACTCGGCCAATGTTGCCCTGTTCCTGAGTGAAGTGCCCCGCGCGAAGTTTTCCCCCCTCCCAAAGACTTGGGTAATCCATCGGAGAAGTGCCCTGCGAAGCTTCTCGCAACACTCGAGAAGTAGTACAACGTGTGTGATGGGGGGTGGGGCAGTCTTCGCAGAATGGAATTCCTGGCATTGATTTATCCAATGGATCTGCATCCTGCGGGTTTTCCTGACCTGGAACCAACAAAGTCTACCTAAAACCACTGTCGACGCGCGATGACGTACTTCTTCATAATTCCCACCTTCCTTTCTAAGCCAAGCGACCTCAAGGTCGGCTGAGATCTATGCCAAGAAGTCGGGGTGGAAACGAGCCGTTGCCCGATCCGGTGGCCCACGCTTTGAAGACAACTGTGACAACTCGTCAACTCACTCATTTCTGTACATCTGGACATGCCCATGGTCTTGGCAGGAAGCAATCCACACGTCATCTCATATCGCAAGAGCTCTGAACTTGTGGTTGCTACAGATGAGAGGATGTGGTGAAACCAACGCCTCAAGGCACTGATGTGAATCATAGAAAATAAAAAAAACTATCACCAGATCGGTAGGATCAACAAACTCCGTATCAAGTGGTTGATAGCCACTAACTCGGCCGCAAAGACTGAACCATTGCACGGAAGGGACCCACCAAACTCAAACACAGTGGAAGTTGGCGAAATAAGTTAATCCACCCTCTAACATGGAGCCGTTCTTTCTTGTACACCGGCACGGTCCCATGCAACATGGCAGGAAACATGCCCCAAGAAAACTGAACCTAGCACTCACAGTGGCGTGGAAGGCTTGGGAGCAGAGACACGGCAACAAGCGACCAATGGTGGACCCCTATAAATAGGTGTCTTGGACAGAATTTTAGGAATCACCGATCTGAAAGTTACGGCGACCCTCGAAGGAGGATACCAGCATGAAGTAGGAATCATTAACCTCTCTCGGCGTAATAAGTACTATTAAGATCCATTCAGAGCGAAAAGAGAGGTATCTGGGACCCGAAGAGACACCAAACCCGCCTGTAAGGACGCATTGTACATTATGCTAGATTCATATCTAAAGCCATCTTCTTGGAGACGGCCAACAAATCTTCACTAGGGTCGTGTTGAATATAACGATAACCAAATGAAAACCAGTATAGTGAACTGAATGCACCGCGCGCAGTAGAGGTTCGGCTGCAGAAGAGTAGATCTCACAACCAAACATTAATTAGAGAGAACATAGAAAGGATGAAACACAAGAATAGTAACTATTCCAGCCCCCCACAGGTTGTGTATGTTGTGTATCACGGAACGGAAAATCTCCATGATGCGGCTCAAAATCCATAACGATGTGAACATTTATCTTCCAGGTGCATACGAAATATGCGATGGGACTCACCAAGCTCTAGGAAACGTCCGTCTGGATACAGTTTCGGATAGGCGTGGTACCCATGATGGCAGCAGAAGCACAATTGCAATACCCGTGTGCTTCGACACAGCAACATGTCTGATTCAGAGCTGGTTGTAGCCAGCACTCCAAAATGGGGAGACATTTGGATTGCACCAAAAGAGATAAAAAGAAGAAATCCCTCCACGCCCAACGAACATCGATGCCATATCCTTGATGCGCACGGCAGAGTGACATTGAAAACACATCTCAGCTAGACACCCAATTCTTGACTTACGAACAAGAAGGCTGAGTAGAATCCCCCTGTTTCAACAGAATGGAGAGATTTCATGATACAGTGTTGGCACATGGTATCATAAGCCTTCTTCAAATCGAAATAATATCGTGGCCAGATGTTGCCTACAAAGGAAACAATCGTTAATAGCATTATCCAATCGGAACTGAGTATCTGACGTGAGTAGACCTTGGGAAGCAATGCTGAACAGAAGAAAGGTCACCTGCTTTACAGAAAAATAAACTAACATTTGCCAATTTCTCCATTAATTTCCATAAGTATTAGCTTAGAGAAATTGGGCCGAACCCAGTGATGGTTTAGTGATTTCTTCGTGGCCCTCAAAAAACAAGCACGATTGAAATTTGGGATGCCTTCGAACATTATCCTTTTACACAAAGCCCAAGAAATACTTCGCTTCATTCATTAAACTGTTGAAACATGGTATAAGCATATTATCTATTAGGTTGAGGAATAAGTTCTTGCGTTTTTTTTTAATGTTGTGTTGATTTAAGTTTTGTTGGCGTGATTTGTGCACATATTAAGAAACAATAATAAATAATGAGAGCAAAATTTGCAAAGGTTAGGCTACGTCTCTTAACAGCGTAGACTATCAGACTTTTGCTTAGGCTACGTCTTGAAGTGGAATAATAGGTCATTTCGGTTTATTTAAAAGTTGTGTTAATTTAATTTTTGTTCTGTACCCTCAAAATGGAATGTCAAGTTGAAAGAAAGGTGCATTTTCGACACTTGTTGTTATTAATTTTTAATCGAGACGGGAGCAATGCAAACGCAGCCAAAGCTCGTCGCGATATTTGTGCTGTGTATGGAAAAAATGCTTTATCAGAAAGGACAGCTCAATGGTGGTTTTCACGTTTCAAAAACGGTCATTTCAATCTTAATGACGAAGAACGTTCTGGTCGCCCCATTAAGTTGGATGAAGATCGATTGAACGACCTTCTTCATGAAAATCCTCGTCGATCGACTAGAGAATTGGCTGTACAATTGCCGTGTGATCATAAAACTGTAGTGAACCACCTTCATTCGTTGGGGAAAGTTTAAAAACTCGGTGCATGGGTTCCGCACGCTTTGAGCGAAAGCAACAAACTTCAACGTTCCACGATTGCCGCAGGTTTGCTTGCTCGTCACAAGGCTACTCGTAGATATAAGGACAGATTTCTTCACCGCATCATCACTGGCGACGAAAAGTGGTGTGCTTATGTCAACATGAACCATCGAAAACAATGGCTTAGCTCCAATAAAAAAATACTTCCGCGATTAAAACGAGGACTTCATCCACGAAAGACGATGCTGTGTATGTGGTGGGATGGGGAGGGCATCATTCTTTATGAGCTCCTTGCGAACAACGAGATTGTCATTGCAGAACTCTACGTTCAACAAATGTATCGACTCGCCGAAGCTATTCGTGAAAAGCGACTTCATCGACGTTATGGACTCCTTTTGTAACACGACAATGCTCGTCCTCACTTTGCCAATATGACAAAAAACGCCATCCAAACGCTTAATTGGGAAATTATGTAGCATCCAGAGTAAGGTCAACTTGTGTGTCATAAGATTATAGGCACATGTCCAATAAAAAGTGAAAATGGTTTCGCATGCAGAAATGAAATGAGAACCCCCATCTCTAACTCTTCGACCAGAGTATATGAGAAATGGCCTTTACGACTAACCGTGTAGGTGTACCAAGTATTCAGAACGTCGAGGAGAAAATGGAGCCTTGACAGCTGAGCATCAAGAAGGTAAAAAGTCCTCGAAATTGAGTCGATTAGTTTTTGATACAGAAATTGAAGCAACAGTATAGCGCCGGTCGAAGTCGAAGTGAATATTTGCCGCCTGGAAATGGATATATTATGAAAATATAATACCAAGTGTTTATCGCATACCCAATAGCGTTACCTCCATCTCAGAATCAAGTCATCGAGAAGGAGAAGTAATGCAAGATGTGAGGGGAGATAACAGGGACGTACCCAGCATGGTAACCTGCAAACAGTCATCTATGGAGAACAAGATGATACGAGTTTCTGCATGGTCTCCCATTTGTTACACAGACCACGGAAGTTCCATTGAAGGAACATACTCTCTGTATCTATCAGGAAAAGTACATAGAACGCTCATAAATCCTTTTGCTTTAGCCTTCACGGAGGCAAAGTTTCTAGAGCTGATGCACAAAGGCGGTGGTGGGAGAGCTTACCGCGGCTTTTATTTGTCAGCAAGTACTTATTAGAGTCAGAATTAGAATCCAATTCGTTACTACTCTTTGCCTCAAAACCTTGAATGGATAGGGCAAATCAGTATTTAAGAGGGCAGTGACACGAGAACAGCTCAGAAAGGAACCAACTATTTTTCCGGGCTGACTTTCGCTTTGTATTCTTAGAAGTAGACACTTGGGCATTAGGGCACTGAGTTGATCTAGTAAAGGTCGTAAACCATATTTACGGCCAATTTTCTCAGAATCGTGTAGTGGTGGGGGTGTTAGGGCCTGCAAAATGGCTCCGAATGGGTGCGGGAGGTACCGCATTCTTAGGCTAGGGATGCTTATGAAAACAAGACACCTTTATAACATGTGAGGCCTCAGAAACACCGGTTCAAAACACCGTGTCCTGATGAGCTCATTGGTGTCGGGAAATAAAATTCGCCTAGAAGCCTGATGCGTCACTCTCTTCAACCTGGTAGATACTACATTGCTTTAAAGAAGAAAGGTGGGATCCACAGTTATTTACACACTCAGCGGTGCACTCGATAGGGTCGTCATCCACCACCTTACAGAAGATAACGCAGATATGGGTTGGTCCTTTTTACCTAGTTGACTTGAATCACCTCTCTCCTTCCCACACCCCATCGTGGGAGAATCGGCTTCAGTTCCTCAGGGGGAACCAGTCCTTTCTTTAGGTTCCCTTATGGTCTTACTCGTTTTCATGTATCCATTTTCAGGGGGTTTTTTGTCCTACCTGACGCAACTCGTGCACCGGAGAGCCTAAAGTAAATCAAGCCATTATCATGGTCAGGGGTTCCTTATATTGAGTGCAACTCGGGGAAAATAACTGACATTGCTGGCTGTAGTTTTCCTTAGGTTGTGAGATATGCTCACTTCCCTGGCTCTTGAAAGGGATTTCCTTCTTGGTTTTCCCTATGAACGGGCCCTTTTCACCTAAACAGAGTATAAGGTGAAAAGACGCATGGACTTTGGCACCGGGTTTGACGACACCATGATTCCAGTGCGGATCCAGCAACTCGATTTCTCTGGGGACGTCCCACGGTAATCAGTAAAGAGGATTGGCATCGCGGTTCACTCAGTTGCACTTTTGAGCAGTAAAGAGACATTGTATATCACCGAAAGTTGAACTAGGTAGCATTGCCTCGTCTCCGGAAGGACACTTAGGGTGCCTACCGATAGATCTTGGAAGGATTAAACAGAACGTGGCACTAAAGAGCAAAGTTAATACCAATGCTCGTGCCGAACCTACTATGACTCCAACAACGAAATGAAACGACTGGTCTCTTTCAGGTAATCTCGTAATATACACTTCCACCGATTCTTCCTGAGAGGTATTTATGTCGGGGAGGCTGATACAGTTTGATGAATGTCGACCTGGTGACCAAAGGAACCGCGCCTGGCATCAAGGTATTAGAAAGTCTTTAGAGAAAGGTCCAGGGGCAGGGACAATATAAGAATTGTTTCTTCGAAAATTTTAAAGTGAGGTTACAGAAATTTAAGAGTCTAAAAAAGGCCCGAAGAAGCGGAGGACCAGGTCTGAGGAGGAGGGCTGAAAACTTCCAGATGAAATGTTGAACTGCTTTCTCGTGCAGGGGCAGAGGCAAAAGGCCAACTCCTCCATGTTGAAGTTTCATTGGAGATGGAGATGGAGATGATGCCTCACGTGTGTAATTCTGCTTAAAACTCTCAGAACAAGCATAGCTATACCAAAAGGGATGAACCCAACAGACCTAATATGATATAAATGTCCCTACCCACAAGATCTTGAACGCAATTTTACAATACATTTTAAGGCAAGGTAGACGCACATGCATTTATACATGTGCGTAATGTAAGCACACACATATCAAACTACCTGCATACCCATCTGTATTGGACTGTTTTAGATTTCATCCAATGAATGAAAGTTGAGAAGATATAATAACACCTGCGCTGTGAAATGACAGACCAGGCACGTGTATATGTATGTATGTATGTATCTGCAAATGTACCAAAAATCGCATTGTGAAAGGTTTCTTTCAAGAGGCAGTAATTTGTTGACGAGAACAACAAGATTTGTGACGGCGACAGCAGAAAACCTTGTCTAACTCTAGGGAGAGGACAATTGGCTTTTAGAATATCAGGACAAAAATCAATGGAGAAAATAAAAGCAGAGTTCACTTAGGTGAGAGGCATCATAATCCGAAGTGCCACTCAACATCTGATGCCAAAATTTAATGGAGTAGAATAAAAGGCCACTTCAGTTATGTGGAGTAAAATGAAATTGAGGAACTTAATGCCCCAACTGGTCTTCTTTGAGGAAATGGGTTGACTGGAGCCCTTGGATTCTAATATCAACTAGTATATTTAAAAAGGAAATATGCCAGGTAACAGTGAAAAGAGTCAATTTCCCAAAGGGTGCCCCGGTTTTCCTTACCGATTGATGTGAGAGCTACGAAGATAGCGAAGTTACCGGAGCCCAAAAGCTTGTGTAAAAGACCATATGCGTAACCGACGCACCAAACAAGACAATTGCCAAACATAAGAAGAAATTTGAAGATTATTTAAATGAACATAAATTAATTTGCTCCTCGAAACGTTCTCCAAATCATCAAATTCATTGCATTATTACTTACAGACTCTACGAATATGGTATGGATGAGTCACGTGAGATGAACATCTGTGAAGAAACTGACAACCAAAAGGCTGAGAAAAGCCGGTTTCCAAAATACCAGAGCTCAGAGGAATACAATTATTGAAAGCCACGATAAGCAGTGATTAAAATCAATAATTATTGTTCCATAGTAATCAAGGAAATGGGAAGTAGTATTATACATGCAAAATATAATAAACTAAATAAATGTTTAATGCCATATTCTAAACAATTTTGAAATTTAGGTGAGATATGTGAAGGCTGCAATTCTAATTCTGGGTGATTGAATAGGGTGGTAAGAACTGCTAAGAAGTGAGCGGCTGACAGAATGATACTGGAATACAGCCATTTTGTGCGGTTTAAGTATATTCGTTTGCCCCTGCCAGCACATGAATATACTTTTTTTTAGAACTTTTGTTTGTACGATCTTAAGATGTCGAAAAACTTTTTAATGACACTAGCCAGGCAATGGCTTCGCAACTCTCCTTACTGGGGGAGCTTGCGCTTCGCTACTAAGATTAAAATTTAAAATCTAAAAAAAGCAGCGATGGTTAAATTTTTATAAATTTTATGAACTTCGCCAATTATAATAATTTTAAAAAGGAACTCTAAACTAAATTTCTCCCCTTTCAAAATATCACGTTGCTAAAATATAAAGTTATAGAATAGAAGATATATAAAAATAAATTTTCTGAACTTCACCATTTGTAATTCTTTGGATTTTTAAAAAAATCACAAAATTTCGATACTTATATTTATTTCTGAATTTCACCATTTTGTTTTTTGATATTATAAAAGAATTATTAGAAATAAATATGATAAAAAAACATAGTCATAACCAAACTAAGATGAAATTATTATTCAATTACTCAAAAAAAACCTTCTTAAATTATAGAGTTAGTGATGATGATGATGATGATGATGATGATGGTGATTATTATTATTATTCAAATTCATACTAAAAAAAATCCCCCTTTTAAATTATAGAGTTAGTGATGATGATGATGATGATGATGATGATGATGATGATGATGATAAAGATCCTATTATACTGTAAGATATTTTTTTTCCTTTTATGAAAATTTCTCGCATTTTAGTCAAAAATCTCCTCTACTTCACATAAAAAACCTTGAAAAGAATCCACAGAAAAAGTCAAGGGAATATATTTTGTTTCCGGTGTGAACCGCTCAAAAGGTTAACTTCTCACCTTCAACGACTATTGACCAAACAGGTGAAAAGGAAACCTTATAATCAATGGTTTAGGAAAAGTAAGGCACCGCCAAAAATGCTAAGTCGTCAGGATAAATGCCATTTGTAAAGTAAGAGAACCCAAGTTGACAAACGTAAAGTTCCTCTGCTATTTTATATTCGTTTGTAAGGAAACAAATATAGTTTTTTGTTTAGGAAAATGCAATCAGTTTTAATATATATACAAATAATTATTCAGAAAAATAATTTCTATCATTATTGACAATGCTACTCAGCAGTGGTATACATTTCTTTAAAAATTCATTCAGTTTGTTGAAATATAGGATTTGATATTTTTGTCCATCTTCTTCATATCAGAGTCAACTTTGCCATATTGCAATGATATAACTAAATGGTAATCACATTGGGCAAGGTACTGTAAAGATGGAGGACGAGAAAGAACTTCCCAACCAAACGCAATATTTTTTTCTTAGGGTCAAACGTGCACGGGGGAATTGCTATGAAATAGGACACCGTTTCCGTTCACCAGTGAAGGAGGTTTTTAGTAAAATGTTTCTTTTAAAAGTTGCAATTGTTGAACATTTAAAAGTTGCAATTGTTGAACATTTAAGTTACAATTGTTTAACATTTGAAAGTTGCAATTGTTGAAGGTTGCAACTGTTGAGCATTTAAACGTTGCAATTGCTGAACATTTAAAAGTTGAACTTGTTGAACATTTAAATGTTCAAATTGCTGAACATTTAAAATTGGAATTGTTGAACATATAAAAGTTGCAATTGTTGAACATTTAAAAGTTGCAGTTATTGGACATTTAAAAGTTACAATTGTTGAACATTTACAAAGTTGCAATTGTTGAACATTTAAAAAGTTGAAATTGTTGGACATTTAAAAGTTGCAATTGTTGAACATTTAAAAGTTGCAATTGTTGAACATTTAAAAGTTGAAATTGTTGAACATTCAAATGTTGCAATTATTTAAAATTTAAAAGTTGAAATTGGTGAACTCGTAACTCTGCAGTTAAATGTTTGCCTATTTTTAAGAAACTTATAATGGAAAAACTTTCTCACTTATAACCAATTGCCTTCCGCTGATGTAAACCAAGTTTAGGAGTAGAAATGTTTTTGTTTACTATCACGCCATTGTTTCTTTTCATTTAATAATGCAGTAAAGAACTCACTTTTATCTTTCATTACATTTCTGGCAAGAAATGCCTCATGAGCATTTCGAGCTAATAGAGATAAAACAATATTCACACGTTGTAAATGTTGTCCTTTAGAGAGTTGATTTATCACCCAAACACCATTTTTGTAGCTAAATAAAGGCCTAGGTATTACTACAGATATCCTTAAAAAGCTTGCAGTAAATGTGAAACGATTTAAACAACTCTAAGAAGCGATTGTGTGTGTGTTCTTAAAACGACATTTATTTCTTGACAGACCAACATATTTTGGTTGGAATGAACCTCTCAGTGAGAGGACCCCTCCTGCCCCCTCATACGACATTTAGCTTTAGAGTCGACCAGAAAAAAACGGCCACGGATGGCCTTTTTCTATCTTCAACGGAAGCTAATTCTGGGAGTGTTCAAGCGGTCTGGTTGCCATAGCTTACATGAATCCCCCCCCCAAAAAAATCCCCTAGTTTGGCCATATGTGGAGCATCCTCTTTACAGCGACGGGGTGTGGGCCTCCCCCCCCACCCCCGCATCCATTGAAGCCATGCGTCTTTCCAACGCGCCTTACATGTCCCCCAAACCAGTGGGTATTTGGTCTATCTCCTGGCATTGGATGCGTCATGTTTTATTTTAGATCTGAGGAGCCCACGGGTGATTACCCCCCTTCCCGGGGCCTCGCCCCGTCCCCTTGACACCCATGGGGTAAATGGGTGTCAAGGGATTGAGACCGATTGTGTTCGCCTAACCTTCAAACAGGATTAATAAAGTTCATTAGATTCCGGACTTGAACAGATTTAGGACTTGGTAGAAATTAGAAGACAAATTTCGGAGATTAAAGAGATGGAACCGAGTTTAATTATTTCGATGACGTAACTCTTTTCCACAAAGGCAAGTTATGTAACTGGAATAAGCACTTCCCCTCCCCCCCACCACCCTCTCACTCTGAGCGCATGTTTATAAATATACTGTAGCACGCGAGTGTGGGAGTCTCGGATGGCACCTCAACTGAGCAAAATGAAACATAAATTAAAACAATTCGAGGCAATTTCGTAGAAAATAAATTCAATACAGCCAAACATCTTTTAAATGTATGAATTTGATCCTTTTCGCCCACTTTGTATATACCTTTTCTTCTTATTATTATTAGTAATATTATTATTAAAAGGAAAGCATCAAAATCTACTGAGATATTTTGTAGCAATTGTTTACGGGCCAATAATCGGAACTAAATAGATGCGAGACGTCTCCAAAGTGGTGACGTCAGGCGAGATCGGAGCGAGACGAGAAGTATTGCTTGCACCAAGGGGGGAAAAGCTGCCCTCCCACAAGGACATTGGTGAGAGATGCCATCGTCACGCATGCCAGGGGAGGGAATGGAGATGAAGAGTCATGGCAGGCAAGGGTGACGTCACCTCATGCTACATGCCTTAGCAAAAGGAAGAATTACAGTCATGCGTATCCGCCACATACACATAGGCAGTGTGAGCTAATGTTAGCATGTGTATGTTTGTGTGTTTTGCGTGGACTTCAAAGAGGAAGTTAAGGCAAGAGGGAGCCATTAAGTGCGTTGTTAGGAGTCCCTTAGGAGAAGGTTTTCAGGATGAGCGTCGGCCGTCACCCTTCCTTCTTCAAAGCGGCCCCAGACTATTTTGGGGCTTGGCATCACCGCCTTCCTCTGCGAAGGTCGTCATCAGCGGCGTTCTCCGAAGCCACTCCTTTTATATCGACGGCAAAACTGCGCAACATTTTTTTTTTAACGAACGAGTCATTTACAATGTCTTGCAAACGTAGGACGTTGTTGAAGTGAACATATCTTTCTCTCACGTACATACTCGCACAAGAGCACAACACACAGCTGCCCGCAATTCCTCCCGCAAGAGCCAAGTGCATTTCAATCAAACTGCATATGTGAGCGCTCTCGAATGATTAGTCAGAGTTGATAAACAGACTCCCCTTAACCTACTGCGGGATCTTGTCACTGATCCAAAACCCGTGAGGCAGGGGTATCCGATGGACCTAAAGGGAATCACGCTGATATGCGGGACCCTAGATCTCCGGGTCTGTACTCTCCGAGGTAGAAAAAAGGGGATTGAGGAAGCTAGTCTGCAAAGGAGCATTTACTTCTTAAGTAAACCTAGAAATCATCACACAGGAGTCGTTTGCGCCCATCAAAGAAGACAGAGACTTTAACAGTTTCTTATAATGGCGGAAGCAGTGATGAGGAAAAGCGATGAATAAGCTGATTGATTTTTCGAAGAGGCAGAAAACTGGAGCTTCCAACGGGAGAACAACCGTCAATATGAAAAGAAGCAAGACGTGAACAGACAGAACTGATTGACTGAAAAGAGCCAAGGATGGTGGGTATCGTTGTAACAAATTTCACCAACTTTTATGTTCTGGAACTGAAAAGGCGGACTGAAAAGTTATGAGTTCTAATTAACTCATACGAACTTTGAGCGCAATTTCATTGAAAGAAAGGCCAGTAAAACAAGTGTCTCAAGTAGGGACGAATAAAAGTATTGACGAAGAGGTAGTGTAATCCCAAATCCGCAGTGATGCGTAAAACTAAAAGGGCACGGAAAATTACTTAAATATTGACTGTCGCTTCGAACGGAAACGTGTTTACCCACTTAATGCCTCTTGAGTCACTTTTATTTTGCCCAAACCAAACAGTAATATTGAGAGCAATTTCTTTTGTTGGACCTTTTGTTATAACTATCAGGTCATTTAGGGAGACAAACCTCTTAAGAAAGAAACGCGTTCTTCATTCAACCCAATAATGCAAACTGCCAAGTGTTACGAGAGACGAGATTAAATTGCGTAAATCGTATGCAATCGCCTTATACCCAAGGAATACCCGCAAATCCAGGCGAAATCAGTGTCGACGCTTTACCATGAAGGGGTTATATGGCACCCTTCAAGGCTATAGGCCTTAACAAAGAGCCCAGCCAAAGACTAAGGATAGATTTGAGAGAAGGTGCGTCTCTTTAAGCACACATACATAAAGGCACCGGTCAAGGTGAGGGGGTGGGGGCAAACAAACTAGCAACCTGGCACTTCCTCATCTTCTTTTTGTATCAGCACCCGCATATGGCTCCGGCAGACGACAACGATGGCGAAACTCGCTCTGCGCGCTTCACTTCTTCAAGAGGCAAAATTACTCAGACAAAAAGATTTTATTTATTTAGAGATTTATTTAATAAAAGCGAAACAAAATGGAGAATGTCGCGAGAAAGTTTTAAAAAGGTTTGGTAGAGAAAATGGTGTGGTGAAATACTTGGTGGATAAAATCTTTAGTCATTCGAAATTATTTTGGGACTAAAAGCCTGGAGGGGGGCGCTACTCTCCCGAGGCTTCTCAAATCCGCAAAGAAGGGTGGTTCCATTGCGGAATAAGGATAAAAAAAGGGGGGATTTATAGTGAGGGTAAAAATATTGAATTTATGGGGGGAGTGTTACTATGATGGCTGAAGTGAAGTGGATTTTGGGGGGTGAGTGGTAAATTACTGGGTGGAGTAAAGTGGATTTATTGGGTGAGTGACAAAGTGTTGGATTGGATTAGGTAGATTTATGTGGTAAATGATAATATATTGAATGCGGTGAATTGTATTTATGTAGTGAGTGGTAAGCTAGTGGATGGAGTAAAGTGGATTCATTGGGGGAGTGGCAAAGTGTTGGATTGGAATAAGTAGATTTATGGGGTGAATGGTAATATCTTGAATGTGATCAATTGTATTTATGGGGTGAGTGGTCAACTGATAAGGGGAGTGACGTAGATTTATGGGATGAGTGGCAAAGTTTTAGATGAGATGAAGTGGATTTATGAGCGAGTGGTAAGGTTTAGGGAGAATTAGATTTATTTATGAGTGGTAATATATTTAATGTAACGAATTGTATTTATGGGGTGAGTAGTAAACTACTGGGTAGAGTAAAGGGGGTTTATGGAGTGAGTGGCAAACTGCTGGATGAAATGAAGTGGATTTATGGGATGAATGGCAACCTGTTGGATGAGGTGAAGTTGATTTATGGGAGTTTATGCGACTAGTGGTACATTTTTGAGTGGAGTAAATTTATGGGATGAGTGGCAACCTGTTGAATGGAATGAAGTGGATTTAAGTTGTGTATTGTAAAATGTTGGATAGAATAACGTGGATTTACGAGAGTTGAGTGGTAACCTTTTTTTCAAATCAATTTTAAACTTAAATTAATCAATAACAAAATTAATGGAATTTTGGGATGTGTGAAAGTATTCCCACGACAATGAGTTCGTACATGGTGTACAGATTTACATGCCCCGGCTGTAAGAATGGGACCTACACAGGAAGCACAGTACGTTCACTTCAGGCGCGATTCTGTTTTCACGTCGGTATTAGCCAGGCGTGGATCCAGGGATGGGGGGGGGGGCTAGGAGGCTGATGCTCCACACAAATTTCAGACCTGTTTATGTTTATATTTTTTTTAGCCATACTTGGATTTTTCTATTCAGAGAGTTATGTAATAATATAGAAGATATACAAAAATAGTTTTTTTAAACCGTTGCGATCGATGTATCTTATATGATACATGTCTAAAACCCAGCTAAATCTCAAAACAAAATGACTAAATTCAGTATTTTACCTCAGCTGAGTTCCAAAAACGACAACAGACCACAATTCATAATGTTCTGATGTTTGGGAAAAAATCGGTTCTGAGAAGGTTATTAAAGCTCACGGATATGTGAAATACAGTTATTTATTATTAATGAAGTGTAAGATAACCATTATTAATGGTCAATGCCCTCTTCTCAGACTCTTCAGAGGGAGGAAATCAAGTTAGCCCCCACCCCCCAAAAAATTAGCCTGAATCCGCCACTGGTATTAAGTAATTTAGAGTTTTCTTCCATCAGGAAAGATGCGATTGTTTGTAAAACAGACGTTTTCTTAAACGATTTTTCTGCTTTAAAATTTGCTGAATTTATATCCACTCTATGTATTAAATAATCTCTCTGTATTAAATACAACCCAAATTTAAATAATGACTCGTCATCCTTTCCATTGTTAATAACCTAACCTAACTTAACCTAACCTATCTGTGTAGAATTTTTAAATTCATTCTTGATTTCATTTGTTATTTTGATCCAACCATTTAAGGCAATGTTTAATTTCATTTTTCCGTTATCACTATATTGTATATGTAATGTATCCAATGCTCTCTGTTTTTCTCCGTTTAAATTGTTAAATATCGTAGTGTTACGTTTATTTTAGTGTTTGCGTTCGATTGATATAATATCTTTAAAAATATTTTCTGCTGTAGTTTTCCTCACTAGTTTTTTTCATTAAATTAACGTTCATTTTAGTATTTAACGCCGTTTATATGCCATTTTCTCAAATTTATAGTATTACACTATTGAACTTGTGCTGTTTCTAGCTCCTGAAGATGGGTTTTGTAATAACACGAAACGTTGAAATTAAAGATGGGACCCGCTTTCTTCGTTTTGTCCTTCTTAATATATATATATATATATATATATATATATATATATATATATATATATATATATATATATATATATATATATATATATATATAGAAAGAGAGAGAGAGAGAGAGAGAGAGAGAGAGGGGGTGCAGGCAGTATTCGTTCGCAATTTTCAACTGCTAATTTTACGCACATTTTTTATCTTCGTTGTCGGTCTTTTTCTTCCTAAAACCAATAATCTTTTTACTTTATAATTGATTTTGACTTTACAATCGCAAAATAATTGACTATAGAAAGTTTTGAACCCCTCCACCATTTGTGGAAGAGGCATGGAGTCCTCTTTTGAATCCGCGCAGGAAGGACAAACAAGGCAATTTCAGACTTCCTCAAATACAGCAGAAAGATGGTGGAAAAGGTTTAGAAAAAAGCTAGTTTATAAGATTTGAGAAATTCAACTACGAGACGACAGCAGAGAGGAAACCACATGGTCAACGATCTGATGCCATCAGAATGCCGAAATTCATCGCTAAAATCCAGGAGATCAACAATGATCCCAGAAAGTATGTAGATGCGTGTCATTGCAAAAGAGAAAGGTGTGGATGATAAGCTCGTCGAGCTGGTGGTAGGTACCCAAGGACATTCACTACTTTTCATACAAGACAATTTTTGTCCAATGAGATGCAGGAATAACGACTCAAGCGCACCAAGAAGCTAATCAACAAGTTGAAACACCCAATGGAACCAGACATGTTTTGGTTCTTCTCTGACGAGAAGAATTTCTGCCAAGACCAGAAGATCAATCTCCAGGACAACAGATAGTTCGATGTATCATTCAAGAACGTCTTCAGAGTACAATAACGTCTTCAGAGTACTGCAGATGAAATTTTCAGCGACAATTATCGTCTTACGTGTTGTAAGCACTATAGGTGACGTCATGCCACCCTCACCTCTTCCGTAAAGACCTCAAGTTGAACAGAAACGGCAACATCCGTTTTCTGTAGGGCGCGGTGGAACGAAAGACCAACAAATAAATCGCAACACGAAGGACAAACAAAGGACCAGGATTATCAGGGCCTTCAGGTAGCTAAAACAGTAGATAGTAACGAAGGACTGTTGCTGGTTCCGAGGTCACCTGGAAGATGTCATCGAGGCTACAGGCGGGTTGATCGCGCGAGATCGACAGAACATGTCGTGACGACAAACTGACCCAAATGAGAGGAATTATATCTAAAAAATAAAAACACTTATTTTTTTCCTGAGAGTTATCATGCAAACGAATATCGTTTGCACCATATCTAATATATATATATATATATATATATATATATATATATATATATATATATATATATATATATATATATATATATATATATATATATATATATATATATATATATATGAAGAAGGCAAAACCAAGGGAAAACACAAAATCAACGCAGCCTCAACAATAACAAAGACTTCCGTGTGAAGATGCCTTAAGAAAGGCAAAAGTTCACGGCCAAAACTCAAATTAGTTGTAAAAAATAAAATGGATCTTCCTCAACTGATCTTTAATCTTCAACCAGATACAAAAAACTGCATTCGCCAGTTGGAACGTTCCAAAATAAAATTCATAAAATCAAAATACAACCTGGTCTTTACAAAAACATGTATAGATGAGAATCTGTTCCCAACATACACCGATATATATATATATATATATATATATATATATATATATATATATATATATATATATATATATAAAGCCTATATATATATATATATATATATATATATATGTAATTAGGTAAAAGGCTATGTTGTATGCAGGTTCTATTGAAGTCCACAGATGTGCAGCGTTATTAATTTTAACTTGTATTTTCTTAATATTTCTTACAAGTTTTTTAACGGGGTCTTCGAGGCGAGAAAAAACATCCGAGAATGACATTCTTTATTCCTAGACGTCTTTAGACCATGTTATATATATATATATATATATATATATATATATATATATATATATATATATATATATATATATATATATATATATATATATATATATATATATATTTAATATTTCAAAACACACGTGAGAGTAAATTATTTTAAGCCCGTAAGAGAAGGGAAGACACTCCGATTCTGAGCGCTTTCCTCTTAAATAACCCAATAATGAGTAATGAACATATATAAAGAGAAACCCATTAAATACATGAAAACAAGTGGGGAAGAATGGGGTATTGGGAAAAGGTAAAAGAAGATGATGGGGAAGAGCATGCGATAAATTTAGAAAGCCTATTTTAAAAATTGCAAAAACAAAAATATATACTTTGAGCTGGTATATAAATATGTCTAAATGGTGTAACACTTCATTTAAATTGAAATTTGGTAGGCTTTTAACGCACTTCAGTACATTTGTTTCTATAATACTATGTAGTAATGTAGTGGCACTTATCGAATCTATTTACTGATTTTGGGGGGAAGGAGGCATATATATATATATATATATATATATATATATATATATATATATATATATATATATATATATATATATATATATATATCTCAAAGTAGCGCGAGAGAATGATGAAAATGAATCCATTAAACCACATTGAAAGAGAAAACGGAATAATTTTTCCTTGCAGTAATATTTTTATTACCTTTTTCGAAAAAATCGGTGCAGGGAAGCGATTCGAACCAGGCACACTGAGGCAGCGAGCATCGCTTTGATCACAGTTAAAGGTATGCCGTTAGTACACTACGCTACGCAGAGAACAAAAATTCTCTGAACAAAATTTTTTCTCCAAAAAAGGTAATAAAAATATTACTGCATGAAAAAAATATATATATATATATATATATATATATATATATATATATATATATATATATATATATATATATGAGGAATTAAACCACATTCTCCCAAGACAATTTAATTCAGAACAGTTTCGGTGTATCTCACACCCTTTTCAACTGACACTGGATAGAAAATATAAGAAAAGTGCTTACAAACATAACACGGGGTCAGGTCGTGAAAGATCCCCTCTTTTTTCCCCCAATCCCCTACTTGTGGCTAATCTGGAGGGGGAGGGGGTTAGGCCTAAACATATTGAAGGGCTGACATTTCACTATTTTGTTTATTTGCTTTCGTATTACAGGATTAAAAGAAAATTGACCCTCAGATAGATTTAAATTAGGAACTGACGATATCAAGCTCGATTCTACGATTCTTTTCTTAACATAGTTAGCCTATTTTAATACCATTTTACTTCTATTGAAATCAATCGAATGATTCAAGTCTCTAACATGGCAAAATATTCCACTGCTTTCGCTGCCCACTCTAATATCTCTTTTGTGTTCATACAATCTCTTGTCTAGATTTCTCCCCGTTTTCCCTATATAAACTTTATGGCAATCGTTGCATGGTATTGCATATACTCCTATGTTAATATGTTCTTTGGGTTTTCTGGCAATCATCAATTGGTTTAAGGAATTATTATATTTAAAAGCTAGATTAATACCCGCTTTTCCAAATATGTCCTTTAAACTATTTAATTTATTATTAAATCGCAATTTTATACATTTGTTGAAGTAATAAGCCTTCCCGCACTAATGACTTCAACAAATGTATAAGTATATGCAATACCATGCAACGATTGCCATAAAGTTTATATAGGGGAAACGGGGAGAAATCTAGACAAGAGATTGTATGAACACAAAAGAGATATTAGAGTGGGCAGCGAAAGCAGTGGAATATTTTGCCATGTTAGAGACAAGAATCATACAATCGATTTCAATGGAAGTAAAATGGTATTTAAATCGGCTAACTATGTTAAGGGAAGAATCGTAGAATCGAGCTTGATATCGTCAGTTCCTAATTTAAATCTATCTGAGGGTCAATTTTCTTTTAATCCTGTAATAAGAAAGCAAATAAACAAAATAGCAAAATGTCAGCCCTTCAATATGTTTAGGCCTAACCCCCCCCCCTCAGATTAGCCACAAGTAGGGGATTGGGGAAAAAAGAGGGGATCTTTCACGACCTGACTATGTGTTATGCTTGTATGCACTTTTCTTATATTTTTTCTGCCCAGTGTCAGTTGAAAAAGGGTGTGAGATACACCGAAACTGTTCTGAATTAAATTGTCTTCGGAGAATGTGGTTTAATTCCTCATCTTTTCTTGCGATATTGCATTAATTTTCATCATATATATATATATATATATATATATATATATATATATATATATATATATATATATATATATATATATATATATATGGTCAAAAAGTGCACTACTTTCAAGTCCTAATCTGCTATTGCTCCTATGTTGTTTAATACAGATCTTTCCTAGAATGTTAAATCGAAAGAAATATACTGGAGTGCATTAAAAGCCTACCACATTTTTAATTAAGGTCTATTTTCCTGAGATATGCCAACTCATAAGAAATGAAAATCTACATCGAGATAAACAGCAGCCTCTCCCCATTTTCCTTATCCCAATGTCACATTGTTCTTCTGTTCCGTTTCGTGTATTTATGGGTTTCCTCTTAATTAGGCTTCCCATATTTTCAGAGCGCGAAACTGGGAGAAGATCTAAATCTATATATATTCTAGATTCTATTTCTCGATAGATATTAATAAAAATAAAATGCATTAAACATTGTAAAAAAAAATGCTTGCCATGTTTTTTTTTAAGTACTCGGTATTTCTCGCTGCCGTGAATCTTTGTTTTGGTTGTTTAAAAAAAAATCACCGGAATTCATTTCAATATTGAGTTTGCAATAGAGTAGAGCCTTTACAATTGATTTAGCCTTCCGGCCTCTTCCCTGAGACCTCACAGTATTGATAATGAGAAATGTCCTCCAACTGGAGTCGATGTACCTGGAAGACATATCGGGTTCTGAAAAAGTTATGTAGCACTCGGTTTTTTTTATCTTCCGAGAAGTTTACCCGTGTGAAAGAAAAGGTTCTGTTAAACAAAGGTAAAGTTCTACTTTTCTAGCACGCGTCATTAAAACTTCTTTTCCATTGTGTGCAGGTGTGTCCCAATGGAAGTGAAAAGAATAGAGATCTTTGCTCACCTGCGCGCGGGCTAAAACAAGTTTGACGTCGCCAAGCAGCACGAGGCTCTTCTAGAACGGGGAAGACCTCAAAGATCGACCTCTTTCACGGAGACCTCAAGTTGTCAACCGTTTGGCTGTGAGAAAGGCTCAAAATGACGGCGCTCGCGAAGAAGAAGAATATTTCGGTAGCCACAGTGTCAAGAGCCGTCAAGGAGGTAGGCGGCAAGGGCTTGAGGTGCGTAGGAATGTCTCTGTTCACCGACATTTTGCGAGAACAACGTCGGGAGTACTATCGTCGCCTTCTCACAAATCTTAAGACCTTATCGCATCGGCAACCCGCGCCTTCTTCATTAGTTGTACGTTTACTGGTCAAATGTACTCCTTATGGTTTATTGAATCATGTCACTGCAGGGCCAGATGGATTTATTATTGTTCTAATAACACCAATAACGCTTCCACCCAAATCTTTATTATATTACGTTTTGCCCCACAATTTTTCAAACTAAAGGACGTCGCCACAAATACCAATATTAAGATATAATAATAATAAGTATTTATAATGCGCCCTTCAAAGCTGTTAGCCCTCACAGAGCGCAGGTTGTGTAGCGAGTGTAGAGAATGTTTACAGGGAAGAAAAGGTAATCTGAAGAGATGTCTTCAGGAGACGTTTAAAAGTAGCAAGGGAGGGAGAGGATCGGAGTTCGGCTTTAAATATAAACAAAGTATAAAAAAAATCGTGTTTTTCAAAGAACAGACCATGTAACCAACAGTATGGAGTGTATCTATTACATGTAAAAATTGCAATAAATCTTATGATGGGACAATTGGGAAGTTAAATAAACGCTCATATGTACATCGGGGATATATAAGAAGAGGAAGTTTAACTTCTAGTTTGTTCAACCACACGAGTAATTGTAATCAAATTGATCCTTCCCCAATCCCCTTCTCAAAATAAAGTATTTGTGTCAAGTATTCTCATTGTAATAAACAGTTTCTACTACTTACTCGTAGGTGTGGTTTTTATATCTTGAAATAAATTCACGGTATTGTGAATTTTTTATGCATATACGGGTGACCTCCAAAAAACGGGCCTGCACACACATTTTGTGATATATCCTTCATTCATTCACTAATCACCCTTACTTTGCAGGACACTACAGCAGCAACGCCTGTGAATACAACTAGATCTCAATGGGAGCTCCAGCAAAGAACATACTGCGTCAAACATTACTACAAGACAGGCTCGTTCAAGAAAGTGCAGGACACTTTCGTGCATCAGTTCAAATGTAAAAAAGCCCCCTCCAAGAGCAGAATTCAGGACTGAGTAGACCACTTCGAGAACTATGGGACAGTGGAGAACCTCAATGCAACCAGTGACAACCGACCAAGTCATTCAAGAGGCCCCAGGAAGCGTACAGCTGAGCTCGTCGAGAGCGTGAGAGAGTCAGTTCAGCAGAGTCCAAAACGCTCTGTGCGCAAGTGAAGTCAGTCCCTCGGTATATCCCGTGAGACTTGCAGGAGAGTGCTAGTAATGGATGTAAAGGCCTACCCATACATAATACAGACGAAGAAGACCCTTACAGCCTCAGCCAAGGAGCAGAGAAAGGCTATGGCAGTCAAGATACTGGAGAAGATTCAGGAGACCCCAACTTTCCTTAACCTCCTTTGGACCTCAGATGAAGCTCACTTCCATCATGAAAGAAAGATAAACTCGAAGACAAATGTCTTCTGGGAGACCTCCAGACCAAATGAGGTAGCCACCAAGCCCTTACACTTCCTTAAGTGCATGGTATGGACTGCAATCTCAACCAGAGGCATCATCGGACCATTCTTCTTGGAGGAATCTGGCGTGACAGTCACAGTCACCAAGGAGGGGTATGTTGAGGTCCCCAAAAACTTCAAGAGGGGGTTGCAGACCCCTCCATTTAGCACAGATCTAAATGGAGGTCATCTCGAACAAATGCTCTAGAATGAAGAAGAAAAGTTCAAAGACTCATGTTTTGATATGATGT
Organism: Ceratothoa steindachneri; assembly: GCA_963969495.1. Lineage (NCBI taxonomy): Eukaryota > Metazoa > Arthropoda > Malacostraca > Isopoda > Cymothoidae > Ceratothoa > Ceratothoa steindachneri. The sequence goes on along the minus strand of OZ018327.1, from coordinate 111,975,583 downwards.
TTTTAAACACAATAAACAACTTATCACCAAAGTTTCATTCAATCCTTGCATAATTAAAAAATGAGGCCTATCGAAATTTGGGGCTCGTTTTGGGGGTTCACCATATATATATATATATATATATATATATATATATATATATATATATATATATATATATATATATACCAGGCAATGGCTTCGCTACTAAGATTAAAATTTAAAATCTAAAAAAAAAAGCAGCAATGATTAAATTTGTATAAATTTTCTGTACTTCACCAATTATAATAATTTTAAAAAGGAACTCTAAAATAAATTTCCCCCCTTTCAAAAAATCACGTTGCTAAAATATAAATTTATAGAAGAAGATATATAAAAATAAATTTTCTGAACTTCACCATTTGTAATTCTTTGAGTTTTAAAAAATTCACCAAATTTCGATACTTATATTTATTTCTGAACTTCATCATTTTGTTTTTTGATATTATAAAAGAATTATTAGAAATAACTTTGATAAAAAAAAACATAAGTCATAACCAAACTAAGATGAATTTATTATTCAAATACTCAAAAAATCCTCTTCTTAAATTATAGTTAGTGATATTATATATATATATATATATATATATATATATATATATATATATATATATATATATATATATATATATATATATATATATATATATATATGCAGATACAACCACAAAGGAAAAGTGAAAAACGATTCCGAGCGCTTTCTTCCTTGAAAAGGTCTTTAAGAATAAAGAGGAAAACGCTCGGAATCGTTTTTCACTTTTCCTTTGTGGGTGTATTTGCATAACTTTGACTCACGTGCATTTTTGTGAGTTATTTTCATATATATATATATATATATATATATATATATATATATATATATATATATATATATATATATATATATATATATATATATATATAATGAGCCTTGTGTAATTTCTAAGGGTCATCTGTGTTGTAATTTTAAAATTGCCGTCCCTTGCACAAGGCACTTTTTCACCTCTGAAGAAGAGTGTTTACAGTTGGCTCGAGTCTAAGAATGATTATCTCAACTATCAATCGAGAGGTCTTGGGATGAGGAAATTAAATAAAGCCTATGTTTAAAAAATATCATAAATCTAATTCTCAATGGACGAGATACATAAGAAGTCTTATATTCACGTGACCTATATATATAAGTTAGTTTGGCAAGGGACATTCCGAGGAAGAGAGAAAAAAAAAGAAACAAAATGAGACACAAATGCAGGAAAATAGTTTCGTTATCCAAGGCCTTTTATCAGAGCGAGATTGGCCGGAAGTTGCCCTAACTCTGCATTAATGATAAAGGGATAAGATGCGATAAAGTTGACACGCAGCGATACCCCCCTCCCTTGTCGACAATTTTACCTATCTTGAACAAATATGCCCCCCTCTTTTTCTACTATCACTAGTCAAATGCTGCCAAATAGTCACCATACATTTCGACCCTCTCTAGAAATCGACCATAAAAAAGAGTGAAAAGAACTCGAATCATACTTTCGAAACGCAACATGCGCCCATCGTTTAGGGCAAAAATAGAGCGGCCTATCAAAGGTGTAAATAAACAAAAAAAATCAAAGGAAAGTTAATATAAGAATAGTTGGGAAAGGCAGTGGGTTAATGAAAAATTTGGGCATAACAAGAATAGAAATTACACACATTTATATTGCATCACTCTGTTAGAACAATGCATGGCTCACAAAGAAATGGGGAGGGGGTGCTGGTGTACAAACCCGCATCACACCTGGAAAAAAATGCAGATGCTCGAAATGCAGGCAAAAGATCATGTCACAAAGGAGATATTGCCTCTCACCGTGAATGAAAAGGCTTTCGAAATGGCGTAAAGAACGGCGGCTAATAACAAACAGAGGCATAGACAGAGAAGTAAAAACGAGAGATGCACTTAAGAAATTAAAAAAAAAAATTCTTGTGCCAATCTGGCGATTACCAAAAAGAGCATAAGTCGGTGTAATCAATTTTAGCCTATTGCTAGGTCACATTTAAACAAAACAACAACGCAGGCAAAAAACAATGTGCACAAGTAAATAAAACAAAACCATACAAACAAAAGAAAAAAGAACAAACAAAAGCAAGAAGGACGAAGCATGCTCAGCCGTTGAGGAGAGGCCCACCTTCCTCCGGGGAGGACATTTGCCTACGGGACACCCTCTTCCTGCTTGATTAGGCTGAAGAGTGGATCCCCCTCCCCCCATACCGTACGCGGAGTCCCCTCACCCCTGTCGTGTGGAGGATTTCCATAGTACCGTATCGCCACGCGGTATCATAGGACTTCCCTAGATCGAAAAACACTGTGGCGTAATGCTGTCTACGAAGGAAGGCCTCGCTCATAGCATTTTCTAATTGGAGTAGAACTTACGGAAGCGGCACTCTACAGCAGTTAGGTGGCCTCCACTGTCCATTCACCAATTTCCCCATCAACTTGCACAAGCAAGAGAATAGAAAGATTGAGTGGAAATCGGCCGGCGTAGAGTGATATCTCCCCGGTTTGCGAAAAGCGAGCACAATAGCCATTCGCCAGAAGTCTTGTAGGATACCCTCTGTCCAGATCGTGTTGAATAAATCTAGCAAAAAAACACCATGCCTTGCTCACCTTGCTGTCGAAGCATAGTATAGGAAGAATTGTCTGGACCAGGAGCGGTGTCCACACACAAAGCGACAGCGTAATGCAACTCACTCAAAGTAAACCTCACATAGAAGGGTATTTGGCAGTAAAGCCCAGTTGGAGATGTTCAGCGACATCACGTCGTACATTGAATGCTGACGGGGCAGTACCCCGTCTTTAGAATCTGGAGAAATTGGTAGTGAAAGATTCAGCCACGGTTGCAGGGTCTGAGATTGGGGTCCCGTTCCCCTGTTACGCGGGAGGAGGGTGCTGAGAGATCTTGCCCCGAATCCTTTTGACTCGCTTTCACACTTGTGCAAGAGGAGACTTTCCTGCCAAGAAAAGTAGCTGGGGTGCTTCGAGATATAATGGAAACTAGCCCTAGCTCAACTGATTTCACGGACGGTGAAATCCTTCGGGAGGCGCTTATAGCGCATGTAAGCGTATCGTTTTTGTCTGAGGGCCGTCTCACACTCAGCCAACGACCAAGAAAGAGGACATCGTACAAAACAGCTAGTCAGTCTAGGAGTATTAGTCAGAGAACTCAACGGCCTCACCCACCGACCTACGAGGGGCGGTCAATAAGTTTTGCAATTCGGATATAAGGAAACGAGATATGAGGAAAAGTGTTTTATTAGTTTTCAATATAACTACCCTCGACTTCAATGCACTTGCGCCACTTCTCCCTGAGGCTTCGAATTCTCGACAACCAGAAATCTCTCGACTGCTGTTCAATCCACTCCTAGACGGCGAGCTGGACATCTTCCTCGTCACCAAACCGGCGTCCACACAGTGTAGCCTTGAGCTGGCGGAATAAAAAGTAGTCGCTAGGGACCAAATCTGGACTGTAGGAGGGATGGTTGAGCTCCTCGAATCCGCACTTGCACAGGGCAGCTTGTGCAACTCTGGCCTTGTGGACAGGGGCATTGTCGTGGAGGAGCAGGACACCGCGTGACAACTTGCCACGCCGCTTCAGACAAATGCACTTCTTCAACCCAGCCAGTTTCTCGGCGGAATATTGGCCTGTGATGGTCCTTCCACGAAGCGCATAGTCCACCATCAACACTCCCTCAGAATCCCAGAAGATGGTGGCCATGATCTTCTCGGCTGAGGGTTGGATCCGGAACTTGATGAGGGTCGGAGAGCCCCTGTGCTTTCGGGCCATGCTTTCGAGCTTGGTCTCGGGATCCCAGTGATGGACCCACGTTTCATCACCTGTCACTATGCGTGACTCGAATCCCGCTGGGTCTTGGTTGTACAGGAGCAGCAGCTCTTCCGATCTTTGACGACGTTGAAGTCAATCATGGGGTATGAGGTTTTGTGAGGTTTCTAGGGACCCAACGGGCAGAGACCTTGGTCATGGTCAAATTGTCGTGGAGAATGTTGATAACACTTCAATGTGATATTCCAATTTCTTGCCCCGTTTTCTTCGACTTCTACCCATCGATTTTCGAGGATCATCCTCTACACACAGGCCGCATTGTCCTCGTTGGCCACGTTTGACGGACGTCCTGGACGGGGGGGTCATCTTTAAGGGACTCACGACCATGGCGGAACTCCCGATTCCAGCGAGCAATGTTTGCATAGAAAGGGGCGGTGTCGGTGTACACTGTAACCATGCGTTCATGGATCTCTTTTGCATTCTTGCCTTCCTTGGTCAAATATTTGATCACTGCGCGGTGCTCAACCTTCTCCATTGTTGAAAAATTTGTTAGTGACGATCTGCGATCAGCTACTGCTTCTTAAATATACGAGGCAGGAGCGTGCGGCTGCAGGTCCTGACTTGTCATAACTTGTCCTAACACCCCCACAAACAGCCATCCCCCTTCCTCTGTTTTGCCCTACCGATTCGCAAAACTTATTGACCGCCCCTCGTAATTTCCTCGACTGAGACAGATAAATCAGTCATTTCCTGAAATGCAGAGCTCCGCGATCCCTCCAAATACCACCGAAGTGGTTTTCCAGGCGGCAGTGGCCGAGTAAATGATATTTAAATTGAAAAGTGGTCACTACCATCAAGTTCATGGACCACCTACCACCAAAGTCTTGCTCTGCATCCGGATAATACAGGGTCAGATCAAGTTAGGAAAATAAAGCGGTTCTCGGGTAGTGGTTCGTAAAAATATTCACATCGATCAAGTCGGCAAGGAGTGTCCGAAGAAAACTCACATGGCGTCCTGGGCAGGGTCCGCAGCGTTGACTAGAAAGGTCCTTTCCGTAGAGAGAGACCAATGGGGAAGCGCTTGAAACCGGCCTGATCCAAGACGCTGGTCAGCCTATCGATACGGGGCCTCAATGTAACCAAGGGTCTACTCATCTTACCCGCAACTTCACTCTTTGTCATTGCATAGATCTCACCACCCGATGTCCCTTTAGGGCAGAACGTGACAATCATGACCTGCTCACCCGCCGAAGCAGCAGGGGAGCCGTCCGTCCCCGGACCACCACCGGAAGGAGAAGAACCCCTGGTCTTCTTGCCTTCTTCTTTGTAGGAGAGGAGGTTAAAGAGTAAGACCTCCTTTTCTCTACCCCCAGAAGTGGCCCCAACGCCTGACGGGCCAGCCTCAGCCATTTCCTTCTCCGAAATGAATAAAGTCTCGGTCGGCAAAGGGGACATCAACCCGGGAGGAAGTTCCACTTCTCCTCGTGAGTCCTCGGGGTGCCGGACCGCCTCAAGAGGATTTTGCACAGGGTCGGACTTTAATAGGGGTTGTCTCCCATAGAGTATTTTTCGACCCCTTGGAGCGGGGCTCCTCGGGGGTCTATTTCGAGTGCCCCTCCCCCCCCCAAGTTGTTATGCATACAAACAGGACACTCTCTAGGTCTATTGCCTGTAACAAAGGTCATTGGGGACCGCGAGGCGACCTGTATCGAAAAAGAAAGGGGAAGGCACGCGAGCCCCAGCAAGTTCATGGCACATGTCTGCAGGACACTATGGCTACTAATTGAGCATCAAGAGAGGCAGAGAGACAGGGCGGATTTCCTCAATAGATCGTACTAATCGTCGACAGAATGGCCAGCATCTGAAGATCTCTTGTAGCAGACCCAGAGACAATACCCGAGACTCTCAGTTGGCCTGGCAGCCAACTAAGTAGAAAACTCCGCTTGCCATAAGGACCCGTGAACGGCCCCAAGGAGGTTTTCAGCCCCATTACACGCAGGGAAGGGGTTATTGGGGCAGAAACCGATCTTCCCATTAATCGGGCCGCAACTCCAGGGGCTCTCAAGTCCTGATCTCTTGCGCTCTGTAGGTGTAAAAAGGCGTTGTTTAGAAAGGTTCCAAATCCTTTCTTCTGACACTGTATGAGGTAGCTGGTCAGGTCTTTAAGCCTAGACAGAGGTTTGAGGGGACAGTGGTAGAGAAAAAGGAATACTGTGAGGGAGTGAGGCAGAGAGGAGGAAGCGCACTAACAACTTCACACAGCCCCGTCAGAGAGTTCAAGTCAACCTAGTGGCGGGGTTTCCCTAATTTGCACTCAGGCCGGGAGTACGTACGGTTCTTCCAGGTACCGAGTGTAATAAGGTACCACCCCGCGGTAAGGGAGATGAGCAGCGTTGGTACAGAAAGTAGATGTTAGCGTAAGAAGGAGGAGAGGCTTAGCTGGGGCCGGACGGGGCGCTGAGTCCCGTCAGGAGAGCAGAGGAAAACATGACCCTTCGGGGGAAGAAATTTTCTTTAACTTACGTAAAAGAGAGTTAATAGAGTGCTGAAGATAAAGATTAGACCCAATGGAGCCATTGACCAATAGAAGCATTGACCAACAGGGCTATTGACCAATAGAGCTATTGACAAATCGAGATATTGACCAATAGAACCATTGACCAATAGAGCCATTGACTAATATAGCTATTGACCAATTGAGACATTAACCAATAGAGCCATTGATCAATCGAGCTATTGACCAATAGAGCCATTAACTAATCCAGCTATTGACCAATCGAGCTATTGACCAATTGAGACAATAACCAATAGAGCCATTGACCAATCGAGCTATTGACCAAATTAGACATTAACCAATAGAGCTATTGACCAAATTAGACATTAACCAATAGAGCTTTCGACCAATAGAACCATTGGCCAATCGAGCTATTGTCCAATAGACCTATTGACAAATTGAGACATTAACTAATAGAGCTATTGACCAATAGAGCCATTAACCAATCGAGTATTTGGCCAATTGAGACATTAACCAATAGAGCTATTGATCAATAGACCAATGACCAATCGAGCTATTGACAAATTGAGACATTAACTAATAGAGCTATTGACCAATAGAGCCATTAACTAATCGAGTATTTGGCCAATTGAGACATTAACCAATAGAGCTATTGACCAATAGAACCATTGGCCAATCGAGCTATTGTCCAATCGACCTATTGGCAAATTGAGACATTAACCAATAGGGCTATTGACCAATTGAGACATTAACAAATATAGCTATTGACCAATTAAGACAATAACCAATCGAGCTATTGACCAATCGAGCCATTAACTAATCTATCTATTGACCAATAGAGCCATTAACTAATCGAGCTATTGACCAATATAGCCATTGTCCAATCGAACCATTCACCAATAACAATGAGAAACGTAAAGGGAAGAGCTCATGCTAGCCGAGTGGATACGGCGTTGGCCTCCAAACGTCGCGGTACCGGGTTCGATCCCGGATCCCGCCATGAGCGGACACAAACGTCAGCGCACGTAGAAATTTGGCTACCGATTGGTGGACGCGCTGTGCTCACCCTGTTTTTAGGTGGGTAGATCTTACACCTTTCACCTCACACATAGCCAATCACAACAGTGCTTTCGTTCCTCTCCCGCCTTCACAGCACAAAGCACTCCCTCTGTTCCAAGGAATCCTGCTGACGCGGAACAAGTCCCTCTTCCCCGAGGTGACGAAGACTTCCACCTGACCGCTGTTTGGTGTCAAAACACTTCCTGGCACCTCTCCCCAAAGAGGACCGGCCCCTGGGGCCCTCGGGCCGACCAGCGATTCTCATACTGACCTTATATAGATTTCATTATCCGGTCGGGGATCTCCCCAGTATCATGGGAGGATTGGCGCCGACTAACTAACGTCAAGGGAGGATGGTGTGTTCTTCATGAACCCATTAACATTCGATTCCTGGCGCCGACTTGCAATTTTAGGGGTCACCAACCTTTAAGACGCGGACCACAAATGGTTCATCGTCCCTCCAGGCGTATACGACTGTGCCGGGGTGTGGGGATGGGGATACACCGCGCTCTGGAGGGGGTCCCACCCCCACGACTTTCACTTCGAAATGAAGTCGGGGTTCCACGCGCATCAGCCTGTGTAGCTTGAGTATCCATTTTGCAGCTGACATCTCGAGGAATCCATGGCCGCCCGGCCCCTTTGTTACAGGAGGAGCTACGGCTATATATCTTTCACACATTTTCACTTCCTCCATTTCACTACTTTATATTCGGAAAACTTCCCCCGGGGGCGCGAATTTCGGGGTATAAACCCCAATGTTTAAGACCCCTCCAAGGGTTGACGTTACCTTCCTTCTCCTTTTAGTCTTCCCCACTGGGCATCCTCCCCCCCGTCAGGCAAGGTAATGTGCCCATCCCCAGTGCTCAGCAGTGTCTATTGGGGCCACGTACCCCCCTCCCCACACATTTTAACCCCTCCCCCTTCATCTTTATTTTACTTCTGACCCCCTTATCCCAGAACCCCGGGGTTCTGCTAACCCTCTGGGTCCTCAAAGGCTTCCCAAGAGGGAATCGGTATTTCGCAGTCACTCCCCCCCCCCGACCCCGCAAGGGGATGTTCTTATACTGGGGTGTCATTATTCCTTATGGCCTTTAAATGCCCTTCGTTTCACGATCCCCACATTTGGGGCTAATGCGCCCGATGGTTTCCAATCACCTCATTCGATCTATTTACTTTTTTTTGTCCGTCTACTCTCGAATTATTTTCGTGTTGGATTATACAGGTTACACTTTTTTTTCATTTCAATAATAATAATAAGAAGAAATAGAAGAAGAAGAAAAGGACTTAGAGAAAAGAAAAGAAAGCAAGGGAGAATAATCAATGGGCAAAACACAACAAAAGCACAACACACACAAAACGCGCTCGACATGCCATATACATATAGCTTGATTGTCTCTCTCTCTCTCTCTCTCTCTCTCTCTCTCTCTCTCTCTCTCTCACACACACACACACACACAAATCTGCAAATGTGACTCCAAACGGTTCGCCGAAACAGATTTCGCAACCAAAACAAGTGAACTTTTTCCACGTTTCGAGCTCGGCTGCAGTTTGGGGAAAGGGGAGAGGGGCGGGGGTTCGGGCGGGGCCGGAAATGCTTCCGTTCCAAAGTCATTTGGCTGCCAATTGGGGCGAAATGGCTGACTGGCTACCTGTAACCAAAACGAAGGAACCAATCATCCAAAGCTAGTCAATAGAAACACTCCTCCAACCTTTTATTTAAAGCGATTTTTTACTCTACGAACATCGTGCGAATATAGACGATAAATATTTTATATGTTCATTTTATATTGTGAACTTTCCCTTCAGGAAAAGTATAACAATATTCAAAGTTAATAGCTAGTTAGGCAAAACTTATGTCCTTAATGGTAATATTTAATCGATAATATTTTTGCGCTATTTAATAATAAGAATTAGTCATTTGAAAGCTAAAAATAGAGCGTATGTCATCTTATGGATACGTCATGCATGAACTGCACTGAACCAGAAATCCAAATTCATTCTAAAAAAAACTCTTCTAAGCTACTAAATTAAATAAAGACATCTGTCAATAATACTACAAGCATAAATAAGCTGCAAAAACAGATAATGTCCGCTCAAAAAAAACGGAAATAATGGGTGAAAGAGAGGAAAACGCGAATTTCCCCCGTAATGACAAAAAAGAAAAATCGAACAGACAAAAACATAAAAACAACGACAATTGTCGTGTTAATTTAGAACAACACGATTCGTTGTTTGTGCTAAACCCCAAATCACCATATTTGCGGTTTACACATTTTCCGGCCTGAATTTCCTTTATACGACGCGAAAGGAAAGAACTCACTGACAAAAACAGCCTATAGACGAAGCAATGGCTCATTGGGTGATGTCTGCTCCGACTGACGCACGCGCAGTCATCGTGCCTCTGGCAAGAGCGGCCAAGGTGACTTTCCAGCTTTGTTTTTAACCTGACGCGGCTAGGCCATCCTTGACTGCAATACACCCTGCCATGAAAGCGAGACCCTGCAAACGCTTTTACGCCCTAACATGAATTCACACACAACAAAAATCTAAAAGAAAAATAATATACGACATGTAACAAAATCGAAACATAAAAACAAGAAAATGAATGGTTGTGAATATATATGTAGACAGTTTGCCATTTGGAAATTATACAGGGTCATTCATACATTTGAGCCAGTGTTCTTTTGTGTGGAGTTACGGCCCTGAATCATTGGAATACATCCCTTCCCTGCATGTTGAGTTGGTTTAGCTTGCTATCGAACTCCTCCATCCACTGCCATCACACTGGCGCCAATTTTACCTGTTTGGAATCAATTAAATAATCGGTGAACCAATCTTGATACAATGCCAGCTGGAATCATCGAATTTGGTGTCCATGTTTAAAGAGACGCACTTTTGAAGCGTTTCCTACATCTAACAGTATGAGTTGAGGGCCCTCACCTGTGTGTACATGTGGCTGTTTGACTCCTCACATGTGTGTATATGTATTTGCTCTGTTTCTCACTCTGGAGGGTCGAAATTCAGAGGCCATTGAGAATTATTGCGATAAATAGATCAGCGATATATAAATATCAAAGCGTTGGGCAAAGGTGAGTGACGCTATTGCACAGGAAACTGGCTACATCCCACAACGCCACGTTCACTGACTAAGAAGAGCCAGGGAGGGGGGGCAGACAGAAGAAAAACAGCATAAGTGAAAGAGACTAAGGCCAATGAAACTACACAACGTAAATTCCCCGTCGGAAAATGGTGAGATTTCAAGCCTCATCGTCTATATTAACGAATTACCTGAATAAAACTTTTTTTTTTAATCATCATCATCATCATCATCACTTCACTAACTCTATAATTTAAGAAGGGGATTTTTTTAGTATTTGATTAATAATTTCATCTTAGTTTGGTTATGACTTATGTTTTTTTATCAAAGTTATTTCTAATAATTCTTTTATAATACCAAAAAACAAAATGGCGAAGTTCAGAAATAAATATAAGTATTGAAATTTTGTGAATTCTTTAAAACCCAAAGAATTACAAATGGTGAAGTTCAGAAAATTTATTTTTATATATCTTCTAAACTCTATTTTAGCAACGTGATATTTTGAAAGGGAGGAAATTTAGTTTCGATTTCCTTTTTAAAATTATTATAATTGGCGAAGTTCAGAAAATATATAAAAATTTAACCATGGCTGCTTTTTTTCAGATTTTAAATTTTAATCTTGGCGAAGCCATTGCCTGTTTTTTTTTAAATAAATAAGAAAGTGTTTGAAATAAAAATTTTCTTTTTCTTGCAATCCAAGAAGTCTTACTCCCATCGAATACTAGACACGGGGGACTAACTGCCTTCGCTGCGAGACGAAGGTAGGTTTGGAAACCCCCCATCCCACTCCGCATTTCCTAACGTTCATATAGTTTACTCGTGTTTATGCATCAACCACACATTTTTCATTCCCCCTTTGTAGAGAAGATGCCCTTGTTGGTTCCCGTTTTATTCCTTTAAGCAAACGAGACGAGTCAGGCTAAATGGCATCCGATGCTCCCAGCGGAGGCTACGTCACGAACGGCAAGAATAAATCGCCATCGCCATCGCCAAACGTCCCCCTCATCCAGGGAGACATTCACCCGCACCGATCATCTGTTATTTGGGGTGCAGGTAGACGAGGAAAATTGAATGTAGTGGAAGTTAATTAGTTGAAAAATTAAGTGAGGTTACAAAGGTATATAAAATAACAATTCAATATAGAAGAGGGAGATAAAATGAAGTTGGCCCTTTCCAAACAAATCGCTGCTAATTGTGGTTAACTCAAGGACGGCGAGAGAAATCGGTGGGAAACATCATTTCCACAAATATATTTTACCTCATACATTACATTTTTAGCGGTTATTGCACTTTTTTATTTTATATATACATACTCCCCCAGAAGACTATACTCTTATAATATCATATATTTTATCATTTGAAAAAACAAAAACATATTGGTATAACAATCGCCATTGAAGGATAAATTAATGTTAAAATTTTATATTGAGTTGTCTATATATAATTTTTTTTTAACTACGCTAAGTGGTCCAAATCTTTTCCATTGGCATGAATGCACTTTTGAATGTGTCAGCTAAGCCTGGCTTTATTTTCTCAAAGACCCGTAATGGCTTAGCCTATGGACCGAAAAGAGCCTCGTAACCCACTAGCTCGCTTCGAGACTTAGCCTACCCACTCACTCCACAATACAAACTCTACAGCATTCAATTTTATTTAATTCCGTAAAAGACCCATGTTGCGTAGGTATCTATTTGACACCGGAACAACGGAAAAGTGTTCTGAAATGGTATAGGAAATTTGAGACTGTGGCCTAGGTCCAACGGCAATGGACCGGGAATTTGGTACAAAGCCACCGACATATCTCGCCATTCCAAGCCTCCGTGACAAGTTTGAGGCAGAGGTTACTATCAGAAAATCAGGTGTTCACGAATTTTAAAGTCGCCACACTGTAAAAGCTACATTCTAACGCTGTTACGCGCATTGACTGAAAATTATGCTGATCACATATTGAAATTTTGTGAATGCTTTCAGTCAATGGAATTCAACAACGTAACTTTTAGCCAACAAAGTCGAGTGATCTGATTAATCTACGTTCAAGCTGAATGAAGCAGTAAATCGACACACCTGCCGCCATTGGTCAGTAGATAATCTACACGTTTATGTGGATATGAAATTTAATTTACCAGAATTGCTCTAACAGTTTTTATGTTTTCAAAGAATAAGACATATGAGTCTAGGATGTTGTTTATATCTACTGGGTACCAGATGGTATCTCTGCTCCTTCCGACCACTTAAGTGAAAGTCTTTGGCGATACAGCCACTGTTGTAGGCCCCGTCAACGTTACCATAATTAAATGGGGCCAAGCTTTCTGTGAGGCTGTCCTAAGGTACCAAGTTAGAGTGGATGGAGGCTGTTGCATGCTGTATGAATTTTATAGCACCTTCATGCGATAGCGGCCCACGCAACAACTACAGCTCACGGACTCGACGCCACCCAAGATGCTGGCTAGCATCCTGCAAGCTCACGTAATGAATCTGTCAAACCCAAGGACATTCAACATAGAAATAAACAAAATGCTGGTTGCAAATGGATTGAAACCCATAAAGTTCCCAGACAACCCGCAATCAGCAAAGGTTCTCTCGGCAGCCAAAACTCAGAAAAGCCCGCAGAGCCTACAATCCCAGCTCCACAAGCTGCGGAGCAAGAAGAGGAATAGACCAACCTAGAACCCGCTGAATACCAGGAGATCGTGCCATTCTCGACTAAAACCAAAATATCTACAGCCAAAGCAAACACCAGGAAACGACGGGAGGTGAGTCCAAACGCGTCCTTCCAATCAGACACAACAAACATGTTTAAGCTCGATTCGGACTTCGGACTTCGGATGTAAAAAGTAGTGAAAAGAAAATACATACACACACATACGACAGCCATTGCCCTCGTGTATGCATATATGTATGTTATAGTGGTAGGTAAATAGGTAGGGATAGATCACCCTGATTAAAGAATAGTGATAGAGGGGGGGGGGAAAGGATATTCCCTGGTGATAGGGAATCGCAGGCATTTGTTAGGGTTGATGTTGATGTTAATAGTCTTTATTACTCTAATATTGGTGTTCTTCTTCGTACTGTTATCTCTGCTTTTTATTCGATCTACGTCGTGATGTTTTGCTCGTATTCTTCTTTTTGTTGTTTGTTTGTTTTGTTTTGGTTTATTTTTTATTTTTTGTCAATCGTCATTTAGCTAGTAGTGTGTAGTGTTTTATATTGGGTTGTATCTTAATTTGTATATTATTGTGAGTAGTATAGCATTCAAGCCTTTGTAAGCCTATACTATGGTATTCATGTTTCTCTTGGTGTATCTAAGATGTCATAAGTATTCTTCTTCTGTTCAGCTTTGTGCGTGTCTTTGTGTGAAGTGATTTGTTTTATGTGTAGATTGCGTCTATATGTCTTTCTGTCTGTGCTTTGCTGCTGACAAAGTCTAACTTTCTTCTGTCGATGTCTTGTATCGGGATGTCGATGTGTCTTTGTCTGGACTCGTCCGTCATAAGTCTGGGGATTTTCTCCCAGATTTTTTGGGCCCTTCCTTGCAGCTCCAAGTTGATTGGTGTCAACTGGATGCCTTGGTGAAGGTCCCTCTGCCTCTTCCGTTCTCTCCTTCTGGTGTTTGTTATTAAGAGCACACCTTTGTTTTGTACTCTTTGAAGGAGTCGCATTTGGTTCTTGGAACTGACATTGACAGGTATAGGTGGATACAATAGTTTCGACCTTACGAGCGCGAAGTAGATTTTCTTTTTGTTAGCTGTGTTCAGGTTCTTGAACCTGTACAGCTTAGAAAGCTCTACTCGCGCACGCGTTGCTGCCTGAGCAACGTGGCCACCGTATCCCCTATAACTTATCCTCAGTCCAAGTACCGTCCCGTCGTTGCTGTAAGGGATCCGGGCGTTCTCGGTCTCGATATGCGCCCGTCTCTCACGGAAGAATGGAATCACCTTGAACTTTTGGGAGTTCGTGGCAATCTTCCATCTTCTTTCGAACCTGTTCAGATGGTCGATTTCTCTGGCGGTAATTTCCGCCATGAGCTCGGGATTTTTGAACGGGGCAGTCACAATCTGGGAGACGTCGTCTGCGAACTGGACATACAGGGTGTCCTCCCTGACCGGGTTTGGTAGGTCAAGGGTGTATATGTTGTAAAGGAGGGGGCTTAGGCACCCACCTTGTGGCACACCTGCAGTCAGTTCAAAGTCTGGTCCAGTACGGTCGTAGATTTGTAAATAAGCTTTTCTGTCTGTCACGTAGTCACATGTAATTTTCTCTAGTCTGGGGTTTAGTCCGAGTCTAAGTATTTTGAACTGGAGACCAGTTCTCCATACCTTGTCAAACGCCTTCTTTACGTCTCTGAGCACCAGGTCTGCGTACCTTTTTTGGCTAGCAGTCTTCGCCAGTTTTTCGGTGATGACTGCTAGTGCTGTGTCGGTCCCTCTCCCTCTCCTAAATCCATGTTGTTGTTCATTATGGAGGTTGTTTTCCTCCATAAAATTTTGGATGCGGCTACCAAGGATCTTTTCGAAGACCTTGCCAGCCACTTCGAGGAGGGAGATGGGTCTGAAGTTTTCTGGTCTATTGGGCGGCTTCCCGGCTTTTGGAATGAAGATCATTTTGGCGATCTTTCATTCATCCGGGAAGTAGCCGACATTCAGACACGCATTCATCAGGTTGACAAGCCCCTCTATGATGTTACGAGGGGCGTTTAGCCAGTTGAGCTTTGTCAGACCTGTTTTTCCCGGTGCTCTTTGCCTGAAGGAGCGAAGTGTAGTCATAAGTTCCAGTATGGTTACTCTTCTTCCGTAACCAGTCATTTCTCTGTCAGCTGTCGTGTTATTGAAGGGGTACGTCCTGTGGATTATGGGTCTTAGTTCTTCGTGTATCTCTTCTTCGAAGTCCAGGTCGAAGAGTTCGTTTTCTTCTGGAGTGATGGAAAACACATCCTTCCAGTAGCTTCTGAACTCCTCTTCCGTCTCTGTCGCGTCCATTTTTGTCCCGTCATCTTTACTTAGGAGAATGGTCTTTTGTGGCGGCCTACCCTTCAGTCTGGCAAGCGAGTTCCAGAATGTTCGGGGGTCCGTCTCTCCGTCAAGTTTTTCGACTAGTTCATTCCAGAGCACTTGTTGTTGCTCTGTAATGAGAGTCTTCATCTCAGTCCTGAGTTCTCGTAGGCGTCTGTTTTTCATTCTGTCAGTGTTATTCAGTCTTATATCTTCGAAAAGTCTCTTGTATTCGTCAGATAAGTCATAGAGGTCTCGTGTCCATCTTGGTGCCAGTAGGGTTTTATATGAGGTTTTTGGGACCGCTGCACGGTCCGCCTCCACCACAGCCTTCGTCAACCTTTCCAGTTCCTGATCTATTTCCTCCAGGGTGGCTTCTTCCAGGGGCTGCGCTCTGAATTCACCGAGAAGAGTACGGTATTCTTCCCAGTTCGCTCGAGAGTAGCATTTACGCTCCCTGACGGGTATTTGTATTGGGCTTGAAGAGATTCTGATAAGTGTTGCGACGTGGTCGCTGGGGATTAAGGGTCCGGGCTGGATGTAGTAGTTATAGGGGAATTGAGGGCTGGTTAGGGCGATGTCTGGTTTGGTTGCGAAGGAGTTGGTGACGTAGGTGGGGAAGTCGGGCCCGATGCGGGCAACGATACCTCTGTCAATAAGGTTCTTCAAGTTCTTTCCCTTCTTATTTAGGTTTCCGGTATAACCAGATTCCTTGCATCTGGCGTTGAGGTCCCCCCCAAACAAGACTGTTCTCCCATGTGCACACAGCTGGAGGAAGTTGTGCATGGGGATATAGTCTCTTCTTGGGGGTTGGTACCCTGTGGAGACCACAAGTGGTCCCAGGGTGGTTTGGACCTCGACAGCCAGATATGATTCGTCCAAGGAGGGGAGTAGCTTGAAGAGGATGCCTTTTTTGACTGCGATGGCGGCGCCATCAAAGCGCCCCTGGCTGTGGTTTATTGTCGTCACGGAGTAATTGAATATTTTAATTGTCTGTTGTGTAGTGTCTAAGCCGTGTTCTGATATCAGAACGATATCAGGATCACAATTCCTTATGATATTTCCATAAGTTGCTTGCTTGTCAGTCCATCCGTCAGAGTTCATTTGAAGCACAGTCAAGTCTTTTTTTAGTCTTTCCATGTTGTTAGTCAGTCTAACGTTCTTTAAGAGTTTGTCTTTTGGGGGGAGGAGGGGCTAGCAGGAGGAGATCGGCACTTGCCGGATCTCTTTTTTTTTAATTCGGCGTTCGAGATCGTTACAAAGGCGTCCAGGTCCAGTCGCACCATTCCGAGGATGAGGGCCTCTTCGACAACCTTCTCTGGAAGGTCATCGGAGAATTCCAATTTGTATCTCCCGGTGGTGATACCATCACTAACGTCTTTGTTAGTTCTATGAAGGGGGAATGGGACGTCAGATGTAGCGAAGATCTTCAGATTCATCTTCTTCCCAAGGTAGGCATGCTTGCTCTCCTTAGATGAGGAAGTGGATCTGCCCCTCTGGCGGAGAGGTGATTTCCTCGATCGGCTACACTGTCTATGTTTTGTTTTAGCTCCTTTTGGTGAGATCACCTCAGGAGCAGTATTGGTGGGAGCGCTTGAAGGGGCGTTATTTTGAGGAACTACTTGTGCTGGGTTGGGGGTGGCGGGAGAATTTTTGGTTTTTCTCACTGCAGGAATTGATGTGGGGGGTTGCATCTGAATGCGTAGTACTTCTTCCGAGCATGGGTTCTCTGGGAACCACATCTCGTCCATACCGTTATTCTTCAGCATTTGGTTTAACTCCTGCTTGAAGGTTCCGGGCTTGGTGAGGTTGGCTATATGCGCGTAATAAATACAGCACATAATTTTGGTAGATTGCTCGCTTTCTACCTTAAGGTAGGTGCGCTGCGAAGCTACCTCTCCTACAGCGGCCTTCGCCACTTTTGCATACGTTAAATTTGCCTTAGCCTCTTCCTCGTTCTTTTTGGCCATTTGTAGTTTCCTAATCGCATTCTTTTTTGCCGGGCATGACATAGCCATGGCGGCGTGGTCGCCGTTGCAATTTATACAACGTTTGACGGAACTCTTACAGTCCCGCCAGATGTGACCTGTCGCACTGCAGATGGAGCAGATGGCTTCCGTTTTTGTGCAGGACTTGGTCGTGTGCTCATTTAATTTGTAGCACTTGAAGCAGGTTTGTACCTGCGTAAATTCCTCCCTTTCCACTTGCTCAGGGCAGACCCTGACGTGGAACAGGAGGAGGCCCACCTCTTTTGCCTTTTGGGCCATACCGGTCTCGGTGAACACGACTTTGAAAACGTGCGTGTAGTCTTTAAATTTTATAACCTCCGAGACCTTGGCCCAGGAGTGATTCCTCTCTATTTCCTCCGAAATCTCCGTACTGGAGTGGCTACCCACCCAGGAGTCGAGCCGGCGACAGACGACACTGCGGTGCGCCTGAATTTGAGGGGGGATTTTGGGGGTTAAATTAATGGAGCCGAAAACTTGGGTTCCCTTGTCTGATGCTAGTAGCTCAGCATCAGACTCTTTTTGGCAGATGGCCGTATACCCAAAAGGGGTGTCAACAAGTCTAACGAGGGCCACATCCAGCTCCCCGTAGACAATGGAGAAGACATCTCCCCGCTCAGGTTTTGTCCTTTCGGGGAGAGTCCTCAGGCTAATCCTGAGAACGTCGTCGGTCATGGTAAAGTCATAATAGTCATGTCCAAAATTTATGGGGGGAGAGGGTAAGTGAGAAGGATAGAAGAACGAAAGTCCAAAATCAGTTTCAGCACTTTACCTTTTGAAGGGTCGTTTGAAGGTCTGGAACTTGCCGTAATCCGCGTAATTTATCGTGGCACTGGCACTGAGTGTGTACTTGATGTGTACCACATTCACTTAAACGTATTTTGAAAGGTTAAGGCAAAACATTGAAATTTCACTTTGCACGAAAAATCTAAGGAGGCGTCAGGCGAAATTGCCTCGACGGTTTCCTCCTTTGCCGAATGTTACGTACCGAGAGAAACGTATTTTATGTACTGAATTCTTAGCAGTCTTTAAGCTCGATGGTAGAGAGATCAAACTCACAATTGTGTTAAACTCTCATACCACATAAAGAAAAAAGGGAATCTCTCCAGAGGAGGTGACTACGGGAGTGCGAAGAGGCTTTTTTAAATGGTTATGCGACTCAAACGTAGAGGAAGCGACAATCAAGGCCTCTTTGATTGAGAAAAAGATCAAACTGCACGACAGCTGTTTCAAACTTCATGAGCCATCCCTCTACAAAAACCTTCGCTCCGGGAGGCCTTACAGCCCCCCACACACTACCAGAAGCCACATGCCGAATGAAGAGACAAGATGGGTGCTAGAAATAGAATTACCATTTTAGCACATAACGTGCAGGTATAGAAGACAAACAAAAATAAACTCTACAACATCTACAGAGAAATGGACCCAAATATTCTGCTGCTGTCGAAAATCGGCATCGGGGATGACGACAGCCAGAGAATTTTTGGATACAATGTTCTACAAAAGAACGTCACACGAGAAAGATTCGATGGGACAAGGATAGCGGTCAAGAAGGATTTGCAGTTCAGACCTGGGAATACAATGGACGAATCATTCCTGTCGGTAGTTATGAAGTACTCTCTAGGATACATCGAGTTAGGTGCGGGATACCAACCTCCCCACCGTCAGTATCTGCCCATTCACGACCTGTACACCCTATTCTAGAAAGAGTGCCCAGTGCTATTCGCGAGGAATATGATAGCTGGCTACACGGGACCGGACGCTAAATGAAGAAACATTGACTTCTTGCTGGCAAAGGATATCATAGAACGTATCGGGCCGGACTTCCCTACATATCTATATCCAAGGTCAGCCACCAAGCCTGATGTAGTTCTCACTAACACCAACTTCCCGTTCCACCTACTAGTCTAGCCGGGGCCGTTGACGCCCAGTGATCACACCCCTATGTTCATAACAGTAGCAGTTGCTCCTATTCTAGTTCCTGTTGCACCCAGGAAAGACTTCTCCAAGGCTGACTGGGACGCATACAGGAGAGCGTTCCTGTTGGATCTTCCCGATCTGAGCGGTGCATCCAAAGAAGATCTCGACAACGAATTGATCAATATCATCAGCTGCATATCCAAAGCAGACGCTATTGAAATCCCGAAAATCTCACACAAAAAGAGTGCCTAGCATCTCTGCAAAAATAGAGAGGTGCTCCAAGAACACTTCTATTAGATCTACGCTCGCACCATCGACATGAGCTACACGAGGCTCATGGACTTTTGGATTGTTCAGCAACTCAGGAGGCAGCTTAACACCGCGTTGTCTAACGAACTGAGGGAGAAATGGAACCATCTTATCGAAAGAATAGACATTGACAGGAATTCGAAGTCTTTCTGGTTAGCCATCAGCAGATTCAAAGGGAATATTGAAATACACGGCCCAACTGCAGTTTTATACAACGAATTCACGTCGACTACCTTTGAAATGGAAAACCTTTTCGCGAAGTCTGCAAGGATGTCTTCAAAATCTCCGATGAAGAGGAGGAGGAGGAGTTTGACCTAGCCTTCGAGAATCAAGTCCTCGAATACATGGATAGGAGGGAGGACAGGTTCATTCCTCACGGAACCGCGAATTTCACTCTTCTTCATGATAACTCACAGCAAGGAAATATCATCATCAGTGCGGAATTGTGGGAGGCTATCTTATCGTTCCGACCCAAAGCCTCAGGCTCCAGCCAAATTAACATCAGGCACCTGAAAGAGGCCCATGAAAGACTCCGGACTAGACTGCTGAACCTGTTAAACACGTCCCTGGCAATGGGATACTTCCCAGATGGCCTTAAAACGTCAAATATGATATTCATCCCGAAGCCTGGAAAACTTGCGAACCAGGTCATGAACTTTAGGCCTATCTCATTGCTGGAGACCATTGGCGAGGTGTTCAAGAAGATCCTTAACAGCAGGCTAACTACACATATATCAGACCATTCTCTGCTGAACGAAGAACAACATGGATTTAGAAAACACCGCGGCACGGATACAGCCATACCCCACATGCTTCAACATGCAACAACAGTGCGAGCTAATGGGTGCTGGATCGACGTCGTTTGTAGAGATGTAAAGAAGGACTTCGATAGTGTCTGGATCGATGGCCTAAAATACAAAATCTTGAGACTGAGAATCACACCCCATTTCGAAAAAATCTTCTGCAGCTACCTGACTGGCAGGCAAGCTACCATTACCTTCGAGGGGCACACAGGGGAGGCTTTCGAGCTCCTGTCTGGTGTACCGCAAGGAGGATGCCTCACCCCCACTCTCTTCACCATCTTCATGAGAGATATCCCTAAACCTATAGACGGAAGAACGCTCAACATCCAGTACGCGGACGATGTCACCCAAATCCTGGTTCGACGGACAAAATCCGCAAGGATGATGAACTGAGCCACAGTTGCGGAAGCCGAAAGTATCTCAAGCTTTGAAAGGCGCTGGAAAATCCAGACCGACATCACCAAATTCAAAGCGACCACGATCGGAAGACATCGGGCCGTCAATCTCAATATAGACGCGACCGACATTGAATACTCGCTAAGTGTGTCCGTACTCGGCTTCAAGCTTGCTAACACGGGCATAAGCGGACACATCGGCACAATGATTGGAGTGGCAAACATGGAACTGAAAAAAGATTTAAAACCTCAAGCAAGCAAATAAGAAGCAATTATACACTAGTTTAATTAGATCTAAACTGGTATATCCTGCTATACTGCTCAACGCAGCCTCATCCAGCAGCAAGTTAAAACTTCAACAGGTGCAAAATTGAGGACTCCGGTTCATCACCAATGCAAGATGGCAAGAGTTCCGGACCTCAAGGAGCCTCCATGAAGAGGTCGGCATTGATCCGATCAACGTCTTCCTTCACAAACGAGGACAAAACATATGGGCAAGACTCGAAACAATTCTTCCCACGAAGACCCTGGACGCCCTTGACCCAGAAGCAGAAGGAGGTAGATTTAAAAACTACCTTCATAATACCAGAACGATCGCACCATTACCTAAGTACAAATAATTCAAAAAATAAAATAAGAAAATAAGTAAACAACAAACAAGACAAAAGACCCCGTAGTGGGACAACAAAATTATAAAAATAAATAAAAAAGATCCCTTAGTGGGACCCCAATACCAAAAAAGGAGAAGGCCCGATCACCGGGCACCATTCATTTATCTCTGCTACTTCCTTCCTCTTCTATCTATTTTGCCGTCCGATCTCTTTATTACTTCTTCCACCTCTTATTCTATCCCTCGAAATGAAATCAAGAGGAAACTCATTTTTTGCTGCTCACCAAACAATTACCTCACAGCTAAAGGAGGGAACCAGAATAAAAACTTTCCATCAATGCCGCCTCAAAAATAACTAAGACTTCCGTCTGAAAATGTCTTAAGAAAGACAAAATCTCACGGCCAAAATTTGCAAAAAATACGAATATTTTAAATAAGACCAAATAAAATGGATCTTCTTCGGTTGAACTATTAAACGCTCATAATTTTGCGTCCATCCCATTCCTATTACAAGTGCTTTGAAAGAACTTAAACGAAACAAGAATATAGTGATTACTAAATCTGACAAAACTAATCAGGTAGTGATTTTGGATAGTGAGCAGTATTCTGCTAAATTGAACGAGTTGCTAAATGACAGGAATACGTACGAAAAACTAAATAATGATCCTCTGTCAAACAAAACAAAATCGTTTAATAGCTCATTCAAAAACATTCTCAAAGGTCATTCTGATCTTATTAAACAATTCAAAGTGTAGAATCCCTCGCTACCGTACATGTATGGTTTACCGAAAACACATAAAGATGATACTCCACTTAGGCCGATAATTTCCAGCGTAGGATCTCATGTGTACAAACTCTCTCAATGGCTAGCGAAAATCCTATCTAAATTAATTGGTAGCATTTCTGATGCTCACATTATCCATTCTGGTGATTTTGTGAATAAAATTAAAGAGGTTGACCTATCGAATAATCAGTTGTCAAGTCTTGATGCCAATAGCCTTTTCACAAAAGTTCTCGTCGATGAAGCTCTAGATGTAATTATGAAAAACTTGCCTTTGTCTAACCTAAGATTACCCCTACGGTGTAATAAAATTGTAAAGTTAGTTCGTTTGTTTCTGAAGGAAAATGTGTTCAGAGCTGAAAATAGTTTTTAGAGGCAGAAATATGACATGAGTATGGGTAATCCCCTTTCCTCGATATTCTGCAATCTGCTTATGGAGGATTTTGAAAAGCACCTCCTTCCCCCCATTTTACACAATCCCATAACGTGGTTCCGTTATGTAGACGATATATGTGCCACATAGCCCATCAATGATAACAAATTTGAATTTTTCTTTGAAAAATTGAATAAGCTCCACCCAACTATTACATTTAAAGTGGAATGGGAACTGAACAACTCATTGCCGTTTCTGGATGTAAAAATATCTAAAATGAACGACAAAGCATATTGTTCCTCCTACCGGAAACCAACTAATTCCAATGCCTATATTCATTATTTCCTCTGTCACGATGTATCCGTTAAAAGGTCTGTAATTTCTTTCATGTTCCTGAGAGCATAGCGCATTTGTGATCCTTGTTTCTTGCAAGACGAAATTAATACAATCATCCAAACATTCATTGAACTGCAATATCCACCTTGGTTCATAGGAAAGCGTCACTATAAAGCCACAACCATCTATTACTCCCCAGCTAATTATAAGGAAAACAGATGTGACAAATAATATGTGACCTCCCCATACTCCTCCCAGTTAATCAATTTCAAAAGGTTGGCACGGACCAACAACATCGATGTTGTCTTTCAGTACGAGCATACGATCATAAATAGCCTATCCAAAAATAGATCGATCGATAAAGAATCGGGGGTCTATTTTGTTGCCTGCAAATCATGTAATGAAGTATATATCGGTGAAAGCAGCAGATATTCCAAGAGATTTTTTTTTTAAAGGGGCTATCTGGCGACTGCCCACTTGGGCATAAGTCGCCGCAAACAAACAGCCTAGTTTTAGACTACTATAAAAAAATATTTGAAAAGAAGCAACAATAAAAAGAGATAACAATCAGAAAGCACGCTCCGGCGTCGGGGTGAGTAACAACAAGGAAAGAAGGTACCCTAGGAGACCTTACGGTCCATTCAAGGAGGGTACCTTTGGACTAGCAATCGAGCAGGCACATATCTGCTCAATTGTTTTGCGTCCCTAAACGGCCACTTTTCAAGACTTTGTCCAGTCTTGACTTGAACTGGTCAACAGATTCACTGTTGACAACTTCCACTGGAAGTGCGTTCCACTTACCGCAGATACTGCAAGTGAAAAAAAATCCACATAGATTGCGGTTGTAACGCTTCAGTTCAAGTTTGAAGCCGTGATTGCGCGTTCTGTTCTCACTCAGTGTGAAAATATCCCGGTAGTCAACATTTTCGAACCCTCGAAGTATTTTGAAAACTTCGATGAGCTGACCACGCAGTATACAGGTTTCCAGTGAGAACAGATCTAATTCCCTTAGTCTATCCTCATAACTTTTATGTCGGATAGAAGGAATAAGCTTGGTTGCCCTGGCTTCTACGCGTTCCAATCTCGCGATGTCCTTTCGAAATGAAGGACTCCAAAATTGTACGGCATACTCCAGGTGCGGCCGAACGAGAGAGTTGAACAGACAAAGTACTATCTCCTTGTTACGGTATCCAAACTGGCGCTTTATGTAGCCTAACATCCTTTGGGCTTTCTTCTCTGCCTCGATGCACTGTTTCGAGAACTTGAGGTCGCTAGTGATAGTTACACCCAAGTCCTTCTCAGTGTCACTCGATTCAAGAGCAGTGCCCTTAAGGATATACTGAGATTGAGGGTTTCTGTGGCTGATATGCATCACTTTGCATTTGTTCACGTTAAAAGGCATTTGCCACGTGTCCGACCAATCCCCAATCTTCCCAAAATCTTCCTGCAGGCGGGCAGTATTTCCATCCTTTGCAACGTTCATACCAAGCTTGGTATCGTCGGCAAATTTGGAAATCTTGGCAACCATGTCACCATCCATGTCGTTGACGTAGATGATGAATAGTAGTGGTCCCAGGACAGAACCTTGAGGCACCCCGCTAGTAACAGGCACCCACTCAGAAGACTGTCCATTTGCCACCACCCGTTGCCGTCTGCCACTTAACCAGTTCTCGATCCAGCCGGCTACCTTTCCGTCTATGCCCAGCGCTCGCACTTTCCGGAGAAGGCGGCGGTGTGATACCTTATCAAAGGCTTTTTGAAAATCTAAGAAGACCACATCCACCGCCTTTTCCCGATCGTGCTCACTGAAAACGAAGTCGAAGAATTCCACAAGGTTCGTCAGGCATGACCGTTGCCTTCGGAAGCCATGCTGGGAACTCTCAGTAGCTGGTTTGACTCTAAATACAAAGTCATTTTGTCCACCATCATGCTTTCCATGAGTTTACCGACTATCGAAAACAGACTGATAGGTCGGTAGTTTGAAGGATGGCTGGGGTCTCCTTTCTTGAAGATCGGAGTCACCTCCGCATCACGCCAGTCTCTAGGAACGCATCCGGAACGGAGTGACATGTTTAAGATAGCGCACAGATGTCGTGATACTTCATCGCACACTTCCTTCAACACTTTGGATAGAAACCCGTCCGGTCCAGGGAAACTTATTCGTCTTTAGGTCAGCGATCTTTTTCTTTATTTCTCCTTCGGTGAAGTCCATCATTGCCTCCAGCTTTTCGCCCCAATTAGGAATCCATGTGCTAGGGGATGGGACCACACTCTTTAGTAAATACTGAAGAGAAGTAGTCATTGAAAAGGTTAGCATTTTCTGCATCTGAGTGAGTTAATGCACCCTCCTCATTCCTCAAAGGGCCAATCATTCGACAGATTGGTTTACAGCTGCTTACATATCCAAAGAACTCCTTGGGAGTCTCTTTACAGAGTCTCGCCACTCGGAGTTCCTCAGACCACTTAGCCGCCCTTATGCTGGACTTCACTCTCCTGGCTAGCCTCCACCTGGCGTCGGAGCATGTGACCTAGAAAGAAAAAATAACAATAACAATAACAATAACAAAAACAACAACAAAAGCTAGTTAAATCAAAGGGAGAAGGCCGGCCTCGACCAAAAGTCAACAAGTCCCCCAGTCAATGTGCACGCACTCGTCCCGAGTACAAGGGACAGGCCTTAGCGACCCCGCCCATCCCGGTACTTGGACATGAAACGTGCGCGAAGATCACCCAGACTGGGACATTCGACAAGAACGTGCCGAACAGTCTCGTGGACGACGCAGTCGTCGTAATAGGGCGAGGGCGAGCGCTCCATCAAATAGAGATGCGTCACATAAGTGTGTCCGATTCGGAGACGACAGAAAGCGACCTAAAGCCGTCTCGGCATTGGGGGATAGGTCCATGGGAACAATTGCGGCGCAATGGCACGCATCTTTAAGTTCCCTTCGACCGTCTCCCATCTTCTTTGCCAAGCAGTCCAAAGAGCTGCCTGTATTCCTGCCATGTAGTCGGTGTAAGAAAGAGGGAAACGCTGGTCCGGTCGCAGAGTCCTCGCGGACTCTTTCGCGCCCTCATCGGCGCGCTCATTCCCCGCAATTCCTACATGTCCAGGAACCCAGCAGAAGATAATCTCGACATCCGCCCGGCTCGCCAAACCGTGGCGTGACGGATATCGCGAACCAGGGGATGCGGAGATTCCAATGCTCCGAGAGCACTCAGGGCCCTTTGTGAGTCACTATAGATCACAATCCGCTCTCCGAACCGGGCACGTCGCGTAATCTCCCGTACCGAGTGGTGTATTGCCACCAGTTCGGCCGTGAAGACAGACGCAGCGCCTTGCAGAGCCCCGCTGACTTCAAACAGAGGGGATACGGCGTGGGAGCTGACCCCCTCTTGGGACTTGGAGCCATCCGTATACACTGGCACGGTTCCAGCGTGACACAAGCTGTGCTAAAAAAAAGTCGAACGCAATACTCCCGGTGCCGTACAAGCTTTGAGAGCAGAGGCGTGGCGACAAATGACCAAATGTGGTACCCTCCAGGGTGGCGTCCCGGGCCGAACCATGGGCGCTACCGGCCCGAGAGTTATACCTAGCTCTCGAAGGAGTTTCCTGGCTCTAAACCCGAAGGGCTTAGGGTATAAGTGGCGTCTTTTGGCGGCATAGGCACCGTCGAGATCAGCTGCGGATGCAGTGAAAGCTGTTGGCGACTGAAGGAGGGTCCGGGCTCGCGCGTACAGGCGAGCGATGCACTGCACGCCGCGTAGAGCGAGTGGCATCTACCCAGCATCGACCAACAGGCTCTCAATGGGGGAAGTGCAGAAGGCACCGGTCGCAAATGGAAGGCCCGTGGGGTGGGTCGAGTCCACCTTTAGCATTAAACGCTCGGCTCCGGATGCATAAAACTCGCATCCATAGTCGAGCTTCGAACGAACAAAGGATCGATAAAAAAGTAAAGCACTACCCCTATCAGCACCCGAAGCGCTGAACGTCACGGAACGGAGAATATCTATGGCGCGCGTCCAAGAGACCCTAAGGCTGCGAATATGAGCCTCCCAGGTGAGGCGTCGGACAAATACAAGACCAAGGAAACGGTGCGACTCAACCACTTCCAGGCGCACCCCATTAAGAAACAAGTCTTGGTTAGGGTCGAGCCTTGGATGGCGGCAGAAGTGCGCCACCTTAGTCTTGGCCAAATAAAACCTGTGCGCTTCGGCATAGTGAGAGACGCGGTTCAATGCCTGTTGGAGTCGACGTTTCAGAGTTTGCATCTGGGCCGCACCAAAAGAGATCGAAAGGTCGTTTACGTAGAGCGTAGCGAGAACATCTTTCGGCAGCACCGAAGTGATGCAGTTGATGCTCAGGGCAAAGAGTGTGACACTAAGGACATTTCCTTGCGGAACACCCTCTTCCTGCTCCTTTGGGCCGGAGAGGGCTCCCCCCACCCGTACGCGGAATCGACGATCTCGCAAAAATTCAGATATAAAGATTGGCAAGCGTCCTCTCGCCCCCATCGTGTGGAGAGTCTCCATGACACCATATCGCCATGCGGTATCATAAGCCTTCTCCAGATCGAAAAACACCGGGGCGTAGTGTGTCTACGAAGGAAGGCCTCGCAGACCGCATTTTCCAGCCGAAGCAGAGCATCTGACGTGGAGTGGAACTTGCGGAAGCTGAACTGTGCACAAGACAGATGGCCTCCGCTGTCTAGGAAAAGGCTAATCTAACATTTACCAATTTCTCCATCAACTTACATACGCAAGAGTTTAGAGAGATTGGGAGGAAACCGGTTGGAGTAGAGTGATCTCTCCCCGGTTTGCGAAAGGCGAGCAAAGTAGCGATTTGTCAGCAGTCTGGGAGAAGACCTTCCACCCAGATCCTGTTGAACAAATCTAAGAGAAAGTTTATGCCTCGCTCACCCAGGGGTCGAAGCATGGCGTATGGGACATCGTCCAGGCCATGAGCGGTGTCCGCGCACGAAGTGAGAGCGGAGCGCAACTCACTCACAGTAAACTTGTCGTTGAAGGGTTCTCCGCCTCTGGAGGTAAAGTCCAGCAGGCCGCCTTCCGCGACATCACGACGTGCATTGAATGCTGGCGGAGCAGCATCCCGGCTAGAGAATGCGAAAAAAGCGTACGTGATTTCCTACACGGACGCGGGGTCCGAGATTGCAGTCCCATTCTCCTGTTGAACGAGAGGGGGGTCCTGCGAGAACTTGTCCCGAATCCTTTTGACTCGCTTCCACACCTCTGCTAAAGGGTCTCTCCGTTAATTTAAGACACGTATGCCCGCTAAGAAGAGTGGCGGGCGTGCTTCGAAATATACCGGAACTTAGCCCTAGCCCGACGAAATTCAGCGACAGTGAAATCGCTCGGGCTGCGCTTATAGCGCATGTAGGCATAACGCTTCTGTTTGAGGGCCGCCTCACACTCGGCCGACCACCATGGGAGTGGTCGGCGTGCAAAACGGCCAGACATCCTAGGAATAGTAGTCAGGCCAACGGTGATGAGGTTGCCGGAGAAGAACTCAACGGCTTTATCTACCGACCTAAACTCCTCGATTGAGATAGAGAATTCAGTGATTTCCTAAAATGCAGGCCACCGCGCCCGCGCCAAACACCACCGAGGTGGGCTCTCAGGCGGCAGTTGCCCTGAAAATGATATTTGAATGGGAAAGTGATCACTACCATGGAAGTCATCGACCACCGCCCAATCAAAATCAGGCTGTGCATCCGAAGAGCACAAAGATAGCAAGAAAATGAAGCGGTTCTCGGACAGTGATGCGTAAACTCATCCACGTTTAGGACACCGATCTCAAGCTCTTCGATAAGATCGGCGAGGACTTGTCCCCTGGAATTTATTGAGTAATCTCCCCAGAGAGGATGCCTGCCGTTCAGATCTCTAAGCACGAGAAAGGGCCTCGCCAACCGTTTCACGACGTGGCGGAATTCCCCCGCGTCGAAGTCAGCTGACGGTGGAATGTACGCAGAAATGATAGTATACCTCCTATCCAGGTGAAGCTGCATGCACAGCCACTGCCTGAAAGGAGGTATCTAAAGTGAAAGAAAGAACGAAGACATCATGCCGGGGGTAAACCGCGCATCCCCCAGCCCGACCATCCCGCGGTGGTGTAGTCGCAAGACCCCTATACCCCGGGAGGGCGGGCAGGGGGCACGCGCCTAGCATAGTCCCTTCCAGAAAAAATAGCTAACGGGGAGCGGGTCGAGACGAGCCTCCGCAGATTTTCCCAGTTGGCCCGGAGTCCACGGCAATTCCATTGAAGGAATATGCCCTCCAGGCCTAGCTCATAGGAGACGCGGGGGCCCTCTTCAAACAGAAGACCCTGACGTGAATGGCCGTACGCTTCCCAGAGGCAGAACCCCTGGCGCTGTTGGTCGGACAAAGCACTGAAGGCGCTGTCGCCTTCGAGGACTTATTGGGGGAGGTTGGGCTCGCCATGCGAGTCTTTTCCTCCCTACGCCTCGAAACCTAAGGCAGATGTTGCAGTTTCGGAGTCGGTGGGCCCTCTTTTCGAGGATCCACCGTCTACGAGCCACTCAGCCCACCATTACGCGTGGGCGAAGGTGCCGAAGCTCCTTTCTTGCTATCCTTTTTTCGGCGGACAGCTTTAGGAACCCCAGATGATGGCCTGGCGACCAACTTCAGGGGTGTTGCCTCCTGTGAGCCTAATGACTCGGTGGGGGCGCGTGGCCGTTTCGCCTTAAGGAAAACGGTCACGCTGGGGGAAGAGGGGGAGCCCTGGTTTTAGCCGGAGCTGGGTAGGAACCCTTTTTGCCGCCAGCCTTACCAGGGGAGCGCCCGGGTTGAGTAGAGCCCACAGAAGGGCTGCGAATGTGTGCGGAAACAACCGTGCTCGTTGACCTGGATGGGCCAAGAGCAGAGGGTGCCTTTCTACCTATTGAGGCATATGACGTCCTAGGCAAAGCCGGGCGCGCCAGGACCAAGTCGTTAGCCTCGCAAAATGAGAGTCGATCCTGGGCCTGAACGGCCAGGATTTCTTTCTCAAGGAGATATGCACCAAATTGCTTCGAAGAAGCGGGGTGCGGCTCTCCGCAATTGATACACTTGGGCACACACGATTTAGACTTATCGTGTGCGGCCTTGGAGAAATTTACACAGACTTCGGGTGACCCCGACTTTGTACGTCTACAAGAACGAGTCGTATGGCCGAAGCGGTGACAGTAATAGCATCACCGAGGCAGTGGCACGAATGCCTTCACGCGGTAGCGGTACCAACCGGCACGAACCGATTCAGGGAACTTGTCACAGTCGAACGTGACGAAGAGTGTAGGGGTAGGTCTCGAGGCCTCTCCCTGTTTTCTTATCACACGTTCGACCTTGACCGCCCTATGGTCGGCTAGCTCTGAGTTGATGTCCTCAAAGGAGTAGTTAACGAGTTCCCTCGCATAAACTAGTCCTTTCACAAAGTTCATGGTAGAGTGCGGCGTCACATTCACCGGGGTGCCATGAAGTATCCGAAGAGCACTTATCTTGGCCGCCTCGGCGGGATTCGCCTAATTCGCCAGAAGGCTCCCGTCCGAGAAACGGGTCATCTTCGGCTCTCTATCAATTTCACTAGCTAATCCTCTCATCTGATGGATCATGTTGTCCTTGGCCAACATGGTGCCACCAGAGGAGCGAATAACGAGGAAGCGTTTGAAGCCAGCGGGCTCGAAAACGCCAGGTAACCTCTGAATCAGGGGCCCCGATGTCATCGAGGCTCTGCCGATCTTGGCTTGGTCGCTCGCGAAAGTGGCAGTAGACCCATCCTTCCCCGCAGCCCCCGCGGATGAAGAGGAGCTCCGAGTCTTTTTAGTCTTTTTCATTTTTGGAGAGGAGGGCGGTGAATGAACCCGCTCCTTACCTCCGCAGGAAGGAGCCCCTAGGCCAAATGGACTGGCCTCAGGCCAGTCCTTTTCCGAAATGGAGAAGGTCCAGGTGGTCACCTAGGCACCGGTTGGAGGAGCTCCCTCGCCTACCTCTACTGCCTCGGAGACCCCAGCCGTTTGAGGAGGACCTTGCCTAGGGGCGGATTCGGGTTTGGTGCTTGGCGCCGAGCCCGGATTCTTCCCCATGGAAGGCCCTACTGTCTGAGGCTGGGTTTCCTCAAGGACCATGTCTATCACAGGAGGGGCCTCCAGTTGGCCATCCCCTCCCAGGACATCGCAGGTCCCCTTGGCAGCGTCACCAGTCTTGTGTGGGGAGGCAAAGGCCTTGACCCCGGCAAGGTTTAATATTATTGCCACCAGGTCTTTTGAGGGAAGCGACCGAAGGGGCCTGGCTTCCCTCTCCTCCCTAAGGGAGTTTGCCCTACCAAGCCGCTTCGATTGGGGGCTGGTTAGCTATGGGCTGCCTGCTGGCTTTCTTGGCAGTCCCCTTGGAAAGCAAAGGAGGGACTGCCGCTGGAAGCAGGGAGGTGCCCGAAAGCACCTCCAGAGAAGAGGATGAGGGGGAGTCTTTTACACCCGTAGGCGTAGGCGAGGAGTAAGCCTTCTCTCCAGTTAAAGAAATATGAAGGGCCTCCTGTGCAAGTACAGGGGGGGAGAGACCTCTATTTTTTTGTGGAGCTGCCCGAGGGCGGCTCCGTTGATGAGCAAGGGGAATTTGGGAGAGATTTGGGTTTTTTTTTGTCATACATGGGCATGATGACCCTCTTTTTTCTACGGGATGCAATCGCGCATCACCTCTCGTAGTTGCCAGCACTGCAAGAGGTGCTTAAAGGCCTGGCAGAGCCACGTGCCGCCATTTGGGACCACCCCTCCTGCCTGGTGGCCTGGCAGTCCATCGGCATGGCGGCTCCACCTTAGACACGGCGTAAAACTGATAGAGTGTGAAGAGGAAAGGAAAAGGGATATGAGGAAGGTATGGGTGGGGATAAAGCAGGTTGTTAAAAAAAAAACATCCTGAACCCGGAGCGTAGGGGTTAGGGAACGTTGTCCCCTCCCCCCTCCGCCCCGATCCGGGACGGTTGGTTTGAGAAGAAGGTCAGCATCTACCCTGTGAAATTAGAGGGTGACCAGAGAAAGTTGTGGGAGAGGTTATATGAAAAGCGACGAAGTAGGGGAGAAATACAGGCTATCTGATGGAAGGAAGAGAGGCTAAGCTTGGGCCTGATGGAGCGCTGGATCCCGTCAGCACGGCGGCCAGGATAGCAAATCGCCGCGCCCCTTACGGGGTATTCCAAGAGAATGAATGAACATAAATGCGATATGCGACGTGGTGCTCTCCTCGAGTTTATTTCTACATATGTCCAATAAAAATCATCAAATTGATATTGATAATACTAAAATAGTTCATAAGTCTCACAATTATATACTTCGACGCTTAATTGAATCGGCACTTATTAAAGAAATTCCCAACTTTAATACTTCCGACGGCCAATTCAATACTAATTCCTTAATAAGAAAGAAATTCATACTTCTGTTTCTCAAAATGTCGCTACATTCCCGCATCATCCACCTTAGGGCCACTGATTTGTGTTTGTACGTTAAGCAACTTCTCTATTTCACTTGTCCACCAGCGACTGACGATGACTGATGTTTCCTTCAAAATCTGGTTTCGCATATAAAATTAGTCCTATTACTGTGGTTTTATCCAATATATATATATATATATATATATATATATATATATATATATATATATATATATATATATATATATATATATATATATATATATATATATATATATACACACAATTTATCGCATCCTTGTTAAAAATTCACGCTCCCTAAATGGCATTGTTTATTTGATAAGCTGCAACAACTACCAAATTTGTTATTATGGTCAAACCGGGAAAGAATTAGATGTCCGGGTTAAACAGCATCAAGCCAATGTACCTAATCACAGTGAACAATCTGCCCTTTTTCTACATATGTACAATCTTAACCATAGCATTAACTGGAACAGTGCCAAACCAGTGATAAAATGCAGTAATTATATTTCGAGAAATATATTAGACTGTATCTCTATTAACGCGTTCCCAAATTTCAATCTTAGCCCTGGTTTGTTCATGCTAGACCCCATTATCACTACATACATAAAATCTCAAATAAAGTTGTTTCAGGATTTTTTACCCCCTAATTAAGGTTCAGAGGTGGGTAGTCTAATCCCCCCCTTCCACTATTTAAGGCAGTGTATGTCCAGCCTCCTGTTCATTCCTTGAAAAGGTCTTTAAGAATAAAGACGAAAGCGCTCGGAATCGTTTTTCACTTTTCCTTTGTGGGTGTATCTGCATCTCTCTCTCTCTCTCTCTCTCTCTCTCTCTATATATATATATATATATATATATATATATATATATATATATATATATATATATATATGATAGTTATAATTGATTTGTTCCTTGGGAATCTGATATGTAGTAGGAATATAAAGACCTGGATAATATACAATTAAACATGTACGACCTGCCACAGTCGTTATGTAGGCCAGACTGGCTTACAGCTCAAATGCAGGATCGCAAAGTACTTAGGTGTTTGTCTCATATGACTGGTATTCCTATTTCTAAACCTGAAGCCTCTTCCATCAGGCAACACTCTGAGTATCACCATCATCCTCTTAATTCTGTTTCATTTACCATCTTATCTTAAGTCTTAACTTCTCTCGATTTGAAAATCTTAAAGTCACTGTAAATCAATAAAATAAATCCAAACCTAAATAATTACTCCTCCTCAATTAAACTATTCACTATATAACCAGTCAACACTTCAATAGATTAACTAGCCAACCGACCAACCGAACAAATCTCGTCAGTAGTTTTTATATCTTTAGTTAGTTGATTTCTCAACTCCCGCGATAAGGGTTAGTCACTCTGTTTAATTCATTCTAATTTGTTTTGGGTTTTTTTGTTGTTTTTATCATTTAATATAATAGGTTATTTTATTGTTTACTCCAGTTACCTTTAATTTTTGATATTCAAGTCAGTTTATGTTATAACTTCACTTCTTTCTATTATTTTTCAAAATTACACTGAATAGCATTAATTAATTCTATATTTTGTCATTTGTGTTTTTACTTTAATCTCAATAATTGTCAATTTTATTATTTTAACTTGTCTTCATCCGCTTTTTTAGCCATTATTTAATGCATTCTTTTAACTGTTATCGTTTATATTCTTTCCCCTTCTCATTAGTCAATACAGTCGCTGAAGATGGTCCTAGTGAAGGCCCGAAACGTTCAGCCAATAAATGATTAGTGTAATCACCTGGGTCTTCATATTCCTACTATATATATATATATATATATATATATATATATATATATATATATATATATATATATATATATATATATATATATATATATATAGTAAACCCTCGATATAAGGAACTATATGGGGTGGAGGGTCGTTCGTTAAAGCCGAAAGTTCGTTAAACCCGATGGGCGTTAAAAGCAATGGAAATAACGAAACAAGTTCGTTATGGAGTTGTAATACGTATGTAATTCCTAATAAAGTTAAGTGGACTACACAACATAGTATTGATACGAACCTTGCACTGTAGGAGACATGCGACACACCAACACTCACTCAGGCTGGTCGTAACGCTTGCCTGTTACACCCGATTGAGTTCGGCCAGGAAATTTGGTTCGTTATATCAGAAATTCGTTATATTGTTGTTCGTTATATCGAGGATATATATATATATATATATATATATATATATATATATATATATATATATATATATATATATATATATATATATATATATATATATATATATAAGCTGTTAATAAAGAGGAAGGCAGAGACAGGAAAGAGGGGGTGGGAAAATGAGAGAGAGGGAAAATAAGAGGGGAGAGATGGTAGAGAGAGAGAGATTGAGATATCGATATAAACAGGGTTCTATGTATAAACAAATCTATCGCAATTTTCTTCATTTAAGTTGAAATTATCTAAAGAAGAAAAATCCCCAAAGAAAATTTCTAACAGTGTACGATGACTTCATCCCTGCTGTGACGCCACTTCTGCTGCCGACGTCACCTCTTTTGTGACGTCACCTCATCCATGACGTCACCTCTACTTTGGTGGGTTTATTAATTCCTTCTGGGAAATTGAGAAGCGGTCCCGTTCCATTACCGGGACATGTTGTTGTTAATAGATCCCTAGGAACAGATGGTGAAAAGACAAAAAGAGAAAATGGAGAGGAAAGCAAATGAATAAAGTTTATGATAAAATACAATTTAAAAAGGTTTCACTACAAACGGCTTCTAATCTTTTGGATTTTCTTTTACAGCTTCTATCCGGCGAATAGTTTGTTTAGAATTCCTAAACTACTCTATGAGCTGATGAGTTCTTTTAAATATATCTTTTAGTTCAGTTCTATGTATTTAATGACTTATTTTCATCTATGCTGATGGTAAATGTTATGTTAATTTATGTTTCATTTTTGCTGTACGTGCTATAGTTTAATTTTGAGGGCTACTGGATTATATTTGGGTAAAATTATTTCTATATAGAGAAAAAAATGTAAGTTCAAATTAATGATTAGTTATATCAAATTTGGTTTATTTCCCTGTTTTATATACTTTATTTGTATTAAAGTATTGAGTGAGTAGATCGTGAACAATCCACAAACTTTCAAACATGGCAAATACCTCTGTAAACTTTTTCCCCGTTTTCAGTCTTTCATGAGTTATCTGGCCTCTAAATATTAAATTACGTCGTAATTTTTATTCAGCATTTTTAAATAATATTTTATGGTAAGTTTTTTTCCTGTTGCGAGGAAGCATTCTTGATATTTGGGCCTGGGGCACAAACTCACAAAATCAAAAATGCCTGAAAGCCCCATCATAAACAGTTTACTTTGCTTTATAAATAACAAGAGAGACCTATTGCCTACTGATATAATCATAAAATTATGTCTAGATACATATGACGAGCAAGAAATTGAAGTGGCCCAAAAAAATATTTTCAGCATCGATGTGGAAGAGGTGGATGGCCTCAGCCGCAATATTGTACGTAAAGGAAACAAAAAATCTGAACACAAAATGGAAGATATTAT
Source organism: Ceratothoa steindachneri (assembly GCA_963969495.1). NCBI lineage: Eukaryota > Metazoa > Arthropoda > Malacostraca > Isopoda > Cymothoidae > Ceratothoa > Ceratothoa steindachneri. The sequence continues at coordinate 111,939,557 of OZ018327.1, read as the reverse complement.
CAAAAGGTTTGTTGAAATTGAACATCATTTAGACGAACATTCCTTTGTTTCAAAAGATCTCAAACTCCCTCCATTGACTTTTGATTCAATTGATGTTTCCACATTACTTAACAATACAGGATCCCTTACTGATGAAGTAAAACTGATTAAAGCAATCTTGACGACTCGTCAAGAAGTAGACAAAGATATATCTGATACCTTAAAAGAGATTAGGAAACAAATAAGTAATCAAAATCAAATTACTAATGAGCACAACAAGCTCTTTTATCAGCATAACCAAAAGCTTAATTTTCTAAAAGGCTCTCTGACTCAAAATTCGAATAACCCAGTTCCACCAAATGTCAAACCAGAAATAAAGAATCAAAATCCCACGGAAGATACAGACTCTCATCCTAACACTACTACCCAAACTATTCAACCCATTTCTAGTGAAAACCAAGATGGCAATCAAGTCAATCCAACCTCCACCAATACAAATAAGGACTCTAATGAGAACCGAAAATCAGCCCAAACAGAGGATGAAAGTAATTATGAATGCATATACCCAGCTCTACCAGCCGTTGACACTGATACAAACCCGTGGTTCAATGTTGGAGCAAGACGAAAAATACTAAAATCCGATAGTACAAAATCAATTAATTCTATGAAGAACTCGATAGAAAAATCCAAGAAACCTATCAAAGTCGGTACATCATCAGATGAAGGCATTAGAGTTGCTAAAAGGCTTGCTAGAGTCTATGTAACCAAATTTGCACCTGACTATACAGAAGAAGAACTCAAAAGTTATATTAAAAAGAAGACAAACATAGATGCGAAATGCACCAAAATGCCATCAAAATTTCCTGAAAATTACAGTAGTTTTAAAGTGGAAGCTCAATGTGAGGACCCTTCAATCTTTATAGACCCATCAACATGGACAAAAGGAATCTATTTCAATTGGTTCAGACCACAAAGTACAAGTAATACTACAGCTCATAATGGAGAGTAAATTAAATGTAGTTAGTTACAACTGCAGGGGTCTGCGAACAAATTAAATTGGTTTAAATAAGATAATAAATAATTTTGATATAGTTTTACTACAGGAGACATGGATATCAAAAACGGAATGTAAAGAGATTAATACACTTTTTTTTTAAATCATAGGGGTGTAGCAAACTCTCCAAATGATGATAGTAACTGCTTATTAGTAGGTAGGAAAAATAAAAAAGAAGGTGTAGCAATAATATGGAATTCAAAATTAGAACATTATATAAGTGGATTAACTTTTGATTATGATTGGGTTGTTGGTATTAAAATAGTGCTTAACTGTCAAGTAATGTATATTTTTAATGTATACCTAACATGTGAGTCAGTAGAAAATGAGGAATTATATATAGATAGACTATATAAGTTAGGTATTTTGTTAGAAGAGTTAGATAGTACATGTTATTGTGCATATGGCGAATTCAATAGTAACATATTAGGTAATGACTCAGAGTTTTCTAAACACTTAAATTTTTTTTGTGAAGCCTATAAACTTAAATGGTCAAGCAGACTAAGCCTGCCGAGAGACACTTTCACATATGTCAGTGACGCATGGGGTTCAAAATCTTGGGTGGACCACTGCATTTCATCTGAGGATGGTCATAAATTAATTTCAGATATGTATGTATTATATGATTCTTTTGAGTCTGATCATTTTCCATTTGTGTCAAAATTGACTCTTAAATTAATAGCTAAAGTCTCAAAAAAAAATTCTTTTGAGAATTTAGCTAACTATAATAGGATATTTGGGGATGAGGTGCCACAAAATAAAAATGATGAATACACTGACATGAGTGGGGTGTTCCTCGAGAATGTGGAAATTCCAAGCGAGGCCTTTAGTTGTAAAAATTTGAACTGTAGAAATAATGAACATATGGAAAAAGTCACTTCTTTCTATGATAACATAATTTTTGCACTCTCTGAGACATCAAAAATCATATTTGAGAGTGCATCAGATAAAAATAAGAAGTACAATCGGCCTGGTTGGAAGGAACACTGTCAGGAATTGTATGAGAGATCCAGAGAGGCTTATGCTCTGTGGTTAGAAGTAAGCAAACCTAGGAGTGGTCCAATTTTCCATCTAAAAAATTCCACAAGAGCCAGATTTAAAGGGGCACTTAAATTTATTAAATTAAATAAAGAAAATCTAAAAAAGGAATCCTTAGCCCGCAAGCTCTTTAATATGAAAGTAGATAAAAGAGAATTTTGGAAATAAATTAAAGTGCATAACAACAAAAAATTAAGTCCACCTGATGAAATTGAAGGTAATTCAGGAGCTGAAAATATTTGTAAAATGTGGAAAACACACTATCGGGAACTGTTTAATTGTTTGCACGATAGTTCACTATCCTTAGACAACAATTATGCAGTCTCTGATAACTATAAAAAGGTTTTAGTATCATGCGAAGAGGTGGCAACCATGATAAGAAAACTTCATGTAAATAAAAGTTGTGGATTGGATGGAATTCAAGCTGAACATATTAAATTTAGCAGTGCAGAAATTATTCCATTATTAGCTATGTGTCTCACTGGATGTCTTGTACATGGAGTCTTACCCGAAAGCATGTTGTCTGTTGTGTTAATACCTATTATTAAAAACAAAAGTCAAAGTATAACTATAAAACCCAATTATAGGCCAATTGCGTTAGCTAGTATCTGTAGTAAAATTTTAGAAAGAATCATACTTAGTAGAATAGAATCATTTATCTTAACAACGGACAACCAATTTGGATTTAAGAAAAATCATGGCACAGATATGTGTATTTACTCATTAAAAGAAATGATATTGAAATATAATAGTCTTAATAGCAATATATATTGCTGTTTTTTGGATGCATCAAAGGCTTTTGACAGAATAAATCACAGAGTTTTAATTGATAAGTTAAGTAAATTTAAGGTTACATCATATATTATAAGAATAATTAGTTACTGGTATGCTACTCAAAAAATGTGTGTAAGATGGTCAAATACCATATCTGACTTCTTTACCGTAAGTAATGGTGTGCGACAGGGAGGAATTCTTTCTCCTTACCTATTCTGTATGTATATAAATGATTTATCCATAGAATTAGGCAAAATTAAAGTAGGTTGTATAATAGGTAATGCAAAAACGAATCATTTTATTTATGCAGATGACATTGCACTAATTGCACCATCTGCAAGTGGTCTAAATAAATTAATTAACGTTTGTAATGATTTTGGGATAAAAAATGATATCAAATTTAATAGTTCTAAGAGTGCGGTGCTAGTTTTTAAGTTTAAATTTCTTAAATGTTATAAATATGATAGTTTTAAGCTAGGTAATGATACAATTCCAATAGTGAGCAATATAAAGTATTTAGGGCATATAATTAGTGATGATCTCAAAGACACATTAGATATAGAACGACAGCGTAACAAGCTGTATAGACAAAGTAACATGATTAAAAGACATTTCGGACATTGTACTGAAAGTGTAAAAATTAAACTGTTTAGGTCTTATTGTGAGTCAGTTTACACAGCTCATCTATGGTGGAATTATGCAAACGCTACCCATAGTAGATTTATTGTTGCCTATAACAATTGTCTCAGAATTCTGTGTGGTGAACCTAAGTATTGAAGAGCTAGTCCGATGTATGTATGTAGAAATATACCTTCGCCTAAAGAAGTAATCAGAAAACTTGTAATTGTTTTTTTTAAATAGGTTAGAAAGCAGCTCAAATAAAATTGTGTTTGGTATTTTTCACTCAGACGGTAGGTATCTTTCTGAAATTACTACTCACATGATAAATATTACCCATTGCATTAATCCGGCAATATTAAATATTAGTAGATTGACAGTTCATGTAAATAGGTGAAGAAGTATTAGCAGTAAGATAGTGGTAATTTTAGTTGTTAAGGTAAATATAATCTTCTGGTGCCTTTTGGATAAGTAATATCAAAATTTTATACTTCAAAATTGTAATGTATTTTTATTTTTTTATGGATCACCGAAATCCGCAATAAAGTTGTTTGTTTGTTTGAATGACCACTAGGTCACAATTCGCCGCAATTATCCTACAGCCTAATGATAAGCTCTAATCGTTTGGGAGCCTTAGAATACGCAAAAGCATAAAAGCTAAGTAAAAAGAGTGCCCAAACTGCAATGTTTATTGTTTACCCAGTCCAACGTATAAAAACAACAACAAACAGAAAAAACACCAACACAAACAAGAAGATAACCAACAATGAGTGAAACGCAAATTTCGACCGTATGACGTTGCCAAGTCAAACCGGTGTTCGGAAAAACTCTTCGTTTTAATCCTCGAACGTGGGCGGACTCACCACAACAATGAGAGAGAAGGCGGGTAAAAACAGCCCCAAGGCAAGGGAAGTGGGGATGAACTCCCTTCCCCTAATTTGGTTTCTCTATTAATGGATGATGTCACGTTTCTATTGGAAATTAATATAAATGACTTGTCTGTTTATTTGTGAGCCTCTGGGTCCATTCGCGGTTAGGCCTGCAGGTGAGTCGAGGCCTAAGGCGAGAGAGATCACCGAGCAACTGCGATACGACAATGGTACCATTCTTATACTAGAGGTCCCCGAACCTTTTACTCGTGTAGCACTCAAATATTTAATATACCACTCATAGTGGTAAGCTGCAACAAGGAAAATTGTACAAGTTCTGTTGTAGAATCTATAAGAGGACTTGAACGATGACGCAAAAATCAAATAATTTCCAATAATTATCTGTTCACGTGTGGTCCGCATCCATTTGCTAGAAGGGCCGCAGGTTGGAGACTCCTGCCTCAGATCATTGTGTCCGTAGGGGCGTAATCCCATCTTGATGGGGGGGGGGGACTAAAATATAAAGGGTGGACACTATAGGATGGGACAATAGTGCGCAGAGATTTTAGACCAAAAGTCCCCATATCTCGGGACTCGGAGGATGGGGATTGGTTTACCCCTTAGAAACTTTTCACATTTTTCGACTTTTTATCATCACTTTTACCTTGGCTTTCTCTTTTGTTTTTTCCCCCTAGTGACCAGATAATCGTGTTTCCCTTCTCTCCAAAAACGGGTTTTAGTTCCATAGTTAGCCAGATGACATTGATCCCTAGACTCTCTCTCACCAACAGCATAGAAAAGTAACAAAGTCCTCCCCACCCAACTCTGCTCTTCAGCTAATTCTAGAGATAAGCAAGTTTCGCTACTTCATCTTTTCCCTCATTAGCTTTACCTCGCTCTTCCACATGCCAAAATTCCTCCTTTCCTAAGGCCCGCCCGTGAGGAGTGGGTCATGCCCCCAGCCCCCCACCAGGTATAATTGCATGAGAGAGGGGATCTTTCATCCCCGAACTCGTGCCAATATGGCCAAAGGATGATCGCATACAACCAGGCTCTCAAAGTCTTCCATCAGAGCGCTGGAAAAATAAGTCAGGAATGACCGCAGCTGGAATCTTATGAGTCAGTTCGGATGAATGCGGTAGACTTTTTGGGGAGGGGAGTTGTGCCCTACCAATAACCCTCCTCCCAGACTCCCATTGTACCCCTACATCCCGTTTTAATTCCAAGCGATTTCAAAAACCAGCCTCGACTTCCAACTGGAATTATTCTTTAGATCTGAACCGTTGATCAATGATCCCCGAGGTGGATGTTGTCAGAAGATGGAATGATTTACAGATGATAAAGATAAGTACATAAATCTCATAAGGATTCAAGTTAGGACTTTTGAGTTTTGTTTTCCACAGTATTTCGGATGGATGAGGTCGGATATTGTAGTCCTGATCTTAAATCTTTTTCCTATACTTTCTATTCATCCTCCATTTTTCTTCATCCGTCTCTCTACTTATTCTTCCCGAGTCAAATGACGTCATTGGTTACATGGGTTCCCTTCCTTTTCTCAATTATTATTATTATCATAGAAACCACTTAAGCTCCTAAACAGGGTGAAGGTCACATATAGCAACTCTATAAAACACCCAAAGGCACTGTAGAGGAGCATTAAGAAATGACTAAAATACAAAGAGTTAAGACACAATAATTCACTAAAATATAATACAAATTATTTAAAATTAAACTAAATAATGTGTCTGCCTGTCCCAGTTAATCCCTCAGACAAGCATATAAATTATGACAAAAAAGCATTAACAGCAGATTTAAAAGCATTTAGGTCAGCACAATGAACAATTTCATTTGGAAGATCGTTCCATAATTTGCGATAATATGGAACGAAACATTTGGAAACTGATTAGTTCTGGAGTTAATTTTCGAAAATGCATAGTCATTCAGAGCTAAGGTACGCCTAGTAGGTCTAATGTGGATAAAAGGAGCAGGTAGTCTCAAGTACAAGGGATGGTTAACATTATATAAAATCTTGTACAAGAGCGACAAACCACCATTTTTTTTACGTTTCTCCGAATCGATGGTTAAATCTGGTAGAATGAAACGAAAAAATAATATTTAAAATAAAATTTAAAGCTCAGTCTAATGATTTGAGATGACACTTGGATGTAGAAAGCCATATAGGCATACAATACTCAAAAAATGGTAGGGTGAATGAAAAAAAATGATTTCAAAACAACGTCATCATTACCTAAGACCCTGAAGCACTTATGAAGACGTCCCGTTTTTTTGTGGAATAGAGGAAACTATAGATCTTAGATGCTTCTCAAAAGTAAGCTTATCATCTATCAAAACACCCAAGAGTTTAAGGGAGCAAGAAACCATCAAAGGAGACCCACAGAGAAACAATTAACTAAAAGAACATTTGGTGGTTATTAAAGGTTCTCTAAAGTAAACAGTTACCCCCAAGAAATGTTCGCATGAAGAAGCCCTTGGCTCAGATACCCTAAGTTTAGATTTTTAGTGGCGCGAAAGCCAAGAGAGAACTCTGGGGGATCTCAGCGAACCATAGGCGAAGACGATTCCGCATTTCGATTGCTGCACAGTAGGACCGTGTGAAAGGATATGTGGTGATGAAAGATACCAGTCAGTAGCATTTCGGGTGCTTCCGGGCCTCTTATAATTACTGACTCTAGCCTTGGGGAAAGGGGCAGCCCTCGGATACAATCATTTCTTATCGCTCATATGATGTCATGTTTATGTTTGAGATAAACGCAAAAGAAATATGGTCAATATCAAGGCATCTTTCTCAGGCATTTTAAGGTTGATAATGGTTATCGAAATATTCTTAGAACATTTTCACTTCCCTGTTTATTTAGTCAACTCCTTTATCTGTCTTTCTGCTTTTTACCCACATTAATTACGCAGATTCCCACCTGCTCAAGGATTTCCTTCTCCTATCCATATTGTCCACATATACTGTACACCATCCTAATCCACATTGGCGACATATATACCCGTTTTTTGTCTTTGTGACGGAAACTCAATCAAGAATTTAACCAGATTAACCCTTAGAAAAAAAAAATGATAATAGTTCCGAATATTACTTACGAAGACGTAAACCAGTGCGATAGCTTTCGAAATTTGTTTCTCTCTCGTTCTCAAAAGGAAGAAAAGCTCGTAAGGCTGAATTCCTTTTGAATTAAGAAGGCATACAAGGATAAAAAAAGGATTAAAATAGATAAAAAGATAAAATAGTGTTTTAGTAAGCCGATGTTACTAAACATACGAGGGACGGTCAATATGTTTTGTAAATCGGTAGGGCAAAACAGAGGAAAGGGGATGGCTGTTTGTGGGGGTGTTAGAACAAGTTATGACAAGTCAGGACCTGCAGCCGCACGCTCCTGCCTCTTCTATTTAAGAAGCAGTAGCTGATCGCTGATCGTCAGTCACAAATTTTTCAACAATGGAGAAGGTTGAGCACCGTGCAGTGATCAAATTTTTGACCAAGGAAGGCAAGAATGCAAAAGAGATCCATGAACGCATGGTTGCAGTATACACCGACACCGCACCTTCCTATGCAACCATTGCTCGCTGGAATAGGGAGTTCCGCCATGGTCGTAAGTCCCTTGAAGATGACCCCCGTCCAGGACGCCCGTCAGACGTGACCAACGAGGACAATGTGGCCCGTGTGGAGAGGATGATCATCGAAAATCGACGGGTGAAGGTCGAAGAAATCGAGCGAGAACTTGGAATATCACATGGAAGTGTTATGAACATCATCCACGACAATTAGGCCACGACCAAGGTCTCTGCCCGTTGAGTTCCTAGAAACCTCATGCCCCATAATCGACTTCAACGTCGTCAAAGTCCACAAGGCCAGAGTTGCACAAGCTGCCCTGCGCGAATGCGGATTCGAGGAGCTCAACCATCTCCCCTACAGTCAAGATCTGGCCCCTAGCGACTACTTTTTATTCCGCCAGCTCAAGGCTGCACTGCGTGGGCGCCGGTATGGGGACAATGAAGATGTCCAGCTCGCCGTTCAGGAGTGGATTGAACAGCAGTTGGGAGATTTCTGGTTGTCGGGAATTCGAAGCCTCAGGGACAAGTGGCGCAAGTACATTGAAGTCGAGGGTAGTTATATTGAAAAATAATAAAACACCTTTCCATCATATCTCGTTTCCTTATATCCGAATTGCAAAACTTATTGACCGCCCCTCGTATATTACATCAAAAATTAGTGAGGTTAATTTTAAGTGTTGTGATCCCATTTGGGGGCAGCCAACTAGGACATAGTCGCCGAACGGGACAAAGGAAAGTCTATCTTTATGCTAATTAAAACAAAAAAAACAGCAAAACAGAATAATAATAGCAACCAGCTTAAGAAAAAAATTAAGACAGGGAAAAAAAATAAAGAGCACCTGAATATCAATAAATGATACGCCCAGATGCCTCATAGAGACGCCTGCTTCACTAATAGACACAAAAATGTTAACAATTTAAAAATTTATGTAGTATGTAGGAGGCACACCACTTCCAAAACGATCTATAACACTACAACTTTGCGTGCTAGAGATAGCCCTCACCAATATAGAAAAAGATAGCGACTCCACTCAGATACCACGCACAAAAATCAGGCAAACTAGGACATTCTAACTGTTCAGCGATTGGATACAGACTGCCACCATCATCATCACGATCGTTTACAGCAACCCTACATGTCTAAAAACTCAGCAGAAGATAATCTTGACATCCCCACCCAGATCCCGACTCGAAGTTACCATGGCGTAAATGGAGCTATCTGTCAACACCGACACAGCTAGGTATTTCCAGGATTACACTGGAGTTGCGTCAGTGTTGACGGATAGCTCCACGTGCCAAGGGAAAGTTTGATTCTATGTTAGCTCTCTCTTATTTGAAGCCGGCGGGGTTCTTTCGAACTCTACTTCTGTTTTCGTAGCTGAGCTTGTTATAACACACCATCAGGTGCGAGTAATAACCTGCCGTTTGAGTAATTCAAGGACCAATTCTTCACTCATAGCAACTTACAGAGCGTGTTAAGTGCCATTGAGGCATTTGAAACTCTACAGCTCCTTGTTCGCACTATCCGGGGACATAAAGAGAGTGGTATATGATATGCGTGCGTAACGCGCGGGAGACACCAATCGCGAACCGAACACCAGCGTCATGGATCGAATCCACCGCCAGCAATAGAAGTTGGCGCAAAGAGGAGTAACACGCATCCGAGATCACGTTTTGAGCGAACAAAATAGAGTCAAAAAGTAATACGATAACTCAAAACGCACCCTCATCTGCTTACAGGCCCAAAAGAAAGAGCCACCATTGTGCGGGTACAAGATAACTGCGACTTAGAGCATCTCAGGTGAGGCACTGATAGAATAGAACCAGGAGATCATTGCGAGTCCACCATGCCTAAGCGACCTAGTTAAGGCATACCAGAAAATACCCATTGACCCCCATTCAACCTACAAGACGGCCACTATATCCCAATTTGGCCTCTTTGATTGGGCCAGGATACCGGCAAGTCTAAAAAAAGGCAGGCCAGGCTTTTCAGCGTTTTATTGACTGGGTATTACGAGGTCTCGATTTCGCCTTCGTATTTCTGGACAGCATTTTGGTGGGGAGTTCGAGTATCGAGGAGCCAATCTCCCACCTAAGAACATTTATCAAGCGTCCGAATAAGGTCAGATTTTGAATTAACCTCGCAAAATATGCCTTTGCAGCCTCAGAGATTACCTTTCTTCGTCATACTACGAATAATGTTATTTTCCCAACCTAAACAAAATTGAGGCAATAACGGAGTCAGCACAACTCTGAACCTAAATACGATAGTTCCTTGGAATGGCCCATTTTTAAGGTCGTTTTATCCCTCGTCATTTGTATGAGGTTGACCACTCATTACTCCGGTCCGGTTTCGGGCAGGGACAAGGGAGCCGAAGTTCCCTTTTACTATCCTCCTTCTGGGGATAGGCTTGAAATTGCACAGGAATGAGTCCACGATCACCTTTGTGCCATCCGGACGGGGTTGGCATCGTCAACAGCCGGGGCTTGTAAAGGCGCGTCAGGAGAACAAGTTGAATCAGGTTAGCCGAGGTATTGCATACCTAACATGTCCAAACTTTATATTTTTGTTCTATGTCTCTTTAATATGGATCGCATACACTTCTCTCTCTCCATTATCCATATCTCCAAAGTCACGACTGTCACAAATATCACGCCATGGACCAGACAGAATTGATAAAGGCATACCCATACACACAACGTTTCAAGCAGGCCGCTTCACTACCACCCATAAGCACACATATTTACCTAACTTTGTTAAGTCTGCAACCACAATACAATAACATCTAATAAAGCTGTATAACAATAATAATAAAAAAATAGCTTCACTCTTCGGTAGTTTTACTTCCTAATTGTATGTCAAAATCATGAAACTGGTGAACAGTCCAATGATATGTAAGAATTTGTCGATTTTCAGCCTGAAAATGAATAAATTTGACTTTTCGTGTAAACAAGATGAGGGCAAAGTTGTAGCAATCCCTAACAAAGTCGGCTTCATCTTTTTTTAAGCACACCAAAACTGAAACCATAATAACGCTGCTACCTTATATTGTTTTGTCATTTTATTTATATTCCCACAAAATAACGAGTTACATATCTTCCTCGAGTATTGAAATAGACTTAAGGCCTTAATATTCTTCTAGCTTGAAAGGCGATGGTTAAGAGGAAATATGATATTTTTTTTTTTAAATGTTTACTGGTATAGGTCAACTATAAATTTCTAAGTTTTTGTGAGTTAGAGAAAATAGAACAATGAGTCATAATATGAAGATTGTAAAGCATAACTGCAGGTTAGACTTGTATAAGTTTTTATTAACTCATATAGTGGATTGTGGAACAGACTGGTTATGGAGATAATGAATAACACTGAGTATGTTGATGAGGAAACTGAAAAAAATATGTGCCAAGTGAGCTTTTAAATGGAATAGACTTGGAAACATCGGTGGGAAAGTTCTAGATTTGTACATATATATTCGAGTGAGTCAGAAGGTTATGTATAAGAACTTTAGTGGTGTTGAGGTCATGATTTGTATCGCTAGGATTTAGACAGTCATCTAGTGATGTGAGTGAAGCTTGGTTTAAGGGTATTAGATTCTCTATATATCCGATGTTGCCTTCTAGGTAGTTTAAATTGTCTAGTTAGCCAATAATTGATATTTGGTAGATCCACTGAACCTTTTCATCTGGTATTATGCTATCCTATCCTGACTTTCCTTCATCCATCGCTCAGATGCCTCACTGCCCAATGATCCCATACTCGGTCTTCCGAGAGAGCAGTATTTTTAAAAGATAGTAACAAGTCTAAGGGCAAAGGAAACGTTCAAAATCTACTCCTAGATTGCAATTTTATTCATGGTGTTGAGAAGAGAAACTCGTATTAATGCATCCAAAAATACAATTACTTATCCGAGAGAGATTTTAGTCTCGCCCAAGTTGTGCCGAGTTTCTGAAGTCTAATGTGTACAGTGTTAGATAGGAGTGGGTAGGACGCTGATAAGAAGTGTCGCCAAGATATTTGAACCCTCTTTACCCTTTTAGACAGACTTTTTATCCACCGTAATTTTACTAGATTTTGGATTTGATTGAGTTGTACAGTCACTTGCAAGAGTGACATCTCTTACATAGCGAGAAAAAGTGCTTGTTTTTTATTGGCTTAATCGGATCTCAATAATGACAATATCTTGTTGGATAGCCAGAAGTATTACAAGTGACTATGAGTAGTCAAAACTTCAAATAATTGGCACTACCTATGCGAATCCGAGGCAGTTTTAAAAGTTTCCTTACTGCCTCTCCCTTTTGTGCAGATTTTAGCCTCCTATGGGGGCTCGGAGGGAGGGGGAGGGATTGTATGTTTAAGATTTTTCTTACTCTGCATCATTCCTTTCCTTTGCATAAAACATGTATAGATGACCGCACTCACACTTACACACGCGTGAAATTTGAAAGTTTCCTAATGCAGCGAGTTGAAAGTCCACCAAGGAAGGGAGAGTCTTTTGAAATCGAGCCGCACATCTAAGTCCTTGTTTTTATAGACCACCTCATCCATGCCCGTCTCGTGCACGATACATTTCTCACTAAGTAGCCGAGACGAGTGGTACCATACTCATGATGGTATTCTGCAAGGAAAGGAAAAATACTGTGGTGGTGGGTCCTCCCTCCACCTTAACCAGCATGGTGGTATTTCAAAGACATAGTTCCAAACACGAAGAACCTGGTTGAATAGAAAATTGTAACGCTCGCGGAGGTTCGTATATACCAGGAGCGGATCCAGGAATTTTCCAAAGGGGTACTCAATTCGGATAATTTGGTAAGCGTGGCAAGTAGGCGAGCAAAGCGAGCTCTCGCAGATAGGGGACGGGGAGTTAGTATAAGGGGTCGTTCAAACCAGCTACAACCAAACCCAGAAAAATGATCTTCAATTATAACAGAGAAATCAGAAATCAGTCTCAAAGTTGGACTGGAAATGAACATTTCAAAGAGGAAAATAATGGTCAATATTTTTTCAGCAAATTCAAAAGTTTGAAGACAGGGGGACGATTGCCCAACAAGAGGTTGCCATGGGTAGGCTATTACGCTTGTCATGTGGAACGGTGGCACGATATTCCAGCCCCAGTGCCGCTCGTAATCTCAAAAGGTACAGAGGCAACCGGGGCTGTATTTCTTCTAAACATTTGATCTTCCTTTTACCTATGTTTTTTTTCCTTTCAGTACAGGCCCCTCCGTTATTTTCCCTGGTTGTTGACTAATTTTACAGGCGCCCAGTATGGCCTATATTCGGGGCTGAAGACTCCTTATGTTCCGATCCGTGGCATAAAAGGCGACTAAATCCGGATAAGTTGGAGGGGCGTGGGGGCTGAGAAGGCGCTAACACGAAGCTTTTCGTGGTTTTGCTGAACGCCAACACGTTGCTTTTTTAGCGTCCATTTGGTAAGTGCCCACAAGGGCATAAGTCGCCTTAATTAGCTTCTAACCTATTACTACGCCCTCTAAAATACAAAACACAGCAAAAAACAAACAAACAACAAAAGACAAAAACAAAACAAGAAGAAGGAAGCAGGCTCCGGCGTCGAGAGGAGGTCCGTCTCACTCCACGGTGCTCGAGCATTTGACCAACACAAAAAAAGAGTGAAATAAAATGGAATAGACCAACCCAACCTCCTACGGGAAGACAAATAGTCCACAAGTCTGTGTGAACAAATTCGTTCAGAGTAAAAGGGACAAGCGGTAGCGACCTCGCTCGCCCTAATACCGGGACAGGTAACATGCGCGAAGATCAGCCAGACTGGGACATTCAACAAGAATGTGCCGAGCAGTCTGGGGGACAACGAAGACATCGAAATAAAGTGCAGGCGAGTGTTCCATCAAATGGCAGTGCGTCCCGCAAATGTGCGCCATTCGATGACGACAGAAAGCCTTCGAGGCATCAAGAGGGTAAGTCCAAGGAAATATTCGCGGCGCAATGACAAGCAACTTTAATTTGCGCTCGGCCGTCTCTCATCTTCTATGCCGAGAAGCCTGGAAAGCTGACTCGATTTGTCATGTAATCAGTGTAAGGAAGAGCAAGACAATGGCATGATCACACAGTCTTCGCGGACTCTTTGGCGGCCTCATCGGCGCACTCATTTCCCGCAATACCTATATGTCCAGGAACCAGGCAGAAGATTATGTTAACATCCACCCGTCTTGCCGTAACCGTGGCGTCATAGATACCACAAACGAGAGAGTACGGATATTCCAATGCCCGACAATACTTTGGGCGCTTTGTCAGTCGCTATAAATCACAATCCGGTCTTCGAACCGGGCACGACGCGTTATCCCCCGTAGCGAGCGGTATATTGCAACCAGCTCGGCCGTGAAGACAGACGCATCGCCTGACAGAGCCCCGCTGACTTCAAACAGAGAGAATAAAGTATTGAAGCCGACCCCGTCTTGTAACTTGGAGCCATCCGTATACAGTAGCACGGTTCCAGCGTGACACGAGGTTTGCTCCAAAAAGGCCGAATGCAATACTTCCGGCATTGTAGAAGCTTTGGGAGAGGAGGCGTGGCGACAAATAATCAAAGGTTGTACTCTCCAGGGTGGCGTCCTGGGTAGAAGCAGGAGGCGCTACCAGCTTGAGAGATATAATGAGCTCTCGAAGGAGTTCCCTAGCCTTAAACCCAAGGGGCTTAGGGTATGACTATAGTCTCTTGGGGCATAGGCGCCGTAGAGATTAGCTGCGGATGCACTGAGAGCAGTTGGCGACTGAGGGAGGCGCCTCTACGGCACCAAAAAGCACATAATGCACTCTTGGGTGCAAAGCGAATGGCAATTCACCAGCAACGGCAAGTAGGCTCTCAATAGTGGAAGTGCGGAAGGCACCGGTCGCCAGGCTGAGATCGGTGTGGTGGATCGAGTCCACTTTCCGCAATACAGGCTCGGTTGCGGATAAATAGAGCTCGCATCCCTAGTCTAGCTTCGAATGAACAAAGAATCGTTGAAAAGGTAAGGCAGTAGCCCTATAAGCGCCCCAGGTGCTGGACGCCACGGAACGAAGAATATCCATGGTGACGCCTCCCACGTTAGGCGTCGGTCGAAAAAAAGACCATGGAAACGGTGCGATCCAAACACTTTCAGACGCACCCCATTTAGAAACAAGTCTGGATCAGGGTGGAGCCGTGGATGGTGGCAGAAATGCACCACCTTAGTCTTGGCCAGGGAAAAACGACACCTCTGCGCATCGGCATAGTGAGAGATGAGGTCAAAGGAAATGAGTGGGTGACAGATAACTTAATAAGTAAAAAGAATATAAGTGCTGAAGTGGAAATCGACAAGACATATCTTTTGGCGAAAGGCATAAATCCTATTTATTGCTCATATTTTTTTTAACTGAATGGAATTTATTTTAAAGCTTAAGGAAGGGGGGGGGGTAACCCCCATGTATATCTGGGATCCTGCTCTCCTACTATCGCTTGCTTGTAGTGGTTACAAGTCCGAATGCTTTTGTGAATCGGCCGCACGACTCTCCCTTTCTCATTATTGCCTAAACTCGAACGGATCCTAGATTTAGTACTCTTTCTAGATCTGATCTTTGTTGCCTGAAAGTCCTCCATTGCGTGTTCTCTCCCGTCGAATTTAAGATTGCTGAAATCTTTTGTCTTATCCCGTTCTTTATGCCATGACCCCATTGGTGGCCGCCAATTTTCCATTGGTTTCGAGCGGTCAAGTTGGGCGGGGCGAAATTGATGCATCTTAACCGCGAGGAACGGAGGGGCGTTACACCTGGTGGTGCGGCGCTGCCGTCATCAACAGAAATTGGCTCCGTTGTAACCGAGAGAATCGTGTGTGTGTGTGTGTGTGTGTGTATGTGTGTGTGTGTGTGTAAGAGAGAGAGAGAGAGAGAGAGAGAGATGGGGGAGGGAAACCAATGTATCAAAAAGGCAGGGGCGGGAATTCAGGAAAGGCTAGATTAATTAATCCTTTTTACCTCAAGGAAAAGAGAAACTACAATTTACAATTCCAAGGTTTCCAAATTTTCAACCAAAGGATGAAAAAATATAATAAATCCAAATAAAACGCAGAAGTTAGTTCTGCCATAAGGATTTCATTCATGCATACACACAAGTCTACAAGCTTTATATATATATATATATATATATATATATATATATATATATATATATATATATATATATATATATATATATATATATATATATATATATATATATATATATATATTTATATATTTATATAAAGAAAAAGTAAATACAAGTTCTACGGGTGATAACAACCACCACAGGGCTTTCGCCATATATATATATATATATATATATATATATATATATATATATATATATATATATATATATATATATATATATATTTATATATTTATATAAAGAAAAAGTAAATACAAGTTCTACGGGTGATAACAACCACCACAGGGCTTTCGCCATATATATATATATATATATATATATATATATATATATATATATATATATATATATATATATATATATATATATATATATATATATATAGTGAAAATAGCTAGAAATTGATATAGTAATACCATTATTGGCTGATAAATTTTACTTATAAAACCATCCATTTGGCGACCACCACCTAGGGTATAAGTCAATGTAATAATCATTAATAGCCTATTGCATTATAGAAAAGCAGTAACAGCACACAAAAACCAAACCAAATAACTAACAAACAAAAAACAAGAACAGAACGAAGCAACAGAAAGTGGGAAGCGCGCATCGAGGTCGCGTCAAAACCCGCCTTTTCCCGGAACCAGAACATGTGACTAACACGAAAGAGAGTCAAATAAAATGAAGGCTAGCCTCCCATAAAGGTAAAATAGTCCACAAGCCTATGTGCATGAATCCATCTCGAGGATATCCGGTAGCGACCCCGCTTGTCCCGGCAACAGGTCAGGTAACGTGCGCAAAGATTCAAAAAGAATGTGTCGAAAGGTCTGTAGGACAACGCAGTCGTCGAGGTAAGGTACAGGAGAGCGTCCATCGGATGGCGCTGTGTCCAGAGAGTGAGGCCAATTTGAAGAAGACATAAAGCGACCTGAATCCGTCGTAGCATCAGGGGGTTACGTCCATGGGAAAGTCGCAGCGCAATGTCACGCAACTTTAGGCTCCCCTCGACCGTCTTTTATCTTCTTTGCCACTCAGCTAAACACTTGCTGGTCACTCAGTCCTACCGGACTCTTTGGTGCTCTCATTGGAGCGCTCATTCGCGAGATAATCTCGAAATTCGCCCGACTCGAGGCAACCGAATAGTCAAATGTAATACCCTACAGGGGGGGCGTCCTGGGGAGAACCATAAGCACCCTTGTCCCCATAGCTACACTGAGCTCCCTAAACGATATGATTGAAATCTCTCGGCGGCATAGGCACGGTCGAGATAAGCCACGGATACAGTGAAAGCCATCGGAGACTGAGGGAGGCGCCTCTCCCGCACCAAAAAGCACATAATGCACTCTTGGGCACAAAGTGAGTGGCAATTCACTAGCAACGGCAAGTAGGCTCTCAATAGTGGAAGTGCGGAAGGCACCGGTCGCCAGGCTGAGATCGGTGTGGTGGATCGAGTCCACCCTTCGCAATACATGCTGGGCCCCGGATACGTAAAACTTGCCTCCGTAGTTAACGTAAGGCAGTAAATCTATCAGCACCTCAAGTACTGAAAATCACGGAACAAAGGATGTACATGGTGCGGGTGCAAGAGACCATAAAGCTGCGAATAAGAGCCTTTTAGGTGAGGCGTCGGTCGAAAACAAGACTAAGGAAACGGTGCGAATCCATTACTTCCATGTGAACCCAGTTTAGGAACAAGTCCGGGTCGGGGTGGAGACATGGATGGAGGTAGGAGTGCACCACCTCAGTCATTTTCGATGAAAACCGAAACCTGTGCGCTTTGGAATAGCGAGAGATGCGGTTCAATGACTGTTGGAGTCGACGCTCCAGAGTTGGCAACTCGGCCCCACCAAAAGAGATCGAAAGGTCATCCACGTAGAGCGTAGCGAGAACATCTTCCGGTACCAGCGACTTGATATCGTTTATGTTCAGGGCAAAAAGTGCTACACTAAGGAAACTGACGCCCTCTTCCTTCTCCATTATACCGGACAGGGCTTCCCTCACCCACCTGTACGCGGATCGACGATCTCGCCAAAATTTAGAAATATAGATTGGGAAGAATCCCGTCGCCCCCATTATGGGAAGAGTCTGCTTGATACCGTAGGTCTTCTCCTGACCGAAAAACAGCGTGTCGCAGTTCTGTCTACGATAGGAGGCCTCGCAGACAGTATTTTCCAGTTGCAGGAGAGTATGGGACGTGGAGTGGAACTTGCAGAAGCCGCACTATGGGGCAGAAAGGTGGCCTGGCTCTTCAAGAAAAAGACTAATGTAACATTTACCGAATTTTCCATCAACTTGTACACGCAGGGGGTTAAAAAAATTGGACGGAAGCCAGCCGGGGTAGAGTGATCTCTTTTCCGTTTGAAAAAAGTGAACACAGTAGCCAGGAGTCTGGGAGGATAGCCTATGTCCAGTTCCTTTTGAACAAATCTAACAGAATGGCAATGCCTCGCTCACCCAGGTGTCAAAGCATGGTATGCGGGACATCGTATGGACCAGGGGTGGTGTCTTGGCATGGAGCGAGAGCGGAAGGCAACTCACTCAATGTAAACCTGTCGCTAAAGAGTTCTCCTCTCTGGAGGTAAAATCCAGGCGATGGAGAAGCACCTTCTCCGCTAGTCGAGTCTTGGAAGGGTCACTGGGAAAGCATAGGGGAAGTCACCTCCGTCCTAAAGGTCGAGTGGCCCGAGGGTGGCTCTGAAGATGGCAAAAGACAGCACCAAGGCTGGGCGAGGATTGAGAGAGAGAGAGAGAGAGAGAGACGTAGTCTGATATGATTACGAAACTTAAATAACTATAGAAAGCCTGCTAATACATGAGTGATGGGCTATATCCCGCTTCCAGCCGTTTCCGCCTATCCTGTCTCTGGTTTTCGGACTTTTCAGTGGTCCATCCTGGCGGAGTTAAAGAATGGTTTTCACAACCTAAGAAAATGACTCCAACAGACCAGAAGTTATTCAGTGGCTGGTCCTTCCCAAATGTCGCAGCTCCAAACTGGAAAGCCAGAGAGGTGTACTAATCTTCGACAAGACAACCAGAATCTGAATATCTGTTGTAGCAGACACAGAGACGGGACCGAGACTTTTAGTTGGTCTGGCCGCCACCATGGCAATAAAGCCCGCCCACCACGAGTAGTACAGCCTAATGCACCCAAGAACGGCCACGGGAAGGTGGTCAGCCCACTAAATGCAGGGAAGTGATTATTGGAGGTGAAACCGATATTCCCATTAATTGCGCCACAACGCCCAGGTGTGGCGCGGAATGGTTGCAAGGCATGGTCTCTTGCAACCAGCAGGCGTTAAAGGGCGCTGTTTATACAGCTTCCAAAGCCTCTTTTCTGACACGGCATGAGACAGCTGGTCAGGTCCTTAAGCCTAGACGTAGGATTGAGGGGGATGGCATTAGAGAACAGGAATGGTGAGAGGGAGCGAGGAAGAAGTGCACCAACCACTTACCCAGGCCCCGTTAAAGAGTACAATTCAACCCAGTGGCGGCGCGTCCCTGATTTTCACTCTGTTCGGGTGAGAACAGTTCCTCCTGGTACGAAGTCCAGGCAGACAAAAGGTTGAGGGGAGAGTCGAGAGTAAAAAAAAAAGGTAGCGCTGTGAGGGAGCGAGGGGGAAGCGCACCAACTACTTTCCCAGGCCCAATCAGAGAATTCACGCCAATCCAGTCATGAGGCTTCCCTAATTTGCACTCCTTCAGGTACCAAGTGTAACAAGCTACCCAGACTACCCCCCTGCTAGGAAAGGCGTCTGAAGAGTGTGGATTGAAACACCTTCCTCGAGTGCGGGATTATCGCGAAAGGGTGATATATGTACGAAGCCGTGTTGTGATGGACTATGCGTGTGAGTGGAGCTGCCTGCGTCGAATCTTCAGATTGAACGACCAACCAATGGGCTACTAGCCCTCTAAGTATGCTAAAGTTCTGTTTCCGTTCTAGTAGGGATCGAACGCCTTATCGACTAGGCTAGCGAGAGCCCCACCGAGACGCCGTTATTATGGCCAGCTTTATGAAGAGCGTTCGTCCCCTTGACTCTGGGGATAGGTAGTTGGTGGGTGGCTGCCTCGTTCACATAGATCCCTTTGTATGCACAGGTGCACTATACATATGTTCATATTGTCTGTAGAGTGTATGAACAGTCATGTATTGTGGCTACATGACAACTCCCCACCAGTGGCGTGCGGTGACTTTTGAAGATGATGAAGTAATTCGAGTTTTACAAAAATAAATATGTTAATTGAGGTAATTAAGTTTTTCATTAAAAATAACTATAAAAATTGTAAGCTACTCACTTTATCTAAATGTTATTTTTTTAAAACTTTATTTATATTTTAAAATAGCTTTTGTAAGTATGCACAACCAGCTAGCCAAAATGTTCTATCATATTGGTGTCGTGGTATGACATTACATTATATCAATACCATATTATATCTATGAGGGAGGGACCAATAACTTGAAAGCGAACCGACAAAAGGGACGGAAAACCACGAGTTTAGACGGGCTGAGTAGCAAGAGAGTGCAACGAGGTCAGGTAAATTATGGACAATGGCAAAGCTTAAGGTTATTTGAAGAGGCATGTACAAAAATATAATTTTATTTACACAAAAATAATGAGAGAATTGAAGGGTAAAATTACCTCAGAGAATTAACGGGCAAAATCACATCAGTAAATGAAAGAAGGAATTGTAGTTATAAATCAGGTTATGAAGTTAGAACTTAAGGTATTCCAGGAGGAGACTATTCAAATGGGGGGATTAACTCAATTAGGTTACTGAAGGGGGGAGAGGGGTTGGCTTACGGATGTCTTCTGCGCGTGAGGTGAGGCCGTTCGGAACTTCTGAGCGAGAGGTTGGAGTGATGACGGTTCTCCAAAAACAAGGGGGGGGTAACTTCCGGTCCAGGCGAGAGTATTTCGGCTACCCGAAATGAGAAGGGCTTCGAAAGGAGTTGATGAGAGAAGTTGGGAAAATCACTCAGGGGCGATCGTTCAGTGGAATTACCTCCTGGCTGGGGATAATTCCGAATACACAAAATAGTCTAGCTGTCACTTTGCTTTGTTGCTAGCACTTGACTTAGAACCATGGGGAATCTTCTGGGGTCTGGGCGAGACTTCTCAACTCTGTGTGTCTTCCGGGGAGTCGAGCGTTATTTAAGTCCGAGGCTCTCCCCGGAGTTGGGGGTTAGCGGGAAACAGAGCTCTACTCTCGAAGGGCCTCGAATCTTCTTGCAGAGGCTATTCTGGCCTTATAAAAGTGAGTCGGGGTGGACATGGTTCGAGGCTACCGCTTGTGGAAGGGGGGGGGGTAGGCTTACCAATTTAGGCCTAACCGGGCGTTCTGCCGCGCATGGAAGTTCCGTTCTGCTCAAGAGCTTCCACGTGGGGATTCCCTCACAATTGGCCTACATTGTATTTGCGAGTGCCACACTGTTTTGGATGGCAGATTTAGTGTTGGCGTAGGCCTACCTGTTTTCCTTATAGTTTCTCTTTCATTTTAAGTCATCGCACTGAACTTCCTTTTAAAAATATTTTCAATAATGCAATCGCATTTTCTCAACTTCATTTGCATCCATTTTGTTTAAAAGGGGATTTATCACTTAAAAAATTGAATAACCAATACACCACACTTATCTAAGCAGTGCCTCAGGGCTACTGATCTCAAAGATACTAAGGGTGACTAATGACTATGGTAGGCCCGCTTAAGATATAAAAGTTTAACCATACTAGAATTTTTGCTATTTAGCTGCTTTCTTTCTCAAAACCAGTATTTAAATAGAACCTAAAAATGAGTTTAAGCTTCAGAGTATAATAATAGTTACGTCAATGTGTCTTAGATATTTTGTTGCTTTTTCCTAGATTCTTGCAACTCGGCAAGGTTGCCAGATGCAAACAGATGACTGCAAAGCTAAGTTGTTTTCTTTTTCGTATACAAATAGGTTATTTTTTTTCTTAATTGTAACACGACGTTGAAATATCTAGATAAAAATCATAAAACTTTAATGACTGTATATTATTGCTAAGAAAAGCAAAACATCTTTTAAACTATTCATTCCAAAGCACACAAAAGCATAACTATTATTGAAATTAAGAGAAAAAAATAAGAGTAGAAATCTCGACGAAAAGGATGCATTTCTCCAATTGCAGTCGAGCTCGATTGAAAGTGAACAGTACCATATACAAGTATAGGCAAGCATAAATGTGAGAATAAAATTGATTATGCTGTCATATTAATTGTTGGGGTGTAATTTCTTTTTCTTTTCTTCTTAAATAGGGAAAGAATTACCTTCCTTGTTTCCATCGACTGCTCGCCACTGCTTCCCAAACTCTCTAAAGGGTTGCTTACAACCAACGAAGGAATTCTCGATAACTGTAGTGACGCTGTGCCATTTGTTGTAATGTGTATTTTTTTTCTCCTTACAGGCAAAGTGCTGAACATGGGAGAAAAAGAGAGAAGGCGGGAGGAGAAAATATCATATCCTTCATCCCCACAAGGTTCGAAAGAGGATAGACATTTAGTGGGATGTGAGATCGGTTTTGCTGTGATGTGTATATTTTCAGATAATTAATTAAATATTTATATGAAATATTATAACAAATATGTTGTTTGTGGCTTACAAAAGAATTGCGTGGGGATACTGAGCACACATGAAATAAGATTAAAAAAGTGGCAGCGGTGAATGACTTGAAACTACCGATATTTATGTAAATGGCTTGGGAAGTACCGACCATTATGATAAATGGCTTGGAAACTGCCGATTTTTATGATGAATTACGAGGAAAGTGCCGATCTTAATGATGAATTGCTAGGAAAGTGCCAATAATTATGGAGCTTTATGATGAATTCCTTGGAAAGTTCCGAACTTTATAATGAATTACTTGAAAAGTTTCCATCTTTATGGAGCTTTATGATGAACTGCTTGGAAGGTGCCGATCTTTATGATCGATTGCTTGGAAAGTGTCGATCTTTATGATGAAGTGCTAGGAAAATGCCGATCTTTATTGAGCTTTATGATGAATTGCTTAAAAAGTGTCGAGCTTTTGAAGTATTATGATGAAAGGCTTAGAAAGTGCCGATCTTTATGATGAATTTCTTGGAAAGTGCCGATCTTTATGGAACTTCATTATGAAATGCTTGGAAAGTGCCGATCTTTATGTAGCTTTATAATGGATATCTTGGAAAGTGCCTATCTTTATGATGAATTACTTGGAAAGTGCCGATCTTTATGGAACTTCATTATGAAATGCTTGGAAAGTGCCGATCTTTATGTAGCTTTATGATGGATATCTTGGAAAGTGCCTATCTTTATGATGAATTTCTTGGAAAGTGCCGATCTTTATGGAACTTCATTATGAAATGCTTGGAAAGTGCCGATCTTTATGTAGCTTTATGATGGATATCGTGGAAAGTGCCTATCTTTATGATGAATTTCTTGGAAAGTGCCGATCTTTATGGAACTTCATTATGAAATACTTGGAAAGTGCCGATCTTTATGTAGCTTTATGATGAATATATTGGAAAGTGCCTATCTTTATGATGAATTGATTGGAAAGTGTCGACCTTTATGGAGCTTTATGATGAATTGCTTGGAATGTGTCAATCTTTATAAAGCTTTATGATGAATTGCTTGGAAGGTGCTGATCTTTATGATAAATTTCTTGGAAAGTGCCGATCTTTATGGAGCTTTATGATGAATGGCTTGGAAGGTGCCGAACTTATGTAGCTTTATCATGAATTGCTTGAAATGTGTCGATCTTTGTGGAGCTTTATGATGAATGGCTTGGAAAGGGCCGATCTTTATGATAGATTGCTTGGAAAGTGCCTATCTTTATGATGAATTGCTTGGAAAGTGCCGATCTTTATAGAGTTTTATGATGAATGGCTTGGAAAGTGCCGATCTTTATAGAGTTTTATGATGATTGGCTTGGAAAGTGCCGATCTTTATGATTAATGGCTTGGAAAGCACCGATCATTATGGAACTTTATGATGAATTTCTTGGCAAGTGCCGATTTTTATTATAGATTACTTGGAAAGGGCTGATCTTTATCATGAATTGCTTGGAAAATGCAAATCTTTATAGATCTTTTTGATGAAGTGCTTGGAAAGTGCCGATCTTTATGATGAATTGCTTGGAAAGTGCCAATCTTTATGGAGCTTTATGATGAATGGCTTAGAAAGTGCCGAACTTTATGGAGCTTTGTGATGAATTGCTTGAAATGTGTCGATCTTTTTGGAGCTTTATGATGAATTGGTTGGAAGGTGCCGATCTTTATGACAGATTGCTTGGAAAGTGCTGATCTTTATGATAGATTGTTTCTAAAGGACCGATTTTTATGATAGATTGCTTGGAAAGTGCTAATCTTTATGATAGATTGTTTCTAGAGGACCGATTTTTATAATAGATTGCTTGGAAAGTGCCATTCTTCATGATGAACAGGTTGGAAAGTGCTAACCAAGATTATGGCAGCAAAGTTGAGTACAGATGTACCGCCGAAGTTGTTGAAATATTTGATTGAATGTAAGCTTGAGTTGCTTCAGTGATTGCCTATACTGCTTGAGTGAATGTGTTAGCTTGTATGAGTGAGTGAAGTGTGCGTGAGTAAATTATCCCTCAAATGAAAGTGGCAGGGCCGAATGAAAGTAGGATAATAAGCCTCAGGAAACAGAAATAATGAAAGCCACTAGCGAGAGGTTGCAGCCGATGGCTAGAATTTGCCAAACAATATAGTAACGTCCACTGCTGCTACAGGCCTGTTGTATAGAGGGTAAAGTTTGTACTTGTATTTGAAAAAGTGGTGAAATAAGTAGAAGTGTAAATTACGTAGGGATAGAGTGGAAAAAATAGCGACGAAAATGGTCGAACATGTTACTTTAGTTTTTAATTTCTTCTGTTATTCTTCTTTTGCTTAACTTTTTTTTATTATTCTTTTTCCCTGGGGTAAATAACATATTTTTACTTATTTCGTTTTTGTTCTTCGCTTTCTTTTGTTGTTCTTGTCTTAATGTTCTTCAATCTTTCTCTCTTCATGTTTATATCTTTGGTGTGTGGTCCGTTTGGTAGTTTCTTGAATTTCATGCATTTATGTTCCACTGTTTCTGCTTTTCGCCGAAACGACCTTCTTTCTTCTTTCCTTTGTTCTGTTTCTTATTTTTTGCCATTTTTTTTGCTTGTTGTTTGGTTTCGGATTTTGCTTTTATTTTTCTTTGTTGGGTTTGAGGTATTTTACAGTGGCTTAGTACTAAGGCTGAAATTTTAACTGCGGGACTTAGGCCTTTGGAGGCAATCGTCAGAAGGGAGCTGTAAAGAAAAAAATGGGAGTTTTTTTTCAGTAGTCGTTCATCGAGCTTTGTCTCGATCGTGTCAAAGTCGTGGTTTGAGGGGTTTTTTTCCCATTTGAAAATATTACTTTCGATTCCGTCTAGGAGTTTCTCATTATCTCTGCCTTTGGGGAATTTGTTGTGTCTCGTTGTATAAATTTTAATGTCGATTCCTTCGACTGTCACTTCCGGTAGTTTCTTCTCCTTGTTCTCTTCTCTTCTTTCCGTTTTCTTTTGGACTGTAGTACATTCTTATTTTCATTTCCACTTTCGACCATTTTCTGTGTTAGTTGTATTATTTCGTTAATTTCCTGGCCTACCTCCGTCTTTTGTTCTACATCGTTCTTCTTCATCCTCTCACTCGTCTTCCTTCTCTTCCTCTTCGAATACTTCTTCCGTTTCTTTATGCCTTTGTTAGTTTATTTTTCGTCACGCGTAATTCTTCGAGTGTATCTTCGACTCCCGGGCTTTTCGTGATGATCTTTTCGAGAGGAGAGTTCTTTGGAAACCAGAGGTCTCAGGTGCGTACTTTTCCCCTCAAAAGGGTATTTTGAATCCCGATAAAGTTTTGAATTTAATTTCAAACTGCAATCAAGTGAAGAAGAATGATTGCGTTTTACTGCATGATATATTTGAGCTATTTCCGAAGCAACTGTAATATTTTCATCTTTAAAATTTGCTTTTAGGGTAAATTTATCAATTTAAGAACAGGGAGATAAAACTCTGATTTTATTTCTATGACCATCTCAATTTTTATGTTGTGTTATTGCTAAAACACTCATCTATCCATTTTCCTAATTTTTGTTATATGAGTACAATCGTTTCTTTTTTTTCATTGAGGATTCCATCATTAAAAAAAATTTATCATTAATCATCACTAACTCTATAATTGTATAACGGGGTATTTGAAGATGGGTGAAAAATGAATAAATGGTAGTTTTAGGATTAGATAATGACATTTAATGAAATGAGATAGGTAATAAGAGTTTATTAATCGCCTTAAGAAAAATTGCACTGAAATAGTAAAACTAAACACCGAGCAATAGGTAGGGCCTACCTACGAGTACATAAGAACATAAGAAATTGCTGCAGCAAGAAAAGAACACGAGGAACCAGTCACCAACAAGCCACACACAACCCAACCACCCCACACAAATTAATACATATACGAGTATAGAATGAATTAGCTAGATCAACCCTAAAGGACTCATAAAAAACTTCCCCAATCACAGATTTTACACATACTCGGACATATATCTTCTCAATACAAAAGGGATTTGGATAAACTTCACCTAATGATAGCTGACTTGTATAGGATTGAAGAAAAGATAGCTCACTTTGATAGGACTCAACTGAAGAGGGCTCAATTATATAGGCGTTAAATGAAGATGGTTCACTTGAATAAAAATAACTACTTTGATTGGCCTCGATTAAAGATAACTCACTTGTATAGGCCTCAAAAGAATATACATCACTTGGATAGGCTTCAAAAGAAGATAGCTCAATTAGATCGGCCTCAAATGAAGATAACTCACTTGGATAGGTCTCAAATAAAGATAGTTCACTTGGATAGGTCTCAAATAATTGAACGGGACAATTGCAAAGAAACCAGAATTTTCCTGTTTATGTCCATTCAGCTACAATAAACATACACAACTTGATATTACAATATGTAATTTTCCCCAATACAACTTAAAAAACATGATAACCTACCCTCGCTATATACTCATCTAACCTGTGCTTGAAAACATTTAAATATGGACTACTTATTGGCTCCTGTGGAAAACCATTCCAATAATCTACCACTCTTTCGGTGAAATACTTTCTCACAGCCAACCTACGCCTCTATTTAAAAAAAAATTCAAGTGGGTCCCTAGTCCTATTACTACCTTCTAATTCAAACAACGTGCTAAAATCCATGGTTTGTCCAAAACTAAGTCATGCAGTTTATATCTGTTTTCGATAGAAAAAAACTCGCGTGAGGTCAGTCAGAAAAAAATTTCGCTTTCGTCAACGAAGAAAAAAGAGTTAGCGGAGATAAATATTGCCTTTCTTAAACCCTTTGTTCTCTCTCCTTGTCAACCAGACGACGCGCCTTCTACATTTCTCCTTTGCCGCTCGCCTCTGCACAAGAGAATATGAACGGGCGTTGCTTCCTGCGTGGTTTCACGAGGCTAACGCACGGGTGGTTTCCTTCCGCCGGGTTCTACGTCCTTCGCGTTCTTATAATAAAAGCTACTACGAAAATGGAATGAGTAAAAAGAGTTACCATTGCTCCTATCTATTCTTTTGATTCCCAATGAGATGGTGGAGAGTAAGTATTTTTAGCATCGAATACATGGCACGCCCTCCTGCCTCCAGTGTGCACCGTGCACAGGGCTACGCACATGGGCCGGCATGCTGCAGCTATGTGGAAGATTGTATACCCTCCCAACCCCAAAGAACGTAGAACATCTGAGGGTATATATCTTTCACACATTTTGAATTTATCTTCAGATTCTTTATAGATCTCTCCTTATCCACTTCCTGCGAGAGATGACCCCATTGATTTTCGCTTTAAATTTAATTTTAAAAAATCTCTTAAAAATAAATAACTGCAGAGTTAATGACTTTTTAATTTCACGCAGTGAAAATTAACCATCCTATTTATTTCATTTATGAATTAGAAGGTAGTAATAGGACTAGGGACCACCACTTGAAATTGAAAAAAAAAAATAGAGGCCTAGGTTGACTGTGAGAAAGTATTTCACCAAAAGAGTGGTAGATTATGGAGTGGTTTTCAACAGGAGCCAATAAGTAGTCCATATTTAAATGTTTTCAAGCACAGGTTAGATGAGTATATAGCGAGGGTAGGTTATCATGTTTTTTTAAGTTGTATTGGGGAAAATTACATATTGTAATATAAAGTTGTGTATGCTTATTGTGTTTATTGTAGCTGCATGCTTTAGTTTTTTATAAGCCACGATGGTGATTGCGTCCAAATTTGTAGCCAATCTTGTGGGTACAGTTTATGGGGTAGGTTTTGACTCAGATGACCATCCGTTGACTTGCTATTTTATATTAAAACGGTAAATGAGCGCAGAGACGAGCAATTGGTGGTTCATGTAAACTTAGAATTAAAACTAACAATGGTATAGAGATCCAAAATATATCATGTATCTATTCGTTAAAATGCATTTATGCATGTACCCAGGGAGTGAGTGGAGCAAACAAACATATTTGGAATATTCACATTAATTCACCAAGTTAAAAAAAAAAACGCCCTGGCCTATCTCTTTCCTTTTAGCCCATGGCGTCTCATAACACGAGCATATTTTCAGATGTTGCTGATAGTAGTTTCAAAACTTCGAAATCCATCTTTGACGTTCGCTTCCTTTCCCATAAATATTAATAATACTAAGTTTCGGTTATTATGTTGGAAATGCATAAAACCTCTTTTTTTAGTAGGCTTTAAAACCGTGAATGCAAACAAGACGCTGTGGATTGAAGCGTTTTCTAAAAAGTCTTACAATGGCAGATTTGTTTTTTAACTGTACATTTCTAATTAGAACTTTTGGGAAAACCAATTTGATTTCAAGCCAGTGTTTACAAAGTCGGCTCCTGTATTTGGCCATTTTATCGGGTGAAAAAGAAATCGGGGATGGATATAATTTCACTCGAGCGTTGCATTGTAAACAAGTTTTACTACGACGTAGTAGTGCGTCCGGAAAACAATGTTGCCACCAATTTCCTTCACCTGAAGAAAGAAAGAAAAAAAACGTGGAACCGGCGTCTTGCCTCGAGGTATTCGGCGATTCAAGGACACACTCACCTTAACCCTTCACCACTATCGGGTATATGTCGTATCTATCCGATTTTCCTATGGCAGATGCTATATTTCTTCGTTGTCTTGGAGCCGCGGCAAACAACAACATCCTCTGGATGTATGAATACAAATTTGGTGTGGGTTATGACGTCATGCGGTAAAAAGGGGCACGGCCTAGTTCCTTTCATTGGAGGATTTAAAGATTAAATAATGTTATTTATTGAAGTTAGTTAGCTTTAATAAATCCACTTAACATTCCTAGCGCAGTTGAGACGAGCGAGTATGAAAAGATGAGCATTGTGAGAGTGTCTCCGTGGGTCTTATCTCCACGCAACTTTCCTTGATATAGGTTGTGTATGTGTGGGTACATTAGTGTATGTGCACGTGGGAGAAGGAGAAAAATAACTCGATTAAGTATTGGTATTTTGCTAATTTCAAGCCAGTGCCTGAGTATACTCAGTTGTTTCAGTGAAATACCCCCCCCCCCCGAGTCCTCTTCAGCGGCAATGTAAATTGACGCGTTTTGCAATCTCTAAACTCCAAAGATTCCTTATTCGTGAACCAGGCTCTATTTTCTCCTTGAATGAGACAACTTATATTTAAACGTCATTTTTAAGGACATTATTGTGAAATCCTTTCACTTGAAATTCATTGTTTATTCATACTTTATAGGCGGCTCACTGCCCCGCATAACTTAAGAGACAACTCTAATCATATATATATATATATATATATATATATATATATATATATATATAGTTTTGGTACGGGTCTTAGTCACGTATAACACAGATTGGCACTGGTTTAGGGAGACTTTGTTCAGCAGGAACTGACCTAAAGTCGACATTCTGAATCAACCTCAACGATTTACCTTAACCTAAACTGAGATTGGGTGTTTCCGTGTTTTCATTCGGATAGGTCGTTATAATATATATATATATATATATATATATATATATATATATATATATATATATATATATATATATATATATATATATATATATATATATATCCTACAGGAAAATGAAAGGCGGATTCCAAGTACTTTCAAACTTGTTTATTCCTTGATAATAAACTAAACAAGTTCAAAAGCACTTGGAATCCGCCTTTCATTTTCCTATGGGAATTTCTTTTGGGCATTTATTGCTCTACTCACGCGCTATTTGTAAGTTTTTCATATATATATATATATATATATATATATATATATATATATATATATATATATATATATATATATATATATATATATATATATATATATATATATATATAAAGGGATAAAATCTTAGTAATAGGACTAATTTTATATGCGAAACCATGTTTTGACGGAAACATCCGTCATTGTCAGTCGCTGGTGGACAAGTCACTGACGATGGCGGATGTTTCCGTCGAAACCTGTTTCGCATATAAAATTAATCCTATTAATGTTCTTTTATCCCTATAGTTACACGTATGCTACTGTACTTTTGTGGATATATATATATATATATATATATATATATATATATATATATATATATATATATATATATATATATATATATATATATATATATATATATATATATATATATATATATAATGAAAATTAATGCAATATCGCAAGAAAAGATGAGGAATTAAACCACATTCTCCGAAGACAATTTAATTCAGAACAGTTTCGGTGTATCTCAACCCCTTTTTCAACTGACACTGGATAGAAAATATTAGAAACGTGCTTACATACATAACACGGGGTGAGGTCGTGAAAGATCCCCTCTTTTTTTCCCCTAATCCCCTACTTGTGGCTAATCAGGGAAGTTGTTAGGCCTAAGCATATTGAAGGGCTGACATTTCACTATTTTGTTTATTTGCTTTCGTATTACAGGATTAAAAGAAAATTGACCCTCAGATAGATTTAAATTAGGAACTGACGATATCAAGCTCTATTCTACGATTCTTCTCTTAACATAGTTAGCCGATTTAAATACCATTTTACTTCCATTGAAATCAATCGAATGATTCAAGTCTCTAACTTTTTAACGATGTGAACACATATGAAAAGCTACAAAGTGACCCGCTCAATAAAAAAACAAGCAATTTCAACAACAAATTGAAGAGAATATTGAAAAGCGCAGATTTAATCAAACAATTCAGGAGTACGAACCCTTCATTTCCCTATATGTATGGGCTCCCAAAGACCCACAAAGAGGGATGTCCCTTACGCCCAATCATTTCCAATATTAATTCTCCCACTTATAAGCTCTCCAAATGGCTCGCCAAGCATTTATCTCCAGCAGTTGGAAGAATCTCATCTGCACACATTATGAACACTCAAGATTTCGTTGACCGCCTCAACCACTTGGAATTACCAGATGGAAAACTTGTGAGCTTTGATGTAAACTCTTTGTTTACCAAAGTTCCGGTTGACCAAACCATGGGCCTTTTGCGGGAAATCATGCCTAGACTTAATTTGGATCTTCCCATTTCTACGAGTAAATTTATCGATTTAGTTGAATTATGTCTCTCTGACAATGTGTTTCGAGTAAATAATGAGTTTTATAGACAAATATTTGGCCTTAGCATGGGAAATAGTTTATCTCCGATATTGGCATGTCTCTTCATGGAATATTTTGAGACTGAACTCCTTCCCACAATTTCTCCCCCTAACTTTATATGGTTAAGGTACATTGGCGATGTATTTTCTGTATGGCCTAATGGTCATGATTTTGATAACTTTTTTAATAATTTGAATAATTTCCATGTCTCCATCAAATTTAAATATGAATGGGAATATGATAATAGATTACCCTTTTTAGATGTCCTCATTAATAAAGATCACCATAAATTAAAACTTGACGTTTATAGGAAACCAACCCACTCGAATGCCTATATACATTATTTTTCGTTTCACAATAATACTGTTAAAAAATCGGTAATTTCTAACCTTTTCCTTAGAGCATACAAAATATGTCATCCCCCCTATTTAGATGAAGAAATTGTCATTATCAGGACAATTTTTTCTAATTTGTATTACCCCGATTGGTTCATATCGTCTGCCCATTTTGCAGCTAGGAAAACATTCTATGGTAATAAGCCTCCCCGCACTAATGACTTCAACAAATGTATAACATTGCCATTTAATAATGAATTAAATAGTTTAAAGAACATATTTGGAAAAGCGGGTATTAATCTAGCCTTTAAATATAATAATTCCTTAAACCAATTGATGATTGCCAGGAAACCCAAAGAACATATTAACATAGGAGTATATGCAATACCATGCAACGATTGCCATAAAGTTTATATAGGGGAAACGGGGAGAAATCTAGACAAGAGATTGTATGAACACAAAAGAGATATTAGAGTGGGCAGCGAAAGCAGTGGAATATTTTGCCTTGTTAGAGACAAGAATCATACGATCAATTTCAATGGAAGTAAAATGGTATTTAAATCGGCTAACTATGTTAAGAGGAGAATCGTAGAATCGAGCTTGATATCGTCAGTTCCTAATTTAAATCTATCTGGGGGTCAATTTTCTTTTAATCCTGTAATACGAAAGCAAATAAACAAAATAGTGAAATGTCAGCCCTTCAATATGTTTAGGCCTAACAACCCCCCTGATTAGCCACAAGTAGGGGATTATGGGAAAAAAAGAGGGGATCTTTCACGACCTGAACCCGTGTTATGTTTGTAAGCACTTTTCTAATATTTTCTATCCAGTGTCAGTTGAAAAAGGGTGGGAGATACACCGAAACTGTTCTGAATTAAATTGTCTTCAGAGAATGTGGTTTAATTCCTCATATATATATATATATATATATATATATATATATATATATATATATATATATATATATATATATATACATATATATAGATAAAAATTAACCCACAGGAAAATGAAAAGATGAATCAAGGAAAATGAACTTGCAAATATAGTTCGAAAGTGCTTGGATTCATCTTTTCATTTTCCTGTGGGTTAATTTTCATATTATTGCTTTCCTCACGTGCCACTTTATGAGTTTTTTCATATATATATATATATATATATATATATATATGGTGTATATATGGTGTCTTCTTCGTTTTAAGGCCACATTTTATTTTAGATTTTAAGGAGAGAAGACCCACTAACGAAGTGGTCATGGCGGGTGTCCTACGAGGCACCGAACCACCCACGCCCCGTCGTGCGTTGTCGCAACAACTTTGAAAACCCTTCGGTTGGTTACCAAGTCATAAAGACTTTTTAAACTTATTCCATGGTGTTACTTTTTGAGTTTTTCCTTTTATTAACTATGTATATGAGAACAAAATATCAATACTGTAGAATAAAACCATGCTTTATTTAACAATTTCATTTTTACATACAAATGATTCAATATACATATATACGTGAGTATTTATTAAAAACTAAAATTACCGTCTTAGTTTTGCTTTAAATCTGTAAATTACAGGATTGAAATTAGGGAAAATGTCTATACAGAACATGTATTAGTTTTTATTCTGAAATATAAATACAGTAATAATACTGTACTGATATGTATAAGAATATTATGCCCCCTAATAAAACGTTACATTATTTACAAGAAAATTCTTAAGGCAAATATTTTTTTTAAACTCTACATTGATTTTTGTTTCTTACTTGAATCATGAGATTTATGACGAATGAAATTTTCAATTTAGGCACGAGACAAAAGGCAATTATTCGGCTCTTTTATGCGCTTGAAGAAGTTTCCTTATTTTATTACGAATGAAATTTTCAATTTAGGCACGAGACAAAAGGCAATTATTCGGCTCTTTTATGCGCTTGAAGAAGTTTCCTTATTTTATTACGAATGAAATTTTCAATTTAGGCACGAGACAAAAGGCAATTATTCGGCTCTTTTATGCGCTTGAAGAAGTTTCCTTATTTTATTACGAATGAAATTTTCAATTTAGGCACGAGACAAAAGGCAATTATTCGGCTCTTTTATGCGCTTGAAGAAGTTTCCTTATTTTATTACGAATGAAATTTTCAATTCAGGCACGAGACAAAAGGCAATTCTTCGGCTCTTCTATGCGCTTGAAGAAGTTTCCTTATTTTATGACGAATGAAATTTTCAATTTAGGCACGAGACAAAAGGCAATTCTTCGGCACTTCTATGCGCTTGAAGAAGTTTCCTTATTTTATTACGAATGAAATTTTCAATTTAGGCACGAGACAAAAGGCAATTTTTCGGCTCTTTTATGCGCTCGAAGAAGTTTCCTTGTTTTATTACACATGGAAACACCTTTCGTTACATTTATCACAGGAGAAAGGAGGTTTCCTGGCTCATCATTGGCAGATTCACTGTCAAGGGTTGTTGTGATGTCTTTTATTATTTCATCTTCATTTAAAGTTGATAATGCGGTATTTTTCCAGTCACTGACTCTGACTTTTTTAACTGAAATTTCTTCACCACACAAAGATCTAATCACTATTCCGTGACGTTTTTTAAACCTTTCAAGCCACTCATTGGTGCATTTAAAATCGAAAGTATCTAATTTAGATTCCAATCCATCAGCTTTGTTCTGAAGTAGGGGACCACTGATTGGAAAATCTTTTGGCACGTGCACCATTAAATCATTTTAATAATGCATGTTCATAGTCTTCTTCTTTTGCAAGATGCATAAGTTTGCACTGGGGAACAAATTGGTTTTGGGTAAATGCTGATTTTATTTTTTTATTTTATCCGAGTTTTTTTATCCAAGTACTAACTAAGTGTATTTCCTGGGATACTATTTTCCTTAGCCATTTGCCTTTTAGATTTTAAACCACGTTCAACTTCAAGCAGCGCTTTGTACTTTTGTTTAATATCTTTAGTGTTAAGTTTGCGCTTATTCATTTTGAAAGGGGAATTAAGATTTAAAAATAAAAATACCTTACGTGACTTCACTTTCTTAATGCAAACCTTTCAGCGACGCTGATGTAATACAAATGAATATAGAGTATTAGTTTTAACCTTTATAGCCTGATATAAAATTCTAGAATTTTTTAAAAATAAGCTCATGTGATTAGGATTCAACCTTACCCCTAATAACTTCTTTTTCTAGAGTATGCTAGAGGAGAAGGTGTACTCAATGACACTCAAAGATACAACTGTGTTCAAATTGACGGAAACTTGGAGTTAATGCATCGCGTTCATCGTGTGAATCTCGCAAAGCGCATCGAACTTTGCAGCATAAATAGGAAAAATCACATTAAAAATGCTATTTATTAATATTTAAATTAAATTAAATTTAGTTCAAATTGAATAAAATATAGTTCAAGTTTTTATTGAAAATATTCATTTGCTTGTGTCCAGACTTTTGGGACACTAGAATCACGGGCTTGAGACTCGGAGAACTGGAACTCTATCGCCCAATTCCCTCAATTTGATCACACTGTTGTACATTGCAGAAATCGGTTATTAAAACACCGAAGCTTATGTTCAAGAAACATGAAATCTGTCCAACTCTTAAACACAAATGGGGTTCTCGGGTCGAATAGGCGACTGAAGATATTGCAATTGGTTTGCAGGAAATCAGGGATCCTAAATGTTATCTCTCTTCGTTAGTACCAGGGCTCTAATTCTCCCTAGGAACTGAATGAGCTGCCTCCCAATATCTTTCTCGGAAAGAAGGCGCATACCCCTTGATTTAGGGCCATTTTAGGACTAGTTTCATCACCACACCCTGGTTCCTGCCGCCGAATATACTTAATGAGGCTACAATCACCACGGTAATAGGCCATATATATGCAGGAAATGCTTCTCCTTTGCAAGGACGATTGTGACGTGGGTCCATTTTCGTCAAATAAATTTCATAAAAAGCGTTAAACTTATAATTAAAACCAAACAAATAATGTTACTTAATAATTAAAAGCAACTAAGCAATGTTACTTAATCACAGTTGGCCGGTATTCAAAGGCCGGGTAGTCAAAGGACTGATCGAACTGGTTTTTCAAGTTTCCTCGAGGGCATGGATATCTCGGTAGGCGAGTGGATAAGTCGGTGGATTTCCATGCTTCGGTACCGGGTTCAATTCTTAAAGAGAGTGCTCGTTGGGAGCTTGCCGCCAATTAGCGTTGCGTCGAGTCTGACGCAAGCAGGTAGGTCTACCCGCATATATCATTCCCTCCATTTGCATACACATGTGACTCTTCCGTCAACGGAATCCGGCTAAGGGGATTTACATTCTTTAACGATGACCGGATGGCTTTCCCTTGGGCCACGAATGGCTTTCAGCTCGTTCTCCCCTGCCCCTTCCTTCAACGATGGGCAGCCCCCTGGTACCAGCGCTCCCGTAGATCGTTAATCAGTGTTTAAGTACGAGAGAGACCAGAACCTCGAACAAAATTCCACAAGGATTTGATGAAGGCTCAGAATCAACGAAGCGTGACATGACCGTACTAGGTCGTCCGGCGAGAGAGGCAACCTTTTGTCAAAGGGTTAGCTTTGGTAGAGGACAGACAGAAGGGAATTAAAGAGGCAAGCATTTGCCATGGAGGAGTCGTTAGGAATGACAGCTTTCCTTCGAGCGGAGTGGAAGAGTTATCATTTATGTCCTGCCATCGGAGAAGGAGCTCAACCTCGGGGACCGAAACTTCTGCCGGGAGAATATTGAAATGAGGTTAGGAATAAAGGTCAAAGATAATGATCTCCCCCTCAAGGTGAGGACCTTTTGCTCATTTTTTCTCTTAAAGTAACTATATTTTTTATAGAAAGGTTTATGATGCTGCCGATAGAGATGAGAATTACGATATTTATTTTGATTTTAGTAAGGCTTTCGACAGGGTAACACAACTACTACGTTTAAATTAAAGTTAAAGTGGATGAGATCACTCGAGGGATTTTTAGGTGGATTTAGTCGTGGCTTAGTGACAGACACCAAAGAGTTAGTATAGACGGGATTATATCTGAATGGGGGGATGTTACTAGTGGGGTTCCTCATGGGTTAGTGTTGGGGTCATCGTTGTTCTTGCCTTAGGTATAATTAGCGACTTGAGCAAGTTTGCCGATGATACTAAGGTAGAATTATAAGGTCTAACTCTGATGCTGAGGTATTACAAGATGAATTGACCATAATATCCCACTGGGCAGAGAAATGGCGAATGGAATTTAACATAAGCTGGGGTGGGAAGTTCTCCCTTACCCATCGGTACTTGCCAGACCTGGCGCCAGCAGACTACCATCTATTCCGGGTACTACAGAACTTCTTGAATGGTAAAAGGTTCGCAAATGATGAAGTGAAAACTGCAGTTGGAGACTTCTTTGATAGAAAACCAGTTTAATTTTACAACAAAGGCATCCATGATCTATGTATTCGGTCGTTGGAAGCAGGTGCTCGAAAATAATGGTGATCGCATTGTTCATTGATATGTTTCCTTTGCTGTATTGTTTCGTTGCAAATCATTGTCAATAAAAGTTGTGCGAGAACTTTGTTTCCAGCCTAATATTTGTATTTATGGGATGTACATTTATTCGCCTCATGGCTCCATCTGCAATAGAACCAGAGATGGAGGTCTCCAGAAAAGTGTACTTACATATATTTAGTCATTCTAGCAAACATGATGTTCTTTGCAAACCTCATAACTATTCGAAAAAATTGCCTCGGTAATATAAGCATAATATGAATGACAGACAGATAGCAAAAGCGTTGATTTTTTAAAGACGACTTTCCTTTGGTAACTTTAAATTAGGAAGACGCGAATTTACCATCTGCTCGTTTATCGAACACACAATTATAAACATATGCATTCATATATACACGTATACAAACGCATATATACATGACAAAAACTAGTTTAATTCTCAAAAGCTTGTGTATGGATGGCATGAGCGGAAGTTTATTCCTAAAGGTCTAAGCGTCTTTTTTTACGAGTCCCGGGGTGATGTCAGAGGAAGGAGTTTATGGGAGGGGTGGAGTGACAGGCGGAGGTAGTGGTACTCGTGGGGAGGAGGCGGGGGCTCCAGGAAAGGTTCGTTCTGCCTCCCTGGTGTCCGATACACCCCGCGATAGAACACAGAGAAAGGAGTGGGGAAGGAAGAGGAACGAAGGGTAAGAAAGCCCCGTCTCCCTCCCAGGTGATCATTTTCCCTGAAGGTAAAATTCACAGTTACGTTGATGTATGAACGCCCAAGGCCAATGAACAGGTCGAACGAAGTCCATAAGAGTGTGCGCGCAAGATTACACACAAGTGTCTCCACTCGAGTAAGGAAATATTCTCTGAACACCTAAAACAGCGGAGGCTATATATTCAAGAACAGCAGAGGTAATAAGAGACACCGTAATTGAGAGAGTAACAAGAGGAAAGAAAATGAATGCAAACATGTTTACAAAATAAAGGCTTATCTACACAGCACAGTTAGACCTAATCGAGACAATATCGCCCCTTTCTTTCCGAACAACTCTTCACTGGAGACTAGCAACTGTTCTAGAAACTTGTTTTTCAAGATACTCAATAAGTGAAATAGATAATATGGTTTGTTACTGTTTCTTAAAGTTGTAAATGTTGTACTAGATCCCTTTTCCGCTATGCACGTGTTTTCTATTTGATTGTTCTACTTGTTTCCTCTCTCCTTCTCTCAGGAATGTAGCCAGGATGTGTTTTTTTTCTCAGGCATTCCCGCAAGGAGGATCAAATTCATATCTTTGAGCGCCCGAAAGGTTACTCGGGATTTCAAAATTAAGCCGGTAGCATCCTTGGGTCAGGTTGGAATAGCTTCGATTAACATGCATTTCACTAATAATCGTTTTAATCTGTCATTCCAGGTGTATAGATAGCATTTGGGCTTGATTCTCACTAATTGAGTGATTGGTTTCTTGCATGTCATTGAAAAGTGCATCAGTTGCAATCGCTGTTCTAATATTATATTCATACTTCTTAAGTCTTTTCTCTAAAGGGGATTTGAGGGGCGGTTGAAATGTGGGACCTCTTTTTATTTTTCTTAAAGTATAAATCTGCGATATGGATGTTAAATCCGAACAGTGCACAAATGAAGGATGGTGCGTAAATCAACGAAACTTTTATTGTGCTGAAATAACTCTCAAAAGCTTTCTTATCCAAGCCAAAGCATATCGCGTTGAGTGCGATTCTCCACCATGCAAGAAGTCTTTTAAACGCTGACTGCCGGAGGCATCAAACCGCTCCCGGTGTTGGTTTGAAGCCGATCCTCTCCAAGGCCCAAATAAGACCAACTTCAAACCACGTTAAGAAGACCGATAACGCGGCCTCGGTCTTGGAGATGGAAACAAGGACTCGATTTCAAGTTTCTTTGTTCGCCGTTTCGTAACGTGTTTAACGAGTCGCACAATGAGAGGCGTGCACAAAGATCAACGCCACACTAAAGCGCGAGCGCGCGCTCTCTCTTTATCTCCCCCTTCTCTCTCTCACTCTGTAATTATATATATATATATATATATATA
This sequence comes from Ceratothoa steindachneri, assembly GCA_963969495.1. Taxonomy (NCBI): domain Eukaryota; kingdom Metazoa; phylum Arthropoda; class Malacostraca; order Isopoda; family Cymothoidae; genus Ceratothoa; species Ceratothoa steindachneri. The sequence goes on along the minus strand of OZ018327.1, from coordinate 111,899,971 downwards.
TATATATATATATATATATATATATATATATATATATATATATATATATATATATATATATGCAGACTTTAGTAGAATCAGTTTATTACATTACAGGACTAATTTCGGTATCTACAACCATCTTGAACTGTACACTAATGCATGACTTAACAAAAATGCTTTATATAGAGAAACGGATGGGGGAAGGATCATAAGGAAGGGAGGGGGAGGGGGGGGGCAAAGGAAGACATAAGCTACGGAACGGCTAAGTTTGTGACGATTTTCGAAGCAAATTTTGGGCCGAGAGAATTTTGAATGATTTTATTAAATTACAGTATGCCAGAAATACCCTGTCACCAGGGATCTATAATTCTCTCTTTATCTATACTTATTATAAAATTCTAATTTGCAAGCCCGAGATGCCCTTTCACCAGGAAACAAAAATTTTCAAACTCTATCTAAACTCTCTCTTTTCAAACTTTTGCAGAAGAATTTCACCACTATTCCCTCTCTAACTACATAACCTACTCTACTATCCATTTTTATACCTTAATCTAATAAACTGATGCTATTAAAGTGTATTTTTATATCTTGAATATATATATATATATATATATATATATATATATATATATATATATATATATATATATATATGAGAAACAACAGAGTAATGCCCCGCCCATGTACAACGAAAGGACACAAACTAGAAAAATATTATCAAAGCCTGATATGAAGTATATAACACAATAGATAAGGTCTACTTCCGGAAATTCCAACTGTGAGCAAAGAATGTAGACATTTAGGTCCCTAAACTAAGTACATACACACCTGATTGTGAATACATAAAAATAAACGGGAGAAACATAGGACTCCATCTGGATTTAAATTTTATGCCTGTCGTAAGCCTACCAACGCCGGTTCTTATATTAATTTTAACTCAGGTCATAATGATAAAGTCAAACGGTCTGTATTTATTTCAACGTTTCTCCGGGGGTTGCGGGTCACCAGACCGGAATTCTTGGATCTTGAGATTTCTAAGATCTTTAAAATAGGTAACAATCTTTGCTACCCTAAAAACCTCTTGCAGGATGCCTAGATTTGGTAAAAAAAAATCCTTTTACAGAACTGAAATCCCTCCCGCATACAATTTTAAGAACTCTCTTGTTTTACGGGTTTTCTGACTCCTTTCCCTTGCTTCCCCGCCTCTTAAATAAGTTAAATATTTCTGTCATATTCAAGTATCAGTCTACCATTTACAAAATGTTGATTAAAAATAATAACAATAGTATAGGGGGGGGGGGGCGGTATTCTGTCGATTGTTCAGTTTGCCCTAAGCAATACTTTGGGCAAACCGGTAAATCATTAAGTGTACGCTTGACGCAACATAAATACAATATTAGGAGGAGTGAAAGTAATAGTACTTTCTTTGTCCATTTATCTGAAAATAGTCACCCTATCAATTGGAATTCGGCTAAATTTATTTACAAATTGGATGACTTTGTTCAAAGAAATATTGTCGAATGCTAATTCATTAATTCTTTGTCTAATTTTAATATATCCCCCGGTCTCTTTAAACTGGCCCCTGTTATTAAAAGGCTTATTTATAAGAAAATTGTCCATTTTAAAACTTAACCCATTGATTTATTAATTTAGTTATGTTTCTCCCGTTTATTTTGATGCATTCACAATCAGGTGTGTATGTACTTAGTTTAGTGACCTAAATGTCTACATTCTTTGCTCAGAGTTGGAATTTCCGCAAGTAAACTTTATCTATTTTGTGCCCTTACGTTGTACATGGGCGGGGCATTACTCTGTTGTTTCTCATATATATACCATCTTTGTAAATTTTTTCGTTATTCCTTGAGAATCAACTGGACAAGTTTGAAAGTACTTGGAATCCGTCTTTCATTTTCCTTTGGGATTCTTTGCATATATATATATATATATATATATATATATATATATATATATATATATATATATATATATATATATATATATATATATATATATATATATATATATATATATATATATATATATATATATATATATATATATATATATATATATATATATATATATATATATATATATATATATATATATATATATATATATATATATATATATATATATATATATATATAAAGGTGGCTGTTGATAATGGAAAAATAAAAAAACCTTACTATATAGTAGCAAAGGAAAAAATGTGTCGATAATTAAAAAAGTAAAAGATGGCTATTGATAAAAGGGAAGAAGAAAATAGTTTTCGATAATCGGAAACGAAAAAGTGTCTGTTCATAATGGAGAAATAAAGAAAACTTACTCGATGATAGGTAAGGAAAAAATATGTCGATAATTGAAAAAGTAAAAAAAATGTCTGTTTTTAATAAAAAGTAAAAAATGGCTATTGATAAAAGGAAAGCAAAAAAATGGCTGTTGATAATCAGAAACGAAAAATTGGCTGTTGATAATGGAAAAATAAAAAAAAAACTTACTATATAATAGGAAAGGAAAAAAATGTGTGGATAATTGAAAAAGTAAAAAAATGGCTGTTTTTAATAAAAAGTAAAAAATGGTTATCGATAATAGAATTGAAAAAAAGTGGCTTTCGATATTAGGAAAGTACAAAAAACTATACTTAGGGCGCCCAGGTTTGGGAGGGAAACCAACTGTAATGGATCTGCCCAACCTAACACTGGAGGCAGGTCCCTCGTGATGGGGAGGGGGGAGAGGCAAAGAACAAAGAATTATAATTTTTTTTCTGTACAAAAGAGTTTGCAATTTTGAGTTATGGTGGTCTTTGTACCTGATTCTTCCTGGCCGTTACAAGCACCAGTACGAAGGGGATTCCATTTTTGCTAGGCCGCCAGGGAGGAAGTGAGGGTAGCATTGGAAACAATGCTGCTGGTAACATCTGGAGGATTGTGTGCCTTCACAGTAAAAACAAGCATAGGTGGATTTGTAGCTGTATATCTTTCACACAGTTCCTCTTCCTCCGTCTCCACCCCTTTCTTCAGAGTGGATGGCCAAGTAGCCCCGAGACCCACATGGATATGGCCCTTATCGAGTTTTTTCACACAGCCCTCAGTGAGTGTATTGTGTGCAGTGGAATCTTGCATTATGTGTTTGATTGTGTGGGGAGGACTCCGCGATTGTCACATCCACACTGGATGTCGATGGGGGGGGGGCAACAAGGTGTTGTGTCAAAGTAGTTGACTAGAGTGGTGATGTGGGTGTGGATGTGTTCTTGGAAGGTGTGGGCGAGGTGGGAAAGTTGAGAGTTTATCGCTAATGTAATACAAATTGAGTGCTGTCGGACAAGTCAGTAGAAAGGAGGTGAAAAACAAGACTTTTGCTCTCCCTTATCCTGATTTAGGACCTTACGACCTTCAAAACTTTTAATAATTCCAGGACTAACCTTGGGAGGATCTTTGCAATTATATAATTCGAAAGAGAATGTAAAACAACATAAGGGTTTCAAATTTCGTTAGAATTGGATGAATAGTTACAATGTTATTACCAAAACAAAAGAAATCAAAACGGGGACCGATCGACTTAGTGAGATGTAGAGTCGCCTTTGAAATGGGTTCTCTCGTTTCTACTCAATTAGGTGGTGTTTCTTTGTGGCAGTCAGTGTTCTGTCATGTAGTGTAGTGGGTCTTTCGTGTGTGTCGAGGGTGCGGCTTATGTGCTCACATATTAAGGTGATCCTTGACCTTGAAGACTTTGTTTTCAGAGTGGAGGTAGAATGTGTGGTAATTTTGCGACCTGTGGTTAAGGCATGGCAGGAGTAGATAAAAAGTCGTCACTTTTCACCTTTCTGATATTTCATAGTAGAGAAAGGTAAAAGCGTAATCCAATGGGCGATATTGACTCAGGAAGAATGGAAGTGAGAACAGACAAGCGATAAAAATTGAAAACAAGAAATATTTAAAAAATAATGGACATTTTGGCTTTGTTGGAGATGTCTGTTTTTTTTGTTGTTTTTTGGTCAATAATACAGTTTTACACGCTGATTTCAAAAATCTAATTTTTTTTTTGAGAAATGGACAGTTACAAAGTTATGGTTGGTTAAGTTAGGTTAAGTTAATATATGTTCACATATACAGGGTGAGCCCCCCAAAACGAGCCCCAACTTTGATAGGCCTTATTTCTTAATTCCACAAAACATTAAAAAATGAAGACTAGCGAAAGTTGGGGTCAGCTTTGGGAGTGGTCACCCTGTATAACTTTTTTTTTTACTGATTTACTCATTATGAATGATGTGGAATAAGTGTGGAGTCTGAAAAGTTTGTGGTCGCGCTTGAAAAGAGAAGAAGCTGCAACCAGTTTTTTTTTCAGGAGCAACGATACGTTGTTTAAGTGTGGTACTCTTCTTCGTTATCCACTGTAGCTGTATTTATCTATGCATGGGCAAAGGAGATGATAACGGTTAGACTTTGTAAAGAAGAACTGAAGATAGGTGAAGATGCAGCAGTTTATTACAACAATTACTTGCGTGAGGTGTGCGCGGACAATATTCTTAGTAAGCCTTCTTATACGAGGGGCGGTCAATAAGTTTTGCAATTCTGATATAAGGAAACGAGATATGAGGAAAAGTGTTTTATTATTTTTCAATATAACTACCCTCGACTTCAATGCACTAGCGCCACTTGTCCCTGAGGCTTCGAATTCCCGACAACCAGAAATCTCCCGACTGCTGTTCAATCCACTCCTGGACGGCGAGCTGGACATCTTCATGGTCACCAAACCGGCGTCCACGCAGTGCAGCCTTGAGCTGGCGGAATAAAAAGTAGTCGCTAGGGGCCAGATCTGGACTGTAGGGGGGATGGTTGAGCTCCTTGAATCCGAACTCGGGCAGGGCAGTTTGTGCAACTCTGGCCTTGTGGACTTTGACGACGTTGAAGTCGATCATGGGGAGTGAGGTTTCGTGAGATTTCTAGGAGCCAACGGGCAGAGACCTTGGTCATGGCCAAATTGTCGTGGATGATGTTCATAACACTTCCATGTGATATTCCAAGTTCTCGCTCGATTTCTTCGACCTTCACCCGTCGATTTTCGAGGAGCATCCTCTCCACACGGGCCACATTGTCCTCGTTTGTCACGTCTGACAGGTGTCCTGGACGGGGGTCATCTTCAAGGGACTTACCACCATGGCGGAACTCCCTATTCCAGCGAGTAATGGTTGCATAGGAAGGGACGGTGTCGGTGTATACTGCAACCATGCGTTCATGGATCTCTTTTGCATTCTTGCCTTCCTTGGTCAAAAATTTGATCACTGCGCGGTGCTCAACCTTCTCCATTGTTGAAAAAATTGTGACTGACGATCTGCGATCAGCTACTGCTTCTTAAATAGACTAGGCAGGAGCGTGCAACTTCAGGTCCTGACTTGTCATAACTTGTCCTACCACCCTCACAAACAGCCATCCCCCTTCCTCTGTTTTGCCCTACCGATTCGCAAAACTTATTGACCACCCCTCGTATTGCCGGGCTCAGTAAAACGGTTGAGATCGATGGAATGATGTATTCACGGAGAAAGTACAACAAGGGAGAGTTCTTCCACAACTGTGGGTATTCGGCGGGATGTGCCGGGAAACTCGAGATTTTTCTCTACGTTGTTCAATCACAAAATCCTCAGACATTAGAGGGATGTATTAAGGGTTCCATTCAACCTGGAAGCACAATCATAAGTGAATGTGGAAGTTGTACAGCCATATAACAGATCTTCCGGGGTACAATTCCAAACAGAATCCCGTCAATCACAGTTCCGAGTTTGTTTCGGAGGGTGGAACACACAGTCAGAAAATCGAGAGGACATGAAATTTACTGAAATAATCAAATAACAAACGTCGTGAGGAAATCTCCGCTCGAAGTTGGATTCATATTTAGGTGAATTTTTGTGGAGGAGGAGATAGGAAAATACTGATCTATTAGGGAAGATATTGCACATCCCCCCCCCAAAAAAAAACGGGCCTGCACACACTTATTGTGATATATCCTTCATTCATTCACTAATCGAGCTTACTTTACAGGGCATGACAGAAGCAACGCCTGTGAACACAACTACATCTCAATGGGAGCTCCAGCAAAGAATATACTGCGTCAAACATTACTACAAGACAGGCTCGTTCAAGAAAGTGCAGGACACTTTCGTGCATCAGTTCGAATGTAAAAAAGCCCCCTCCAAGAGCAGAATTCAGGACTGGGTGGACCACTTCGAGAACTATGGGACAGTGGAGAACCTCAATGCAGCCAGTGACAACCGACCAAGTCATTCAGGACGCCCCAGGAAGCGTACCGCTGAGCTGGTCGAGAGCGTGAGAGAGTCAGTTCAGCAGAGTTCAAAACGCTCTGGCGCAAGTGAAGTCAGTCCCTCGGTATATCCCGTGAGACTTGCAGGAGAGTGCTAGTAATGGATGTACAGGCCTACCCATACAGAATACAGATGAAGCATACCCTTACAGCCTCATACAAGGAGCAGAGAAAGGCTATGGCAGTCAAGATACTGGAGAAGATTCAGGAGACCCCAACTTTCTTTAACTTCCTTTGGACCTCATGTGAAGCTCACTTCCATCTTTAATGAAAGGTAAACTTGAAGACAAATGTCTTCTTGGGGACCTCCAGACCAAATAAGGTAGCCACTAAGACCCTACATTCCCCTAAGTGCACGGTATGGACTGCAATCTCAGCCAGAGGCATCATCGGACCATTATTCTTGGAGGAATCTGGCGCGACAGTGACAATCACTAAGGAGCGGTATGTTGAGGTCCTCAAAACCTTCAAGAGGGAACTACAGACCCTGTTCCCATCGCTTATGGAGAAGATCTGGTTCCAGCAAGATAGATCAAGCTCTCACACCTCAAACCTGCCCCGAGATTGGCTGAAAGAGAACTTTGGAGGCCGTGTGATCAGTCTCAAGACTGATTTTAAGTGGGCACCTCACAGACACAGATCTTAGCCCCCCAGATTTCTTTCTCTGGGGCTACCTTAAAGACAGAGTGTACGCATGGAGATCCAGGGCCATCACGGAACTGAAGGAAACCATCAGGAAGGAAATCAGAGCCATTAGTCCGTCGGTTTGTAAGGACGCCATGGACAACTTTGTGATGCGCCTCAATAAATGCACAGAGCTAAATGGAGGTCATTTCGAACAAATGCTCTAGAATGAAGAAGAAAATTCCAATGACTCTCATGCTCTGATATTATGTATTTAAACACAGTAAACTAGTTATCACCAAAGTTTCATTCAATCCTTGCAGAAGATTAAGAAATGAGGCTTATCGAATTTGGGGCCCGTTTTTTTGTAGGGGTCACCCTGTATTGTCAATATTTAATAGATATGTTCTTATTACATATTTCTACTTCAAATCTTCTAATTTGTTAACTTAAAATAACTTAAACTAACCCAACCCAACCTAACTCAATCATAACTATTTAACCGTATGTTTCTCCCCAAAATAGATTGTATTTTTGAAATCAGCGTTTAAAGCTACGTCATTGACAAAATAAATAAAATATCGGACACTGTTCAACAAACTCAAAGGACCCAAAATAAGTCTGGGAAGAAAGCAAATCCTTTGAAATGAGATTTGTTATCAATTTCTTCTGTTCCAGTCCTAGTTTAAGTTACTCGCACCACCTTCCCCACCACACACTTTAACTTTCTCTAGGTTAGGTCATCTTCCAAAAATAAATACCGACTGAAACTTTCAGATAATGAGCAAAACTGCATTTTCCAAACCCTTAGAAGGAAGTCCCCCAAAAAACGGAATGCGATGGAATTTATTCCCTCTTGAACATTTCCGAAAACGGATTTCACAAGGATGAAGGACTTGCTTCTTTTCGGCTGTGATATTATTACCAATGTCTCCTCTTAAGGAATTCCTCAAGCATGGCCGAAATAGCTTCTTTGGAATGTGCACACACATACACACACACACACTCCCTCACATATACGCTATCTCTCTCTCGCACACACATACACACACACTTTCTCCATCTCATACACGCTCTCTCTCTCACACACTCATAATCTCTCTCTCTCTCTCTCTCACACCCACAATCTCCCTCACATATACGTTATCTCCCTCTCTCTCTCTCTCACACACACACAAAACGTTCTCCATCTATTACACGCTTCTCTCTCTTACGCACATACTATCCCTCTCATACACGCGCTCTCTCTCTCTCTCTCACACACACACACACTCTCTTCTTCTCATATACGTTCACTCAAACACAGAACCTCTCTCCCTCGCATACACGCCCTCTTTCACACACACCCTCTCTCCCTCGCATACACGCCCTCTTTCACACACACGCTCTCTCCCATTGTCACTCTTATACACGCTCTCTCTCATACATACTAGCTCTACCGCTCATGAACCTCTTTCTCTCTCACAAACACAGTATCCCTATCATACACGCTCTCTGTCTCTTTCTCTCTTAGATTCTCTCTAGATTTCAAAAAGGCATTTGACAAAATTCCCCATCAGAAACTCCTGAACAAAGTGCGTACGCTAGGAATTAACGGTAATATATACGGATGGATTAGTAGCTGGTTAAAAAACAGGAAGCAGAGAGTGATAATAAATGGCGTGGAATCGGACTGGGTATCTGTTACCAGCGGTGTTCCCCAGGGATCAGTCCTGGGGCCTATTTTATTTACTATATACATCAATGACATAGACGTTGGAATAAATAATATCATATCTAAATTTGCAGATGACACGAAAATAGGTAACTCAGTATTATGCGAAGAGGACAGGGCTAGCCTGCAGGCTGATATAAATAAAATTACCGAATGGTCTGAGAAATGGCAAATGCCATTTAATATCGACAAATGCCAAATCCTTCAGTGCGGAACAAAAAAAAAAAAATACACCTATACAATGCAAGGCGGCTTAATAAACACAACCCCGCAGGTTAAAGATTTAGGAGTAATAATGACAGAAAACTTTAAAAAATCAAACCAATGCGCAGCTGCTGCAAACAAAGCTAACACAGCACTAGGATTTATAAAAAGAAACTTTACTTATAAAAGCGAAGAGATAATTATGCCACTATATAAAAGTATTGTCAGGCCCCATCTCGAATACGCTGTACAGTTCTGGGCCCCTTACTTAATAAAAAACATAGATAAATTAGAAGCCTGTACAACACAGAGCGACAAAACTTATCCCGTCAGTACGTAACAAACCTTACCACGAGAGGCTAAAAAAACTCAATCTATTTTCCGTCAGAAAACGAAGACTAAGGGGGCAGCTTATAGAGTGCTTCAAAATACTTAAAGGATTTAACAACGTTAATGCCAATAACTTGTTCACACTGACAGGGGAGTGTCCCACCCGTGGACATGATTCAAAACTTCAGGGTAAAAGAGCCACTATGGATGTAATAAAAAACTTCTTCACTTACTCGATTATTAATGATTGGAATAATTTGCCAAACGCAGTAGTGGACAGCAGAACTATAGATTCATTTAAAATGAAATTAGACAAACACTTAACAAATATTGGAATTGTTTAGCATAAGCTACAAAATAAAATAATATTACAAAAATATAACTCTTTCAGGTTTATGTAAGTGGTTTTCATATTCATTTCATTTAATTACTATTCAATGCAAATTTCCTTCAGGTACTGTCTTCTTACACCTGCAAGGTACTTTTGCCAAATTATTTCATGTACGGCTTTTGCCGGAGGGAGTGGAGGGTGGGGAGAGCCTAAAACTTTTCTATCCTTTACTTCTACTATTCTATGTGTAAGTGGCAGTAGATTTAAGGCCAGATCACCTTAGTCTGGGCGGTAAGGCCCGTGTGATCTGTGTATCTATGTAACTCTATGTAACTCTCTATCTCACATTCTCTCACACACGCTCATACAATGCCAAAATAGCTTCTTTGGAATGTGCACACACACACTCCCTCACATATACGCTATCTCTCTCACGCACAATCTCCCTCACATATACGCTACCTCCCTCTCTCTTACACACACACACACACACACGTTCTCCATCTCATACACACTGTTTCTCTCTTACCCACATACTCTCCCTCTGATAAACGATCTCTCTCTCACACACACACTCTCTTCCTCTCATATACGTTCATTCACACAGACAACCTCTCTCTCTCTCACTCTCTATAGAAAGTAGATGGAGAGGTGACGCCCCCTTGTCGCGGGAAGAGAGCTTGTGTGTACCTTTGACTTTTCAAGCTATGTCGGGGGGGGGGGGGTACCTCTATTCTGGGTACCCCTGGTAGGGCTTCCCTTGTCGATTTGGTCGGAAACGAGGTTCCGGACTAAGTGCGTCCTTACTTTTTCTACTCTATCCTCCTCCTTTTTCACTTTTATCCTATCTCTTCCACTTATTATACAAAAAACCCCGACTCCTATCATGTCACTCCGTACCCTTTTTTCCTTCTATCTACATATAAGGACCTGGCAGCTACCTCATGCGTCAGAAGAGAGGCTTTGGAACCTCTATAAATAACGCCAATCAACGCTCACTGGGACTAGGACTAGAGGTGTCCTAGGCGTTGGGGCACAATGAATGGGATGAGGGTAGTGCCCCGTTAACTCCTTTCCTAGCGCATAATTATTAACCATTCTCAGTGACCGTTGACGGGTGCCTCTGGTAGCATCGGTCTGAGGTAACGGCCCTTTGTTCCCAGGCTGGTTGCCAGGCCAATAAAAAGCCTTGGGACGAGTCTCTTGGTGTGGCGCTACACCGAGATCCTGGCCGCCCTGAAGGAAACTAGTAAGAGTTTAGTACGGGGCATGTTCCACTGTTCACATGGTGCGAAATCGATACCCCCCTTCGGAGGCTGTCAGTGCTGCTTGGTTGGAGCCACGGCACGCTGGGCTTGAACGACTCGGTCGGACGAACAGCAGCACATGGAGCGTGCCTTCTGAAAGATCCGAAACGTCTCCAATGGATATGCTGGAACGACTCACGCGGGGCGAACTCACCCCCCTTCTTTTTCATTGAGTAGTTGCAAAGTATTCAGAGATATAAAGTGTTCAGCATGACTGGAAAGAAAGGATCGTCTGCTCTTAAATACACATGTTCAGTGTGCAAAAAGGACAAGTGATGCGTGGACTTCCCAGAGGGTTGTTACTCCAAATGCCACCCGACAAGTATCTGCACTGACTGCGTCCTTAAAGGAGAAGTGCAAGAGCTCAAGGATCTATATAGATCATCTGAGAAAAAAATCCAAAGAAAGCTGCAGAACATAAAGTCTGAACACGCGTGTCAGCTTCGCCGTCTCGAGGACAGGATCGTCGAGTTGTCCTCAAGACTAGAGGTCCAGTCGGCTACCGATGTATCTCCCACCGACGTGGGTAGATCCGCCGACAAGACCCTCTCCCAAGAAGCGAGCACTGCATCGGCAGTGCCACGCCAGCCTTCCAACGTTCCAGAGCTGGAGTCAGCTGCTGCGGGACTGGCTCAACGGGCCAAAAAGAAGAAGAGAAAGGGTAAGAAAGGAAATAAAAATGAAGAGAAGGTAGAAACAGAAAAAGAGAACGCAGAAACAGAAGTTAAACCAGAGGAAGATAGGAAAAAGAAAGAAGAAAAATATGAAGAAGAATAAGGAAACAAAGAAGTCGTTTTCGAAAGGGAAGACTCTGTCCTCTGTAGCAAAATGTGCGAGGGTCGTCCTTATCGGTGATTCTTAATCAAGAGATCTGCAACCCATACTAGAGGCCCGCCTTCGCACCAGTGTGAGGGTAAACTGCCTCCCGGGATGTGGGAACCATCAGATAAGAGTAGAGGCTGAGAAATCTCAGATTTCTGAGAGTTCAGTCAGCGGAGGTAGGGTGGGCCCTACAGGCGAGATCCTTCATACGGTCATGGGGCTGTGAATGACTGTGGGTTGAAAACCCGCAGACGTTTCGTGGTCGGGATGCTCCCGAGAAGAGGTCCAAACCGGATCACTCACTCGAGGAACGTCTCATTGAACCGACGACTAGCAGATTTATGTACGGCGGAAGGGGTGTTTTTTGTCGACCCCTACCGCATTTTTTATGGTAAGAACGATCTCCACCAAAGGGATGGGGTGCATCTTTCCTTTAAAGGAAAGGCTGTACTCTCAAACCTGATACAAAATGTCGTTGAGCGGACTCAAAGGACGGTCCGACCCAGAGTGAAGGTGGACGTGCTCCAGTACGCCAAAGTCACCCCTGAATGACCTTCGTGGAGGTCGCTAAACTGGGTGCCACCACACCACCAAAGGAGAACAGAGAGACAAGTAAGACGGGAAACGGAACAGCGTAGGGAGTCCTACATTTCGGGACTCCCTGAAAGTTCTTCTGTTTAATGCAAGGTCAATCAGAAACAAGTTTCTTGAACTTCGTGGCCTCGTAGTGACGGAAGAACCTGAAATGGTGGCCATAACAGAGTCGTGGGTAAGAACCTCAAACCGAGATTTTGAAGGTGAATTCACGATTCAGGTTACAAACTCTTCCAAAAACAAAGGCCAGAAAGAGATGGTGGCGGTGTGATGTTGTATGTCAAGGATACGCTCAAATCGACGAACTGCAACATTGTATCCGACCACGAGTTACTAGGAGTTGACCTAGATATAGGTCCTGCCAGATACAGGACTCTGGTGCTTTACAGACCCCCTGTCCAACCGGTTGAAAAGGACAGGGATCTGTACCGGCTACTGGGTGAACTTGTTCAAGACAGTGTGTGTATGGTTATGGGGGATTTCAATGCACAGGTTGACTGGGAAACCAAAGAACCCTGTGGCGAGAACGCACTACTCCTGGAATTCGCAAACAACGAGTTTCTGACTCAATGGGTAGGGGAGCCGACAAGAGGCAATAATACCCTCGATTTGGGTTTTACCTCTAAGGATGACATCGTTGAGCATCTCTCTGTAGGCGAAGAGCTCGGTGGCAGTGATCACCCACTAATCAGATTTATAGTCAAGGTCCCCAAGGTAGAGTCTGCGACTAGTAAATCGAGGAAACTTGATTTAAGAAGAGCAGACTTTGCAGGTCTTCGTGATGGATTGACTGATGCGAGGCTAGAAGTGTGCGAGGATGTTGAAGATTCGTGAAATAGATTCAAAACTACCTTCATGAGTCTTCAATCACGATTCATCCGTTTGAAAAGCCTCCGTCGGTCTTCTGTTCAACCAAAATGGTTTAATCGAGAAATTGGTTAACTGCTGAGGGAGAAAAAAACGGTGTTCCGGCAGTCAAAGATTTCTGCAGACTTTGACGAGTACCGTAAGCTAGCTAGGCGAGTGAAGTCCAGCATAAGGGCAGCAAACCGTGCTGAGGAGCTCTGAGTGGCAAGACTTTGCAAGAAGAATCCTAAGGAGTTCTTTGGTTATGTAAACAGCCGTAAGCCAATCCATCGCACGATTGGCCCTTCAATGAATGAGGAGAAGGCATTAAAGCACTCAGATGCAGAAAATGCTAACCTCCTAAACGACTAATACTCTTCAGTGTTTACTAAAGAGAGTTGTCCCATCTCCCAGCCCACAGATTCCTACTTGGGTGAAAAGCTGGGAGAAATGAACTTCATTCAAGAAGAAATAGAAAAAAGATCACCGATCTAAAGACGAATAAGTCCCCTGGCCCGGACGAGTTTCTACCCAAAGTGTTGAAAGAAATGCGCGATCAAGTGTCACAACATTTGAGCACAATCTTCAACATGTCAATCCGGACCGGATGCGTTCTTAGAGACTGGTGTGAAACGAATGTAACTCCTATCTTCAAAAAGGGAGACCCTAGGCAGCCGTCGAACAACCTCAATAGTTGGTAAAATCATGAAAAGCATCTTGGTGGACAAAATGACGTCATATTTAGAGTCCATTTTGCGATTGAGGAGTTCCCAGCATGGGTTCCGAAGGCACCGGTCATGCCTAACGAATCTTGTGGAATTCTTCCACTTCGTTTTTAGTGAGCACGACCGGGATAGGGCGGTGGATGTTATCAACTTAGACTTCAAAAAGCCTTCGATAAGGTACCATACAGCCGCCTCCTTCGGAAAGTGCGTGCGCTGGGCGTAGACGGAAATGTAGCAAGTTGGATAGAGAACTGGCTAAACGGTAGACGGCAACGGGTAGTGTTGAATGGGCAGGCTTCTGAGTGGGTTCCCGTTACTAGCGGTGTTCTTCAAGGTTCTGTCCTGGGTTCACTACTATTCATCATCTATGTCAACGACATGGACGGTGACATGGTTGCGAAGATTTCTAAATTTTCCGATGACACCAAATGAAGGAAATACTGCCTGCCTTCAAGATGATTTTCGGAAGATTGTGGAGTGGTCGTACACGGCAAATGCCATTTAACGTGAACAAATGCTAAGTGATGCATATCGGCTACCGAAACCTCCAATCTCAGTATATCCTTAAGGCCACTGTTATTGAATCCATCGACACTGAGAAGGACTTGGGTGTAACAATTACTAGTGACCTCAAGTTCTCGAAACAGTGCATTGAGGCGGAGAAAAGGGCACAAAGGATGCTAGGGTACATAAAGCGCCAGTTTGGATATCGGAACAAGGAGATAGTACTGTGTTTGTATAACTCACTTGTCCGACCGCACCTGGAGTATGCCGTACAATTTTGGAGTCCTTCGTTTCGAAAGGATATTGCGAGATTGGAACGTGTGCAGGCCAGGGCAACCAAACTGATTCCCTCTATCAGACACAAAAGTTACGATGATAGATTAAGGGAATTAGATCTGTTCTCGTTGGAAACCCGGAGACTGCGTGGTCAGCTTATCGAAGTTTTTTAATACTTCGAGGCTTCGATAATGTAGACTACACGGATATTTTCCAACTTAGTGAGGGCAGAACGAGAAATCACGGCTGCAAACTTGAACTGAAGCCTTACAACCGTGATCCGTGTGGTAAATTTTTCATATACAGCATCTGCGATAGCTGGAAGGCACTTCTAGTGGAAGTTGACAACAGCAATTCTGTTGATCAGTTCAAGTCAAGACAGGACAAAGTCTTGAAAAGTGGCCGTTTGGGCACGTAAGCCGTTGAGCAGAACTGTGCCTGCTCGACTGCTAGTCCAAAGGTACCTCTCTGAATGGACCGTAAGGTCTTCTAGGGTACTTATTATCCTTGTAGCTCCTTATAGCTGTAGCTCTCTCCCTCGCATACACGCCCTCTTTCACACACATGCTCTCTCTCTCACACATACTAGCTCAACCTCTTATGCACCTCTTCTCTCTCTCACACACAGTATCCTTATCATACACGCTCGCTGTCTCTTTCTCTCTTAGATTCTCTCTATCTCACATTCTCTCACACACCATCATACATGGCGGAAATGGCTTCTTTAGAATGCGCACACAAACACTCCCTCACACATACGCTACATCTCTCTCACACACACACACACTTTCTCCATCTCATACACGCTTTCTCTCTCACACACATACTCTCTTTCTCTCCCTCACCCACAATCTCCCTCACATACAGGCTATCTCTCTATCACAGACACACACGTTCTCCATCTCATACACACTGTCTCTCTCTCTTACACAAATACTCTCCCTCTCATACACGCTCTTTCTCTCTCACACACACACTCTCTTCCTCTCATATACGCTCACTCACACACGCAACTTCTTTCTCTCTCACACACAAGGTATCCCTATCATACACGCTCTCTGTCTCTTTCTCTCTTAGATTCTCTCTATCTCACATTCTCTCACACACCCTCATACATGGCCAAAATAGTTTCTTCGGAATGTAAACACAAACACACACATACACTCACATATACGCTATCTCTCTCACACACACATACTCTCCCTCTTATACACGCTCTCTCTCTCACACACATTCTCTTCCTCTCATATACGTTCACTCGCACACCGAACCTCTCTCACAAACACGCTCTCTCTCTCTTTCTCCTACTGCCACTCTTATACACGCTCTCTCTCTCTCTCTCTCTCACATATCCTAGCTCTACCGCTTATGCACCTCTTTCTCTCTCACACACACAGGATCCTTATCATACACGCTCTCTGTCTCTGCCTCTCTTAGATTCTCTCTATCTCACATTCTCTCACACACCTTTATACATGGCCGAAATAACTTCTTTAGAATGTGCACACAAACACACATGTACACACTCTCTCACATATACTCTCTCTCTCACACACACACATACTTCCTCCATCTCATACACGCTTTCTCTCTCACACACATACTCTCTCTCTCACACACAATCTCCCTCACATATATGATATCTATCTCCCACACACACACACATGTTCTCCATCTCATACACGCTGTCTCTCTCTCACGCACATACTCTCCCTCTCATACACGCGCTCTCTCTCTCTCTCTCACCCACACTCTGCTTATGGTAGCATTGGTCCGAGGTGACGGCCTTTTGTTCCCATGTTGGTTGCCAGGCCAATAAAAAGCCTTGGGTCGAGTTCCTTGGTGTGGCGGGATATCCATTGAACGCTACTCCGAGATCCTGGCCGTTGTGAAGGGAACTAGTAGGAGTTTAGTACGGGGCGTGCTTCGTTGTTGTTCACCTGGTGAGAAATCGATGGCCCCTTCGGGGACCGTCAGTGCTGCTTGGTTGGGAGCCACGGCACGCCGAGGTTTGACGACTCGGTCGGACGAACAGCAGCACATGGAGCGTGCCTTCTGAAAGATCCTCAGAGGAAAGAGCTAAGGTCCTTGAGGAAAAGTTGGAGAAGCTCAAAGCCCTTAACGTAGCTCAGGTTCGATGCCTAGAAGAGGCGCCGCCCACTGACGATTCGGAATCCCCTGGTAATGAAGCGGACATTCCGGCATCATCTGAGGCTAAGCCAGCTGAGGCGAGAGAGAAGGAGAAAAAGAAGAAAGGAGAAACGAAGAAAAAAAAGAAAAAGGTGATAGTTGAAACAAGAGTAGAACCCAAAATAGAAGAAAAAGAAAGATAAGAATGTGGAGAGTAAAGAGGAAAAGGGAAGGCCTCTTCCACAAGGGAAGACCCCGTCTTCAGAGACCAAGTGTCCGAAGGTCACCCTCATTGGTGACTCGCAAACACGGAATCTGCAGCCGCTGCTAGCGGCCCGCCTTCGCACTAGCGTGAAGGTAAGCTGCCTGTCAGGACGGGGTAACCACACCATCAGAGTAGAGGCAGAGAAAGCTCAGATTTCTGAGAATTCTGTTGTTGCTCTGATGGTGAGCGGCAACGACATCTACCTCAGAGGGGGTAAAGTGGGCCTCAGTGGTAAGACCATCCAAACAGTGATGGGAGCCGTGGACGACATAGGGCTTAAAACCCGCAAACGTGTGGTGGTTGGGATGCTTCCGAGAAGAGGTCCATCCCGAACCGCTCACAAAAGAAACGTGGCAGTGAACAAAAGGTTGGCGGATCTCTGCACGGCAGAAGGAGTCTTCTTCGTGGACCCCTATCGTACCTTTATCGGTAGAGACGACCTCTACCAAAGGGACGGGGTACATCTCTCCTTTAAAGGGAAGGCCTTTCTCGCCAATCTAATTCAAGATGTCGTGGAACGCACCCAAAGGAGCGTTCGAAACAGAGCGAAAGCGGACGTGCGCCAGCATGCCCGTGTCACTCCTGGAACGACCTTCTCGGAGGTGGTCAAAAAGGGTGTGACCACGAAAACAGAGAAGCCAGGAAACGGAAGAGCGTAGGGAGTCCTACACTAGGGGACTCCCTCAAAGTTCTTCTGTTCAATGTGAGGTCAATCAGGAAAATGTTTCTTGAGCTCCGTGGCCTCGTAGTAACAGAGGAACCTGAGATGGTGGCCATAACGGAGTCGTGGATAAAAACCTCAAGCCGAGATTTTGAAGGTGAATTCACGATTCCCGGTTACCAGCTCTTCCTGAAAGAAAGGCCAGACAGAGAGGGTGGCGGTGTGATGTTGTATGTCAAGGATACTCTCAACTCGACGGATTGCAACATCATATCCGACCATGAACTACTAGGTGTTGACCTAGAGATAGGTCCTGTCAAATACAGGACCCTGGTGCTTTATAGACCTCCTGCCCAACTCGTTGAAAAGGACAGAGATCTGTACCAGCTACTAGGAGAACTTGTCGAAGACAGAGTGTGTATCGTCATGGGTGATTTCAACACACAAGTTGACTGGGAAACCAGAGAACCCTGTGGCGAGAACGCACTACTCCTGGAGTTCACGAACAACGAGTTCCTCACTCAATGGGTGAGAGAGCCAACAAGAGGAGACAATATCCTCGACTTGGTTTTCACCTCTGAAGATGACATCGTTGAGGACCTCTCTGTTGGCGAAGAGCTCGTTGGCAGTGACCACCGACTAATTAGATTTGTAGTCAAAGTCCCCAAGGCAGAGCCTGCAACTAGTAAATCAAGGAAACTGGATTTGAGAAGAGCAGACTTTGCAGGTCTACGCGCGGGACTGACTGACGCGAGGCTAGAAGAGTGCGATGCTGTTGAAGACTCTTGGAACAGTTTCAAAACCACATTCATGAGTCTTCAATCGCGTTTTATTCCTCTGAAATGCCCCCGTCGGTCTTCTGTTCAACCAAAGTGGTTTAATCGAGAAATCGGGCAACTGCTTAGGGAGAAGAGAAATGTGTACCGGCAATCGAAGATCTCGGGTGACTTTGACGAATACCGGAGGCTTGCCAGGAGAGTGAAGTCCAGTATAAGGGCGGCTAAGCGGTCTGAGGAACTCCGAGTGGCGAGACTCTGTAAAGAGAATCCCAAGGAGTTTTTTGGATATGTGAACAGCGGTAAACCAATCCGTCGAACGATTGGCCCTTTGAGGAATGAGGAGGGGACATTAAAGCATTCAGATGCAGAAAATGCCAACCTCCTCAACGACTACTTCTCTTCAGTGTTTACTGAAGAGTGTGGTCCCATTCACCAGCCGACGGATTCCTACTCGGGGAAAAAGCTGGAGGCAATGGACTTCACCGAAGGAGAAATAAAGAAAAAGATTGCTGACCTAAAGACGAATAAGTCCCCTGGACCGGACGGGTTTCTACCTAAAGTGTTAACGGAAGTGTGCGATGAAGTATCACGACATCTGTGCGCTATCTTTAACATGTCAATCCGGACCAAATGCGTTCCTAGAGACTGGCGTGAGGCGGAGGTGACTCCGATCTTCAAGAAAGGAGACCGTAGCCAACCGTCGAACTACCAACCTATCAGTCTGACTTCGATAGTCGGTAAACTCATGGAAAGCATCATGGTGGACAAAGTGACGTCGTATTTAGAGTCAAACCTGCTACTGAGGAGTTCCCAGCACGGCTTCCGAAGGCAACGGTCATGCCTGACGAACCTTGTAGAATTCTTCCACTTCGTTTTCAGTGAGCACGATCGGGACAAGGCGGTGGATGTGGTCTACCTAGACTTTCAGAAAGCCTTTGATAAGGTACCACACCGCCGCCTTCTCCGGAAAGTGCGAGCGCTTGGCATTGACGGAAAGGTAGCCGGCTGGATCGAGAACTGGCTAAGTGGCAGACGGCAACGGGTGGTGGTAAATGGACAGTCTTCTGAGTGGGTGCCCGTTACTAGCGGGGTGCCTCAAGGTTCTGTCCTGGGACCACTACTATTCATCATCTACGTCAACGACATGGACGGTGACATGGTTGCCAAGATTTCCAAATTTGCCGACGATACCAAGCTTGGTATGAACGTTGCAAAGGATGGAAATACTGCCCGCCTGCAGGAAGATCTTGGGAAGATTGGGGAGTGGTCGGACACGTGGCAAATGCCTTTTAACGTGGGCAAATGCAAAGTGATGCATATCGGCCACAGAAACCCCCAATCTCAGTATATCCTTAAGGGCACTGCTCTTGAATCGAGTGACACTGAGAAGGACTTGGGTGTTACTATTACTAGTGATCTCAAGTTCTCGAAACAGTGCATTGAGGCGGAGAAAAAGGCCCAAAGGATGTTAGGCTACATAAAGCGCCAGTTTGGATACCGTAACAAGGAGATAGTACTTTGTCTGTACAACTCACTTGTCCGACCGCACCTGGAGTATGCCGTACAATTTTGGAGTCCTTCATTGCGAAAGGACATCGCGAAATTGGAACGCGTACAAGCCAGGGCAACCAAGCTGATTCCCTCTATCCGACATAAAAGTTATGAGGATAGACTAAGGGAATTAGATCTGTTCTCGCTGGAAACCCGTAGACAGCGTGGTCAGCTCATCGAAGTTTTCAAAATACTTCGAGGGTTCGACAATGTTGACTATCGGGATATTTTCACACTAAGTGAGAACAGAACGCGCAATCACGGCTTCAAACTTGAACTGAAGCGTTACAACCGCAATCTGTGTGGAAATTTTTTCACTTACAGTATCTGCGGTATGTGGAACGCACTTCCAGTGGAAGTTGTCAACAGTAAATCTGTTGACCAGTTCAAGTCAAGACTAGACAAAGTCTTAAAAGTGGCCGTTTAGGGACGCAAAACAATTGAGCAGCCTTGTGCCCGCTCAATTGCTAGTCCAAAGGTACCCTCTTTGAATGGACCTTAAGGTCTCCTAGGGTACCTTCTTTCCTTGTTGTTACTCCTTGTTGTTACTCTCATATACGTTCACTCACACACAGAACCTCTCTCCCTCACATACACGCCCTCTCTCACACACACGCTCTCTCTCTCTATCTCTCCACTGTCACTATTATAAACGCTCTCTCTCTCTCTCTCTCACACACACACATATACTAGCTATACCGCTTATGCACCTCTTCCTCTCTCACACGCACAGTATCACTATCATACACGCTCTCTGTCTCTTTCTCTCTTAGATTCTCTCTATCGCACATTCTCTCACACACCTTCTTTCTCTCTATCTCACATTTTCTCACACACCCTCTTTCTCACACACCATCAGTGATGGCCATGACTTATAAAAAATGTTCACCAAATGTTAATAAAATATTTTTTATTCTTTTCTTTTTAGTAAACACTTCAATGATAATTTTGACTTTGCGAAAGCTCTAAATCGCATAACTCGCAGCGATATTATGTTGCAATGCAGCGTCAGATCTCGGCTTCTCTAGCAAACGTATCTTGACCCAAATTGCTAAGATTAAAGATATAAAAAATTCATTTATTTTCTTTTTGAAATCTAAATATTTTGATTACCCGGGTTTTTTTTCATTGATCGAAATGTGTCGGCGCCAACAAGAAAAATATGCTGATGAAGCAGGGAAAATAGGAGAGGCGATAATGATAATAAACTATTTTCTTTAAAAAACAACAAAAAAATCTTCAGGGAAAAAGTTTGAATATGGGGAGGGGGGACTGGTAAATTATAAAAGAGACGAAGGAAGGGGGGGGGGGAACCATGTTACATATAAACCCTGGTAGATCAGAAATTTGATTTCATTTATCTATTTTATCAGAAGATGAAGAGATAATAATAATAGTAATAATAATGATTTTTGTATAGCGTTCTTTAAGGACATAGACGTTCATAGAGCGCCCGTCTATCGAGTAAATAAAGCCGAGAGGAAAGAGATGCGTCTTCGGGGCACGCTTTTATTAAAAGGACCTCTGCCTCTATTCGTCGCCACTGAATAACTCTGCTCTTTTCTCCCACACTTGAACTTCTTTCTCTCACTCCAATGCATCCAGGGGAATTGACATCCCTTCTCTATTCGAAAGGACCCGTTCTCCCCTCCACCTCCTCCTTCCAAATCTTTATCTCCAGTTCCTCCGTTTTTCTTCTTTCTTACATCACGGATATTTTTAATATCTAAACTCTTGTCTGGAAGAGTCCAAACGGACTTTAAATACGCTGTTGTGGCCAGGGGCAGATCCAGGGCGGGGGAGGCTAAGGGGCTCCCAAATTAAAGCCTCGTTTATGCTTATATTTCTTTTTTAGGCCATAGTTGTAATCTGCTGTTCAGAAAGAATGTACATTATATGATACCTGTCTAAAATACAGGTAAATCTCAAAATATAATTATTAACTGACGTTCAAAAACCACAATTCAGAAATTTCTGATGTGTGGAAAAAATTCGGATTGGAGAAAGTTCGTGCTCACTCCCGAATCATATAGAATGATTTATTACCAATGTTGTCTTAATATAATCATTATTGAACATAATTCCCTTTTCTTAGACTACTCAAAGGGAGGAATTCAGGTTAGCCCCCCCAAAAAAATATTTTTACCCTGGATCCACCACTGGTTGTGGCCCTATCCTAAAGAAACCGAACCTGAACCCGAACTACCCTGCAAGCTACCGTCCAATATCTCAACTTACATTTCCTCTCAAATGTCCTTAAAAAACTGACGTCAGTCCGGATTCTTGAGCCTCCGTCCTTCTCCAAATTCGATGAGAAGTTTCAGTGTGATTTGAAGGCAGGACACAACACTGAATCAACTCTCACACATGTATCCGATCACCTTCGGCGTACGGCCGGCGCTAGTAGACCTTCTATGGTGCTACTTCTGGACCTTTCGGCAGCACTTAATACTGATGTCTATCTATTAACCATTCAAAGGGTAAGTTATCTAGAGCCCATGGAACTACTGCCCAAATCATGGACATTTGGTGTCAAATTGACCTACACTTTGGACCAAACCTCAATTTACTAAATTGGTATACATTTGAGCAAAGCAACGAATAAAAGTCATTGACACATATCACATTGAAAAGGGGTCAAAATATCTTGAACCCTCGAGGTCAAGTCTTGAAAACCAGGATATTGGTTTGGGAAAAAGAAATACAGAACAAGCACAAGAGCTTCTAATATAGAAAGTAGGAACCGCCGTTGCGAGAGTTCTCTGGTCAACACGGTAAAGGACTCTTGTCCTTGCCTTGTGCAAAAGTTACCCTGTTTGAATGGACCGTAAGGTCTTCTATGGTACTTTCTCTCCTTGTTACTTCTTCCTTGTTAATACTGGTTAATAAGAACCAATACGGAAATACAGATAATCTATTATGCGGAAATCGGACGCGTATTTGGATATCCATCAGTCTCCCCACTCGGTTCACTAAAAAGGACCAGAATGAAACAAGGAGGTCGATAAGTGTACTATTACATAAGTAAACAAAAGCATTAATTTTAAAAACTAGCGGTTCATAGGTGAAATTGTACAAATTAACACACATTTCAGCCCCATTATTCGTGTTTAATTTTAAGAACTAGTGGTTCATAGGTGAACTTGTACAATGTCAGAGACAGAAACGGGCAGGACGGAAAGAACCTGCGATCGGTTCATTTTGAGGTAACTTCCTTTTGATAACGCACCCTATAGCGAGTCTAATTGTAATAACAAGAGGTTCCGCGAGATGGCGTGAAGGTAAATTAGTATTGTGCTAAGAGGAGACGTCGCATAAGGTAAGGCCTGTAGGCTCTGATTGCTGGTTGAGCGTAGGTGGGAATTAAGTTTTGATAAATGTTAAATATTAACTAAAAGATTCATTACACTGTGAATAATTCCCTACTTAAATAAGACCCGGCCATAATTATTGTAATACGACCCAGTGCCCTGATCACTTGCCTTATCCTTACGAGTGTCTATTTTGTCTCTCCTTATAGCTTCTTTCTCTCGGCGCCCCATACTACAAGAGCCCGAAGACAAGAAAAAAGAGAAACAAACGAGAAAAGATCTCTCGAGTCCAGCTTCCTCCCCGGCAAATACTCCCTCGATCCCTACTTTCAAGGCTGACTGTGGTTATTAGAATACAGGTTGTATTTTCCGTCATAACTTCGAACAGGCCGAGTACTAATCAGCATTGAGTGCAAAACCAACCCGTGCTGTTGGAAAGTACTCGAGCTCAGTGCTCCTACCCCTCGTGCTCCTCTCGAGCAACAGAATCTTTGGGTGGCAGATCCACACGGAATTGGAATCCCCTTTTATCGGTCATGTGTGGCCGAGTGTGTATACTTTGATTTATCTTTCATGTCCATTATCTTATATTTTGATTTGCTTTCATGTTCATTATTTTATTTTTGATTTATCTTTTATGTCCAGTATTTTATTTTTGTTTGTACAGTAGTAAAGTTTATTTTGTTTCGCCCAATTTGATGATATACAGAACCCTTTAGAAAATTTAATTAATTCTGCCAAGTATAATTACCCACTCTTAGAGATTTATTGAAACCCAAAGTTCAATTGCATTATTCAAGGTAAGGCTCAACTGCAGTGTTGCCCTGGGTGCTATCTGCAAACCGTTCCGACACACGGAAAGCAAACGGAGGTCATAAAATCTAACCTGATCTACGACATACAAATAAACACGCATTTTCAGCCCCATTATTCATGTTTAATTTTAAGGAGTAGCGGTTCATATGTGAAATTGTACAAATAAACACGCATTTTCAGCCCCACTATTCATGTTTAATTTTAAGGAGTAGCGGTTCATATGTGAAATTGTACAAATAAACACGCATTTTCAGCCCCACTATTCATGTTTAATTTTAAGGAGTAGTGGTTCATAGATAAAATTTTACAAATAAATACGCATTTTCAGCTCCATTATTCGTGTTTAATATGCTTAGCAGTTTTCTTTGATGACATCACCTCCTTAAAATCCCCCCGCCATCACATTATACAATCAAAAGTTAAAAAAAGTGAATGCTATAACTCTTGTTCGCATGGCCTTCGTTTCACTCGCCATCATTTGTATCTTTACTAATGATACTCGTTGAACATGGTGGGGGATTCGAACCTGTGTTACCCCACCGGCATCGTTCTTCGAACTAGTTTTAAACCACTCGGCTACCATTTATCTCCTTATTTGGGAGTGTGGGTGGTAACCGAGTGGTTTAATGCATTGGTTCGAAAAATGATGCACATTTGCCAAACATGTTCGATTTCCCATTAATTTTATTTTTTTTAAAAACGCGTTACGATTATTTTCCAATTCCTCCCATCACTTGTATTCATACCATCACTCACTGAATTATTAAAAACAATGCAGGTTCATGGAACAACAAGGGTGTAGGTCTGAAAGAATATGAATAAATAAAAAAGCTAATTAAAAGAGCATAAAAATGACAAAAACTTCAAAACACCCAACTTCATTAGCATTTAGCCATGTAAAAGGATTCGTGTCATATACTATTAACATGTAGGAACTGTTCATAGACTTATAAAATCAACTTGAACCCTGTCAGACCTTATGGTAGGAAAAATGGGCCCTACTTTGAGCAATTATCAGCAATGGCCCCTGGAAAGGCAGCAGAGTTAAATGCCTGCCTCGTCAGGTGGTGTTTGTTGCTAGCGAATGAAACCGAATGAGTTTGTCATTGGAGCCGGTGGCCCTAAATCCCACTTAAGAAATTCTGGCCTATTTATTTCGTCTAAGAATAAATTAAAGCTCTTAAATAACCAAACGCAGACGCTATAAACGAGCTGCATGCAGCACTGTCTAGGCGCGTTTGTATCTTGCGTGTTGGTATATGTTGAAAAGTTTTCAACGGATGAGAAGGATTAGTTGCATTAGTGACATTATGTTTAAGTAGGTGAGTTTTAGTTAATTTTAAACCCACTCACAACACCGAATCCAAAAATTTACACTAAGGGGAGGATTGATTTTATGTACCCTTAGGGTAGATTAAATTGAAGGAACGATAGAAACAAGGGAGATCAGCGAGGGTAATTTTACTAAGTGGAAAACGAATGAGGGGAAAAAAGATAGATGCAATGAAAATAGGGGAAATAGAAAGGACAGGAATAATGAAAAACCTTAAAGATAATAAAGTCTGAACTAGCAATATACACTGGGGTCTGATCAACACGGAGGAACGACTTAATACTAAAGGAGATAATTAACATTATATAACTTAAACAGTATAATAGCATAACTCTTTGTTGAAAAAAGACCACAAAGTGTCGTCAAAAGTCATACAACACATCCATACCCCATCAGCCCAACCCACACCCAACCACAAACACAAACCCTACACTGCAAACCATTTCAGTCCAAAAAACGGTGTCCAATTTATTACTGGCTTGATTCCTTGGACCGTCGCCTACGTCTCCTTTTCGTTCCTTTTCCTATTGAGTGACTTTTACCTGCCCCTATTGGTGAACGCAAGCCCCCTGGGTATAAAAGATAACGAGGAGGAGATATAAAAGAATAAAATGAATGAAAATGAATAGAAAAGGAAGGAACGATATAAAGATGGCTCGAGCAAGGCAACTAGTGCATTTCAGCATTACTAGAATTAGGTACCCCGAATTTATTTCTTGAAAACCCTTCGAAAAATTCACTCCCTCGATTATCCGATGGCCCTAATAGGAGGATCTAGTTCGTACTTATGAGTCGCTGTGTTCTAGCATGATGTAACCAAGGAACCCTTGAATACCCTTTCCATCCATTCCATGATTTACTGACCTTTGTATTGAACCCTTTTTTCAATTTTGATCGTTTTAATTTCCTTTCTATTCAACCCACCTCCTGTGTATTCTCTTTTATTCTATCTATTTAAACGAATTTTTTGTATTCCCAACTTTTTATAATGGCAGAAAGTATAAGCAGATAAAAAGACGAATAAAGTCCACCTCCACATCTCACCTCTTCGAACGGCATGACTTTTTCCATTCACAGCCGTCTGATGCCAGTATTAATAAGCCATTCTCGGAAAGATGGACCACTAGGAGACCCAGGTACAATGGAATGGTTTTGGTTAACTTTGACCTACCTGGGATGGCTGTAAAATTGTAACCATTATATTGTATATATGAAAACACAGGGTGGAAACACGAAGTGTACTGTTTTTTTTACAATTATAAATATGCTTAGATACCATTAATTAATTACTTTCAGGTTCTTTCGGGATTTATTGAATTTTGCGATTCAAATTTTAAATTCGTAAAAAAAAAACCGTTTGTAAATATAACTGGGAAAATGTAAAGCAATAGAGTACCAGTATAGAGGCGGGAAGACAGCGGGATATATTTTCCAAATGTTGAACCCCATTGTGAGCAGATCTAGGGGTGTTAAAGCTATCAAACGGCTCAAAGAGACAGACAGTGGTCTTCCAAAAGCGAGGACAACCCCGAGCCGAATAAAGAGGAACTCGACCCTCATCAAGAACACGATGAACAAGATCAGATGAAATCCGAGGAGGACTGCCAAACAACTGCTCTGAAGACCAAAGTGAGCCATGCGATCATGCAAAAATGCTGAAAGATGATCTGAAACTTCGTTCATTCAAGAGAGCTAAAATTTAGCGTCTGCTCCCCAACCCCACCAAAAAGAAGTTCGAAAAAGCAGACTTTGCAGTCTGGTCGATGATTGAGCAGAATGACTGTACCAAATCTCATCTAAGTGATGAAGTTCTGAAGATCAAAGTGGAAAAATCTTGGAAGGAAATATCAAATGAAACCCTGCACGCCACTTGCAAAGAATTCAGAAAAATTAAATATGATTATCGAATGTTTAGGAATTAAAAATAAAAATACAAATCGTGAAGTTCACAAAAATGTA
Organism: Ceratothoa steindachneri; assembly: GCA_963969495.1. NCBI lineage: Eukaryota > Metazoa > Arthropoda > Malacostraca > Isopoda > Cymothoidae > Ceratothoa > Ceratothoa steindachneri. The sequence continues at coordinate 111,872,589 of OZ018327.1, read as the reverse complement.
TTAAAATTAAGGAATGTTTTTTTTTCGTAGATAAAAGCAAATTTGGATGGGAAAACGAGCCCTGAGAATTGTTTTTTTCTTATATCAAGACAAAGCAATGACTTCGTCACTCCCCCTCTACGTGGGGAGCTTGCGCTTCGCTACTAAGATTAAAATTTAAAATCTGAAAAAAAGCAGCCATGGTTAAATCTTTATAAATTTTCTTAACTTCGCCAATTATAATCATTTTAAATGGGAATCCTAAACTAAATTTCCCCCTTTTCAAAATATCACGTTGCTAAAATATTGAGTTATAGAAGAAGATATATAAAAATAAATTTTCTGAACTTTACCATTTGTAATTTTAGGGTCTTAAAAAATTCACAAAATTTCCATACTTATTTATCTTTTAACTTCACCATTATGTTTTTTGATATTATAAAAGCATTATTAGAAATAACTTTGATAAAAAACATAAGTCATAACCAAACTGAGATGAAATTATTATTCAAATGCTAAAAAAAATCCCCTTTTTAAATTATGGAGTTAGTGAAGTTATGATGATAATTCCGATAAAAGTTTTTTCTTGCCTTTAGGCATAGAAAATAAGCATGGATTTGAAAAAAACCCCTAACCAAGAGTAAATTATTAGGAGACAAGAGGAGCGTCTTTGCTACTCCTCCTTAAAGGAGGAGCTTGCGCTTCGCAGGCAGATCTTTGGTCTGTGGTCTACAGCTTACCCGCCTTTGGCAACAGCCTTTTGGTCTAAAATTTGTTAAAAAGTTTCCAGTACATATCTCTTAATAATTTACTCTTGTACTACTTTTTACACAGCGATTCTTATTTTCTAGTCCTAAAAGGGAAGAAAAGAACTTTTAGCTGAATTCTTTTTAAATACGGAAAAAACAATCCGGATTCTTTTTTATCTAAATTTTCTCTAATAATTTCATTTTTCTTTATTCGTTTTTAGGGCCCAGTAGCTAATTTCTCCTGATAAAGATTAAAATTATAAATCTATTTTAGAAATAACTTCGATAAAACTTTCGAATATAAAAAAATAGCAGCCTTGACTAAATTTTAATAAATTTTCTGAACTTCACCATTAGTTATTCTTTTTGTTCTAAAAAATTCTAAAACATTCTATAATCATATTTATTTTTCTGAACTTTACAATTTTGTTTTTTCAAACTCTAAAGGAACTTTTAGAAAGAACTTGGATAAATCTTAAAATATACCTAGGTCATAACTGAACTAGGAGAAAAATCTCTTATTATTCAAATGCTCAAAAAAATCCCTCCAGGCTGTTTTTTCGTTTCCCCCCTAAAGAAACACTTAGAAACAACTTGGATAAAAGCTTTTAATATTCGGAAAAGAACAGCCATTCTGGTTGTTGTTTTTTTCTATCTCTCCAAAAAACCACAAAGATTTTTGATAAAAGTTTTGAGTACTCGAAAAACCAGCCCTTCGGGCTGTTTCTTCGATCCTTCTAAAGAAACACTTAGAAATAACTTAGAAATAAAATATATGAAAACAAAGGAGCAGCTTTGACACTCCTCGTTACAGAAAGGCTTGCGCTTTGCTGGAAAATTTTCGGTCTGTGTCCTACGGCCTATCATGATTCTTTTTTTTTCTCCATCTAAATTTGATCTAATAATTTCCATGCCAAAATTTTAATAAATTTTCTGAACTTCAGTATTTGTAATTCTTTTAGTTTTCAAAAATTCACAAACATTCGATACTTATATTTATTTCTGAACTTTACGATTTTATTTTTTTTCTATTATAAAGGAATTATTAGAAATAACTTTGATAAAAAAAATAAATCTACTTAGGTGACAACCGAACTAAAAGAAAAAATCTTATTCAAACCTTCAAAAAATCTCGTTCTTAAAATATAGGGTTATGGATTATTAGAAATAACTTTGATAAAAAAATTAAATCTACTTAGGTGACAACAGAACTAAAAGAAAAAATCTTATTCAAACCTTCAAAAAATCTCGTTCTTAAAATATAGGGTTATGGATTATTAGAAATAACTTTGATAAAAAAATTAAATATACTTAGTTGACAACCGAACAAAAAGAAAAAAGTCTTATTCAAACCTTCAAAAAAATCTCGTTTTTAAAATATAGAGTTAGGGAAAAAAATGTGGGTTTTTTTCGGTCTCTCCAAAGAAACTTGTTTTAAAGAAATCTGATAAAACTTGGAATATACGAAAAAACCAGCCCTGCCACCTGCTTTTTCAAATGAAAAACTATACCCAGGTACAACGAATTAAGCGGAAAACCTTTTTCAAACTGTTCAATGTAATTGCTAAAAAAAAAATCACGTTCTTAAAATATAGTGTTATGAATATGTATTGGAAACCTTTTAAATGTTTTAGATCAAAATCACGTTGCTAGAGACAGATAGATCGTAGTCCAAATCCCAAAATCTGCCTGCGAAGCGCAAGCTCCTCCTGTAAGGGGGTGCAAAGGGAAATCAAAAGCAAGAAATAAAAAAAAAAATACCCCTTAAAAAACATACCAAGTAAATCAACACAATATCTCTGTAAATCACCTGCCCTTGAGAACCTCTGCTTTAGTGATCGGAGTAGAGAAATGACCTGGAAATGTAGCCTTGGCTACTTCCAAACTACCTGAGTCAGACTGGTCAAAATGGACTTGCCCCGTGGGTGAAATCAGATTTCATTTTTCTGTTTTTTCCCAACTGGATTTTTTTCATTAGAAAAACTCACCAGAAGATCCCCAGGGGGTTAACACGAAGTCAAGGGTTGGGCTTCACTTTGAAAAAAGGTTTAACGCGAAGGATGGTTGTTCTAATGAAGGGTTTTCGGAATTACTCACATTAAAAATGGGTTCACTGCGCGGAACAAGAAAATCGATAGACGAAAAAATTTAAAGAATAGACAATCGAGGATTAATAGAACGGGTGACTTAGTAATTCAATCAAGGGGCATGGAGACTTAAAAAAAAAAGATCGATCTCCAGCTGTGGCACATTGGAAAATCTAGTTTTGCCGGCAAAAAGGTTGGAGATGTGTGTGTGTGTGTATGTTTAAGCGGGTGAGGAAGGTTATGGCTAAAAGGTTACCAATTAGTTTTGACGGGAGTACCCAAGGATTTACCGTCATTTTTACGAGCTTTTATTTTTCTTCCTCAAATGATTGGCTTTGGGGCAGAGTTATTTATACCCAAAACGTGACGTGCCCCTTGATGACATCATGAATATGGGCGATTCTCTCTTATTACGAAATATTTTCAATTCGTGCAGACTTGCAAGGCATTTATATTCAATAGCACGCGGAAATATATATTTAATAACAGCGCCCCCCCCACAACACACACTTATTTTTTTAGTAAAATTCGAAGAAAAAAAAATCATTTTGGAAAATCTTTCATCTAAAAATTTTGAGTAAAACATAAAATTCTTACTTCCTGTGGCACACCTGAGGGACGGTTTGTGGTACACCTGAGAGACGGTCCTATGATACACCCTAGGGCCGGACCTGTGAAACACCTGGGGGATTGTCCTGTGGCACACATTGGGGACGGACCTGTGGCACACCTGAGGGACGGTCCTGTGCCACACCTGAGGGACGGTCCTGTGACACAGCTGAAAGACAGTCTTGTGGGGGCATTCTATATATTGCAATAGTAAGGTAAACTGCAATGTACGCAGTGATGGTATGCGGTTGGTAAAATAATGAGTAGAAGCCAATTGATATAGTTCTCTTTAGGGCTGTAGATTGGTCTTTTAGATACAGTTCCATGCTTGGCATGACTGAGGACGCCTTCCAGGTTTACCCGATGCAGTGAGAGGGTGGTTACTTATACCCACCGCATACAATCACCGTGTACATTGCAATCTAGCTCACTATTGTAGCGTGTCACACACGGGTGGGTAAAACCGATCCCGCGCCCTCACGACTGGATGAAAACGATCCCGTAAACTGCGACCGCTAAAGTGAAGGTTAAAATTGATACCATTCTACCTAGATCTATTAAATTGGTCCATTGGATACCGGCACTTATTGGCGTGGAGCAAGGGAGTCCACCAGCCATGCCAGATGCAGTGCGACGGTGAATACGAATCGCTCTAATAACTGCATACTTTAAGTAGACGTGATTCAACTACACCCCACACGTTTCATCAAGCCGTAGACGCCTAACGTCCTAAAAATAGGACAGTCACATGCTTCATCAACCCGTTGACACCTAACGCAACTAAAATAGGATAGTCAGACGCTTTATCAACCCATTGACGCCAAACCTCCTAAAATAAGGACAGGCACACGCTTCATCAACTCGCCGACACCTAACGTCTTAAAATAGGACAGTCACACGCTTCATCAACACATTGACGCCTAAAGTTCTAAAATAGGACAGTCACACGCTTCCTCCACCCGCTGACGCCTAACGTCCTAAAAATAGGACAGGCGCACGCTTCCTCCACCCGCTGACACATAACGTCCTAAAATAGGACAGTCACACGCTTCCTCAACCCGTTGACGCCTAATATCCTAAAAATAGGACAGGCACACGCTTCATCAACCCGTTGACGCCTAACGTCCTAAAAATAGGACAGGCACACGCTTCCTCCACCCACTGACACAAAACGTCCTAAAAATAGGACAGTCACACGCTTCCTCAACCCGTTGACGCCTAATATCCTAAAAATAGGACAGGCACACGCTTCATCAACCCATTGACGCCTAACGTCCTAAAAATAGGACAGTCACACGCTTCCTAAACTCGCTGACACCTAACGTCCTAGAATAAGACAGGCATACGCTTCATCAACCTGCTGACGCCTAGCCTGCTAAAATAAGGCCAGGCACACGCTTCATCAACTCGCCGACGCCTAACGTCTTAAAAAAAGACAGTCACACACTTCATCAACACGTTGACGCCTGAAGTTCTAAAAATAGGACAGGCACACGCTTCCTCAACCCGTTGACGCCTAACGTCCTAAAAATAGGACAGGCACACGCTTCCTCAACCCGTAGACGCCTAACGTCCTAAAATAGGACAGGCATACGCTTCATCAACCTGCTGACGCCAAACCTCTTAAAATAAGGACAGGCACACGCTTCATCAACTCGCCGACGCCTAACGTCTTAAAATAGGACAGTCACACACTTCATCAACACATTGACGCCTAAAGTTCTAAAATAGGACAGTCACACGCTTCCTCCACCCGCTGACACCTAACGTCCTAAAAATAGGACAGGCACACGCTTCCTCCACCCGCTGACACATAACGTCCTAAAAATAGGACAGTCACACGCTTCCTCAACCCGTTGACGCCTAATATCCTAAAAATAGGACAGGCACACGCTTCATCAACCCGTTGACGCCAAACGTCCTAAGAATAGGACAGGCACACGCTTCATCAACCCGTAAACGCCTAACGTCCTAAAATAAGACAGGCATACGCTTCATCAACCTGCTGACGCCTAGCCTCCTAAAATAAGGCCAGGCACACACTTCATCAACACATTGACGCCTAAAGTTCTAAAATAGGACAGTCACACGCTTCCTCCACCCGCTGACACCTAACGTCCTAAAAATAGGACAGGCACACGCTTCCTCCACCCGCTGAAACATAACGTCCTAAAAATAGGACAGTCACACGCTTCCTCAACCCGTTGACGCCTAATATCCTAAAAATAGGACAGGCACACGCTTCATCAACCCGTTGACGCCAAACGTCCTAAGAATAGGACAGGCACACGCTTCATCAACCCGTAAACGCCTAACGTCCTAAAATAAGACAGGCATACGCTTCATCAACCTGCTAACGCCTAGCCTCCTAAAATAAGGCCAGGCACACGCTTCATCAACTCGCCGACGCCTAACGTCTTAAAATAGGACAGTCACACACTTCATCAACACGTTGACGCCTAAAGTTCGAAAATAGGACAGTCACACGCTTCCTCAACCCGCTGACCCCTAACGTCCTAAAAATAGGACGGTCACACGCTTCCTCAACCCGCAGACGCCTAACGTCCTAAAATAGGACAGGCATACGCTTGATCAACCCGTTGACGCCTAACGTCCTAAAAATAGGACAGTCACACGCTTCCTAAACTCGCTGACACCTAACGTCCTAGAATAAGACAGGCATACGCTTCATCAACCTGCTGACGCCTAGCCTCATAAAATAAGGCCAGGCACACGCTTCATCAACTCGCTGACGCCTAACGTTTTAAAAAAAGACAGTCACACACTTCATCAACACGTTGACGCCTAAAGTTCTAAAAATAGGACAGGCACACGCTTCCTCAACCCATTGACGCCTAACGTACTAAAAATTGGACAGGCACACGCTTCCTCAACCCGTTGACGCCTAACGTACTAAAAATTGGACAGGCACACGCTTCCTCAACCCGTTGACGCCTAACGTACTAAAAATTGGACAGGCACACGCTTCCTCAACCCGTTGACGCCTAACGTACTAAAAATTGGACAGGCACACGCTTCATCAACCCGTTGACGCCTAAAGTTCTAAAAATAGGACAGGCACACGCTTCCTCAACCCGTTGACGCCTAACGTACTAGAAATTGGACAGGCAAACGCTTCCTCAACCCGTTGACGCCTAACGTCCTAAAAATAGGACAGGCACACGCTTCCTCAACCCGTTGACGCCTAGCGTACTAGAAATAGGACAGGCACACGCTTCATCAACTCATTGACGCCTAACGTCCTAAAAATAGGACAGGCACACGCTTCCTCAACCCGTTGACGCCTAACGTACTAGAAATAGGACAGTTAAACAAGAAATGTGAATAATTTTACCCCATGTATTCAATTTCCTCTAATACTTGAGTCTTCAAATTTTAATGCGTTTTTCGAAAATTATCATTAAATAATTTTAATGTCCTAATGGGCCAAAAGTCCCGAAAGATTGTAAATATTTAATACTCGTTTATTTTTATGAAAAATGTAATTATTTTAGTGGTTAATATATAAAAAAGGGTTTACAATTTTATTTTTCCTAGTTGTGAAAGATTATATCTTTAAAATGGCGCCAATTTTCTAATTAAAAAAGTTATTAAATATATTAATAAAACATTAGGGTGTTAATAGGTTAATAGGAGCTCGGGGATTTTATAATTGCAGTGGGATTGCAAGTTCAACTCTTTTCCACAGAGGCAAACCTGGCTTTGTTATGGAGCTATCCCAGTAGACTCTTACTTTGGGTATGTATATTCAACACATTTTCACATCCCCTAAATTCACCACTTTTTACAAACCTCTTAATTTTTTTCTGGTGATGCTTCCGTTGGTTATTTTGCTCTTTCAAATAGTATCATTAAATTCGTCTATTTTCCCCGCATCTTTCCACGGGTACATTACATATATTCCCACTCCCTAATGTCACCACTTTTTTAGAAACTTTTTAAAATTTTCCCGTTATACCTTCGCTGGTTTCGTTTTTTTGCAAATAAAATAAATAAAAACAATAAATTCATCTATCCCCCTCCCGCATATATTTCCACCTGTACATTCTACACATTTTCCCATCCCCTAATTTCACCACTTTTTTTACAAATCTGATTTTTTTCTGGTCATGCCTTCGTTGGTTTCGTCTTTTGTCAACTAAAATCATCTATTTTTCCTCCATCTTTCCATCTCTTTTCCTTCATTGATTATCTTTCATTTTGTATTCTCCCTTTGGCAAATTTCATTTCAGGATGTCATCAGACAATTATAAGATCTGGAATCTTGACGTCTTCAAGGGCAACAAAGAATCGTTAACAACTTGTTAACCTTGTAACATGTTAACAATTCGTACAGTCCGAGTGAGAGAGTGGACGAATTCAAACAGCACACGGGGAATTGGGGTAATTTAAACGAATGGTATTTGCTACTTTAGTTGATGTGTGATAAAGGAGGAAAGGAGACGCGCAATTAAAAAGAGCCAATTTTTTCTATCCGCTATTAATAACTTACATATATTAGTTTATGTGTGATATCGTAATATCGGGTGTTTTAAACTAATGGGATTTGCTACTTGGGTTGATGTGTGATAAAGGAGGAAATGAGACGCGAAATTAAAAAAAAAGCCTTTTTCCTAGCCACTATTTACTTATATTTTTTATTGTCAACAAAATTGACATTCGTGCCGGTGATGAACTTCAACAAACGTAATATTTCGGGGGGGGAGGGAAATTAAGTAGTTAAAGACAAAGAAATTCATATAATCCAACGAAGGAACACTCGGAAGAGAAGGAATGAGGTGAGTTTAGAGAAGAGAAAAAAATGCTAAGAAGGTTAGAGATGCTGAAAAGGACCGATGCTAAAAATCTTACAAGAATAAATAAGTACAAATAACAAAAGAATTCAAAAGTACAAATATGGCCTATCCCTTTTAAGGGGGCGGTGTATCTCACGAGAAAATGACCCACAGTTGGTGAAAGAACGAGGGAAAGAACCAGAATAAAAGTACTCAAAAAATACCTCGTAAATGTGTCTATATATATATATATATATATATATATATATATATATATATATATATATATATATAAAATGATCCAGGATGACAAGTTCATCTACAGCAACCCTCTCTTAATACCTAAAGGAGTTGGAAGGAAGTTATAAGACACTAAGAAACAAAAAGGAGGAAAAAAAAACATCGAGACCCAATAAATTCCTTTCGGTCCAATCTTTCACTAAAACAAATATTTATAAATGTTTGATGATATTCCAGCACAATCATGTAGATGTAATTTATAGGCATGTTGAAGGCATGGTACAGTATCTGGCTCAGGGCCGGCCTGATACCCACGCAGCTGTTTAGGGTCCCTGTAGCCACAAATGGACATCAAAGGGCTCTGGAAATGACCAGAAGATTTAAAAAATACATTTTCCGTCAATAGTAATCATATAAAAACGGAATATTCAGGATGTTAAGAGGCTGTGGAATTTATACTACTGGTCTAATCAATTGTAGCTGCCTCGGTAACCTCCCAGCTACACCTCAAACCTGAAGGAATGCCACGGCCTTCCCGTGACAGCGGGCATGTCGAAAGTTGTCGACGTCTGTTGGATTTTGTGTTTTTCCAGCTCCAACGCTGGCAGAGGATCCACGGCCGTATATCTTCAACACATTTTAACTCTCTCCATCTTCGCACATTTTCACTTTCTCCATCTTCATCACTTTCTTTGCATACTTCCTGTGGCAAACTATCTGCTGGATATGCTGTCGTTGGTTGTCTATTTAAATTTAATTAAAAATATGCATACCTCGTCACCTGTGGTATTAACTGCAAACACGGCACAACACAATGGGTTGGAACATTTGATGGCAAAGCAAAATGTCACAAAAATGACATACTCATCAGATGCCGAAAATATTACAGTAGTTTATTTTTTATTTTTTCTAATTTTTTTCTGAGCCTTTTGCACATCTGTAGATGATTAAAAAAAATATTCAACTTTATATTTTAGTCTTGCCCCCTTTTTGATATCTTGTAAGTACCTGTGTTTATTGTATGCCATTGATTCAGTATCTATTTAATTTATTTATTATTGTATGTTGCATCTGTTTACAAATGCATTCATTTTTATTTAAGAATATAGTTTATCTTAAGTTATTTAAGTTGCAGTTTGGGATCTTTTCTGTTCGCCGCCCCGCATTTCTCGCAGAGTGGCTCAACGTAAGCCATCTGGCTGATAGGCTGATCGACTGGCTAGAGATAAGTTGAATTTTTGGAGCATGGAATGGGTCAGAGTGGGTACAAATTTCCATTTCGCGAAACGATATTCATATTTTTTTTCTGCGACAAAATCAGAAATACGTTAAACTATTCAAGGATCGCCATTCATTAGTATTTGAATTGGTATTTTCCATTGTAGGTTAATCGACTAAGTTAAGGGCGATTAGTTTCGTTAATATTTGTAATTAAATGATTCGTGTTACCCTGTTGTATATTTATAAATTTGGGGAAAGTTAGCACATATTTCCGTAGTTCATAGTTACCAACTTTTTTTTATTTAGCATTTTTTTTTACTACAATTTTATCATAAGGGGGTTATTTTATCATAAGGGGGTTAAATTGAGATAATAATGATTTGTAAGTTTATTAGTAAAAAATCCATGTTAAAACTAAAAAATAGGGGTATAAAAAATAAAAATTTATCCTAACCTAAACTAGGTTAGGTACACTAATTTTATGAACCCCTTACGATAAAAGTGTAGTTCAAAAAGGTTGGTAGATAGAAAAAAAAATGTAGACTACATTTTTTTTGGTGGTTTTAGGGTTATTTAAGTTAGGTGGGATAGGAGGTACTAGATTAGGTTAAACTAATCTTCATTAGTTTAACCTACCAAACTCATCTGACTTGAAGAAAAGGTAAATCGAAAAAAACGGGGGAGGTGGGGGGGGGGGTAAAAAGACCCTAGAGCTCGAAAGCAGGAGATTTGAAACGGATTGAGCCGTTACCGGAGTCGGAATCAGAGACATTTATGGTGGAGTCGGAGTCGGAGTCGGTTAAAAACATCCGACTCCTGTTTTTATTTTATAGAACTAAATAATCTTAGAAAGTTGTGTTTTTTAAATTTTCTTATGTGCGAGAGAAATATAACAATATTTCACATTTTTATCTAAATTATATCACTAAATAACTTTTGTAGCGTTGTACGCACATACACTACATGTATACACTATGAAAGTCTTCTCAGAATCTTTCAAGAAGATTCTTGGAAGAGCTTCCAAAAATGTTTATGAAGAATGCACAATCACCACATAACTGGCTTTTGTTTGTAAACAACATGGCTGATTCAATATCAAATGCATGGTTTCTAATTAATTCCCTTGAAAAGAACAACTTTCAATGCTAAAAATTACTGATATATATATATATATATATATATATATATATATATATATATATATATATGATAGCAAAACCACTGTATAGGACCAAAAGTTTAATTTACGGGACTAGTTTCGGTATGTAGTTTATCATACTCTCTTCAGTCGTATACTGAGAATGCGATTGTTACAAAAGTCTATCAATTGCGTACAAATCAGAAAGAAAACACTTTTGTAACAATCGCATTCTCAGTTTACGACTGAGGAGGGTATGATAAACTACATACCGAAACTAGTCTCGTAAATTAAACTTTTGGCTACTATACAGTGGTTTCACTATCATATACCATAACTCGCCATTGATTTCTTTCACTTATTTATTATATATATATATATATATATATATATATATATATATATATATATATATATATATATATATATATATATATATATATATATATATATATATATATATATATAAGTGTGTCAGTATGCAAGGCTACGTATGATCATTAAAAAAAATCATTCTTCCTCTTCCAATGATGAAATCATTTGTGAAGAATATTTAAATAGTATAGAACAAGAAAGACAATGCGAATGAAAAACCCCCGAGACGATTGAACCTTTTGATGCAAACTTTCAAAAATCTAAAAAGGAATTTTATTCAGCTGTTGAAGAGATACTCAAATATAATCACTCATGTAAAATACCACTCCACGAGCTTATCCAAACCTACCCTGAAGTCATAAAACTTCTTCCGCTTCAATTCAGAGTTGAAAGATCGTTTTCTACATTGAAATTTATAAAATCAGATCTTAGATCTTCAATTAAGCAAGATCTTACAGATGCTATATTTTTCCCCAAAAATAATAATTAAATACATTTTTAGTCTTTGTTTTTTCATAAAAATTGGTATATGTATGGTTATTGTTTTAATTTTCGTTTTAATTATGCATATCTGGATTTTTTTTCTTTTGTAATGTCCAAAAACTCTGAATTTGTTTTTTTTTATATAAATAAAATTTCCATTTGGCTTTTTTTATTTTGAATGTCCCAAAACTCTGAATTTGTTTTTTTTTTATATAAATAAAATTTCCATTTGGAATACTTTAGTTTATTCAACCAATTAAGCTGATACTCGTAATTTATAAAATATGAGTTGGAAAAATAGCCAGATGATAAACTCAATAAAGAGGGAAAGCCATCATTCCAGTTTTCATGCAATAAAGGATTTTTAAGAGTATTAGAAAAAACCCAGAGTTGGAGTCGGAGTCGAACTATTGAAAATCTAAGTAGCCGGAGTCGGAGTTTGGGTTTTAGCCTACCGACCCCACAGCCCTGGATTTATAACGGCGTGAATGCCAACGTTGAACTGGGATCGAAAAACCCGGTAAACGGATAATGAATCTCCCTTATTCCAATATCCAAAAACGGTGTCTTGCGCACGCGAAAAGACCCCCTCCCCTCACGACATTTTTTAATAAGAAATAATATGAAAATTATTGATAATTTGAACCCTAGACATTTTTGACATTTCATGTCACGCCCACCTCTACCCAAATAAAAATACATGGACGTAAGACATGTAGATCCATGTGCGTTGATCTTTGGATTTTTGTTTGTACGTGTGTGTGCGGAAGCCTCTTGTAAGAATTACATTGTTCACAATGACCCTGAACTCATTTTCTTTCCATTTCAGCACCTCCCCCCCCCCCTCTCTGTCCTTCTAATGTCTCCTTCCTTACCACAATGACACTAACCTTCCCTCCCCCCCAAAAAATCTCACTCTTGCTCGTATGGCATTCCTGTACAGCATCGCAGCTCCCTGACCTCCTCCCTCCTTCCGTCCCCTGTTTTCGACCGACCGTTAACCCATAGCGTTATTCCTGCTCCAATATGGGGAGCAAATTCCAAAATTTGCCCAGTTTCAGTTATGTCAGTGAGTAAACAATAACGAAGCTCCTTAAATAGATTGTAAACATTACTTTGCCAGTCATGAATGACTCCCAAATTAGATATATGCAACTCCAATTGACGATTTGAATCAAGGGAAGGAATAAATTGGAAAAAATAATAGTTGGCAACTCAGATCAACCACGAGGGTAGAGAAAAAACTAACACAACTGTCGATTTGCCTTTGTTTTCCTATTTTAACCCAAATTAGGATGGTATGAATGAATTCCATGAGTTACTTGGCTGGGCAATTACACAATAAATTAATGTGGTTGGGTAAAATTATGTTTGAATTATCTTATGCATACAATGTTGCGTATTTCTGAGTACACCTTGTTTGTGTCTCCTTCCCTCTCCACTCACTCACCCCCCACCGCACACAGCTTGGTTTCGGAATTTTAGGATGGGTGAAATTTGTGGCATCCTTTCTTTCTTGCTGCTGCTGTCATTTTGACTCATTTTCTTTCCTCGCAACAGGGTGTCCCACTGCCCTAGAGGAATAATATAATGAATAATAATAGATTCATTGCGGTTTTAAGTTCCTTGATATTTTACATATTCATATATTTAAAAACTCATTAAACAAACAACAAAAAATTATTTCTGCTCTAGTTCTTCCCCTGGTCTTCGCACACTAGGGAACCTACCCAGTTACCATCAATAGATTTTTGTATTTAATTTTGCTAATTTCGCCTGTTGACTTGTTTCTGTCAAATGGAATAAACAATATTTTGTGGTAAACAAATCTATTCAATGTGAAGCAGGAACTCAAACAAATAAGGCCAAACCTTAACTAGATATGGCAAAGAACGCGGGGGGGGGGGTCACTCCCTAAGCATAGTGGCAAGGAGTCATCCAGCCCCTACTGCCCTTCTCTGGCCTTTATTTGATCTTGAACTCTCTGTGGTGTCGATTTACGAGAGAAAAAAACAAACAAACGAGTCTTTGAGTCAAATGAAAGACATATCAAAGATCAAAATCGATCTCTTCATCCATTAAAAAAAACTCAATAAAACGGAAATGGCGCACGGCGAGAAATGAACAAGGTAAAAGTATAGAAATAGGAAGATGAAAAATTGAAACGCCCTTTTGCCAAACGAATCAATAATATAATGAGTGAAATGAAAGTTTGAGAAGCGCTTGCTTGAGTGGTAATGGGATGAACTTTGAATATTGATCGTGGTATCAATCTTTAGAAATTATACAAGTAATGAAGTCCCCTTGGATGAAGAAATTCGCATAGCAGTAAATATGCCTGACGCCTTAACGGCGAACGACAGCCTCTCATAAAATCCAGACGTGGATATTTAGAAATGAATTTGCACCCCTTCGAGGAAAACGGCGCCGGGAACCCCAAAACACAAGATACCCTCGGCGAACCCCCTCCCAAATATTTGTCAGGGTATTAACGTATGGTGAACAATCACCATTGTAGAGCTCTTGCTAGCCGAGCGTATACGGTGCCGGGTTCGACCCTGACAAGAGTGGACACAGACGTCAGCACAAGTAAGAGATCTGGTTACCAATCGGCGGTCGTACTCTGTACTAGGATGGGTAGATCTAACACTTATCAACACACAGCCAATTGCAATACTGCTTTCTTTCCTCTCCCGTCTTCGCAGCAAAACACACACACTTTCTGTTCGAAGGAATCTCACCGATGGGTATCTATATTCACATACCTCTGCCCCGGGGCGGCGAAAGGTTTCCCTGAACGCTGTTTGGTGTCAAAGCATGATACTTCCTGGCACCTCTTCCCAAAAGAGGACCGACCCCTGGGGCCCTAGGGCTGAGATCTTCCTGGATAAAGGCAGGTTTTCGAGCCACAACTACTACTAAGACCATTGTCAGCAGGCGGGGCATAAATCAGATTTGCCGATGGTGATCCCGATATATGGGGACCACCCCCATACCAAGGGACCCTTCTCCACAAGAAGCTTCCTTATGGCTAACGGTCCAATGTCAGTTGCCAATTATTATTTTATGCTAATATTTAAATTAAAAGACGGGCAGAGAGAGAGAGAGAGAGAGAGAGTAACAACAACAACAAGGCGTAACAACAAGGAAAGAAGGTACCCTAGGAGACCTTACGGTCCATTCAAGGAGGGTACCTTTAAGCTAGCAATCGAGCAGGCAGGCACATGGCTGCTCAATTGTTTTGCGTCCCTAAACGGCCACTTTTCAAGACCTTGTCTAGTCTTGACTTGAACTGGTCAACAGATTCACTGTTGACAACTTCCACTGGAAGTGCGTTCCACATACCGCAGATACTGTAAGTGAAAAAATTTCCACACAGATTGCGGTTGTAACGCTTCAGTTCAAGTTTGAAGCCGTGATTGCGCGTTCTGTTCTCACTCAGTGTGAAAATATCCCGGTAGTCAACATTGTCGAACCCTTGAAGTATTTTGAAAACTTCGATGAGCTGACCACGCAGTTTACGGGTTTGCAGCGAGAACAGATCTAATTTCCTTAGTCTATCCTCATAACTTTTATGTCGGATAGAGGGGATCAGCTTGGTTGCCCTGGCTTGTACGCGTTCCAACCTTGCGATATCCTTTCGAAACGAAGGACTCCAAAATTGTACGGCATACTTCAGGTGCGGCCGAACGAGGGAGTTGTACAGACAAAGTACTATCTCCTTGTTACGGTATCCAAACTGGCGCTTTATGTAGCCTGACATCCTTTGGGCTTTCTTCTCTGCCTCAATTCACTGTTTCGAGAACTTGAGGTCGCTAGTGATAGTTACACCCAAGTCCTTCTCAGTGTCACTCGATTCAAGAGCAGTGCCCTTAAGGATATACTGAGACTGGGGGTTTCTGTGGCCAATATGCATCACTTTGCATTTGTTCACGTTAAAAGGCATTTGCCACGTGTCCGACCACTCCCCAATCTTCCGAAGATCATCTTGCAGGCGGGCAGTATTTCCATCCTTTGCAACGTTCATACCAAGCTTGGTATCGTCGGCAAATTTGGGCGAGTGAAATAGGGACGGGAAAATCGAGGGGGAAGGAGGGGGGGGGGGTCATGTGCGTATTTCTGCGTGTCTGCGCTTCCTTGTGCGATTTTGTTATGAGAGATGTTGAAATGCAACTTGCCTCTCTTTGCTGTCAGGTGGGGATGGGGGGTGCAAGGCTAATGCTCCACTCCTCTCCTTGTAATCTTTGTCTTTGTTTACAATTCACGTCCCTTCATTCGTTTCTGTCTGTCCTCACCCGTCCTTCCCTCTTCAAGTTTGCTTGCATTAGGTTATTTCTTATCCCTGTAAAATATTATGGACTCTAATGCTACTATTACCATTATAAATGTTGCCAAATCATTGCCATGTCTTATTTGGTTTATAATTTAAAGGCGCTGGAGACTGGCATGTGCGTCGACGGCACATGTTAACACATCATAGCGCGCCTAAGGGACTTGTACGAGCTGGACTGAAATGTGTAAAAATTCAAGATGGAGGCGTGAAATTCCCAATTAGTTATCAGTATTATCATGAGTCAATATGTGTATCCTTTGTCAACAAAACCGATTTCACAGATGATCTTGTTTGCAAATAGGCTTTCAAGCGTGGTTGCTTGTGTATATGTGTGGAATTGTTTACTTTTTATTTTGAAAGTCTCAAACTCAAGTATGAGAATCATGTGGACACCGCAATATTGATGCATGAACAGCACGTCCACTTGTTGCAGTTAACCACGGCTGACGACAGGAAACCGATCGTTAACCAGTGATTCAGCATTCCGCATCACCCTCATTAATGAGAATGTAAATTTAGACCCACAATGCACCTGCTTACCGTCGCTATCGTAATTAAACTCATTTCGACGCTTATTTGTTTGCTTGTTTCCATACTTATGCGCTGCGAGTCGGTGTTTACCCTATGTTCCTCTCGGTTCGTCCGACGCAGTTAATCTTCGGCAAAATTCAAGTTTGGAATACTTGAGTACTTGGATCATCGCAAAGCTGCGCAGGAAATCCGAATTCCACGTTTCTTTATTTTCATCCAAGGTGATGGCTAAATGCGCATTGAGGTGCAGGAACCCTCAACTGGTGTTTGTTAGTCTATCAGGCAACCTGTGTGTCAGCTTATCAGCCCATATATCTCCCCCAGTCGTTTTTTTTTATGTCAATCTGTGTACCTGTGTATGGGCATGCGAGAGCCACTCGGTCAAGATGGAACGATGGCATGAAGCAACACTGAGAAATTGACCGGAGACCATCCTTTACCAACCAGTCGAACCACAGGTGTTTGGGCACATGGTTAGCACCGCCGATTTTCGCGAATCAAAGGAAGAAAAATCCATTGTTAGCTGGACCTCGCCGAAAGGCAAAAAGGGTATTTGTACTCTTCTGCACTTTGGAGTATATTTTAGGATTTAAGACAAAAATTAAGTTAAAGTTCGTATGGTTCACTTCAAACCCTGTTGAACATTCAGGATGGCCCATTTATTACTAGGTTAGTCATTCTTCCCTCTTTAACTACCTCTGTCATTTCTACTCAATCATCCCCCTTCCTTTACTCGGTCAATTACATCTGTCTCCTTTCCTACCACAATAAATTTATAACAAAAAATTCTTCTTTTTACCCCCCCCTTACCTTGGCTTGTTTCTCACGAGGAATCGCATTATCCTAAATCCCCTACTTAACGTCTATTGCCATTTACAAAACCGTTTATACCAAACGAAACCTCAAAGTAGTACTTTTGATTAACTCTCAATGAATGTGGGGATTAAATAAATACACCCAGAACACACCCGTCTACAGCTAAAGGTGTGTTCCAGATTGGAGGCGAAATCGCTTTGAAACAGGTGTCCAAAGATATTCGAGTCGAACTCCTCAATTCTGATAGGCAGGGGCGAGGAGGCGTCTGTGTGCGCATGCTGCGTTCACTCATGTATTTGCACGCGGGCACGCCGCGTGTAGGCGGATTGGTGCCGTGTGACTGTACTGAATTTAGAGACTATTCAAGGGAACTAACCAGAGTTCTCCTCCTCTTATGTTTAGGTCCTGAAAAACAAATAAAATAACGGTGACGGTATTTAGATAAACACCATCGGGGCTGTGAATTAGAATTAACTAACTCAAGGTGAAACAAATTATGAGTGTTGTGTGTTTATAAATACAACCATTACACACTTTTAACTTTTCCACTTCTTTCTATTTATCTACCGTATTTTTTTTATCCTCTTATTTCCCGATAGGTATAAATTCCCTTGTTCAAAGACAGCTTTTAAATCATCCCTGCAACAGTTGAGGGTATTTCAAGTGCAAAACCCCTTTGTAGGGTATTAGTAGGGGGGGAAGGAGGGGGGCAGGTTTGCCTCTTCACCCCCGTCTATACCCTGCCTCCATCCTATCACAAATACAAGGAGGTGGCAATCGGGAGAAGAAATGGGTTACCATTTTGTGGTTCTCTATGAGGACTCGAATCTTATTAAAAGGGATAAGGAGAAAATGGATGAAAGAGGTAAACAAAAATAGCAGAAGTGAAGAAAAAGAGAGAATGGGGTGGGGGAAGACGCGTTGAATAGGGCCTCAGATAAGATTTATTTTTCTTTTCATCTGAAAGCCGTTTTATATCTGGTGTTCCCGGTTGGCCTTGGCACGGGGTGACGTCACACCAAATACTTCTCCATCATGGGAAAGAGGCTGGGGGGAAGGGGGAGGAGGGGACTTGTGTAGAGAACGAGAGATACCCTCACTATCACAGACACTCCTTTTCATACACTCACCGATGTCTCTCTATCACACACACATGCACACTCTTTATCTCTTACACACACTATATCTCACACAAACTATCACTCACACACACATTCCTATCATTCACATAATATATTTATCTCTCTCACACATTCTACCTTTCATACACACTCAATCTCTCACACAACTTTATCTATCACACACTCTCTGTCTCTCACAAACTCTATCTTGCACATACTCTCTATAACTCTCTCTCACACACACACTCTCTCTCTCTCTCTATCTATTATACATTATATTTCTTACACACAATCTCTCACACATTCTCTCTATCTATCATACACACACTAAATCTTTTACATCATGTTCGTATTTATCAATCACTATCATACACACAAGTTGTATATCTCTCACACACTCTATCTCTCAGACTCCTCTCTCTCTCTTTCTCCCAGATTCCTCTTTGTCTGTCTCTCTCACACACGCTCTCTCTCTCTCTCTCTTTTTCTCTTTCTCAAACACACACACACCTACTCTCTCTATTTCTCTCTCTCACCCCCACCCCCACTCTCTCTCTCTTTCTCTCTCACACACACATATATACGCGCGCTCTCTCTTTTTCTCTCTCTCACATACACACTCTCTTTCTTTCTCACACACACACTCTCTCTCCCACCCCCACCTCCACTCCTTGTAACTCTTTGTAGCTCCTTGTAGCTCTCGCACACACGCGCGCTCTCTCTCTTTCTCTCTCACATACACACATATATACACACACGCGTGTTCTCTCTTTTTCTCTATCTCACACTCACATATATACACACACGCGTGCTCTCTTTTTTATCTATCTCACACACACACGCTCTCTCTCTCTCTCTTTCACTCTCCTATACACACACACCCTTGGAAACACGCATCACTGCGTTTCGTGTCATACCCTTAGAATTCATCAGGCGGGGGCGGGGGCGGGGGGGGAGAGTAACCTAAAGAAATGCCTTTCTCCAAGTTAGGTTAGTTTCTGTTGGGGCCGCCGACCTAAAGGAACAGGAAAAGAAATGTAACAACAAGATCAAAGGGATGAAAGGAAGATGTGTAAGAAAGGATAGGAATGTGGAAAAGGGTTTAGGACTGCAGTAGCAAATTTCAACCCTAAATCCGGGGCTAGTAGGGCACGCGACAAGGCTTCAGGAGAAAGTTCGTGCAACATTCACTTAAAAATGCAAACTTTGGCCCTTAAGGCTGGGGTGTAGGGAGTTAGAAAGTAGGGAGCCCCCCCCTCCCACTCCTCTATGAAATAGCGAAGTGAAATAAATTGTTGCAGTGGACCGCAAATGCTCAAATGATGTTAAATTTGATCAATTTATTTTATAAATGGATTAAACGAATCAAAGGTTTAATTTAGATCCCTGGATCATTTTTCGGGACATTTAATTAAATAATGGAGGGGCAAATTTTGTATGTAATGGCGAACGGATCAAATCAGTATGGAGATAAATGATCCTCAATTACGTTCATTTAGTTTGATTTCGGTAAACCTTCGAGCTAAAGAAGGTGGAAATGTGGTTTTGTGTATAGTATTTGTGTATGTGTACCTATGTGGATGTTGGCAAGAAAAGAAGCCAATTACAAAAGGTTAAAATGTCGTGCGTTAATTAGGTCATTTCTTATTCAATCAATTACAGTAATTTTAACCTGATTAAAAGGAGAATTTTGGCTCTTTGAACAGAAATATAAATTAGAATTTCGAATTTGATTTTCAGTCGGGTAAATACGTTGATCTGTAGGTCGGTCGATCAGATGGTAAACATTTTACTTTTCAATGATTTTCTTTGGCAATAACATTGTAACTATTCGGCCGATTCTAACGAAATTTTAAACCATTTTGTTGCTTTACATTCTCTTTCGAATGGTATAATTGTTAAGGTCCTCCCAAGTTTAGTCCGGGAGTTATTTGGCAATAACATCTTAACTATTCAGCCGATTCTAACTAAATTTGAAACCATTGTGTTGCTTTACATTTTCTTTCGAAGGGTATAATTGTTAAGGTCCTCCCAAGTTTAGTCCGGAAATTATTAAAAGAAAACTAACTTTGGGTCGGATTACCCCATTTGTTTAAAGTTTTGCAGGTTGTAAGGTCATAAGTCAGAATAATTGAGAACACGCGACTTAGGTCTATTGACTTTATTTTATTCAGCTCCAATTTGGCAACCCCCAGCAAGGGCAAAAGTGGGTGTAAATAACAAATTCGACCTAGTACGAGGCTATTTTAAAATTCCGATAAAAACATGGTTCTCACACTTGTCAAACATTTTCCAATTTCACTCAGTCTCGGCTCCAAACACCACTTCATTATACACCAACATAGACACTGCCCAACCCTCAAAATTCTTCATTACCCTCCCATACATTACACTAAATTCCATCACATCTCCTGACCCACATTTTCCTTTATACCAAACCCTCACTCTAGCCATCTTTCGTCCAAACACACGCTTTACTTTCAATACAAACGTCCTGCCATCCAATAGATTACCACGCACTTATACATTCCTAGAGCTACACTACTACCTAACTATCGAAACTATTACACGTTTTTCCAAGTAACATACAACTCACCTTATCCAGTGCTTTTTGGACAGCTACCTTAAATTAACCACACACCACCTTTCCACTCTAAACGCGCACCTTGCGTCCACGTTCTTACATTCCCTGTTATCCTTCTTCCACACTCAATATGAAGTTTACTATTATATACCCTGCCAACAAACCTCAACATATTCCACTGTAAATCTTGCATCCATAAATCCTCTTTTCATTTATACATGAGAATATAAAAGCCTCGTTCCACTCCACTCAACTTTCAAATGTATTACAACACAGCCACCAAAATCACCACCATAACACAATCATCACCACTTTTTAGCATCTCAGCAACTATATCATCTATTCCAGCTGCCTTCCCATTTTTTTCAGATCTCTCATTACACTCACAACCTCTTACTTGCATGCTTTTCGTTTACAAACTCTGTTACATAGTTTACACCTGCGAAGGGAATCATATCACATACGCATCATCTTTCAAACCTACATTATATAACACGTCAAACTACTCTCGTCACCTACTTTTAACCTGGTCATTGCCCACAAATACAATGATATTCTTATCTTGCTTTTTCACTTTTCTTACTTCCTGTTCCAATCTAGAATATCCGAAGTTTTTCTTTGTTGTTCGTTTTACTGCCTCCTTGCCTCCTTTACGCATATCCCTGACATACTCATTTACACTAGGAAAACATCTGTAAGTACGGCTCTTCTTCACCTCAACATTTAGCATTGCACCATTTTTACTTCTAGTCCATTATGTATAGCTTTTGCATTAACAACAACCTCTATCCTTAACATTGTTTCATATTTGTTCTATTATTATTGTCTCTCTCACTTCTTCTCTTATCACGCATCCTCGCATTCTCTCCCCTTCCTCTCCTATCTAACCACCTTTTACTACTGATCTCTTCTTAAACGACTTCCTCACGTCGTTTTATTTACACAACAACTGCAGCCATACACACCCTAATCATTCTGCACCGGAACGCGGAATCGGTATTCTCTACCATTGTCGTGGTATGACATTACCTTTATATCAATACCATATTATACCTATGGGAGAGGACCACTAGCTTGAAAGCGAACCGACAAAAGGGACGGAAAACCACGCGTTCAGACGGGCTGAGTAACGAGAGAGTGCAACGAGGTCAGGTAAATTATGGACAGTAACAAAGTTCAAGGTTATTTAAAGAGACATGTACAAAAATAGAATTTTATTTACACACAAAAATTAATAAGAGAATTGAAGGGTAAAATTACCGCAAAGAATTAACGGGCAAAAATCACATCAATTAACGAAGGGAGGAAGATTAACTCAATTGGGTTACTGAAGGGGGAGGGGGATTGGCTTACGGATGTCTTCTGTACGTGAGGTGAGACTGCTCGGACTTCAGAGCAGGAGGTTGGAGTGATGACGGTTCTCCAAAAGCAATCGGGGGCGGGGGGTAACTTCCGTTCCAGGGGAGAGTATTTCGGCTACCCGAAATAAGAGGAGCTATGACAGGAGTTGATGAAAGAAGTCGGAAAAATCACTCGGGGCGATCGCTCAGTGGAATTACCTCCTGGCTGGGGGCTAATTCCAAATACACAAAATAGTCCAGCTGTCACTTTGCTTTGTTGCTAGCACTTGACTTGGAACCATGGGGAAATCTTCTGGGTTATAGCAAGACTCCTCAACTCTGTGTCTCTTCCGGGGAGTCGAGCGTTATTTATGTCCGAGGCTCTCCCCGGAGTTGGGGGTTAGCGGGAAACAGCTCTACTCTCGAAGGGCCTCGATTCTTATTGCAGAGCTATTTTAGCCCGCATAAAGGGGAATTGTGGGGGGACTCGATTCGAGGCTACCGCTTGTGGAAGGGGGAGGGGTAGGCTTACCACTTTAGGCCTAGCCGGGCCTTCTGCTGCACATAGGAGTTCCTTTCTGCTAAAGATCTTCCACGTGGGGATTCCCTCACAACCATTACATACAGCCCTTAAAAAATGAATTATGTAGAATTGTTTCTTAATTTTGAATTATCCTTAAGAAAACAGTAGTATATTAGAAGATTTAAATGGTATGTAACTAAAAGTGATGGAATGATAAGAAGTAGATGAGAGCTCATTTTATTGCATGGAAGAAAAAATGGGTGTAATTAAGGGTCATGGTACCTGTTACTAAAGGCGAGAAAGAAGAAGAAAAGAAAGAGGGGAGAGTGAAAAGGGATTGGGAAGGACGCGGCAAGAGTCAACACTCTAAACCCACTTTCTAGATGCCATGAATAGGATGCCAATTTCAGATTAATTGAAACAACATCAAATCTATTGACCTGATTGTAACGAAAGTACAGTAGCGTTACTGTAGCCACCATAAAGATTCGTAACGAAAGTACTGTAACGTTACTGTAGCGACAATAAGGATTCGTAACGAAAGTACAGTAGCGTTACTCTAGCAACTATAAGGATTCGCAACGAAATACTGCAGCGTTACTGTAACCACCATAAGGATTCGTAACGAAAGTACTGTAGCGTTACTGTAGCAACCATAAGGATTCGTAACGAAAGTACATTAGCGTTGCTCTAGCAACTATAAGGATTCGTAACGAAAGTACTGTAGCGCTACTGTAGCCACCATAAGGATTCTTAACGAAAGTACAGTGGCGTTACTGTAGCCACCATAAGGATTCGTAACAAAAGTACTGTAGCGTTACTGTAGATACCATAAGGATTCGTAACGAAAGTACTTTAGCGTTACTGTAGCCACCATAATGATTCGTAACGAAAGTACTGTAGCGTTACCGTAGCCACCATAAGGATTCGTAACGAAAGTACAGTAGCGTTATTGTAGCCACCATAAGGATTCGTAACGAAAGTACTGTAGCGGCAATAACGATTCGTAACGAAAATACTGTAGCGACCATAAAGATTCGTAACGAAAGTACTGTAGCGACCATAAGGATTCGTAACGAAAATACTGTAGCGTTACTGTAGCCACAATAAGGATTCGTAACCAAAATACTGTAGCGTTACTGTAGCGACCATAAGGATTCGTAACGAAAGTACTGTAGCGACCATAAGAATTCGTAACGAAAATACCGAAAGATGTTTAACCTAAGGACGCACAAATTTACAAGTTATGGAGCTTCGGCTTTTTTTTATCAGAGCCCAGACGAGTCTTCTGCTTATGTTAGGCATCTTTCTGTATTCATTAGTTTACCAGCGATTGGAGATGACGGATGTCTCCGTCGAAACCTGGTTTCGCAATAGATCGATTCTAATACTGTTGTTTCTGTCCTGCATTTACATATACGTTACTGTACTTATTTGGATATTTATTGGTGTTTAAAAAATAGATGGCATAACTTCGGTATTATGTTCCCTATGTCTAAATAATAAAAATAGTTCCCATATACATAGGTCCGGAAATGCTTGGTTTCCGAGTTATAGGCTATTAAAACACATGCTAATCAGAATTCTCTTATTTCCCACAGGTGGCACATACACAATGTTTTTGAGTGCGCCTAGAGAAACTGTTCAAAATGTGCACCCCTTGCCGTAATGCAGGCCTTACATCGACCTCTCATGGACTTACGAACACGCCCCCAAATTCCTGGCGTGTTTCGTATTTTCTTGCAGCTGCTATAATTCGGTTGCGGAGATTGTCCTCATTATCTACCGGAGATGAATACACAAGTGATTTTAAATGGTCCCAAAGGTAGAAAGAAATCCAAGGGATTCAGATCAGGTCAGCGTGGAGGCCATGTAATTGGTCCTGCTCTTCCTATCCACCAACCAGGAAAACTTATATCAAGGTACCTGCGTGCTACGAGACTGAAGTGTGCAGGAGCACCATTAGTCATGAGATGCAGTTGACGACGAGTGATAAATGGAACGTCGCCCAACAATTCAGGCATGTTGTCTTCCAGAAAGTGCTTGTATGCCTCACCCGTAAGCCTGTTCGGGAGTAGATGGGGCCCAAATAGCGTATCACCCCCAACACCGGCCCAGATGTTGAGTGAACACCGCTGTTGGTGACGTGGATTTTCCTCTACCCATACATACTGATTGTGGAAGTTGAATATTCCACCTGGTGTGAACTGTGTTTCATCGGTGAAGAAAACAAAGCTGGAAAAGTTGGATTTCTAGCGTATTGCTTCAAGAACCATTGACAGAACGTAACTTTTGCAGGGCGACAACGCCTGTAGACGTTGCAGATGATATGGACACAGCTGTTGTTCTCGTAACACTCTCCAGACATTCGAATAAGGAATAGCCACTTTCTTGTCAACTGTCGTGTGCTGATTTCAGGAGAATCATTCACAATATCGAGTATCTCCTCTTCTTCCTAAGGTGTCGTAGACCTTGTTTGTCCTCTGCCGCCACTATTAGGTTCTAGGATGCCATATTCATACAGTTGGCGATCGATATTCACAAATGTTTTCCTATTGGGGCATCTTCGGTTTGGGAAACTTTCTTTGTACAGACGACGAGCTTCTTCACATTACCGTTGCTAAACCATACATAAAGTGAATATCTGCTCTCTCTTGCTTTGAGTACATGTCCACTCACGATGCCCCACGATCCAGACAACTACTTGATCGAGTTCAACGGAATCCTGTGCTGAAAGACGCCATCTGTGGGAGATAAAGAAATTCTGATTAGTAGGTTTTAATGGCCTATAATTTGGAAACCAAGCATTTCCGGACATATGTTCATGAAAACTATTTTTATTATTTAGACATAGGGAACATAATCCCGAAGTTAGGCCATCTATTTTTGGACCGAGGGTCCTATACCAGGAATTGTGGCCAGGATGGTGCACAGTTGCGGGCCTGAGGCCCGAAGGGAACGTGCCGTTGCTCCAGGTGTAGCAGGGGCATTACTCCTGCTACACTATTTAGCATCCTCCCAAATACAGGGTAGTCAGAATAGAAAGAAACGTTTAGGAATAATAAGAATATTTTTATTTATAATAAAAAAAAGTTTAACCAAAATGTGGCATCTGTCAGAAAGTTATGAAAACGAGGATTTACCAAGAAAGTGGGGAAGTTAGGGAGAGTGAAGTGCGTGGAAGGTGCACAGTCAAAGTAGATTTCATGCGGCTCCTTTCGTTCACACTCATCACAGTTTCGGAGAGTTGCCCTCTCTCCCTCTCACTCGCTCCAAGTAGTATGCTCTTTTTGCTACTCTGGCTATACAGCGTGCGGTAGGTAATTTATCACCGTTGGTAAATATGAATTCCCCGCATACGTGTTCTTTGGGGTCGGTTCACTCTTCTCTTTATAATAGTAGGCTCAGTTATGCATCGTCAGTGAAGGAAAAAATACCATGACTGAATTCAATCCTCTCAAAATTTGTAAAAGTCAAGCGTTGATGCTTGGCATTCACACTGCGAGGCTCCGATGCGAAGATCTCAGTGTTTAGGTGTCAATCTGAAGACGGTGCAGATGATTGGGAGAGTTGGAGGAGTTAGGCTGAGATTACGAGCGTATGGGGGCTCGGAATCTTCGCTTTAAGCGTTCGGATACCTAAAGAACTCCCGAAATTGTCGCGGAGATCCAGGCCATCATTGACAATGATCCCCTGCAAGTCAATGAGATCCATAGCAGCTAGTGGCTTAGGACATCCACTACTACTAATACAAGATGATAAAGGGCAAGCTTCTGTCGCGGAAGATGAAGGACAAGCGGAAGGAACGTGTTAAAGGGCCAGCTTCTGTCGCGGAAGATGAAGGACAAGCGGAAGGAACGTGTTAAAGGGCCAGCTTCTGTCGCGGAAGATGAAGGACAAGCGGAATGAACGTGTTAAAGGGCCAGCTTCTGTCGCGGAAGATGAAGGACTAGCGGAAGGAACGTGTTAAAGGGCCAGCTTCTGTCGCGGAAGATGAAGGACAAGCGGAAGGAACGTGTTAAAGGGCCAGCTTCTGTCGCGGAAGATGAAGGACAAGCGGAATGAACGTGTTAAAGGGCCAGCTTCTGTCGCGGAAGATGAAGGACAAGCGGAAGGAACGTGTTAAAGTGCCAGCTTCTGTCGCGGAAGATGAAGGACAAGCGGAAGGAACGTGTTAAAGTGCCAGCTTCTGTCACGGAAGACGAAGTACAAGTGGAAGGAAGGTGTTGGGATGCTTGTGAAGTTACTGAAACATCTGCTCGAGCCTCGCATGCTTTGGTTCTTTTCAGACGCTGAGAATTCCTGCCAGGACCAAGAGGCGGTGACCTCCGAAAGACAACCTCTGGTTCACTGTGTCCCACCATAAATGTACCGGGAATCACGCAAACCAAATTCACGGTCCACACCATGGTGTTTGGGAGTGGTGAGTAGTTAAGGGCACGTTATGTCTCTGTTTATCTACCCGGAGGGCTACATCACGTGCCCGGAGGAGTTGGTGATGCCAATAATACAGAAGGTGGCCGCTGGAAGGCCATACATAAGGTAGCAGGACTCAGGTCTTGAGTGTCAGACACTTTCTTTGACCACATTACACCGAACATCAGGGGCGGGGGGATGAGACCATCGAGGACGCCTCCGCCAGGTTCCGTCGCCCCCTTGAGGCCGTGGTGGTTGAGGCCGACAGCAATTTCATTGAATAAAATAAATAGTACAGGAATACTTCAAGTAGTAACTTGGGTAAATGTATTTTTATAAATGAACTTCCGTTACTTTATTTTATAGTGAAGTTAGGCAAACAAATTACACACCGCATCTTGTATAGCTTCCGTACATTTTCACTTCCCCCAATTACACCACTCTAGCTCCTTTCCTCCCAAACTATTGCTTTTCATCTTTTCTTCGAGTAAATACAATTTTTTATCTAAATAGAAAACCAACGAGGGCATCTTCAGGAGAAAGTTCGTAAGGGGAACCCTGTAAAGAAAGTGAAGATGGAGGAAGTGAAAATGTTTGAAAGATATATAACCGCAGATCATCTTGCACGCATTGGGGCTAGAAGGACATACAACTGCGGGCGTTGGGGTCGGGAGGGTACATAATCCCTCAGATGTTAGATGCAGCATGGTTGTCTATGCTACACTCGTTACCACATCGTAGGGGTACGAGGTAGATAATCTCATTAGAGCTTTTACACCGACGTCAGGAAACAAGAAAATTGACTATGAAATGAAGTGATTCCAAGCGGGATTGACCAGCCAGCTAACGCCAGTCAATTTGCCCCAAAACAAAATTTCATCTAAAATGATGTGATTCCAAGCGGGATTGATCAGGCAGCTAACGCCAGTCAATTTGTCCCAAAACAAAATTTCATCTAAAATGATGTGATTCCAAGCGCGATTGACCAGTCAGCTAATACCAGTCAATTTGCGCCCAAACAAAATTTCATCTAAAATGATGTGATTCCAAGCGGGATTGACCAGGCAGCTAAGGCCAGTCAATTTGCCCCCAAACAAAATTTCCCCTGAAATGATGTGATATCAAGCGTGATTGACCAGCCAGTTAACGTCAGTCAATTTGCCCCCAAACAAAATTTCATCTAAAATGATGTGATTCCAAGCGGTATTGACCAGCCAGCTAAGGCCAGTCAATTTGCCCCCAAACAAAATTTCCCCATAAATGAGGTGATACCAAGCGGAATTGACCAGCCAGCTAACGTCAGTCAATTTGCCCCCAAACAAAATTTCCCCATAAATGAGATGATACCAAGCGGAATTGACCAGCCAGCTAACGTCAGTCAATTTGGCCCCACACAAAATTTCATCTAAAATGATGTGATTCCAAGCGGGATTGACCGGCCAGCTAACGCCAGTCAATTTGTCCCAAAACAAAATTTCATCTAAAACGATGTGATGCCAAGCAGGATTGACCAGGAAGGCACAATGCAAGCAGCGAAACATACTCAAGTTAACCTCAAATAAATTCGCCTCAAATTATTTGTTTTGATGCTCAACGTTATCACTTGTTCCCAAAAGATAAGCGGCATCAAGTCACAAAAAATAGGCAAATAATTGGCACGTATACATGGGGAAGGGAGGGGGGGGGGTCCGCTTGACCTGTTATTTGACGAAGACGTCATGAGAGGTCACCTTCCACGCGCATTTTCTCGATTCGAATCCAACACATAAAAGCACACGAATGGGTACGCACACAGCTGGAAAGGAGGTCATATTTTCCCGCCTGACCTGAGTGGCCAAGGAAGGGAGAACACACCGGGGAGATTTGGGGGTAAAGAGAGAGGGGGGGCTAAGTTGAATGACCGGATTCTAAATGACGTCATCGCCACACACAGAGGGTAACTGTAAGCAAACTCCGCATCTAAGCGGCGGTAAATATATACACGTCGAGATGACATCACAGACGCCTGCCCCTTTGCAGTAATCACGTGACAATCGCTGGTAAGTCCCGTGGGCCCTGTCCCTCACCCCTAGCGATTAAGGGACCCTTCGTGGCCTCAGGGAAAGCCACCCATTCCGCATTATGGGTAGTGAGGTAATGAAAAACCCCCTTTGGCAAGTTCCAGGACGGAAGAATATGTTGTGTGTGCAAAGGGGGAAGGGAGGAAGAGACAGCGGTGTTGGGATTGCTTATGCGCATGCATACGTAGCTGGGCCGCACCATTGACGTCTAACCCCTGCGAGAGGGCGCCTCAATTTTGGGGTATCCGCCTTCACCTGGGAGCGAACCCTGCACCCTGACGTGAAAATCCCACGTTTCACCTGCTAGACGAATCTTCTAGCTCCCTCTGTGAAAACAGAATAGTAAAATAGAGGTACAAAGAAAGAAAGAAGAGGTGCCAAATAAAGTCAGAATAATGGTCAGACGTGGTAACAACCATGTTTCTGATGGTTGCTACGATCTACGCGCTTGACAACCTGTAAATTCCAAAGTTCTAACAATGGTCATTGCATATCGAGTGTTGAAAATGAATGTCAGGACATAAAAGCCTTGTAAGAATAGGATCCAATAGTCTCCTTAGCATGTATAGCAAAAATAAAGGTATATTTGACCTTCGTCTGCTGAATTTATTGACGACCTAAAGTTCATAAGGACAAGCGACATCATACGAATGATCATATTACTGCAAAATGCTGTCTGATAGATCATATGACCTATTTTTTGTGTGTTTGAAGTCTTGGTTACACTTTAAACCAATTTAGAAAATCAAGAAAGTTTTATAAAAACATTAAATTAGCATGGCAACATGCATATTCTCTGATCAAAGTATTATAGTTATTGTATATAGTCTTATTTCCAAATATATTGTCTTTAGTTATTACCCTGGAAAAGCTAAGTCGAAAACAAGAATCGATCACAGAGTTGATCAAGCATAAATGTAGTAATGCTTTTGGCTTCTATTTCATTTAATACGAAAGAAATAAAGTAGTTCAAAGCAAACTGTACAGTCTGCCTATGCAACATGTCAAAAACAATCCCATCAATGATTAATGAATCAAAACTTTTCCCATTAGAAAGAAAATCACGAAGCGAGATTTTGCAAGGTACATTTTTGTTTTCCTAACAGTTTCCATATTTTTGGCTCGCGGGAATAGCGTTCTCATTTGAACGTTTTCTCCTGCTTATTTTAAAGAATTAGGGAGTGTCGTTAACTTTAAATTAGATATATTTACATATTTTAATAACTAGCGTAAGATTTGGGGCAAGTTTATACTATTATTTATGTTCGGTTACAAGGATCCGCAAGATTAAAACAAGGCCATAGAGAAACCTTTTAGTTGTTACTACATACATCCTGAGGTTTATTCTTTATGGTAAAAATACTCTTAGCAACAGAGTTTTAAGTCTAGCAGAGATGAGGGAGAAAGTTTGAGGTTGAATAGATGAAAAACACATCTGATAATGAAACGTGACCGGAGTATCCGGTCCATCAATCAAGTTTAAAAGTGAAACGAGAAGCCTCAGAGGTCACGGTGAGTATTCTGTGCGTGCGAAGAAGACAAAGCCCTTTGTGTTTACATTTCCTTAGATGAAGCGAGTAATTCTAGATGTAAAAGAGTATTGTACTGTGATGCAGCATTGAAAAGACCAGTAAAAAGGCAATAAATACTGTTAATTGGTTAATTAGAGCCATGCAAGGCAATGTTTGGAATATTAGATGCACTATCAAAGTTATATCTAAGCAGAATCGCAGCATACACGTCAAAACCATAAGAAATTAAAAAGAATACCGCGATTTAATAATTAACATACAAGCAAAAACAATGATTCTCTTGTTTTCCCTGTTTGTTCTATACATACACATACACGCACACGCACACGTTTGTATACATATACACGCAACCCAGCTGAACAGTCTTGTAAAAAAAAAAAGATAAAGAGACGACGAAGATAAAATAAAGGTTAATAGATTGGGGCAAGTTTCCTTACGTTTTACCATGGCTGTGCAAATCGAGTTTAGAGACAGAAAACATTATTTAATGTAAGAATAGGAGGATTAGCGTACATGTGCGATTTTTCGCTTGATCCCATGAATTAAGTGTTAAATTATCCATACACCTAAGTTGAAAGCTTAGCAAGGGTACCCCTGTCCATTTAGCATTAGTGTTGCGCTCCAGTTCGTGTCAGTTCACTTCAACTCATGTTCGCAAGGCTAATACCGGGACGGATGAGAGTTAGGCTCTCATTTCTCTCAAGCCATCGGTCGACTAACAGTGCGAGCCTAGTTTGGAGGTCTCTCTGGAAACTCACTAACTTCGCCCTATCGACGAATGGTACGATTTCGACCATTTTCACACATAAGTAAAGAATTTTCAGACACGTTAGGTTCCCCGCTGATTTTTTGTCCAGATAAAGTGTAAGTAGGAATTTCGTTATAGGGTTTAATAACACTGGTCCCATTGCAGACCACAAAGACTATAGTATACTTTATTTTTTAAAATATCGAAAACCAACGACGGCAGCAGTGGGAAATTTTAGAAAAAAGTTCCCTAACAAAGCGAAGAGTAAATGATTTTTTTTATTGAAATTGATGCGACTAATAAGAACATTTTCATTGTGTACAAAGAATGAAGGAATAGGCAAAGATATAAAGAAAAAATGTAAATGCTTCTTAGAGTTGCATAATTTGTTCCCAAATTTACTGCAAGATGTTTTAAGATAACTACTCCTCTTCACCCTCAAATAAAAAAAAAAAACTTTAAATTTAAAAAAATTGACCTTCATATAAAAAAAATTGAACTTCAAATTTAAAAAGCTGACTTTCACATTTTAAAAATGATCTTAATAATTAAAAAGTTGACTTTCCTATAAAAAAATTGGGCTTCAAATTTAAAAAGTTGAGTTTCATATTTAAAAAATTGACCTTCAAATTTTAAAAATGAACTTCAAATTTAAAATTGAACATCAAATTTAAAATGTTGATTTTCATATTAAAAAATTGAACTTCAAATTTTAAAAGTTGACTCATTTAAAAAAATGAACTTCAAATTTTAAAAGTTGACTTTCAAATTAAAATACTTGGATTTCAAATTTAAAATGTTGACCTTCAACTTAATAAAAGCTGACTTTCAACATAAAAAGTGACTTTCAATTTAAAACAAATGAATTCAATTAAAAAATGTAATATCATCAACAACACTAATTTCGCTACCAACATATTGTAAAAATAACCTAGGGTTTTTGCTTCTCAGGCACTTATTTCTTCATGAAATACCATCTTTTATACCTAAAAAAAATTTGTAAGAGTCATATCTACAATATTACTTACCTACCATATGCGTTTGTAATGATAAACATCTTCCGAATGTTTCCAACATTTCGGCCAACACTACCGTGACGTTTGAGGAGCCTATTTTCATAGCTTGTGGGATTTCTTCTCATCATATCCTCAATGGCAGCTCTTTCGCATTAGAAGTAAAAAACACTACATAAATGTATGGAAATGCGTTGAATATTCGTCATTTTCAGGGTTGGTTCAAAAAGCTCCGTTCAAGCGATGTGTCGAAAAGCTTCGTTCAGGCGATGTCTGACTAAAATCCGAGGATTGAGGTCGTCATACTTGCAATTGATCTTGATGCTGCTCTTAAGGCCAGTGCGAGGCTCCTATCCTTGACAGAACAATCGTAAAATGGCAAGAATTTTTAATATCAGTTATAAAACAGTGAGGAAATATCTCATAAACAGGAAAATATACATTAATAGTGTTTAGGTGTTACGTGAATTGTCTAAAGGACAACTTTTACAACAATCCCTAGTGACTCGAAATACTGAAGAGCCAGGGAAACTAAGGGGGGGGAGGTGTTTAGTGCAATATTAAGCCCCAAAACAATTGCTTGATCCCAAACAAAAATCCATTCCTTGTCCTAAACGTTAAAATGAATCTATTGACCCCAAAATGTCCGTCACTGGTTAGCTGAAAGGTTGACCTCTTTCATGACAATGCACGCCTACACCTTGACCCAATCATAAATTGGGTCAAGTTCTTCCACATCCTTCATATACACCTGACCTTGCACAATGGGATTAACATGTAAGTAAGTCATTACAACATCACTTAAATGGCAAAATTTACTCTTAAACATATGAAGTGGTAAAGTAAAGGATATAAAATCCTATATTTCATCAATACCGAATGAATTCATGGGGAGGAGGGGGAGCATTGCGAATAATTTTAGAAACTTCTGAATAATTTTTTTATATACAGGGTGACCAAAAAAACAACAACAAAAAAACAGCCCCAAACTTTCGTTAGGCTTCATTTCTTAATTGTTTTTCGAATTAAGAAATGAAGCCTACCGAAAGTTTGGGGCCTTTTTTTGGTTACCCTGTATATAAAAAAAATATTCAGCAGTTTCCATCATTATTAGCAATGCTGATTTTTTTTATATATACAGGGTGACGCCCCCCCCACTCCCAAGTAAAACTTTCGGTAGGCTTCATTTCTAAATTGTTTTTCGAATTAAGAAATGAAGCCTACCGAAAATTCGGGGCCGTTTTTTTAGAATCACCCTTTATTAAAAATGATTTTACTTTCCTTTAAAAAAGATATTAATTTCATGACTTAATAAACAGAGTGAAAGAAGTGAATGGGGTTAAGAATACCACATGGATTGCAATAACAAACCTCATGAACCCAAAATCCAGGGACCAAGAGAATAAGCTGGTAAAATAAAAGAAAGACCCAGGGACTAAAAACATGCCAACTTGAACCCTTTGGCGGATGATTCTAAGCAAAGAATATGTGGAAGACGGATAGCCCGATAAAATGAAAGAGGAACTACTTGTGGCGCTGGGATAATACAACTTAACCAATTGGAAACGCTACATTCCAGTTGAAGAACTTAACGCACATTGAATGTGATTAGTCGAAGGATGGAATCCAGATTCTGGTCGATTTTCGTGTGGTATCTACCATTCTAGCAACCTGAGGTTTGGATTCCATTTTAAGCTGATTTTCCCAATGAGGAAAAAAGACAACAACAAAAACGAGAGCGGAAGTCCCCAATGAGAGTAAACTAAAATATAAGCGCTGAAACCATCATTGAATGACTAAAAAACGAGAGTTGAAGTTTCTAGTTCTAATTCTAAAGCGCCAGGTTTTGAAAATTTCACATTAAAGAGTTAGGAAGCGAACTATTAGAACCATTTGTACAATTTTTAAAAATCATATTAGCGAGGGAATAGTTTTTAAGAGCTCTTCAAAGATACAAATGCAGCACCAATTTTCCACAAAGACATTTAAGACTGATCCTGAAAATTTTCGGCCCAGCTCCATTACTTCGGTAGTTGATACTCTTTCAGTCCATATTTAGAGATACGATTCCGGAAAATCAGAAGGTATGTAAGGCGAATAAGGAGGGTTTCTAGGATACATAGCGAGACATTATGCCCTTAAAATGAATTATATTATTCTTCCATTATATAAAGCGCTTGTAACACTTCATGTGGAGTATGCGGTACAATATTGCTCACCTGCCTAAGGACATTCGAATATTGGACGCGTTGAACGTCGAGCAACGATATTAATTTATGATATTAGAAATAGATCGTACGAAGAAAGACTGAGGCACCTCAATATACTTTCAGACTAAATATTTGGGCTAGATGAACCAGCGTCCACTAAAATAACGCTTTCAAGCAACTAAACAAATGATTTAACACTCCGATAACACAATTTATGTTATGATAAAATAACACAAATTTAGAATAACTTACTTAAGCATATCGTTAAAAGCGCAAAAGTAAATATATTTAAGATAAATATAAATATTACTTTAAGATATACTTTGCAGAATATAAGATTTAAACTAATTATTTATCCTGTAGTAAGTGATAGGTTTTGAAGCGTACACAGCTGATACCTATGTCCATATAAGGTCAGGTCACGTAGGAAATTGTGATACCCCCCCCAAAATTCAAAGTTAGAGGAGGAAGGAGTAATATCGTGGATTGTGGAGGGACGTAGAATAATGATTTGTGTCTATTTTATTTGTTTTGGAATGGTAAAATTAAACGTGGACCATTACTTTCAATTACATCGAGAAGCTTTAGGGAGGGGGGCATAAATATCAAACTTATAAATAGTTAATCAAGAACAAATATTGACGAATTTTACAGGGTTAATAAAATTGAGGCTATTTGGAATGGATTCGAAGTTATGTGTTATTTAATGAATTTAAGCAAAACATAGAAAGATGGTGCCTAAATGTGCTTTGTAAAGGTGCAGGATTTAATAGTGTATAAGTTCTGATTGGCAAAATTCATTGTTCATTTCATAAGTAATATAAAATGGTTATACGATATTTATTTTACTATGAGAGGTGGACTTAAGAATCCATTCTACAGTATGGTAATTTCATATTGTTTTGTTTTTTAAAATTCTAAATAAATATTATTTGGGGAACTGTTAGGGATTTTACTAACGATTTGCAATCATTTAGCAGGGATCAACTGATCAAGGTAGGACCGAACCAAATGTGGTGTATACAGTGTATGTCAGGGGTCGTGGTCGTTTCGAATCTGACTCCATCCAACAGCTTGCTACACACCATGTAGCTTAACTTCGCTAAAATCGGAAGCGGTGTTCCCACTCGGCTAAGCCGTAGGCCAAGAGAAAAGGGCAAAGGACCCAATCAATGAATAAAGAAAAACAAAATAAATAATAGAAAACCAAATATAAAAAACGTGATGAATATAGAAAGCCAAAATAAATAAAGGAAAAACAAGAGGAGCGGCTTTGCAGGCTGACCTTCGGTCTGTGGCCTATGCCCTATTCGGCTCTGGCAATGTCCTATTGGTCTAAAAAAAAAAGGTTTCCAGTACATATCATCATCATCATCACCATCATCATCATCATCATCACTAACTCTATAATTTAAGAAGGGGATTTCTTTGAGTATTTGAATAATAATTTCATCTTAGTTTGGTTATGACTTATGTTTTTTATCAAAGTTATTTCTAATAATTCTTTTATAATATCAAAAAACAAAATGGTGAAGTTCAGAAATAATATAAGTATCGAAATTTTGTGAAATTTTTAAAAACCCCAAAATTACAAATGGTGAAGTTCAGAAAATTTATTTTTATATATCTTCTTTTATAACTATATTTTAGCAATGTGAGATTTTGAAAGGGGAGAAATTTAGTTGGTTCAGGGAAGAAATTGGTGAAGTTCATAAAATTTATAAAAATTTAACCATGGCTGCTTTTTTATAGATTTTAACTTTTAATCTTAGTAGCGAAGCGCAAGCTCCCCCCGGTGAAGCCAGCGAAGCTATTGCCTGGTATTACCTATTATTCAAGCGCTCAAGAAAATCCCGTTCTTAAAATTTAGTGTTATGGACAAATATTTTTTAAAAAAAATTCAGAAATGAATAGAGAAAAAAAATATTAAACCAAATAGAAAAAAATCCGTGATGAATAGAGGAAAACAAAATAAATAATAGAAAAACATAAAAACGTGATGAATAAAGAAAAACAAAATAAAGAGTAGAAAACCAAATAGAAAAAAACCCCTGAGGAAACGGTTCATCGTGGCAATAGGTACCCTAATAATAATCACGAATGACGAGGCAAATGAACACTAATTTAGGCTTATAACCGGAAAGAAGTGTAGGCCTATTCGTTGCGGGATTGGGGGCAATGAAGCAGCGGTTTGGGTTGTGCATTCAATACTTGTTCTGTCTGTCCTATGGAATCCCGAAGCCTCTTGGTTGGGGTGGGGGAGGAGTTATCTCTTGAACGTATGAAAGGTAACTTTTATACGGATAAATGGAACCATGAGACCGAGACCAAGGGAACAAAACGCAAGAGGCGGAAAGGATTGGAACGGAATCCTCACTGAGTTAATTACCTCAACCGTGTCCCTTTTAATAGCGTTTTGATATAAACCAGCGAGAAGGGAATCCTTAATGACCCCAGGGGGGGAAGGGGCGGAAGCGTTCCATATGAGGGGTGCATATTGAGACACCTATGGCAAATTAAAGGATAACAGATGTTGATGAGAGGAAGGAAGAGAGAGCGGTATGTATGGGTAAAGTGCTACCTACCGCGCTCAGCGTTGCCGCCAATAGGTGTTCAACCCCCCCTCCCATTTCCGCTTCCACTGGGATCGAATAGGGCACCTGGGGATGGAATTCCAGCTGTCTTATCCACTAGGCCAGGGGTCGGCCCCTTTTCAGCTTACAGGCCAGAAGCAAAGTCTATGAAGTGATAGAGGGCCTACATTCATAATTAATTTGCATTATAAAATTTAAACTATTATAATTATAGATGTTATATTTGGTACCTAATAATAGATAAATGAAGGGAATAATAGTAAAACATGAAACTATAAATTATAATAAATTATGTTTATTAGTTCGTATACTTTATAAATTTTACATTGAACTATTGATATTTATAAGGGACACAATTCGTATGATGCTTGATGTTGTTTTGGGCTCGAAAGTTTTTTCAACATCAGTTGATAAAGAGGTTGAAGCCAGAAGCAGTACGTTTTCTAACTGGTCATCCGTGATCCGTGACCTTACCTTACTTTGGGTCTATTTTACTCGGGAAAATAATTGCTCACAAGCATATGTGCTACCGAACACTGATGCCATTTTCGTCGCATGACCAGTCAGGTTAGTATACAGCCCGGGTTCAAAACTATATTTCTTATAAAAATCCAAGAGATACATCCTTTGCGTGAAATTTTTATTTTAATACTTCATTGCATTGCAAGTCAATGAGTTCCATTTGAAATTCTTCTTGTACGTTGTCCACTTCCACAGCAAACGGAGTAGCGAACAGTTCGAAATCGACTGTGGGTGATCGGATGACAGCGAACCTAAAGGAAAATTCCGTTCTTAAATCACGTATCACAGTCACAAATATGTTGCCATTTGTAGGTTTAGTCTCCTGAAGTGTAGGGAAATGAGCATAATTTGATTTCTCCATCTAGCATTGCCACAATCGTAGTTTTGTTTCAAATGAGGTTATGTGTCCCCTCATGTCATGATTAATTGATTTTTTCCCTGAAGCTGCAAATTGAAGCGGTTTAAATGGAATGTTAAATCTACTTGGAATGCCAATCTTGAAAGCCATTTAGGGGCGCGAAATTCTGTGGTATTCATGTTTTGCTCTCAAGGAATCCAGTAATATCTTCCCGCAGTGCAGATGATACTCTTTCCAGCATAGCGCCTCGACTGAGCCATCGAACGTCGCAGAAGTAAACCAAATCATTATATTGATTCTTGCTTCCGTTAAAAGTCGAAACTGAAGGTGGTTTAATTTCCTGGACAAAATCACGTTTACTGCTCTCACCACTACGTCCATCACGCGCTTCAAATTTGATGTCTTAGAGGACAATGCTTCTTGGCGGATTATGCAGTGCACTTTCATGACATTGTGTTTGCTTCCGAAACCTTCCACGTGTTTCTGAAGCAGAGCCACCGCACCTTTTGTTTGTCCAACCACAGCCGGAGCTCCATCGGTTATTACGGATACTAGCTTTAATAGGTCCAGATTCATGTTTGTAGTACACTGGAGCATGGCTTCAATAATGTCTGCTCCTGTAGTAGTGTCTTTTATAGGTACCAGTTGGACACATTCTTAAAATGTCGAAAGTTTTGCTTACTCCACGTATAAATACTATAAGTTGTGCCGTGTTGGTAGAATCGGTGCTCTCATCAAGTGCTATTGAGAAATTTAAATTGTTGTAATGATTTTTTAAAATTAATTTTCAGGTTCGCTGACATTTCTTCTATTCGTCGTGTAACTGTTCTTGCAGAGAGACAGACATTCGAAAATAAAGTTTTTGTCTCAGGACAAAATCTCTACTACTACAAGCAACCATTTTTTCACGAATTCTCCTCAGTGAAAGGTTTCATGTTTTCTGCTATCAATTTTGACACTTCATAGCTTGCACTTGTAATTTATTCTGATTCCATGTTTCATTTGGGGAATATCGAACTTT
This sequence comes from Ceratothoa steindachneri, assembly GCA_963969495.1. Lineage (NCBI taxonomy): Eukaryota > Metazoa > Arthropoda > Malacostraca > Isopoda > Cymothoidae > Ceratothoa > Ceratothoa steindachneri. The sequence goes on along the minus strand of OZ018327.1, from coordinate 111,833,190 downwards.
GTTTTTCTAAACTCACTTTAAGTTTATGAACTTCGTCTTTCCTCGTTTGCCCAATAAATTCACTGAACTTGGGGTGTTTAGTCTTATAGTGCCTCTTGACTTTGAATTCCTTATTTACTGCAACACTTCCATGGAAAATAAGGCAAATGGATTACCGAAGCGTCGAATAAAAAGGTACTTTTCTGTCCATGTGTCTTGAAAAACTCGACACTTAGCATCTACCTTCCTGCGCTTTGTTGCCATTTGGTGGTTTCCCCCCAAAATAAATTTCCAGTTAGCTTCAATGTTACAAAACTATTAAAAACAGTAATTAACACCTTATTAGTTGATATGCCCAATTTCAGAAAAAATAATGGATTCATTTTTTGTTATGGGGGGTTATGTAGAGGCCCTCATTCGATGCACAATCTTTCTTTATCACTATCCCACAAGAATCAATATATTTCAGAACCAAATTGCATCATTTTTATGAGATTAAACGTTATTCAAATGCTAAAATGTATACATATCATAATTAGCCATGAAAATTTTGATTTTCGTCAATGGCTTTTGTAAATTACATGGAAAACTATTTGGTAAGTAATTCTACTAAAGAAATAGATTTATGTTTGATTATAATTAAATCATTAAAACCATTTATTAACTTAAATAAAAAATTATTTTACAATTTCTTAACATAACATTTGGGACTTACTTACCTACGTTTAAGTCATTTAAAGTTAACTATGTAGATCCGTAGAATATAATAATTTACTTGTTATGTCACGACACATAGCCTCAATGGTTTTCTGAAATTGACTACCTTAATCTTAACTCTCCCAGCAGAATTTATACACACGCAGAAATATTCCAGAAAGCTCTCGAGTAAATTCTTGATAACTGATTGTTCACGAAAATTCGAGAACACCTCTCAACATTCTACGAGTCTACAAGTTACTTTTAGAATCTAAAGGTCTAGAATTTACAGGAGCTGCCAAGTGTAGGCCATGAATGGTCTTTTGCAGTCTCCTTCTTTTCTTATGTTATGTTATGTAAATAAAAACTAAGATTTATATTTTTATTTCTAGACACGACGGGCCGGATAGATACTATATTTTGTTTGGGGACTGCGGGCAGAACAATTTTGGCTGATGGGTTGTAACTGGCCCGCGGTCCGTATCTTGCCACCCCTACACTAGACTCCCCTCCCCTCACCAAATGCGAATGCTGGAGCCAAGGGGCCAATGTTGCCAGTGAGCCACCCCCCTTTATTTAACTGTCGCGCGCACGCGACTCTATAAGTTACTATGTCGGTCCGTAGGTAGATGGTGGGATGGTATCCATTTTACTTTTTCAATGAGATTTTGGCAATAACATCGTAACTATTTGGCCGATTCTAACGAAAATTGAAAACCTTAAGTTTTTTTTTTACATTCTCTTTCGAGGGATATAATTGTTAATGTCCTCCCAAGGTTAATTCGGGAATTATTAAAAGAAAACTAACTATGGGTCAGATTGCCCCACTTGTTGAACGTTTTGAAGGTCGTAAGGTCATGAGTCAGAATAATTGAGAGCACGCGACCTAGGTTTGGTGACCTTGTTTGCCTAAGGAAACGTCTCTAAATCGAGATCTTAACGACCAATAAAGACTTTCTCCGTTTTGTGGTTGCTCTCGTCCGTGATGCCACTCAATTACACAGATTTTTTACTATTCAAGTCCACTTGTACGAACCCTTTTCCTTCTGGCAATCAACTAAGGACGTGAAATCCAAACCGTAACCAGTAATTGAACAGTCAGGCAAGAATGTGACAATCCGAAGACCCCAACTTAGACCAGCCACGCTATCGCGTTACAGCCCGTGATATTCGTATTGGATTACTAAAAAAAAAAAGACGTGGAGATGAAAAAAAGGACAATAAATGGAAAAATTAACAGAAATAGTGAAAAATAGTAACGATAATAAAGAATTCAATACCTCTCTCCCTCCAGCCTAAATACTAGGGCAATGCGAACACTTTATAAGCAACAAGCAAAAATATCGTAAATGGAACACAGACGCTCAAAAACAACAACTTTAACCTTCCAGAACAAGTAATGTAATCAATAAGGAATAATAGGAGAGAAGGATAAGACATAAAGAAAAAGGAACTGACAGAAACGACCTAATGGAAAACAAGAGCTTTGAGAACCTTTTTTTTTTAATTCACGAGTCCAGGACTAGTTTCGGCACGTGATGCTCCTAACCTAGCCCTGTACTTGTTAATAAAAAGCTCGTTCTCACTAAAAGCTTTTATTTTCCATTAATTATCAACATGTATATTACGTTAATCCACTAGAAACGATCTTGTGTAGTAAACGAACTAACATAAACGGCTTAGTGTAATAAACGAACTGTGTAAAGACACGGAATCGAGGAAAACTACACAAATTCGAATTGCTTGAAGGAGGGGGGTGGGGTGTCAAAACCAGGACCAGAGCTATTTCCCAGAGCATGGAAAGGAAAGTTGGGTAATCCACCTTGAGACTTCACTATAAGGGGAACAGACCATGACAACACCCGTTTTCGAGACAAATTCAAGGATGCAACGGCCACAAAATCTATTGTGGGTTCGTCATTAAGTTGAGCGTTTCGTTACGGAGATCGCAGGCTGTCTCGTGTGTAAGAAGGCTCGGGGGAGGAAGAGAGGAATAAAGTAAGAAGTTAGTGTGACCATGACTCTTTCCGGTCGCCGGATTGGTATTATAAATAAAGATAAGATTTCGAAGTAAAAGGTATTCTTGTTTTTTTAACGGAAATTTTAAAATGGTTTTGAGGATTTTTTAAAAAATGTCGAAAAATAAAAAACAGACAAACTTTAAACCACACTTTATCTCGACTCCACCCCCACAAGACAGTCTAGTGTGTAATTTTGAGACGTTTGTGCTCCTTTGTAGGATTTTGCTTTTAAGGGGCTTATAATGCCTCACCTGCCCCAGTTTCTTCACGAAAGGTTGATCAAATTGGCTGTAGTATATTTTATTACTTGATTCTCTTTACTTACTCTGCCATTTCTCTTCAGGTATTTAAGCTACTGTCTCTTTTACTCTTAATTCTTACCCCTCACCCCCTAAGAGAACTTTCTATCGTTGAGTTACACAAGTTTTTTTATTTCTTTCTTTGTAATCAAACTCATATTCTATTGTGACGCTTCCGAAAAATGACGTGATTCCCAATTAATTTTTTTTCCTTCTCTCGCGTCTAATCACCTTTAGATGCTCCCAAAAATAGTTCCGTAAGCTTAAAACTTTCTTTCATACAATTAACAATAAATAGGTAATATAAATTTAGTGTATAAACTATTCAACTCCATTTTGTAGATAATCCTACACTCGACATTCATAAATAATCCCCCCCCTCCGTCCAGAAAGGCAAAATAACCTCGCTCCAAATTGCAGAGTGAATTATGGAGCCAAGGTTGCATTTTGCCAGTTTTATCTACGTAAAGGCAAAAGTGATTAGAAGGAAAGGCATAAATATTGATCCTGCCTCAACTATAATTAAACATCGAGCACCTCTCAGAATGAAACCTTGAGATCTCCTTTGAAAGACTACTGAAATCGTCAGGAGAGCGAAGACTTCAGTCTTCAACCCTCAATCATTTGTAGTTCGATCTCTGACACCATCCGACGTTGCAACATCTCTCTTCCCGTATATTGTGGCCGACTTTGGGTGCATCATCATATATGGGGCGAGCAATTCCACTCGTTTCCCGCCATTTCGCGCGCTTCCCGCCAATTTTCTTTTTTTGGCGTCCTTTTGACTGATCGCACAACAGAATGATATGCGAGTTTGAGGTATTTATGCTAACAGAAAAGCATTATTAATTATCGAAGACACAATCGATTAGTGGTAACGAAAGATACAAGTTAATATCTACATTTTTTTTCTAAATAAATAAACAGAAACAAAAATCAAGACATAAAAATCACAAAAACAGGATGAGGCTAAAAGCTCCCATGCAAAGAAATTTAGGAATAAGCACAAAATCCTCCCCGAAAAGGAAACATTTAGATAAAAAATAGAACACCTATGTAGTACTATGCCTAATAAAACTATTTTTAAGTTAATGTAATCAATTAAGCAACAAACATCTAAGCTTTAATAAAAATTAAAGTAAGCTCAATTCTGTAGGCCACTCTCTTAACTAAATGTTGGGATATAATTACAAAAGATCCCAGAAACTCATACAATAAGACCCCAGCCTTGCGATGAATCCGGGGATAATCCACGCAGATGGATTTAGAGGAAAAGTCACGATCCTAAATCCTATTACCAAGTCAGTTTCCTCAGAAGTCGACTTAAATTATGATATATATCCCAATTAATCCTCCGCTAAAACGTTTCCCATAGAATCCCATGATGGAAGCAGGTAACAAGAGGGCCCATAATTTAGAAAGGGGACAGTACTATTACCTGAGAGTTTGAACTCTACCTTTAAAATCCTTTGGGGTGAAAAGGGGCTATGAATTTGGCGAGATTTGTGACACCGTGATAAACCTAACCCGGAGCCAGCGTCGGGTTAGGTTCGTTGATACGAGTAAACCCGAGATGAAAACGTCCTTTAAATCACCTCTTCAGCGTCTTCTCTTTGAACTTCAAGGCATTACATAAGGACGCCTCCTCCCCCCAAAAGGTCACTGGTTTCATTGCATTATGTAAGACATGTTCAGGAAGGTCCCCCTTGGTCCCTGACCCTCTTAAGAGTCTTCTTGGGCTTTATAGCGCCGCCCCCGCACAATTCAACAGTTATTAACATGAACAATTACCTGGGGACGCTTAACAATAATAAATAAAATTACTACTACTAATAATAATAATTCATATGCGCGAACTTGCCAATGTATTTTTTCCTAGTGCTTCCTTTTGGCCCTTTCGTTAAAATAATATTCTTCACTTTATTCTCTCACTGCCCCCATTTGATACTGGGGGTTGGACCCTCACTGGAATGTCCCATTTTACTGTTTTTCTAAACATCAGTCAACATCTCTAAGAGAAGTCTTGGGCTATGTTCTCTCGTCCACTTTCGAGACACCTGCCATCAATTATATTGATGCTAATGTCTGTTTTATGGCCTAGCCGAGTGAGAGCGCAATTCCCACACGAGTGAAATTAACCCACATCGATGGCACTTAGTCGCGGGGTCGAGCTCCCATAAAGCTCGATTTTGCTGTGGCAAAAATAACGTAATAACATTTTTCCACCAAGGCCTATCCCTGCTATTACCTTAACCTAACTAATCCATTTTGCTCGAGTGTCATCTATTGCTACAAAAAAACAAAACAAAATCTGAGGTGTTACAGTGCCTTGGCACTCAAGGCAGCGTGTGCATGTATTGTTCCTCAATATTACCGCATTGCCCGACCGTGAAACCACTCGATAGACTTCGGCTCTCGAGCTAAGTGCAGTCGCCATTATCATGAGCCCAAGTTGATGCAGGGCGAGATTTCGACAGAGAAGCATCCGAGCTGCACCTCCTCGCGTTTGGCATTTAAACCCTACGTTTAGAGGCAAGAAGGGGGATATAATCGAATGTTTACGATGTAGGAAATAGGATCTATGTTCAGATCCTGTAGGAAAAACAAACCCTACAGGGCTATACACATACGCCGAGACCCGTCAATCTATGGTCACCATAACTAAGCAGTTTACATTAGGAATAGCTCATTAGTAAACGGCTAATTGGGGTTTTAACCAATGGGTATTATGAGCTTGTCACTGATTCTCCCTAAAATGTTTTTAGGAACCGCCAGCCCAATTAAGTATGCACTAATTGGGTTATAATTGTAAAATGGGAAAAGGAAGTTCTCGGAATGCATCTCAATTTTTATGGTCCTACTAAACGCAGAGACCTTACGAAATGGGACTGATTAAACTTAGATATGATTTATACCGGTTGGGGCTTTCTCTCCTTGTTTCCCCCTTTGGTCTCTAACGGGGAATCTGGCCGCTTAAAAATCACAGACACCCTTATCGGGGCTTAAAGTCCACTAACTGGAAATAATGTGTGAAAAACAGTATCTTCCCAACCCCCAAATCTTCACAGATTCCTTAGATTTGTGATGTTTGGGAGTGCAGAACTAGTTACTTGATGTTTTGGAGTGCAGAAGTAAATAGTTACTTGATGTTTGGGAGTACAAAACTAGTTACTTGATATTTGAGAGTGCAGATGCAAATAGTTATTTGATGTTTGGGAGTGCAAAACTACGAGTAGTTACTTGGTGTTTGGGAGTGCAGAACTAGTTACTTGATGTTTTGGAGTGCAGAGCCAATTACTTGATATTTGGAAGTGCAGAACCAGTTAATCGATGTTTTGGAGTGCATAACTAAATAGTTACTTGATATTTGGGAGTGCAGAACTAGTTACTTGATGTTTGCGAATGCAGGACTAGTTACTTGATGTTTGGGAGTGCAGAACTAGTTACTTGATGTTTGGGAGTGTAGAACTAGTTACTTGATGTTTGGGAGTGCAGAAATAGTTAGTACATAGTTGCAAAGTGACGCTAAGACCTCATTCAAAGTAAGTCTCTCGCCTGGTTTCTTTCGCCGCCCCCTGGTCCCTCTATGTCTAAACAATATTGTAAGCAAAATGAAGTTCATAGATTACCACAAGTTATAATTCCTCCAATGGTATGTCCTTAAATTCCTAGGCAGCTCCATAAAGTCTCTAGAGATTATATGCAATACTTCTTTAATGTCTCATCAGTTTCCGGAAGAATTTTAGGAATTTAAAATTACGTTTCATCAACTTTTCCTGCATTGTATTTCTTAAAATTACTTCATATACTCGTATATCGTTTAAATTTGTTATCCTTTGTTATTATATGATTTGTTTATAAAGGTAGTTCCATTAAGACGGATCGAAGTTAGCAGTAAATAATACAGTGTTATTGGTGAAAATTTATTGATTTTACTATTGGATCATTTTATTTGAGTCATGGCAATTATGTGTGAAAAATAATATCGCCTAAATGTCCGCCAAGGCTTCGGCGGCACACCTCCACTCGATGGTCAAAATTTTGATCACGTCTCTGCATAGTTGCTCCTCGATTTCACCAATATTCCTTATTATCTCATCCTTCAGCTAGTGAATTGTTGTTGGTTTGTTGGCATAGACCTTACTTTTGAGATGACCTTAAAGGAAGAAATCTAAAAGCGTCAAGCCACACGATTGTGGTGGCCAATTGACCTCGCTGTTTCGAGAGATGATGCGACCTGGGAACTTCTCATTCAATCAAACCATTGTTGCATTGGCTGTGTGGCATGTGGCGCCGTCCTTTTGAAACCACAAATCTTCGACATCTATAGAATTCAATACAGGCCATAAAAAGTTGGTTATCATGGCATGGTATCGCTCGCATGTCACCGTAACAGAATTCCCGGCGTCGTTTTCGAAGAAATACGGCCCAATGATTCCGCTAGCAAAAAATGCACACCAAACAGTGACCTTTTGTGGATGCAGTGGCTTTTCAACAATCTTCCTGGGATTTTCATCAGCCCAAATGCGACGATTCTGCTTATTAATGAATCCACCAACATGATAATGGGCTTCATCACTAAAGATGATTTTTTGCGAAAAATCATCATCGGCTTGTCTTTGCTCATACACCCAATTGACGAATGTACGGCGCTTTAAATGGTCAGCAGTCTTCAGTTCTTGTGTTAATTAAATTTTGTAAGCGTGTAGAGACAAATCTTTTGTCAAAGTTCGATGTAACGTTGTTGTGGAGAGGTTCAATTCCTGCGCGCGATGACGAATAGAGGTGTCTGGATCTTCGGCCACATTCTCGCGCACTGCAGCAATGTTTTCAGCTGAACGGCGTAAACGAGCACGCAATGGTGTTTTCATATCTGCCACCGATCCCGTTAGTTTGAATTTACAAACAATTTTCCCAATTGCAATCTCGGTTGGTCGATTATGTTGACCAAAAAAATCGCGAAGTGCCCGAAATGCGTTTCTGTTTGAACGTCCATTTTCGTAATAGGCTTCGATAACTTTAACACGTTGTTCGATTGTTAATCTTTCCATGGTTGAAATTGCCAAAGACTGAAGTTGTTAAATCTGACAGAAAAAGAAAAAAATCACTAGACGCTTAAACTTAACTCACATTTAAAATCAGTCCAAGTTATTGCAACACCCTTTATATTTAGGTTGAAGACTATGTATTCGTAGTAATTAAAAATCTGTAAATGATCTTTTGACATTAAAATAGTAAATACAGCAATAATTTGTCTTAATTTCCTATAATTTCCTTAGTTTCCCATATATTAATATATTTTGTTAGTGTTTGTCTTAACTCCATGAAGAAAGTTACACAACAAATGCAGCTGTTTTAAGAGAGCTTTGTATATTTTGTATATTTACATATACTCTCAAGACACACTATGTAAATGGAATTTGCTTGTAACGGAAAGGCAATAGAGGAACAAATCATTTTGACTTGAAATATTAGTAGAAAGTTAATGCCAAGCTCATTACAAAAAAGAACTTAACGCTCGCGTAACTTAAGGGAAGTCACTAAGGGTGCTTATTTATACGATACAGAAATACAAATGTCAGGCGTGGATCTAAGGGTGGAGGCTAGGAGGCTGAAATCTCCCCCCTCTCCAATTTCAGACCCGTTATATTTATTTTTAAAGCCACACTTGTTCTGCTATTCAGAAAGAGTTATGTAATAATATAGAATATATATAAAACAGTTTTTTAAACCGTTGCGATCGAATGTATCTCATATGATACATGTCTGAAATACAGGTAAATCTAAAAAATAATTATTAAATTCAGTATTATACTTTAACTGACCTCTAAAAACTGTAATTCATAATTTTCTCTGGGAAGTTATATACAGAGAGTTAAAACCTCCCTTTTAGAGGCAAGAAGGGGAGGCTAATGTTATGTTTAGGATGCGGGAAATACTACTAGTTGTCGGAAAAATACCATGAGATAAAAAGCCTCAAGTTTAGAGGTATAAACGAGAAGATAATTGTGTGATTAGGATATGGGAAGTACGATATATTGTCAGAGGCACACACAGGGTTAAAACCCCATGTTTAGAGGCAAGAAGGAGGAAATAATGAGAGGTTTAGGCTTTAGAAAATACATACACAGAGTTAAAATCACACGTTTAGTGGCAATGATAAGATAATATGTTTAGAATATGGGAAATAGTATAAATTTCCAGCCTTTTAGAGGCAAAGGGGGGTTAAAACCCCATGTTTAGAAGCAAGAGGGAAGATAATGGGATGTTTACGATGTGGGAACTACGAGATATCGTCAGATGCTAGACAAAGCTAAAATTTGAATCCTAGTAATCACTTAGCAAAGCTCTGGAATTCGGGGAGGGGATGACCTAAATGTTAATTTAGAATGACCGCGGACGTTATCAGCAATCCCATTAACCTTACATTTAGAGGTCGAAGGATGTATTTTATAGCCCTCGGTAAAAATGAGTCACCTAAACAAAGAATTAAATGCTCAAAACTAAATTTTGGCTATTCCCGACACAATACAAACTCGAAAGGAAGAGAAAGAATAAATGAATGATAAAAGGTTAAACCCATAAAAGAAACGAAATTACGCCGACCACATAAACACCATTAATTTGACCAAATTAGGTCAAGGTGACGCATTAAAAAGGGGAAAATTTCCACAAAAAAAACTATTTGGAATTCAGACTCAGGGTCTTATTATAGGGTCAAAAAAAATAATGGATTGCATGACGCAAATATCTTCCTTCCGTATCCACCAGGGTCAAATTAGCGTAGAAAATCTCCTCCCTCTCCCGCTTTCACCCCCGCAGGAAGGTCCTGTGTGAATCGTCTCAATAAAAATAAGATGAAAATTGAGTGGTAAAAAAAACTCTTGAAAAAAGACAAAAATTGCCACAGAATAAAATGAATCTAATTATGAAGGATTGAGTATACACGTTCATAAATATCCAAGAACCTAAGAATATAAATTTTACATATATATGTAGTGTATGTCCCCCATCCCACCCCACACAACCTCCCTTTCCCTTGCAAAAAGTAGATTCAGATTTACTGATGCAAACGCTATAGCACAGCGTTGCACACCGCCGTAAATGAGTTCTTCGTTGCATTTATAACTCAAGCTCGTTTTTACCTATTTATTAGGAGAAGTAAACAATGCAAATAGGTTTATTTACACGTTTCTGACATGTTTTAAACGAGAACCACATCTTTTACAAATAGGCCAACTATTAATTTAGGTTAAGGTACCTTCTACCGGAGTAATGGCTACTAACAAGTAACAACGAAAAAATCTTTAAAGAGTTTAAAAACAAATAATGTAGCAATATATATATATATATATATATATATATATATATATATATATATATATATATATATATATATATATATGAAAACCTACGATAGAATTAGTATTTGGCGGGAATCTCTCTTCTTAATAATTGAGTAACTAAAGGAAGGCGCGAAAAGAATTCCCCAGCTGTTCATAAGATGCTCAGAAAAAATAGACAGGATGAGAGCTAAGTATTGGGATCTCTCATCCGGAAACAATTGAGAAAGTTTGCATTTATCACTTGTTCAAGGTTCTTCTTGGCGAGGCACATGTATATTGTACATAAATATCTAAATTTAAGTTCCACCTATTTCAACTACAGTTATTTTCAACCCAACCCTCAGTATAGGGCTGAAAATCAAGGGGGCTCAAGTTCCTACGTTTGCGTTCTAAATAAACAAAGTTTGAAATGCATCTTTTCGTTTTCAGCCAGTAGGTGCGGCTGGAAAATACCCATACGGTCTTTTACCCCCTCACTGTATAATGGGCGCAGGTCTGGGAAACCATGTCTCGGATATCATTATCTTGCTAACGCATAGTGGTGTAACGTGCGGAGAAGAGCAACCGAGCGGTTTAAAAGTTTCGCTTGAATGAGTTTTGCATAGAGATTCAGGATGGCTCAGTCGATTTGCCGCTCGCTAGCATTCCTCCAGCTACGCAGGAAACAGTTCGCAACTCCCCTACGCTACTTTCATTCGTTATATTTTCTTCGTCCATTTTCCTACACTCCGCCCATTTAATCCTGTCAGTACGAGTCAACTTTTGGGTGGAGTGGATAGAAGAACGTAGATGTGACGAAGAAAAAAAGCGTAATGTAAGAGATGCTTGAAAGAGTGAGACTGCCACATCATTGCGCTATGTGAAACGAACATGAAGGAGAAGGAAAGGTTTGTGTGGAGTGTAATGAATAAAGTGCGATTAGTTGTGAGTCGAGGGGTAGTAAAGATGGGGTAGTTGGGCTATTGAGTAGGGGTGACAAGGAGTATGTGTGAGCTTGACAATTATGTAATTAAAGGATTTGCTTAGGTCAAGTTGTGCTCTTTCATTGTATAGGTTGGAGCTGAGAAGTAGAGGTTATGAAATGACATGGCACGAGTGTAAGAAGGAACGGGTGTGGGTGTGTGGTAAAATAAGATATGGAATAACATGGGTTTTAAGGTACCCTGGAACTATTAAATATGAAGAGAGTGATGGGTTTCTGTGCTGGGAGATACTAGTATATAGCAAGCGCGTTCTTTTATCACAAAGATGTGCGTAGGTACACCAGGCTAGAGGAAGCAAGTGGGAACATGTAGATGAAGTAAATCTGGAGCGGAAGTGATAGTGAGTAGTGCAAAGGTTGTAAGTGTGCTAGGACTAGAAAGAGAAAATGCATTCTTCAGTATTACAATAATGACATAAAACGTGAGACAGGGTTGCAGAGGGACCCAGGGACTCAATGACCCCCCAAAATTGCTCGCTTTCTGCTTGATAGGGCATAAATGGGTGGGGTAGGGAGGGTTGATCCCAATGATGATGATCTCCTTTCTTTTCCTGCGTTTTCTTATATCCCACCGCATTCATTCGCTCGAAAACGCCGTCTCGATAAATGGCGCCCTTTAGTCGGGGAACGGGCGCTCCTCTCTCCCCCTTGGAGGGCGCCAGGGAATATAAATCCATGCAGTTGAGAGTCGTTCCGTCAGAACTCTCTGCCACCTCACCCCTAATGGGGCTTCAGTAGTCGTTGACGTTCATCACACACTCACTATAACTCTCTCTCTCTCTCTCTCTCTCTCTCTCTCTCTCTCTCTCTCTCTCTCTCTCTCTCTCTATGCACTAATATTCCGTGCCTACAACATTTGCTCAACCTACACTGATTTCCACAAAGTTGAATTTTTGTGTAATTATTTCAAAGGAAAAGGCTTCCTCGTGTCGCTGGTCTCGTGTCGCTGGTAGAGAAAAGGAGGTCCAATTTTTTAACCAACGTCTACCAACCGAAATTAAAACTTCCTACTGTATCCAAATACACCCGTTATATAGGTTTCCAGTCTATGGTTTTCTTAAACCAAAACTTCTCAAAAGAAATAACAATATTGAAGAAATTCTTTTATCATACCGAATTTTAGATCCTTTTTAAAAATAAACATCTCCTTGGACAATATTTTAATTGTAAAGACCGAATCCAAGCGCTCCGTCATTTACAAATTCACTTGCCCCGGATGTAATTTGGGGAATTGCATCGGAAGTTCGGTGCGCTCGCTGAAGGCGAGATTCCGTTCTCCTATGGGAATTAGCCACAGGACCGGAAATCTTCTATCAAAGAAAGAGAGTTTTCACCTGTTCGGCTCCATTCTATCCAATGTAAAACTGATGCATCCATTGAAGATTTTAAAATCCTAAAGTCCATTCCTGACCCATTTTCCTTACGTATTCAAAAATCAATGTTTATCATTTTTTTCTCCCACTCTAAATTCGGATTCCTCTTCCCACCCACTAGTTCTCTAAAATAAATTAACGTCCCCTAAATTTTTCTTTCTTCTTACACCCCTCACGCTTTCCCTGCCAGTCTTCGTTTAACAGCTGTTCGCAAAAGGTTAGTGTTTTTCCCTAAAATGTCTTCCAGTGTTATCTCCATTTATTATTGTTAAATTTATTTATCAATTGAATTATCTAACTTTTAAATAACAATTCAGTGACCTGTACAACTCTACTTTCCCCCCGCCCATATTAAAAGTCTGATTCATCTACTACACCCATAATTTTTGAATGTTTAAATTATCAACGTATAATACTAGTCTTTTAACGAATTGTTTTATTTTTTACAGTCTCAGGTGATGGGTAAAACATTTGCCCGAAACGTTGTACATATCACGTCAACTAAATGAACTTCCCGTTTTTCGTCACTTCCTTCCCCTGTAATATACAGGGTTATTCAAAAAGAATGAACCGATTTCATTACGCAATATTTTATTAAGGAAAAGCAATAGAAAACTACAGCAAAGTCACAATTATTCTACTCACAATCAACTTTTATTTCCTGTCTTACAAGTGTTCACTGTGGCCACAACCTGCAGCATGGGCAACATCAATGCTATAAGAGAATTCCTCCCAGACGCGTATCAGCATATCACGATCCACTGAGTTGATCACTGTTGTTATTCGATGTTTAAGGTCATCGAGGTCAGTGAGTAGTGGTGGAACATAAACGCGATCTTGTACATATCCCTATAAGAAAAAATCACACACGTTGAGGTATGGGAATCTTGCAGGCCAAGCACAAAGAGCAAGGTCTTCAGCACCCTTCCAACCAATCTATCGCTGGGACACTTTTTTATTTAAAAAAGCTTGAAATACAAGGTGCCAATGGGGTGGTGCTCCATCTTGTTGAAAAATGAAGTCATGCAAATCTGCTTGCAGTGAAGTGAAGAGCCAGTTTTGGAGCATATGGAGATAGGTTTGTCCTGTAACGATGTCTCCTTCAAAGAAAAAGGGACCAAAAACCTTGTCCCGAGACACAGCACAAAGACGTTCACCTTAGGGAAATTTCTTTCATGCTCAACTGGTTCATGTGGGTGTTCTGTTCACCACATACGCACATTGTGACAATTGACTTTGCCGTGCAAGTGAAAAGTCGCTTCATCACTAAAAATTTAACGTGAAATGAAGGTTTCGTCTTCGATCATCTCCAACATCGAATCGCAAAATTCCATCAGCTTCCTCTTGTCGTCTTTGGTAAGTAGCTGAACGAGGCGTAGTCTGTATGGTTTCAAATGTAGACGCCTTCTTAGCACATGCCAGATAGTGGATTGAGGGATCGCCAGCTCACAGCTAGCTCGATTTGTGGATTTCCGCGGTCTTCCCTCAAACGCAGTACGGGTTCTCGCCACTTGTTCCACCGAAACTCGTGATCATCCTGGACTTTTTCCTTAACACAGATACCCACTCTCTTGAAACTGTCGAAAGTTCTTAGGAAAGGGCAGATTAATATTGAATCGCCTTCGAAAAGCACGCTGCACCGTGACAACCGAATTTGTTTTCGAAAAGTCCAGAACGCAGAACGCCTTTTATAATAATAATAATAATAATAATAATAATAAGTCTTTTGTAATGCGCTCTTCAAGGGTTGAGGCCTTCCCAGAGCGCACGTTGTGCTGAGATGAGAATGGAAATTCAATGGAAATTCAAGAGGGGGAGAAGGCAATTCTGAAAAGATGCGTTTTTAGGAGACGCTTAAATGTGGTAAGAGAGGGAGAAGACCTGATTTCAGCAGGAAGAGCATTCCACAACTTAGGGGCGCAGAATGAGAAGGAGCAGTCCCCCATTGAGCAGAGGATGAACGAGGAATATTCAAAAGATGTGCATGCGATGACCGAAGGGCCCGAGGGACATGGCGTGGGAGAGAGAGCAGAAGAAGGTAAGACGGGGCCTTGTTGTTTAGGGCCTTAAATGTGAAAAGAAGTATCTTGAAGTGAGTACGGGATCTGACAGGGAGCCAGTGCAGTTCATGCGAAGCCAGGCGGCATAGTTCTGTACAAGTTGAAGGGGGCGGAGAGAGGAGGATGGCAGATTCACAAGCAGAGAGTTACAGTAGTCAAGGCGTGAGGTGATGAAGGGATGAACAGCAGTCTCAAGACTTTGGCGATCAAAGTGAGAGCGAATGCGAGAAAAGTTACGAAGGAAACATAGAGAGGATTTGCTGACATTGCGGATATGAGGCTCAAAGGAGAGGTGCTCATCAAAAACAACACCCAGATTCCTAACGCAGTCAGAGAAAATGATAGTATTACCGCCCAGAGTTAGCGAGGGAAAGAGAGATTTAGATTTTTTGACAAGAGCAGGGGTGCCGACGAGGAGGACCTAAGTTTGGGAGTGATTGACCCTGAGGAAGTTGGTAGAGATCCAGTCAGAAATGGAGGAGTAGGCAGCCAGGAGGTCAGTGATAGAGTAGGCAAGAGACGTGGGGGATGAGAAAACGAAAATTTGAGCGTCATCAGCATAGAGGTGGAAGGATAGACCGAGATTACGGAGAAGGGAACTGAGAGTGAGAAGGTAAATACGAAATAGTAGAGGACCAAGGACAGAGCCTTGTGGCACTCCAAAGCGAATGGGGGTAGAGTCGGGTGAAACGTCATCAATCACAACGGATTGGGTACGAGACGAGAGGTAAGAGCGGAACCAGTCAAGCACGGTGCCTGATATGCCAAGGAAAGAGTGGAGACAATCAAGTAGGACGGTATGGTCAATAGTATCGAAGGCAGAGGAAGGTCGAGTAGAAAGATGATGGAGGCACAACCCCTGTCCGTGGCTCTTCGTAAGCAATCGGACACATTGAGAAGGGCGGTTTCTGTGGAGTGACCTGACTTGAAACCAGAATGATAGGTTTCATCAATGTTACAGGCCACCATGTGACTGTTGATGCGTGAAGCAACTACTCTCTCCAGAACCTTAGAGAGGAAAGGAAGTTGCGAAATCGGGCGATAATTGGAAGGGTCAGTGAGGTTCAGTTGAGGCTTTTTAAGAATCGGACGGATGTGGGCACGTTTTCTGGAAGAGGGAACAAGACAAGTTGCAAGTGAAGTGTTGAACAGGTGAAGAAGCGTTGGGAGGATAGCAGGCAGAATTTTAGATAACAGTTTAGGCGGAAAAATGTCCTTTGGGGAGCCCGATTTGTTAGAACGCGAGAGCAGGGCTGTTAGCTCCAACGCGGTCACAGCGGGGAAAACGATAAGTGTCTGAGGCGGGAAGTCAGAAAGAATGGCAGGAGCCGGGATAGAAGGCTGAGGGAGGGAGGCACGGAGGTTAGTGACCTTATCTGCGAAGAAATTCGAGAGAGTAGCAGGGCTAATGGGTGGAGAGACCTGGGCTAGGGAAGTAAGACGGGAGAGGAGGCGGAAGACGGTACGGGGATCATTCCTATTATCAGTAAGCAGATTACGTGAGTAGGCTTCACGAGCAGATTTTAATTTTGCCACGTAGGAAGCTGTCGTAAGTCGGAACGCCAGCGAGAAAGGGGGCGTGTCTTGCCCACGGGTGCGAGCCTTTCTAAGGACTCTTTCATGTGCACGCATGGACTGCCTAGCACGGAGGAGTTCCATAGAATACCAAGGGGCACGGTGACAACGGGAGTTTGAAGGGGTGACAAGGGGAGAGTGGGCATCAAGACAAGTGAGAAGGGGCTGCTCCAAAGAAGAGAGAATCTGGTCAGGAGAAGCAGAAGCATCAATGGGAGGAGGTTTAGAGGACACATCATTAGATAGGGAGGGAATATCAACGGAGGCTAGTCAACGGAAAGGCTTAGGATTATGAGACAGCTGGGGAGGTATATGGAATGGGATAGAGAAGTTGAAGTTGATAAGGAAGTGATCAGATATAGCATTGGACAAATTTGTAGTCGTCAGGTTGGAAATAAGACAGTCAGAGATTACAAGGTCTAAAATGTTACCGTGAGAGTGGGTAGGGAAAGAAACATGTTGGGTGAGGGAGAAGAGATCAAGGATTTCAGAAAAGGCTTTGAAATTAGGATTGTGGCCAGGAAGGTTGAAATCACCGAGGATTAGCAGAGAACCAGTGGGGGAGAAGCCAGCGAGGAGGTTACTAAAATCATTAAGAAAAAGCTCGAGGGAGGAGCTGGGGGGGGGTAGATAGAGGACTAAGATAGTTAGAGAGGGGGTGGAATCAGTGACATTGATGAACGCCTCAAAAGAAGGAAGAGGGGGAGAGGGAAGATTATTCATAGGGAAGGAGGCACTGTGAATGAGAGCAACTCCACCACCACGAGAGTTACGGGAGGTATGGGAGTAGACGTAACCATCAGGGGTAACGAGATTTAAACAGCAAGCAGAAGGGGCAAGCCAAGTTTTCGTGAGTCCAAGGAGAGTGACTCGAGTGTTAACGAGCAGGTCATGAATGTTGTCAGCCTTCTTCGAGAGGCTTCTGACATTGAGGAGAGACGCTGAGAGAACGGGTGAAGGGGCAGGTGAAGAAGAATCAGGGCTAAGGGAAGGGGGGGCTTGTTTCAAGTAAAAAAGTTTTCTAAGAGCAGGAGCTAAACGGAAACCACGTTTAGTCTGGCGGCAGGAACAAGAAATTCCCAATGCATTAATGTGAGTAAGAGTGTTTTGAGAAACACTGGTAGCAGTTCCATTGAGGGCAAGAATCGTTAACCTATCAATCATAACACAAGTTAGTTAACTCTATAAGTAGAGTGGCTTATGCGACACAATAACAGGAGAAACAACAATTGAGACAAAATAAAGAGTAATCGAATAGTGTGAACAAATAAAATTACGATAGAAACAAGAAACAAGGGAAAAAATAGTGACGAAACATAATTAGCGGTCGGTGAAGGGAGGGGGAGCCGCATGGGTGGGAAGACAGAGCGGAGGTAACGTAACGAGGCGGCTTGAAAAAAAACACGTGGGTGCAAAAGAAGTGGAGAGAAGAGAGACGAGGAAAAGGAAAAAACAAAACAAAAAAACAAACAAACAACTGTACGTTGCCGGAAAAACGACGAGACGCGACTATAGCGCCCCTGTGGCAGCTATTCAAAACTTAGAAAACTCCTCTTTCAAATAGTCACTGACTCATTCCATGACGATGCTTGAAAAATGAAGCAATGCTTTATGAAATCAGTTCATTCTTTTTGAATAACCCTGTATATATATATATATATATATATATATATATATATATATATATATATATATATATATATATATATATATATATATATATATATATATATATATATATATATACAGATACTTGTAATTGATTTGTTCCTTAAGAATCTGATATGTAATAGGAATATGAAGACCCAGGTGATTACACTAATCATTTATTGGCCGGACGTTTCGGACCTTCACTTGGACCATCTTCAGCGACTGTGTCGATTAATGAGAAGGGGAAGGAATATTAACAATAACAGTTAAAAGAATTTGTTAAATAATGGATAAAAAAGCGGATGAAGACAAGTTAAAATAATAAAATTGACAATTATTGAGATTAAAGTAAAAACACAACTAAAAATATATAGAATTAATTAATACTATCCAGTGTAATTTTAAAAAAGAATAGAAAGAAGTGAAGTTATGACATAAACTGACTTGAATATCAAATATTAAAGGTTACTGGAGTAAACAATAAAATAACCTATTATATAAAATTGTAAAAAACAACAAAAAGCCCAAAAACAAATTAGAATGAAGTAAACAGTGACTAACCCTTATCGTGGGAGTTGAGAAATCAACTAACTAAACATATAAAACTACTAACGAAATTTGTTCGGTTGGTCGGCTGGCTAGTTAATCTATTGAAGTGTTGGTTGGTTATATTGTGAATAGTTTAATTGAGGAGGAGTAATTATTTAGGTTTGGATTTATTTTATTGATGTACAGTAACTCTAAGATTTTCAAGTCGAGAGAAGTTAAGGCTGAAGATAATAATCATTTCCCTCAATGCCAATTCATTTGTATAAATTCCAACCCTGTATCGTTAAATTCATTTTTTCTCCATAAGGAGCCAATCCCTTTGGGCTTGCGATCCTGTATAATTTACAATTATACATGTACGACCTGCCACAGTCGTTATGTAGGCCAGACTGGCTTACAACTCAAATGCAGGATCGCAAAGCACTTAGGTGTTTGTCTCATAGGACTGGTATTCCCATTTCTAAACCTGAAGCCTCTTCCATCAGGCAACACTCTGAGTATCACCATCATCCTCTTAATTTTGGTTCATTTACCATATTATCTTCAGCCTTAACTTCTCTCGACTTGAAAATCTTAGAGTTACTGTACATCAATAAAATAAATCCAAACCTAAATAATTACACTTCCTCAATTAAACTATTCACTATACAACCAGTCAACACTTCAATAGATTAATTAGCCAACCGACCAACCGAACAAACTCGTAAGTAGTTTTTATATCTTTACTTCGTTGATTTCTCAACTCCCACGATAAATGTTAGTCACTCTGTTTAATTCATTCTAATTTGTTTTCGGGTTTTTTGTTGTTTTTTTATAATTTAATATAATAGGTTATTTTATTGTTTACTCCAGTTACCTTTAATATTTGATTTTCAAGTCAGTTTATGTTATAACTTCACTTCTTTCTATTATTTTTTAAAATTACACTAGATAGTATTAATTAATTCTATATATTTTTAGTTGTGTTTTTACTTTAATCTCAATAATTGTCAATTTTATTATTTTAACTTGTCTTCATCCGCTTTTTTAGCCATTATTTAATGCATTCTTTTAACTGTTATCGTTAATGCTCCTTCCCCTTCTCATTAGTCGACACAGTCGCTGAAGATGGTACTAGTGAAGGTCCGAAACGTCCGGCCAATTAATGATTAGTGTAATCACCTGGGTCTTCATATTCCTACTATATATATATATATATATATATATATATATATATATATATATATATATATATATATATATATATATATATATATATATATATATATATATATATATATATATATATATATATATATATTGAAAGAGACCTTGGTCTTCCAATGGGAGGTAAAACTAATAAAATGTCCAGAAGACAAAAAGGTGCCATTCGTTTGCAGGACTTAAAACATAATATTTCCATATAAGTTGCGCGTTCATATCGATACCCCCTTCCCTCCTCTTCGTTCCCTTCTCTCTCCCTCTCCCCTTCGGGGGTCAGACGTGTCTGCAGTCAAACGCTTGTCAAGGACAAGTAAAACAAATTCCCTGTCTCATGGTTGCCTAAATGGTTGCCTGCCAATTCCCACGAGGATTTTCGCGGAGTTTCTCCCTCTGGCCACGATTTTTGAAGAAGGTCCTGTGTGTCACGAGTACGGCGTTATCTTTGTGAATAAATTTTTACTCCTTCACTATTACCGGAGTTATCGTATCTCTCTTTGTCTCGGTTATTTTGTATTCCCCGATTGTCTCATCGATTGCTTCTTTCCATAAAGCTTTTATGACTCCGCTGGTGACCGCCAGTTTGTGGTTTTCTGGGCGAAAAAATGGGAACCGCTCGGCTGAACGGAAGCTAGGCATCAATATCCAGAAGTCGCTCTTAAACTTACATGACTTCACGCAGGCGGATACACACAAATACATGTAATGGAACAGTATGATTTCTGGAGGAACGCCACGCCCTCCATACCCCAGCGCTCCAGGAGAAACTGATGCACTCTCTCAGGTCGCCCTTTACGTTTCTTTTAAAATACATACTTTTTTCTTCTCCCTCCGTCCTATTATCATATCTCCCTTAAGGGGTGAGAGGTAATGCCCCTGCTAAAACGGAAACCTAAAAGAACACCACGCCCCACGGGCATCAGTGCCCGAAGTTGTGCCCCCCCACCCCCTGCCCTTAATGCCTGCAGGAGGACCTGAGACTATATATCTTCCACCTTTTTCACTACTTTCTGTACTACAGATCTCTCATTACTAATTTACACAGGTCAAAGATCTCAAAGAAGTGTGGGAGGATATAAATATTCAGCAAATCAGATATGTCAATCATTCTCTGACAAATCTTGACAAGTTGACACCTCAAGAGAGGATTTATTGATTGCGGCCAAATAAAACGACTCCAATGTTTAAGAAATAAACGATTCAATAAACAAAGAAAGTTCTCAAGAATCAGATTTAAACAAAGAGACAAAGAAAGGTCTCAAAAATCAGATTTAAACAAAGAGACAAAGAAAGGTCTCAAGAATCAGATTTAAACAAAGAGACAAAAAAAGGTCTCAAGAATAAGATTTAACAAAAAGACAAAGAAAGGTCTCAAAAATCAGATTTAAACAAAGAGCCAAAAAAAGGTCTCAAGAATCAGATTTAAACAAATAGAAAAATGAAGGTATCAAGAATCAGATTTAAACAAAGAGACAAAGAAAGGTCTCAAGAATCAGATTTAAATAAAGAGACAAATAAAGGTCTCAAGAATCAGATTTTAAAAAAGAGACAAAGAAAGGTCTTATAAATCAGATTTAAACACAAAGGCAAATAAAAGTCTCAAGAATCAGATTTAAACAAAGAGACAAAGAAAGGTCTCAAGAATCAGATTCGGTAGAAATGAAGCAAGGGTCAAAACAGAGCCCCGGGAAGGTGTCAATTCGCAACCGAACCGCGTCTTCTGTAAACATGAAAAAAAAGCTCCGATGATGGCAGGAAACATTCAAGCAAAGCAGTTTTAAAACTTTGGAGATATTTCTAACTCTAAAAGAAAGCACGGGAGGGGTACCAGGGTGGTGGTGAAATTAGGTGAGGAGGGGGGGGCGCAAATGAAGTTTTTGCGAAAAAAAAAACAGGGCAGATCGTATTAGTTTATCAACAAAAGATACATTTATGGTAAAGGTTAACCGACAACAGATAAAAGACACAAAGAGGAAGAGGAGGAGGAGAAGAAGAATAACTAGATAAAAGCGTTGAAAGATCACGGGTGGCAAGGATTAAAATGGTAAATAAATACAAACACTTCATTTCATCAACATTCAACTTTTTAGTCGCGTGCGACTTTATAAGTTACTATGCCGGTTCGTAGGTCGGTCGGTCGGATGTACCCAATTTACTTTTCAATTAGTGTTTTGGTAATATCATTATAACTATTCGGCCGATTCTAACGTAATTTGAAACCCTTATGTTGTTTTACATTCACTTTCGAATGATATAATTGTCAACGTTCCCCCAAGGTTAGTCCGGCAATTATTAAAAGAATACTAATTATGGGTCGGATTGCCCCACTCGTTGAAACTTTTGAAGGTCGTAAAGTCATATGGTCATAAGGTCATAAGTCATAATAATTGAGAGCACGCGACTTACGTCTGTTGACCTTGTAATAAAACAACTCGAGCTTCCAGTATCTATTTTCTCCGTTATTCACCCTGCAAAAGATTTGGCCCTGATAAACGCTTCTCTAACCCCTCTTTTATTTATCTAGTAAGAGACTAGGAACAGGAACTATGCTCTTTCTCCCATAACTTTAATATTCCTACAAAATGGAAAGACAAAGGCAAATCCACAATCAAAACCAAGTTGTATACAGCAATATACAACCTCTACTCTACCCCAAAGTAATCCGTGATACAAGGTTCGAATTCCGTTGAGAGAGAAGAATGTCAAAATGAGAAAAAGAGGTATTTCGAAGAGCTTTTCAACCAATACCGTGGCAACCAAAACCAAGTTGTATACAGCAATATACAACCTCTACTCTACCGTAAAGTGATCCGTGATACAAGGTTCGAATTCCGTTCAGCGAGAAGACTGTCAAAATGAGAAAAAAGAGGTATTTCGAAGAGCTTTTCAACCAATACCGTGGAAACCAAAACCAAGTTGTGTACAGCAATATACAACCTCTACTCTACCCCAAAGTGATCCGTGATACAAGGTTCGAATTCCGTTAGAGAGAAGACTGTCAAAATGAGAAAAAGAGGTATTTCGAAGAGCCTTTCAACCAATACCGTGGCAACCCAAACCAAGTTGTATACAGCAATATACAACCTCTACTCTACCCCAGAGTGATCTGTGATATAAGGTTCGAATTCCGTTCAGAGAGAAGACTGTCAAAATGAGAAAAAAGAGATATTTCGAAGAGCCTTTCAACCAATACCGTGGCAACCCAAACCAAGTTGTATACAGCAATATACAACCTCTACTCTACCCCAGAGTGACCTGTGATACAAGGTTCGAATTCCGTTCAGAGAGAAGACTGTCAAAATGAGAAAAAAGAGGTATTTCGAAGAATCTTTCAACCCATACCGTGGCACAGAGAGATACGAGTATCTGTACGAGTATCTCTCACTAAATAACCACTCCCTCTATACATTATTAAAAAAAAATAAAGTAACCCTGCCTCAATTCTCATTAAATAGTTTTCTACCATTATCTTAATTAGGGGAAAATGGTCGGCTAACCTAGTTTTGGGGAACTTTAATTCAGTGCAGAGTGAGGCAATTCTAAACAATTGACTCCAATTATCGCGTCGCTCTCCGCTAAGACGTGGGAAGAGGACCTTTGCTTCTCCAACCAAGTTTTTGCCTCGGCTCCCAAAAAACGAGAATTTCAATTATGAACGTAAACGGATCAAGAGCGCGAATGGTTCTGAGAAAACGTCAGGATACAACCTTAATCTTTAATACACTCCCTTCCTTTTAACTTCACCCTCCACCCCCACCCAGGAGACGCTTTAAATGTGCATATTTAAATTCCTAAGCACATTTGAGCGTACTTGTGAATTTTTTATCTATAGGTTACTATGGCGGTATGTCGGTAACCGCAACTATTCAGCCGATTCTAACGAAATTTGAAACCCTTATGTTATTTTACATTCTCTTTCGAATGATATAATTGCAAAGATCCTCCCATGGTTAGTCCGGGAATTATTAAAAGTTTAGAAGGTCTTAAGGTCATATGGTCATAAGGTCAAAATAATTGAGAGCACGCGACTTAGGTCTGTTGACCTTATTTAACAAATTGATGAGGTTCGGTTGGGAAAGGATTATCTCTGTAGTTATTGCGTTCACATCTCTCCTCTTTACTCTTATACAACTGTAACATCACAACATTTTTCCACTCAGGGATTCTTCTAATTTCAAGTGACTTGCAAGACAACTACCAGAGCCATTCCATAGCAAAAACACCACATCTTTTAGCATCTCATCGACTATATCATCTACTCCAGCTGCCTCCCCATGTTCGTACCTTTCACAACACTAGCAACCCGGATGATTAAAATCGCTTCTATACACCCATACAACACTCGGTTCACACCCACTAAGCCAATCACATTCACATTCGTTTCATCTTTCATACACATATTATACAACTCGTCAAAATACTTTCACCATCTAGTGACCACCTCATAACTGCTTAAAAGTATCAAGCCATTATTATCCTTGTTATACACAAAACTGCTCTTACTTGTTTCCTCATCCTTTTCACTTCTTTCCACAAAAAGCTCCTGTTTGTATCCGAATCATCATTCATCTACTTTCCAAATACTTCATTTGCTTTCTTACTCTGGTTAATAATTCGTTTCATTTTCGTCTTCTTTCAAACATCAATCCTTATCACTCCCGCATTATTATCTGCACTATTAAGCCATTTACAAATACGCCTCCCTTTCGGTCTCCACTGCAGGTTTCACACTGTTATTTCAACATTAAGTGTTTTGTAACTCTTTCCAGTCTTAGCACACCGACATACATCCCTTGCACTACACACTATCAATTCCATAAAACGTGTCCACATTTGATCTATCCCCATCTACCCACAAAGTTAGTGGTCAGGTCACTCCTAAGTGGATATGACATAACCACCCCACTTGGATGCAGTTATTGAGTTTATGCCACCCTATTTGGATGTATCCCGCGTGAGGTTAAGCTGCAGTTGAACTTCCACTTCCTAGCTGTCGCATCGACTGCTATTCCAAGGGGGTGCTATAAAATTACCACAGCATGCAACAGCCTCCTTTCACTCTAACCTGATCCCTCAGGACAGACTCACAGAAAGCGCAGCCTCTCTTAATTGTGGGGACTTCCTACAGCACAGGCTGTAGGATCAAAGCTTTCTCCCTAAATCCCCCAAGCAGTCACACTGAGCAGATATGTCACCTGCTCTCGGGAGTAATAATCAACATCACCTTCACTTCCTCTCTCTCACTCTCAAGCATTTTCAAATAATCTTCCTCTATCTCTCATTCATTACCCTTTCACATTTGATTCTCCCTTTTTTTACATCTCCATCGCGTTTTCTCATTCATACATCAGTCAATTTAGCCATACACAGGATAACCGTGTGATCAGATAATCTCACACTCATACATCTTACAGCTTTCATCTCAGATATATTACTCAGGTAAACCCCACTCTTAAATTCTTCCTCTCTTTTTCCCAAACCATGTATATTTATGCAGATCCTTGTGCTGACATAACTTCTTTGTCCTACACAAGTATCCCCAGCACAGAACCCCACCACTCTCTCTACACTTTCATTCTCTCATAGTGTATCAAAAGCTCCGGGTATCTCAATTCGTCAACCGATACTCATTCCAACTTCCATCACTCGTCCCAAGTCATTCACGGAACCTCTCTTTCTCACACTCACTTCTCTCATTACAGGATCCAGACACTACAGCCAGGCTGTTTCGTCCTTTTAAAATCTCAACCTCATTCACATAATTATTGAGCTCACACACGCATACCCAACCATTACATGATGCCACTCCATACTCAAAAGCTCTACCACACCTTTATTGTTACCATCATGATTCACACCTAATCGCACTTCATTGATCCATGCCCCACAACTCTTCATTTTCCTTTACGTTTGTGCAAACAAAGGGAGAAAAGGGTGGAAAAGATCAAGTCTGAACAAGATTGCAGTAGAAAATCTCAATCTCGAACATTGAGGCCAGTAGGGCGGGTGAGCCACGAATCCAAACTCATTAGGAAGAAGATCCTACAAAAGAGCCTCCAAACGTTGCTATTGCACTTCAAATTTCTATAATAGTCATTTCAGAAAGTAGAATGATACTGACCCGTTGGTCTGACGTAGAGTGGAGTTTATATGAGGTTACTACAACGTATAGACGCATATAAACACACGCATATATATACTTACATTCTTTTTCGAGTTAGGGAATAATAATACTTATATTCTTTTTCGAGCTAGAGAATGGGCGAGTGTGGGTGTAGCCCACGCCTGTAAATCTAATTACCAAAGGCCCGCTTCGTTGCAATTGCAAACCTCATCACAACAAAGATACGTCTCGGTAAACAAACTCGACCGGGAACCGCAACGAGGCTGTCTTCTCTCGAAATAAAGCTCACTTTACGAGCTGGGCCGGAGCACGGAGGGTGGCCTCGTGAATTCCTTCTCTTCGCTTCTCCCATGCCGAACCTTAGCCTGGGTCTTAGGAATTGATCGATGGAGAGAAATAAGGAGGTGGCGACCTCCATTAGATACTGGATGGAGGGATATGAAAGAGAAGGAATTATCATATAAAGAGGGGTACAGAGGATAAAAATGGAGAATGGTACAGCAAAACTTCACAAACTCTAATGAATTTAACAATCTAAGATGCAGGGGGGGGGAGGGAGGCAACAATGGAAATTTAACCAACAAAAAATAGAAAGCGACGAATTTCAAATACATTCTAACTTTATTTAAATTGAGGCTCATGGAATAAAAGTACCAAGAACAATATATATATATATATATATATATATATATATATATATATATATATATATATATATATATATATATATATATAAAGGCCATGTTGTATGCAGGTTCTATTGAAGTCCACAGCTGTGGCAGCGTTATTAATTTTAACTTGTATTTTCTTAATATTTCTTACAAGTTTTTTAACGGAGTCTTCGAGGCGAGAAAAAACATCCGAGAATGACATTCATAATTCCTAGACGTCTTTCGACCATGTTAGGTCATGTTAGTTGTGGACTTCAATAGAACTTGCATATATATATATATATATATATATATATATATATATATATATATATATATATATATATATATATATCGAGATGAGGATTTATTCCAATGTGGTCGCCATCTTAGAGCGCTTTATAGTGTTTCCATGGACAATTACTTTATGACGAGATGATCGTGTAAAGGTTTCAGCACTTGATGCTGCTTCCCCAACAAATTTGCGCATACGGGCGCAAACTAACCTTCAATAACATTAAAGAGTATGAAAATTTGAATGTTTGAGTGCGGATATTTTGCAAAGCCACTCTATGACCAACAAAGAATGCAATACTTGCATCGATATAAATATGCACTTTTCAATACGTGTGTACCCGCATTGTTAAGCTACTTCGCTCACCCCCGTCATATCCGCAAAACACATTATGTAAAACATGGTTTTGATGAACAACTGGGAAATGAAGCGATGAGAGTTGGTGGCGTGAAAGTCCTTGGTTTGAGGATGGCTGTGGTCATTCCTCCTCTTGGCTTTCTCCCTTCTCGTCCATCATCCCGGTTATAGGCGGGGGTTCGGGTTCAGTAGGGTTGTACTGTACTGATTAAGCTTTGGACATGCCTCGATTGGCGATGACTGATGACTTCGGAGGTGGTTTCGTGGCTGATAGATTGAGTCAGAGGATGCTTGAAAGGTGGATGTTTTTCATCCGTAAAATTATGTTAGGAGCCGAATGAAGTTTGCTCGTTTCAAGTTTACTAAATCATGTAACTGCTTCCATAACACCTGGGTGTCTTCACACTGCTTCAATTACACATAATTCATCTTAAAATGATTTAACCGTGAAAATTCAAAATAAAACCCAGGCAAATAGTAAATTAGCAACAGAATAATAAGAGTATAATTATATAAATTAAGATTTTATTATAACTTTTTGCACTGAGATACCAAATTAACAGAGAACCCACCAACTGACCAGTTAACGTACTAAGCACTCTCACGTCGACAATTAATTAACGAAACCACTAATCAAGTGGTTTTCAACAGGGGTTTCGCGGAAACGACCAAAAAATCGTTTTTTAAATCCCTAAATTTCCCCAAAATAAGTATTTCAAACATTTCTAAAAATTATGACGACACTTGAAAGTATTTTGAAACTCTCTTCTCTGTATTGTGCCACGTAAAAACAACGAAAAGAGAAAGATTACATATAGGAAAAATAAGAGTTGCCATGTCAATTATGTCAACAAACGTCCCAATATTAAAGAATTATGTTATAATCATCATCAAGCTCAAATTTTCCATTAAACTTTTAAACTTAAGATTTATTGATTTTCAAATTGTTATATCTTATTTCGATTAAATTAGGTTAAATGTCAATCGTAGTTAATTTTGAACTGTTTTTCACGTAATTATGTATTTTTACGTAAATTATATTGAGGTACCACGGCTTCCTCTAGATAGAAATGAGCGTGCCACTATCATAAAAAAAGGTTGAAAACCACTGCACTAACCTCTTCTAGCCCATCTCCAATTAACAGTTCATCTAATTAATGAACCAAACACCCAACGTGTGAATCAAGCCTTGTTGACATTTTCTGGGGTGACTCACGTAATCTGCAGGCTGGTGAGACCCTCTCACATCATTTCACTTCATTTACTTTTGAGTGAAAGAAATAAAAGGGCAAATGATGCAGAATTTGAAGTCTTGAAGAATGCTCAGTACTCGCATTCATCATCCACCAGATGCGAGCAGCCTGCCAGTCAAAATTAGCATTGTTACGAGTTAAATTGAAAACCAACACAAATTAGCAATGGTCATAGGCTGATTAAGTACTGGGTGTATTCTCTAAGTGGTTCTCAACCAGTTTTTGGCTTATGGCCACCTTAGGAACTTTACTTTTTCATGAGGCCTCATAACCATTAATTTCAGTAGGTAATATAAAGGTTAACTGTATTTTACACAATAAGGTGTAAGATGCAAAATCTCTGTTTACATATAAATTCAAATTCTATTATAAAATATCTGAATAAAAGGAAAAATATGAATTAATACTTTTTTAGAATATAATTCAACTACATAAATTAAAAGTATTCATTGGCTGTAATAAGTAGAACCCTGTGGCCTGTCTCAATTTTACTCTCCTTTTTTTCTTTTTTTTTAAGAGCTCATCTGGCGACTGACTACTTGGGCCTTAGTTGCCATATTAAAAACTGCCTAGTACTAGGCTACTTTAAAATAAGATTCAAAAAACAAAAACAAAAAAACAATACTAAAAATAAAAAAAAAGAAAAGACAACGAGCAGGAAGCAAGCTCATGCGTCGGGACGAGGTCCCCCCGGCGCAGGAACGTGCGACCTAGAAAGAAAACAAAAAAAAAACAACTAGTTAAATAAAAGGGAGAATGCCGGTCTCCCCTCAAAGTCTACAAGTTCATAAGTCAATGTGCACGCACTCGTCCCGAGTACAAGGGACAGGCGGTAGCGACCCAGCCCCTCTCGGTACCGGGACAGGTGTCGTGCGCGAAGATCACCCAGACTGGGACATTCGACAAGAATGTGCCGAACACTCTGGGGGACGACGCAGTCGTCACAATAGGGCGCACTCGAGCGCTCCATCAAATAGCAATGCGTCACTCGAGTGTGCCCAATTCGGAGACGAGAGAAAGCGACCTGAAGCCGTCGCGGCATTGGGGGATGGGTCGATGGAAACAGTCGCGGCGCAATGGCACGCAACTTTAAGTTCCCTTCGACCGTCTCCCATCTTCTTTGCCAAGCAGCCTGGAGAGCTGCCCGTATTCCTGCCATGTAGGGGGTGTGAGGAAGAGCGAAACGCTGGTCTGGCCTCATCGGCGCTCTCATTCCCCGCAATTCCTACATGTCCAGGAACCCAGCAAAAGAAAATCTCGACATCCGCACGGTTTGACAAAACCGTGGCGTCACGGATATCGCGAACCAGGAGATGCGGAGATTCCAATGCCCTGAGAGCACTCAGGGTGAATGCAGATGCTTTGAGAGCCATTGGCGACAAAGGGAGACGCTGCGCTCGTGCCTACAGGCGAGTAATGCAGTTTGCACGGTGCATAGATAATGACATCTCTCCAGCATCGACAAGCAGGCTCTCAATAGGGGAAGGGCGGAAGGCACCTGTCGCCAAGCGAAAGCCGGGGTGGTGGATCGAGTCCATCTTCCGCAATAGACATTGGGCTGCGGATGCATAAAACTCACATCCGTAGTCGAGCTTCGAATGGAAAAAGGATCGATAAAAAAGTAAGGCAGTAGCCCTAGCAGCGCCTCAAGCGCTGAACGTCACGGAACGAAGAATATCCATGGTACGGGTACAAGAGACCCTAAGGCTGAGAATATGAGCCTCCCAGGTGAGGCGTCGGTCAAATACAAGGTCAAGGAAACGGTGCGATTCAACCACTTCCAGGCGCACCCCAGTAAGAAGTAAGTCTGGGTCGGAGTGGAGCCGTGGATGGCAGCAGAAGTGCACCACCTTAGTCTTGGTCAAAGAAAACCGAAACCTGTGCGCTTCGGCATAGCGAGAGACACGGTTCAATGCCTGTTGGAGTCGACGCATCAGAGTTAGCATCTGGGCCACGCTAAAAGAGATCGAAGGGTCGTCAACGTAGAGCGTAGCTAAAACATCTTCTGGCAGCACCGAGGTAATGCTGTTGATGCTCGGGCAAAAAGTGTAACGCTGAAGAGACTTCCCTGCGAGACACCCTCTTCCTGCTCCTTAGGGGCAGAGAGGGCTCCCCCCACCCGTACGCGGAATCGACGATCTCGCAAAAATTCAGATATAAACATTGGGAGGCGTCCCCTCGAACCCATCGTGTGGAGAGTCTCCATGATGCCGTATCGCCATGCGGTATCATAGGCCTTCTCCAGATCGAAAAACACCGTGGCGTAGTGCTGGTTATGAAGGAAGGCCTCACAGAGGGCATTTTCCAGTCGGAGCAGAGCATCCGACGTGGAAAAGGGCTAAAATTCAGATATAAAGACCGGTAGGCGTCTCCTCGCGCTATCGTGTGTAGGGTCTCCATGATACCGTATGAAAATTCGGGATCAAAGGCCTTCTCCTGATGAAAAAACACAGTGGCGAAGTGCTGTCTACAAAGAAAGGCCTCGCAGACAGCACTTTCCAAGCGAAGCAGAGCATCCAACGTGGAATGGAACTTGCGGAAGCTGCACTGTGAAGCACACAAATGGCCTCCGCTGCCCAGAAAATTGGTGAATCTAACATTTGCCAATTTCTCCATCAACTTGCACACCCAAGAGGTGAGAGAAATTGGGCGGAAACCGGCCGGGATAGAATGATCTCTCTCCGGTTTGCGAAAAGCTAACACAGTAGCGATTTGCCAGGAGTCTGGGAGGTTACCCTCTAACCAGATCCTGTTGAACAAATCTAACAGAAAAGCCATGCCTCTCTCACCCAGATGCCGAAGCATAGCGTGTTGGACATCGTCCGTACCAGTGTGGTTTCCGCACACGAAGCAAGAGCGAAACACAACTCACTCAGAGTAAACCTGTCGTTGAAGGGTTCTCCGCCTCTGGAGGTAAAGTCCAGCCGGCGGCCTTCCGCGACATTACGAAGCGAATTGAATGCTGGCGGAGCAGCATCCCGGCTAGAGAATGAGGAGAAAGCGGTCGCGAAAGATTCCGCCACGGACGCGGGGTTCAAGATTGCGGGCTCATTCTCTTGGAGAACGGGAGGAGGGTCCTGTGAGAACTTGCCCCGAATCCTTTTGACTCGCTTCCACACCTCTGCTAGAGGGGTCTTCCCGTTAAGTGAAGGCACATATGCCCGCCAAGAAGAGCGGCGGGCGTGCTTCGAAGTATACCGGAACCTAGCACTAGCCCGACGAAATTCAGCGACAGTGAAATCGTTCGGGCGGCGCTTATAGCGCATGTAAGCATAACGCTCCTGTTTGAGGGCCGTCTCACACTCGGCCGACCACCAAGGGAGTGGTCGGCGTGCAAAACGGCCAGACGTTCTGGAAACAGTAGTCAGGCCCACGGCGAGGAGGTTGCTGGAGAAGAACTCAACGACCTCATCTACCAACCTAAACTCCTCGATTGAGATAGAGAATTCAGTCATTTCTTGAAATGCAGGCCACCGCGCCCGCGCCAAGCACCACCGAGGTGGGCTCTCAGGCGGCAGTTGCTCTGAAAATGATATTTGAATGGGAAAGTGATCACTACCATGTAGGTCATCGACCACAACCCCAATCAAAATAAGACTGTGCATCCGGAGAGCATAAAGATAGGTCAAGGCAAGAAAATGGAGCGGTTCTCGGGTAGTGATACGTAAACTCATCCACATTTAGGACACCTATCTCAAGCTCTTTAATCAGATCGGCAAGGACTTGACCCCTGAGGTTTATTGAGTAGTCTCCCCCGAGAGAATGTCTGCCATTCAGATCTCCAAGCAAGAGAAAGGGCCTCGGCAACCATGCCACGACGTGGCGGAAGTCCCCCGCGTCGAAGTCAGCTGACGGTGGAATGTACGCAGAAATAACTGTATACCTCCTATCCAGGTGAAGCTGCAGAAAAATAGCTAACGGAGAACGGGGCGAGACGAGCCTCTGCAGCTCCTCCCAGTTGGCCCAGACTCCGCGGCAATTCCATTGAAAGAATATGCCCTCCAAGCCTAGCTCGGAGGAGACGCGGGGACCCTCTTCGAAGAGAAGACCCTCACGGGAATGGCCGTATGCTTCCCGGAGGCAGAACCCCGGTTGGTGTTGGCAGAACAATGCGCTAAGGGCGTTGTCGCCTTCAAGGACTCATTGGGAGAGGTTGGGCTCACCCTGCGAGTCTTTTGCTCCCTCCACCTCAAAACGTTAGGCGAGCGTTGCGGCTTCGGAGGCGGAGGGTCCTCTTTTCGAGGATACACCGTCTCCAAACCACCCAGCGCACCACTAGGCGTGGGCGAAGGAGCCGAAGCTCCTTTGTTGCTGTCCTCCTTTCGAAGGGCAGCTTTAGGAACCCCGGAAGATGGCCTGGCGACCAACTTCAGGAGTGTTACCTCCTGTGAGTCTACCGACTCGGTGGAGGCGCGTGGCCGTTTCGCCCTACGGGAAATGGTCACGCTGGGTGAAGGATGGGGGGAGCCATGGTTTAAGCCGAGGCTTGGTGTGAACCCTTTGTGCCACCAGCTTTACCAGGGGGATGCCCAGGTTGACTAGAGCCCACAGAAGAACGCCGAAAGGGCGTGGAAACAACCGTGCTCGTTGGCCTAGATGGGCCAGGAGCAGAGGGTGTCTTTCTTAGCATTGAGGCTTAAGTCGTCCCAGGCAGAGCTGGGCGCACCAGGACCAAGTCCTTAGCCTCGCAGAATGAGAGACGATCCTGGACCTGAACGGCCAGGATTTTTTCCTCAAGGAGATATGCACCACATTGCTTCAAAGAAGCGGAGTGCGGCTCTCGGCAATTGACACACTTGGCCACACACGATTTAGGGTGATCGTGTGCGGCCTTGGAGCAATTTACACACACTTCGGGTGACACCGACTTTGCACGTCTACATGAGTGATTCGTATGGCTGAAGCGGTGACAGTAATAACACCTCTGCGGCAGTGGCAAGAATGCCTTCACGCGGTAGTGGTACCAACCGGCCCGCACCGACTCAGGGAGCTTGTCACAGTCGAACGTGAAGAAGAGTGTAGGGGTGGGTCTCGAGGCCCCTCCCTGTTTTCTCATCGCACGATCGACCTTGACCGCCCCGTGGTCTGCCAGCCCTAGAGTGATATCTTCTATTGAGTAGTCCACGAGTTCCCTCGCATAAACTACTCCTTTCACAAAGTTCATGGTAGAGTGTGGTGTCACACTCACCGGGATGCCATCAAGTGTCCGAAGAGCACTTATCTTGGCCACCTCGAAGGGATCCGACGCATTTGCCAGAAGGTTACCCTCCGAGAAACGGGTCACCTTCGTCTCTCTACCAATTATACCAGTTAAAGCTCTCCTCTGATGGATCATGTTGCCCTTGGCCAACATGCTGCCATCAGTGGAGCGAATAACTAAGAAGCGTTTGAAGCCAGCGGGTTCGAAAACGCCAGGCAATCTTTTAATGAGGGGCCCCGACGTAATCAAGGCTCCGCTCTGCGCACTTTTGATCTTACTTGGGGATTCCCCGCCCATGCGAGCACCGGGGCCGAACGTGCCGATCTTGGCTTGGTCGCGTTCAAAGATGTTAGCGGCCTCTTCCGTTCCTGCGGCCCCCGTGGAGGGAGAAGTGCCCCGAGTATTTTTGGTCTTTTTTATTAGTCCTTTTCTTTTTAGGGAAGGAGGGCGGGAAATGGATCCGCTTCTCCCCTCCCGCAGCAGGAGCCACCAGGCCAGATGGGCCGGCCTCTGTAAGGTCCTTCGCCGAGATAGTGAAGGTCCCAGCAGTCGTGGGGACACCGGCCGGAGGAGGAGATCTCTCCACTCCTTGTGATGGTTTAGAAGCCCGACCCTTCTGACGAGGGCCCCGCACAGGAGCAGAATCTGGCTTGGTGTTTGATGCCGAGCATAAATCAGTCCGCACCTTCTGAGGCTGGGGCTGGATTGCATCAGAGAGCATGTCTATCTCAGTGGAGGCCTCCATTTGGCCATTCCCCCCATGACACCACAGGTCATGTCAGTTTCGTCCTTGTTATTTGGGGGGGCATAGGCCTTCACCCCCGCTAGATTTAATATTTGGGCCAGCAGGTCTTTAGAAGGAAGCGGCCGATGGGGCCTTTCTTCCCTCCCCCCCCTAAGGGAAATTTCCCTACCGAACCGCTTCAATGGGGAGCGGCCGGTTATGGGCTGCCTGCTGGCCTTCTTGGCAGTTCCCTGTGAAAGCAAAGGCGGGACTGCCAAATTTGAGCTGGAGTCACGTGATGACTCCAAGAAAAGGGGTGATAGGGAGCCCACTTCACCCGTAGGCACTGGAGAGGAGTAAACCTCCTCTCCGGTTGAAGAGTAATAGAGGGTCCTCTGGGAAACCACAGGGGAAGACCTGCATTTTTTCTGTGGAGCTGCCTGAGGGCGGCTCCGTTGTTTTTAAAGGGGAAATGGGGATAGATTTTGGTTTTAGAAAGTTTTCATCATTGGGCATGGTGACCCTTTTTTTTCACGGAATAAAAACGCTAATCACCCCCCACAGTGACCCGCTTTGCAAATGGTGAGTACTGGCCTGACAGAGCCAGGTACCGCTATTTCGGACCACCCCTCCCGCCTGGTGGCCAGGCAGTCCCTCAGCATGGCGGCTCCACCTCAGCCCCGATCCGGAATAGTTGGCTGAGAAGAAGGTCAGCATCTACCCTGTGAAATTAGAGGCTGACCAGAGAAAATTGTGGGAGGTTGTATGAAAAGCGAGGAAACAGGGGGTCGACACAAGTGTCTGAAGGAAGGAGAGGAGGCTAAGCTGGGGTCGGACGTCTAAATTTTACACAAATCCTAACATTTTTCTTTGGCCCTCTTCCAATGCCATGGCTCCCGGTTGGGAAACAATGTTCTAAGTTATTCACGCTCTAAATTAGACAATCATCACATCACAAAATAGAAAAGTCTGAATTTCGAAAGGCAACTTTAAGATTCTAAACTCAGTGCTGGAATAAAGGGCAACGTTTAGCATACCTTAAAAATACGTACACATACATCTGATGAGGATGGTAGCTCTGGCGATGAGCGTCTTGGTCATATAAGCGATGAGCGCTTAATGATACAGGTTCTAATCCAACTTCTTTATTTATTTTCATATAACGGTTAAAATAGTTTGCCCTATCTTTCAGTTCTCTACATCTACCATTTTCCTTAAGTTTTTATTGGTTCATGTAATATTCTCCTTAGCGTTTTTCCGGGTTGTGTTAACAATTTCCATTTCCTTGGGCCTTTAAATACATCTATAAATCACGTGTCGTGTGATTTTCAATTAATACATCTGATATTTAGAATAATAGAAAATTTATAATGGACTCTAAGATAATTAGAACATTATAAATAGTTTAAGTTACCAGTAATTTATACCTAAGCATAGACTTAAAGAGACGGAAACAGGTGCTAGATGAGAAGTAAGAGCCTAAAGTAGATGACAAGAGTGGCGGCCCTATGGCACTCCTTTAGGATAGCCTGAAGGATTTGGAATTCTAAGTTCATTGTCCTTAGGAATCTACCTTTAATGAGATGCTTTTTTTTTACTATGGCGAGCTACATACATGAATGAAAAGCTAATAAAAACAAACATAGTGCTTAATAATGACTACTAACCTACAGCATCAGTACTAGGTATAGTGTATCATGCTTTTATTGACTGATATTTTAAAAATAAATAATATTTTGAACATCAGGAATGGCACGGAGTAGGTTTAGAAAAATATTTCCCCAATTTGAGCACACATAGTTAAAAAGGTTCGCCACTCATGGTCTAGGTCGCAAATCAAAATTTCCACGAGCAGAAATATAGTTCCGAGGAGTAGGGTTCGCAAAGGAAAGCAGCAGGGAAGTAAAATACCAAGGAAACCAGCAATAAGTATTGAGTTAATCCTCAGAATATCGAGTTCGAAAAATTACATTATGCAAAGGGAGCAAACTTAACGCCATAAATTTGTTATTTCTGGGCCTTCGAATATATTGAATAACACAAATTTGTGAATTTGTAAACATTTGGTGCAATACATTTTCCTCATGTCTTGCTTTCTTTTCTCTAGTACCCAGTTGAATCAGATAAATTTCTTTCTTAATCTCAATGATAAACAAGCATTCGCGCACATACCTACGCTAAGACATAGAGAAAGTCAGCATAATGCCCACTTCTGTGGGTTATATGGCTCTTCATATAAGGAGGTTGCCTCGAATCCCCGTTAATGAGATGGATACAGCGAGCATAAAAGAGAAATGTGGCAACTGCGAAATTGCCAGATGTCGCTTGATGGTCGAGGGACGCCGCCACCTGCTTCAATTGACGATACGGCAATTGGGTCTCACTGACTAAGCAGTGGCCAAAAGTGGTGATAAAGGACAAAAGAAGAGTAAATTAAATTAATGGAAAGAACAGGTGCAGTGAAAAGCAACCTAATGGCAAGGAATATCTTCAGCAACCAACCTCTCCACCTCTAGTTGCTTTGTTGGCCGGAAAAGATAGGAGGAATGGCGGTTAGACACGTTTACAGACTGAAGAAATTCAAAAGAGTGGGCTTATAGAAAAATAAAAACGCTAATATCACAGTACATTATTAATTATAATTGGCCAGATAGGAGAGTATTACACAAAAAAAAATTTCAAAATGAATCTAACGCTATTAAAGCATTTATTGGGATCGCCTGTACCCAGCCTCCCCCTTTCTCAACTCCATTCAAAATTTTATCTGGTGTTGTCATCGAAGATCGTCCTTAAATGGCCATTGCACTTTACCCTTCAGAAGACTGCCTGAAGAAAGTCAGGGTCAACCAGTCAACGTTTTCCTCTTCTCGTTTTTGCGCTTAAACGGTCTAAACAAAAGAGACCCGTCGGCGTCCGCGAACGGACTTCGAGGGGCAGGGAGGCATTTAAAGCCATCTATCCCCACAATTCACGAATGAGCGTTCGTATTATCGTGAACGGCTTCGTTTTGACTGAGCTTCGAGGTTTTATGGTAGCCATCACTATAGAGGAGGTCAAGTAAAGAGCGTTCACGCGTGGGCTTCAACCAAGAGCCGTTGACCCCTGGAAATCCCCCTTGAGGGGAGATCAATTTCTACACCCCTTGTCAACTGAGTGGGGTAAAACAAACCCTCGGCAATCAGAGATGTCTCAACTCGAGCTCCGAAGATGGACTTTGGGACCAAATTTCTCCGACCAAAACCAAGTGAACCAAACCCCCTCAGTGTTTCAGCGAACCCATTAGTGGTGTGGCAAGATATGATGATCACTATAGAAACCATGGCACTAAGATGGAGTCCCGACCAGACTCGTCAATATTAGGGCGATGGAAGAGTGAACGCGGGTAGAATTATACTATGTGCTAAATCGGACCTGACGTTATGGATTTCAAGCATAGGGCGCTACTCTTGCCCCACCCAGGTGCCACGATGGGGATGCCATTTCAACATTGGTTTACAACTCCGGTTCTTTCCCCTAGTTTTCAGACAAGTGGACGGGGGGGGGGCTCAGCTGGCATTTTGGAATTTCTGAGCTCTTAAGATTTTTTCAAAAGTTTCGTAATGTCAACCAAAGAAGTGATGATCACTTTTTTAAGTCATCTAGAATCTTGGAGTGATATATTTGGAGAGAGGAGCATCTAGAATCTTGGAGGCATATATTTTTGAAAGGTGAGGGGGTAACTAGAATCTTGAAGTGCTCTCTCTTGGAAGAGGGAAGGGCAACTAGAATCTTGAAGTGATGATCACTTTTTTAAGTCATCTAGAATCTTGGAGTGATATATTTGGAGACGGAAGCATCTAGAATCTTGGAGGCATATATTTTTGAAAGGTGAGGGGGTAACTAGAATCTTGAAGTGCTCTCTCTTGGAAGAGGGAAGGGCAACTAGAATCTTGAAGTGATGATCACTTTTTTAAGTCATCTAGAATCTTGGAGTGATATATTTGGAGAGGGGAGCATCTAGAATCTTGGAGGCATATTTTTTTAGAAAGGTGGGGAGGTAACTAGAATCTTGAAGTGTTCTCTCTTGGAAGAGGGAAGGGCAACTAGAATCTTGAAGTGATGTGATCACTTTTTTAAGTCATCTAGAATCTTGGAGTGATATATTTGGAGAGGGGAGCATCTAGAATCTTGGAGGAATATTTTTTTAGAAAGGTGGGGAGGTAACTAGAATCTTGAAGTGTTATCTCTTGGAAAAGGGGAGGGCAACTAGAATCTTGAAGTGATGATCACTTTTTTAAGTCATCTAGAATCTTGGAGTGATATCTTTGGGGAGGGAAGAATCTAGAATCTTGGAGGCATATTTTTTTAGAAAGGTGGGGAGGCAACTAGAATCTTGAAGTGCTCTCTCTTGGAAGAGGGGAGGGCAATTAGAATCTTGAAGTGATGATCACTTTTTTAAGTCATCTAGAATCTTGGAGTGATATATTTGGAGAGGGGAGCATCTAGAATCTTGGAGGAATATTTTTTTAGAAAGGTGGGGAGGTAACTAGAATCTTGAAGTGTTATCTCTTGGAAAAGGGGAGGGCAACTAGAATCTTGAAGTGATGATCACTTTTTTAAGTCATCTAGAATCTTGGAGTGATATCTTTGGGGAGGGAAGAATCTAGAATCTTGGAGGAATATTTTTTTAGAAAGGTGGGGAGGTAACTAGAATCTTGAAGTGTTATCTCTTGGAAAAGGGGAGGGCAACTAGAATCTTGAAGTGATGATCACTTTTTTAAGTCATCTAGAATCTTGGAGTGATATCTTTGGAGGAAGGGAGCATCTAGAATCTTGGAGGGCTCCCTTAGGTAGATCCTAATGGACTCGGACGACGAATCCCCATATGGATTTGTTAATGAAATGGCCAAAGGTTAAATAAAGCCTCAGAGAGAAAACCTAAGGATTGCTTTCTCTTGCGGATACATTGAAGACAGCCTTTAGGGCATTATGAAACTGTGTACACACGAAGAATGTATACATACACAAAGTTTACATACAAAAAATGTAGGTACAAAGCGTGTACGCCCAAAGAATGTCCACACAAGGATTGTACATACAGATTGTACGCCCACAGAGCGTACACGTAAATAGTGTGCACACAAGAGTGTACACGCAAATTGTATATACATAAAAAGCAAACATTTAAGGAGAGTACAAGAAGGAAGTGTTTTAAAAAGGTGAGTCAAGACGTGAATGTGTGAGAGAAAGAAAGATCTCAATTCGCAAAATATCAGTTGCTACTTAGGTTATAGGTGTTAGTACTTATTGTACTCTCTTCATTTGTACTCCGGTTGAACGTCCAAACCTCCACCACTAAAGAGAAGTTCATTCGTTCCTCGCATCGGGAACCAGATCCCATACCAGATAATCAAATACGCATAAAGATCAGTATGACAATCGCTGGCGAGTCGTGTTATGTGCTTTTATATCGCTCGAGTGCTCCTTGTGAGTAAACGTCACCCTTGACCTAGTAACTGCTCACCCTCAACTTGGTGATTCAAAGTTTGTGTTCTTATATCACTCGAGTGTTCCTTGTGAGGCCATTACGGGAGTCTCAAAATAGCAGAGTCGTCTGGTAGGTGTTTACTGGTAAATTCTGGTTGTTTTTGTGGGTCTTTGCTCATTGTTTCTCTTCTTTCTTGTTTATATGTTTAATCCTCAACTTTTTTTCCCCTTTCACATTATTTCCCATTCACTAAAAATTGCTTTTGACTTTGAACGCGAATTTCCTTTCAAATAGAGAAAATGGACAAGGATGCCAGGCCTTTTAAACTCAAAAATTTCCATTTTAAAATATGCATGATCCCCCTCTCCCCTCCTCCCCAATCCCAGGCAATTAAAATTGGAGAAATTTCTTTTCAGGGGGCAGGGGGGATCCCCCCCCCCAAGGATTGGGGCGAGCCCAGTTCCTGCAAGTGCCGAAGGTCGCCGTCGAATTATCCGTCTTCAATTGCCCTGGGGAGAGACACTTAGCAGCCAAGAAAGTGCCATGGTATTTAGAATGCCAGAGAAGGGGGGTCGATAAAGGGGGAGTAGATGGGGGATAATGATACCCATGCTCTGTAGGGTAGGCCCCCTTGTTTGGTTGTGGGAGTTGTGGGAACAGGAGCAATGGTTCTCGTCTGATTGCTTCCATTTATGCCCCCCTCCCCCGCACTCCTATGAAGTTGGGCTAATGAGATTCAAATCCATTCTTTTGGTTCATGTAGGATGTGAACGTTCCCTCCTGGCCCCAACATCTAGGGGTGATGAAATTTGTCATTTAACTCCTCGTTAGCCTCAATCTCGATATGTTTATTCGATTGTTCTTCTATCTGACATCACCCTCACCAGGGTACTTAGTATTAGTTAAAACTAAGAAGCGAAAACAAACGAGGGAATTTCCCTCAGAAAGTGTCGAAGATGGAGAGAGTGAAAATGTGTGGAAGGTATAGCGGAGCAGATCCACCTGCAGGCGTGGTCACTCCGTGGCAAGAATAAAGGGTTGGGGAGGGGAGGATAATACAAAGGGAGTGGAAAATTGTTATCTAAACATTTGTGTAATCCAACTTGGGCAAATTTGCTCAGTAAAGAAAGGACGAGGAAGAGAAAAACAATAGAACGCTTTTCGAAAACCTCAGAAATTTTCAAAAATACGAACTTAGCCCCCATTGCTAATATGTTGGGGGGGAGGAGGCGAGGGGCTGCTATAAAAAAAATAATGGTAAAAAAAATGTAGATCAGGAAACTCCAGTTCCTCTAACTCAGTGGTCTTCAACCTGGGCAATATCGTGCACTACTGGGCTATTTGAGCTTCGGGGGAGGTGGGCTAAGATTATTTCTAATGTAACGAGAGGGACATGATCTAGATTCTAGTGGACCTGCGGTGAAAATGGCCGATTTAGCACCTCTAGCCACTAGGTGGCGACACCTGGTGGTCACCTGGTATCATATTTGAACTCAGTGACCTCATTTACCTTTGGTAGCATCGGTTTTACCTGGCTACCTTGAGCCAGCGACTCGTTGCGGACAGAAGATGAACACAACACGAGACTCGCATGACCCAGAGACCTACTTCGTCGCAAGTAAAATTATTATTTATTTTTTTTGTCAAAATAAACGCAAACTATTGAAAATCTATTAAATTAAGTACTATAATACGTTTTATTATATGTACCTACATATTATAATAAAACAATACCATAAATAATTTTTAATGTTTGTTGGATTTTTAATTTCAGTGGGCTGTGCCATTCGCCCCGAAAGATTAAAAGCGGGCGGTGGATAAAGTCTAGGCCAGAGTCTAAGGACTGTTCAAAGGAGCGAAATTATTTAATTACTGATCCAGGGACTCAAATATATGACCACGAAAAGGACTGCCAGGACACCAGGACCAATCCTTATCTTGCAAGGTGAAGGGAGACAAGATAAAGATTGCAATGTCACCTTGCACAAAACAATGAGGGGGGCGGGGGTCATAAGTATAGCGACGCTATTACAAAGCGCCATTACGCCGTTCCTGACGCTTCGAATGAGGCTCAGTTGCAAGGGAAAATCTGATTCGGGTCAAGATAAAGAATGGAAGGTATTATTGCCTCTCAAATAGACTCAAGTCGAAGGAATAAAGCTAAAGACAAATATTTGTAAAACGCTAACAATAAGTTAACAATTTAAAAACACTAACAATAGGTTAACAATTTGTAAAACGGTAACTATTAGTTAACAACTTGTAAAAGATTAAAAATAAGTTCATAATTTGAAAACGCTAATACTAAGTTAACAATTTGTTAACCAGTGACCGAGCTGCATTAATAAGACATTCTGGCAATCACGATAAACACCTGTATTGGATCGGACATTCGATTTCTGACGTCGAGGTGTCGAGTTCAATCTCTGCGTGCTCGGGTACAAAACCTTCAGCGGTATCACGAATTGATTGCTCATTAGGCGGATAAGCTGATAATCAATCCCCCCCCCACAGGAGTAACTAGCTTCACGTGCATCATCATGGACATACACATTCACAACACCGCTATAATTTCCCTTCCCGCCTTCACAACTCACATACGATCTCCCCTGTTCCCGAACCCTGCCGGTTTCCATTATTGGGTCACCCATGCCCGCATACCCCTGACGCGGAGGGGGTGCAGCTGCCTCGCTTGAGGAACATAAAGGGTCAAATCATCAATGATTGGTGTCAAAACCATGTAAGATCCCCCCTGCCACCCCACCCCCAAAGAGGCCTCTCTGATCCCTTTGGGATTACCATTGATTCTCATTCTGATCTTTATGTACATTTCATTATCGGTTAAGGTCGTGGTTCTTGTCCACGAACGAGGAACGAATGGCGATACTTATCTGCAATTCTGGTATTTTTATGTCGCCTCTGAATCGGACACATTCGACTGGACGCAGGGTTCCCCTGATTCTTTATGGTTGGTCCCCCAAACTGCCCGGCACATTCTCGTGGAATGTCTCAATCTGGGGAGCTTCGCGCGCGCTACCTCTCCCGGTAACGGCCGAGCGATGTCGCTACCGCTTGTCCCCTTGTAATCGTAGCAGTTCGTGCACACTCGACTGTGGCATTGCGCAGTTTTGGGAGGAGCCAGGGCTCCGCGACACTATTTATTTATTTAGGCGTCGGGTGCCTGCTCGGGCCCCTGAGGGAGGGGGCTTACACCGGCATCTAATCATGCCTTTCTTTGGGGGGATTTTGTTTTTTTAATCACTTTTTTTACAGTAAATGTCAATAATATTCTAAGAATATGCTACTCTTTAATTTCGGGGGCTATCCCCCTGGATAGCAGCTGCCAGTTTGGCTCCTAAATAAAAAAAAACCCTCTACATGTGTGTGTGTGTGTGTGTGAACGCATGTGTAATCCTTCGGGGCACGAATTTATGAACGCCTATATATAGAGATGACCTCAGTGAGCATTCCGTAAAAGGACACGGGTGAACTTTCCAATGAAACTACGAAGAAGGCTTTGCGAAACCGCGCAGCGGAAGACGGACGGGCGAAAGAAGCGGTTTTATTAAAACATAAATTCATGCATTCATTAACGGGGGAATAATGGGTGATTGTGTAACGCTGGGGACATTTGATATGTCACAAACATGAAAGAAAGAGGATTGTGTGAGTGTACAAAGAGGGAGCGATAGGCAAGGATAAAGAGAGAAAGGAAATAGTGATAAAACAATCTGTAGCTGGTTTGGGTCGATTATTATTACTATTATTATTAATTACTAACCCGACAAGCCGGGAGAGAGCATAAAAAAGGTAGTTTTGTGCATTTTGGGAGGGAAGTTTCTAGTAAATCTTCTTTTGCATGGCGTCATGTGTGGAGTGAGGTTTCAAATGGAGACTGCGGGGGAGGGGAGGCAGGGAGCAGGGGCGGGGAGGGAGGGGGAAGGGTAGCATTTTCATGCAAATTGAAATCGCCTTGAATTGGAGATCTCCTCCGAGACGAACTGGCTATTTTTCTTCACACTGTTAGATAAATAGCGTAACTTTAATACGCACATACACGAACATACATATATACCCTTACTCGCACGAGGACCGAATTACACACACATAAACCAAGAAGAATTACTTCAGGGGCTGAGGGGTCTCAACTAAGGTAATTTTATGGTTTCACCAAGATTGGCAGAGTCAAACATATTAAAATATTTATCATTCTGCAAATTACAAT
This sequence comes from Ceratothoa steindachneri, assembly GCA_963969495.1. Taxonomy (NCBI): domain Eukaryota; kingdom Metazoa; phylum Arthropoda; class Malacostraca; order Isopoda; family Cymothoidae; genus Ceratothoa; species Ceratothoa steindachneri. The sequence goes on along the minus strand of OZ018327.1, from coordinate 111,789,165 downwards.
TCTACGGAATCTAAATAATCTGCAGAACATCGCCTTTTATTGAATGTCACGGATTAAAATATATTCCACTTTTTAAAGTTAAAATATTGCAGGGTACATTATATTTTTTTTTATCTTTTTTTTACATATTTTTGAGCGCTTCATGAAAGTTAAAAAGAAGGTCCGAGGATTCATCTCAGTTGGCTTACAAAAGTTCTCATTTCTCAACTAGTCATATAAATACATACAATAAATACAATATTTTAACACAAGTTAAATTAAAGTTGTATCTCACAGGGAATAAAATTTAAAAGCGAGAGCATTTATGTCTTTTTCCACAGATTACAAAAAATATAAATTCGAGTCACAAAATATGTTTAATTTCGTCCAATTAAATGATCGATTGAATCGCATTTTCTTGTCGACAAACTAATCTTTTTTTCCGCATAGATATGCTCCGATTCCCTTCATTGTTATCGATTTTCTCGCCAGGATTGTAATATTTTTTTTCTTTAAATAATTGACGGTCAATAAATCTTTCCGCTGTCCATGATAAACTTTGTTTTTCAGCAAATCTCAAATGGAATTATCCATTTGAATAATCCAAATGGAATAATCAATTGGCTTTGAGGCGGCTAGTCATTGTTGGTAATGAATTTGGGCCTAATATCATTCAGAAACGCCTCGGTGGCCATGTTTGTATGTGACAACGGCCCCATCTTAATGAAAACAAAAATCTTTTGGGGGGATAAAGACGGTAACTCATTGGATTTAGGAGTCATGCAAAGCAAAAAATCGTTGGTGGTGCGAATATATTTACTGAACGTGAATTAAAGGATAAAATATTAGTAGACGGCCCAACATACGATTGGAAACATCTCTGTTGTACCTTACGGATAAAGCATTTTTGATATGCTTAGAAACGGACATTGAGCACCACTGACGTAGAAAACAGCCTATTCTGGAAGTCTGTTGGTGAATTTCGCTTCACCCTTCAGAAAGAGATTTTTTTTTTTTGTCACCGAAGGTTCATAATTCAATGAGGGTTTAAGCACCTCACTGCTCCGGTCCATCGTCCTGCGTAGGAACCTGCCTTGAATGTCTGCCATTCATTAATTTCGTCTTAACTATGTCGGCCACTTGAAGTGAAATAATTAAGGGGTTATGTAAAAACTGGTTTGAGGACTAGCCCACAGTGGAAGCATAAGTCAGACATTTTCTCGAAATTGGGGCTTAACTGCAAGTCCCGGCAGCCGCAAGCATCATAGAGGGAAGTAACACCCGTCTCTATGTAGTTGGAAGCGGTTTTGGCGTAAGTACCCGAGAGGGGGTGGTAAAACTTTAGCGGCCGTTGATTCGGCCACTACTGCCATCAAATCCACCATAAGTCATCCCTCTTGAGGTCCCACTCGAGATCCATCCCATCCATCTATCAACCATTATCTTGGCAGCATCTAAGTGGGGGACCAACTGGAAAATGGAGCGTTCACTCCAATTTTAGAACCATTTTCGACCTCACTTGACCTAATCGTTGCCTCCTTTACCACCTCATCACTTCATTTTTCACACCTAAAACAGTAATTACACTTTTCTTACATATAAAGAAGAATAATTCAAGAAAGAAGAGGAAAAGGACACAATACCATGGAGACCATCACTAAGAGGGTCCCCCTCCGAACCATACCTGGAATGAAGGCAGCTGAAAAAAGCAAGCTTTGTGAGACGCTATTCGCCGAACTGAGAGTAGCCTTCATTAAGCTAATCGAAGTTTCCTCTGGCTTCATCGCCATCTGTGGGGAAACCAAGGATATCGACCGGCTCCTGTCCGAAGAGGGAGCCGAAGTTCTAAAATCCATAAATCTCGAAGCGAAGACACCCCGCAAGTGGCAGCCAACCTAAGCATTATCTGCCGCAAAGTTGAAAGCTAGGTTGGTGAGTACTCGGCCGACAAGCTGAAGAAGGAAATCGAGAACCAACACTCATGGGAGAAGGTCAAAGAAGTGACCAAATTCCGCGACCACACACATGTTTAAGGTCACATTTCAATCAACCGAAATAGCACACAAGGCTACGACAAAAGGACTCCTTATATTCAACCTGAGGAACCTGGATGCAATATAGAACAGGAAAAGTTCCACAGCATCCAAATGTGCTTCGTGGTTTACAAGCTGGAGACACAGATAACAGCGAACTGCCCCGATAAAGGAAAACTGTGGTGCAGCGAATGCGCCACAGAAAGACACCGTTACGACACCTGTAAAAGCTCCGAGAAGAAATGCGTGAATTGCAAAGGCGGACACAGGACTATGGCCCTAAACTGCCCGAAAAGAAAAAAAATATATAAAAAAGATGGAAGAAGAAAAGAAAACTGAACTAAACTCCCATGCCAGCGCCGTTAAGAACAGCGAGGGACAACGAGGGCATCCCAAGCGCAAATGAACTTCACAAATGATCTTAGCGCTAAAATCCTAATCTGCATCACGCATGCAAACGTGGCGAACGCGATGAAGCCTGGCTGCTACAACCAGGATCTGAACGCACTACTGAAAGCAAACTACCTGCCTACGATCATTATGCCCGCGAATCCCGAATGCTCCAAGGTATTCAAAGATTCAGTCATCAGAAACAACGCGAATATTAAATCTGGATTAGAAGAAGCAATTGAAGCTCCCTTATCGGAGGAATCCGAGGGGGAAGAAGAGTAAGACAAGGAAGATAAAGAACAAGACGACGATGGAACCACCTCTTTGGACAGTGACGAGGGCTCATACACTCGTACACGAGCTACGAAGAGTAAGTCAAAAACTCCTAGTCCTCCACCGAAGAGTGAAAAGCCTGGGTACACTAAGACTGCCCTACAGGACAAGAAGAAGAAAAAGAATATTAGGAAACATGGTAATTACGTCTCATAATGGAACTGAACGCACTAAGAATTCTTGAAATCAACACCAACGGCTGGACGACAATAGGACTCTACGGAAACGTATTCAGAGAAATTGATGCAGATGTAATCTTGATTTCAGAACTCGTAATTCTGAAATGAAAATCTGGAATTACGATGTGTTAGTCACAAATCACTCACAAGAGCGGTACGGTGGTGACGCTATTGCCATCAAAAAAGGGATCAAGTACTAGCAGATTAGAAATCTCGTAGGATTATAGGATATTTACCGATTCACTCTCTTGCTGGCCTATTTGGCAGAAGAGCCCCCACCATAATAATGAGGGATCTGAACGCCAGATGTCGGGAATCCGGCTAGAGGATCTTCAATGGAATTAAAAGGTGCCTAGACACTATGCTGGGCAGAAACATGGTCCAGCGGATAGGCCCGGACTTTCCCACCTTTGTCCGAGGAAGAGGTGCCACAAAACCAGAGATATGTCTGGCTAATCGTCAGCTCCCGTTCAATTACTACATGGAACCAATCCAGGTACCATATACTGACCATATAGGAATCCTCCTTACCATCAACAGGAACTCTATACAAGTCCCAGCTGTAGTTAAAAAAACTATCGAAGAGCAAACTAGGCAAGGTACGCGCACCTTCTCGAGGCCTACCATCCGCCTAACTTGGATGAGGCAATTCTCGAGGAGATCGACGAGGAACTCGACGACCTTAATAACCATCTCATCAAAGTGGATAGAGATCGTGTTCTCCAAACCCAGTATAAGTCCATCTCAACCTATAGGTGGACTGAATACATGAAAGAACTATATCAGAAATGCATCAATTGCCTCAGTACAACGAAGTAAAGAGATTTAAGAAGAGCTCAACAGTAGAGACGTTGGGACGATGTGATCAAGAGCTTCGAGCATGATGCATTTCCCAAAGATATTTGGAATAAAATCAGGCGTCTCAAAGGATCAACTGGAAAAAAGAAGAAAATAGAAATATTAAAAGAAGTGGGTACCATCAAAACATAGGAAAGAAGAATAGAAGAAATATTCCGACGTTATTGAGAAAAAATCTTCAGTATATCCAAAGAAGAAAACGAAGGTTTTGATATAGAGTTCGAGAATAACATTATAGACGAGCTTAACACACAAATACATAGGACGCATCCTAACCACCAGGTGGATAGACAACGCGACGGAGGCGCCGAGATCACCGAAGAAGAACTACTCGACACGCTCCGCTCATTCCATCAGAAATCTCCAGGAGAATCGGGGCTTACAAAGCTAAACTACGAAAAAGCACCAGCCAACATCATCGAGGGAGTGAGAAGAATTTTCAACGCGTGTCTAAATATGGAATACTTTCCTGATGCTTATAAAACGGCAAATATGATCTTTTTGCCGAAGCACGGAAAGGACCCAACGTTGAGAGAAAGCTACCGGCCAATTTCACTTCTAGAATTTAGCGGGAAGCTCTTTTAGAAGATCCTCAATCGAAGACTGGTGTCTCACCCGGAGAAGAACTCCCTCTACAACCCATATCAATACGGCTTTAGAAAAAATCGACGTACAGAGATGGCGATAAATGTCATCACGGAAAAGCTAACCAAAGCCAAACGGGAAAGGAATTACGTGGAAATTGTTTGTCGGGATGTTTCAAATGCGTTTGATAAGGTGTGGCAACAGGGCATGCAGTTTAAGATCCTACGGCTAGGTCTAAGTGAAAACTTAGAAATAACTCTTTGTGACTATGTCATGAAGAGAGCGGCGTATGTCAGTTTAGGGTGCACGGACGGACTGAAATTTCCGCTCAATGCAGGCCTCCCGCAGGGGGGGAGGGTCTGTCCCCCCACTCTCTACTCCATTCAGACCACAGACGTCTCAGCTCCTGTGTACTCCACTTGCTTCAATATTCAATACGCTGATGATTTCAGCCAGGTAATCACTTGTCCTTGGAGGAATGCGCCCTGGCATGCTCATATGACTGCAGCAGAAATCGAAACATTGAACAACTACGAGGCAGAATGAAGATCAGAACAAACTAAAAGAAATTCAAAGTAGACCCCATTGGCAGGAGACTATTCTCAGATTTCAGGGCGGGGGATAGACGCTATCCCTACACCACGGAGTTAAATGTACTCGGAATGAAAATACTTCATCCGGATACAGGAAGCACGTCAATGATAAAATTTCTAAAGCCTCAGTCGCAATCAGGACTCTGCATCTGTTTATAAATCTACGTGAAAGCAACAAGAAAAGATTTACAAAGCTCTTGTTAGATCTACATTACTATACCCCGCTTTCGCCCTCTCTTGTGTCTCAAAAACACAAAAGAGGAGACTAAAAATAGGGCAAAATAAATGCGTGTATGTACCTAATTACAGGTACATATAGGAGAAAAAATAGACGCCAAGAAGAGCTACACAGTGGACCGGGGATAACACCCATTAACAAAATCATAGAAGAACGGACTAGGAAAATGCAAGAAGTGGTTAATCAGGAACTGAATGAGGATATCATTCAAATGCTTATCTAGAACAGGAGAACTATATGTCGCGCCAGATTTCCAAGTTCCGCTAACCTAGTGGCTGGCGGAGACGAAGTGCCGTTCTACGGATGAGGAGAATGTAAGAACCATCAGAAATTTGACAAACAACCAACCGATCAAGAAATAACAAACTCAATCTAAGAAAAAATCACCAATTTTGACCAACGCACAACGAACAAGACTTGATTAAACCAAACATGACGCGAAGAAAGAAGACAAGAAGAAACAGAAAACACTTAATTACATATAGAACAAAATAATTAAAATATAATAAAAACTAAGCATATATTTAAAGTAATATATTACAAAACAACAGTAAATGCGCATTACATATCTAAAAAACATTAAAAGTTATTAAGACAAATGGCTTGAACGACATAAAACAAAAACTATAACGAAAACAAGGAAACAGATGACAATAATATTTATGAAAGTGATAGGCTTGACCACTCGGCGCCTAGCATCTCTTTGCACCATACCACACTTCTTTCTCTTTTCACCACCTGTCTATTTTCGTCTATATTCAACACACGCCCTTTGGTCCCCTACACACACCCACACTTACATCAATTCAGAATTCAGGGCAAAATATTAAAACCAACCATGGCAGGAAATTGACAACAATGAAGTGAAACGAATTATATCTGTGTGGCTAAAGAGAGTCCGTTTAGTTTGTCAACAATCCCTAATTTCTTGGTCAAAATAAATAAGGTAATTATAATTTTGTGTTTTTTTCGACCAAAATTAAATACGAGTTCAAATCCAACGCCATCAATGTAGAAGAACGGCCTCAAAGTGTTATTTGTAGCGAAAATTTAATTATGTGGAATAAAGTTGAAATAACATGGCAGAATAGTCATCCTCAAAACAAACACACCAAAAGCTTCAAAAGGGATAACAAGGGATTAAAGAGCGACATTTCAAGAAATAAAACAAAAAGGTTACTAAAGTTCGTACGTGGAAGCAATGAAAAGGCAAAGAAGAAAAATAAACATACAATTAACTAAACTTTGAACAAACCTGTTTTGGGCTGAGAGTTCATGCAGAACGTCATTTCTGGAGCTGAAAGCGCCCGAGGAATAACAAGGAGTGCATATGAAAGGTGAGGTGGGGGTAACATATTAAATATAAAAAACATATGTGGAGAGATATGGAGAGGATCGAATAAATTCGACAGGCCATTCCAGTCTCTTTTGCAATAGATGGCTGAGGTCAGAGGGAAGCCGAGTTTTAAAGCTTCCACGGTTGAAGACTTAATTTCTAAGGTACAAAAGAATTAAATTGCGATATAGTAAAGACATCAAAGACTTGAATTCCAACACATGAAAGGCGACACAAAGCCTTGAATTTCAATACAGGAAAGGCATATGCAGCAAAACCTTGAATTCAACAAAGGAAATGAAACAAAGCCTTGAATTTCAATACAGGAAAGGCACCAAAGACTTGAATTCCAACACAGGAAAGCTTTGAATTCCAAAAAATTGAAAGGCAACAAAGCTTGAATTTGAATACGGAAAAGGCAGCAAAACCTTGAATTCAACACCGTAAAGGAAGCAAAGCGTTGGATTTCAACAAATAAAAGACAACAAAAACTTGAATCTCAATACAGGAAAGGCAGGAAAACCTCGAATTCAACTCAGAAAAGCAAAACTTTGAATTCCAAAACAAAAAAAGGCCTAAATCCTTTAATTTCAACACAGGAAAGGCAGCAAATCTTTGGATTCCAACACAGGGAAGGCACCAAAGCCGAGCATTTCAACATGGGAAAGGCAACAAATTATTTAATTCCAACATAGGAACGCAGAAAATGCAACAAAACTTTGAAATCAAACACAGGAAAGGCAACAAAGCCTCTAATTCCAACACAGGAAAGGCAGTAAAGCTTTGAATTCTAACACGGGAAATGCAACAAAGCTTTTAATTCCAAGACAGGACAGGCAACAAAAATTTAAATTCCGATACATGAAAGGCAACAAAGCATTTAATTCCAACACAGGAAAAGCAAAAAAGCCTTGAATTTCAACACAGGATAGGCAACAAAGCATTAAATTTCAACACAGGAGAGGCATCAAAACCTTGAATACCGACACAAGATAGGCAAAAAAAAGCATTGAATTTCAATACAGGGATGACCTCAAAGCCTTGCCGTCCAACAAGGAAAGCCATCAAAATCTGGAATTCATAAACAGAAAGGGCAGCAAAGACTTGAATTTTAACACAAAAAAACAGCAAAGTCTTTAACATCCGATACAGGAAAGGCAGTAAACCCTTGGCTTTCATAATATGGAACAGATGAATGGCGACAAAAATTTAGGAAAGACAGAAAACAGAGGAAGAGATTTTCCTCTGTGGAAAAAATACAATAAAAATCAATCAGATTCTCGCAGTCTTCTGTAGCAAACTCTCAAAGCTCCATTAGAGTAGAGACGAGTATTTTTCCTCTGTCAGCAAATGGTTTCTTTAAGTCTCAGGATACTGGATGTAATAAAGAAAGAACAAAGAATGAATGTTTAAGAGATATTTGGGTGTACGGAAAGCTGTGATTGATATTGGGACCGAGATGTTTCCTGGTGGCATAGCTATATTTATATTAGAAACATGGATAAGAAGAGATTTGAGAAGGGTGTATGTGAGAGGTAGTGTGTTGATGAATACACTCTTGTAGGGCCTATATGAGAGTGAGTACCTTAGTGAAGCCAATCTTGAAGGGGGTACAAGAGAAGGAGTATATTGATAAAGAGACTCGGTAAGGGCTTAGACGAGAGTATCCTAGCAAAGAGACTCGTAAAGAGCGTATACGAGTGAGCATCCTGGTGAAGAGACAAACGAAGGGCGCATACGAGAGTGGATATCTTGGTAAAGAGACACGTGTAGGGTTTATGGAAGAGTATCCTAGCGAAGAGGCACGTGAAGGGCGTATACGAGAGTAACGTGATAAAAAGACACGTGTAAGGCTTATACGAGTTGTAGGACGTTGTAGGACCCCGTATATCGTGTGTGAGTGATAAGGAGCTGACCAAAGGACAGGTGGAGTATAAGAGTATATGGGGCGTGGGGCTAAAACATACTTAGAGGCTTCTGGCGGGGAATAAGCTCTAGTTAGACGAGATATACTAAAACATATAGAGCGAAAAGTGCGGAAGAAAGAGTAAGAAGCTTTAACATAATTTCACGGATGACAAAAGCCACAAGGGCCTATCAAAGGTCATCCGCATCCGTCAAGGTGTGGAATTGGTGTTGATGCGTGGCTAGAACCACTTTGTGAAAAAAGAGGTGGGCATGAATGTTGAAGCAAATGATTTTTAGAGTTTGCATATTTTTCTTGGTGTATCTTTTAGATAAATGCTTCCCAACCCCCTTTCCCCCATGGCCCACTATAATTTCCATAAAAAACGTGTGCCCCACCGGTGTTTGAGCAAGAAGTAAAAAAAAATATAACTATTTTTAATATTGTAATCTTAATTATTGAGTACAAAGGAATCAAAGATATTTAGTGAGCACCAAAGAATAAGTGAATAATTTTAGTTTAGTAAGAATCTTACGCCTGGCGTTTACGGCAGATAACCTTGATTTGAGACAATTTTGTTAGCCTCAGCCTAAATCACCGTTTGTCATTTGAAGTTCGTTTCCCTTGCCTTGGAGAAAATCGCAATAAAAGCCACATTCAACAAAATAAGACGAGGGAAAATGAATCCAAAGTTCCCTCGCTAATGTAGCAGTGTTCAGGTATTTCCTTCTTTCAACCTCGTTACATAGACATATAATGGTACCTTTTATTTTGAAGAAAGTATTCACTAATTCTTCATATAATACTGATAACTCTTATTAGTATTGCAGTGGAATATCAGAAACGTCCACCAGCAATGGTTTAGTGACTTTTTGAGTGACAAACTTAAAATCAAGTTCCTGTCAACAACAGATGGAAAAGCATATGACATTTAGTTTTGCCTTTAAATCAACAAATCTGTAATCGAATTCCTTTATTAATATTTTCAAATGGTCAACAATTACGTTGGTAGCAATATTAGTTATCTCAAATTTATTCAACCAGGAAAATTGACTGAAATTTCTTGCAGAAATATTTCTTTGGTATAATTTGAGAACTGTAATGAATCTAAAATTCTTTGTTTTTTCATCAAGAGTTATATTTGTTCCTTAGAGTTACTTGTTCAAGTTGCTTAGTTTTTCGAAGATGTCTGTCAAATAAATGGCATATGCTTTTCCATCTGTTGTTGACGGGAACTTCATTTTAAGTTTGTCACTCAAAAAGTCACTAAGATCATATAATTCCATGAACCTCTTGAAGCAGTTTCCCTTTGAAAGCAATCTTATTTATATATGAAGCAATAATAGAACATGCTCTGCACTTTGATCCGCATGGAACTACTTAAAATGATGTTCAGATTTGGTCTTTGTTTTAATGGAGTTGAATACACTTGATCACAGATTGCACAAGCTCGTTAAGAACGAGGAAAGTTTCTTGGCAATCGGTGGATGGCGCAATGCACAGTCTAGATGTCTTGATTTTCACCCTTCATCAATTTTAAGCATCTCGTTTTCTTGCCCATCATAGCAGGTGCCTCCTCTGTCAAACATGACTATGTTTTCTTTTGGTATTTTGTTTGCTTCCAAATAATTTTGGAGCTTGCTATGAATATCAACTGCAGCAATAATTGTTTCGGATCATTCACAAAATATCTCTTCTAGAAACACTCTGGTAATATACTTCACTTATACCCCGTATCATCTATTCTGTTACAGGGTAGCATAGCCCTGACCTCATTATCATCGTTTTGTAGCACAGTTATTAAAAATATTGAGATAGCTGGTTTAATAATCTTTCTCATTTCAAAAGTGTGATTCTTTCCATACTTTGCTATGAGCAGAGCGATTTTGTAGCTGGTTTAAAGCCTACGATTGTATATCGCATTTTGTGCAGCGAATAATGAAGTGATTTTTTATCGATTTTCAAACTTTTCTTGAAGTGATTTGAAATATTGAATAGGCATTATTGAGATACTCTATCGTCAAGTGTGCTTCCAGGCAGCCTGCTTTCATTGTTCAACGTCTGATAACAATAAGCAAAGCGCTCTGCACTCATCGTGTACAACGAGAAAAAACACAAAGTTAAAAAATTTCACTGAATATTGACGAACCTTCATTTCGCTTGGTTTGCTCATTTTAAACAAAGGTCGTACTAATCTAGGAAAAGGGATAACAATTCTAGTTAGTGCCGTTAAAGAATGAAAAAGAGACTGGAGAGATAGAAGTTTATGTAGCCTTATAATTAAGGCTACATCAGCATGGCTAGTTCTAAATGGTTTGTTATAACTGTCACAATGATGTAAGAGATCTAGAGCTACGAAGGATAAGGACATGCAGAAATAAAAACAAGGGAACTGATTATGAAGATGAATTATTGCCTAAATATAGATAGGCCTTAATATATTATTGTTCATCGGGAATAGCTAAAAGATTTATACTTTATGTGCCTTTATTATAATAAACATTTGGAACTAGCGATGGCAATGCAGCCTTAATAATACAAACTAAATGTCATCCTAAAACTATGGAGCAAATTATTAGCTTAAACTCAAATATTATTGAATATAGTAAATAGAATAAATAAACTAGGAAAATTAGCCTATTTCATGACTGCAGCATGCAAATTAGCGCAACGTCTTTTTCAAGTTTTTGAAATTATTCTCTTTTTTTTTAATATAACCTAGCTACGGTTTAAAATATAAAGCATCCAGGGGTAGAGGTTTGGATACATAGCCTATATCTTTGGTTTCCTTTCTAATCCCTCTGTTTTCCTTTCCGTTTCATTATATTAGTCTTTCCCATTTCTCCTCCCCTCTCCCGCTGCACTTTGCTTTGATAATATACTATTCTTCTCTATGTAATATATATATATATATATATATATATATATATATATATATATATATATATATATATATATATATATATATATATATATATACGAGGGGCGGTCAATAAGTATTGCAATTCGGATATGAGGAAAAGTGTTTTATTATTTTTCAATATAACTACCCTCGACTTCAATGCACTTGCACCACTTGTCCCTGAGGCTTCGAATTCCCGACAACCAGAAATCTCCCGACTGCTGTTCAATCCACTCCTGGACGGCGAGCTGGATATCTTCATCGTCTCCAAACCGGCGTCCACGCAGTGCAGCTTTGAGCTGGAGGAATAAAAAGTAGTCGCTCGGGGCCAGATCTGGACTGTAGGGGGGATGGTTGAGCTGCTCGAATCCGCACTCGCGCAGGGCAGCTTGTGCAACTCTGGCCTTGTGGACTTTGACGACGTTGAAGTCGATCATGGGGCGTGAAGTTTCTAGGGACCCAACGGACAGAGACCTTGGTCATGGCCAAACTGTCGTGGATAATGTTGATAACACTTCCATGTGATATTCCAAGTTCTCGCTCGATTTATTCGACCTTCACCCGTCGATTTTCGAGGATCATCCTCTCCACACGGGCCACATTGTCCTCGTTGGTCACGTCTGACGGGTGTCCTGGACGGGGGTCATCTTCAAGGGACTCACGACCATGGCAGAACTCCCTATTCCAGCGAACAATGGTTCCATAGGAAGGGGCGGTGTCGGTGTACACTGCAACCATGCGTTCATGGATCTCTTTTGTATTCTTGCCTTCCTTGGTCAAATATTTGATCACTGCGCGGTGCTCAACCTTCTCCATTGTTGAAAAATTTGTGACTGACGATCTGCGATCAGCTACTGCTTCTTAAATAGACGAGGCATGAGCGTGAGGCTGCAGGTCCTGACTTGTCATACCTTGTCCTAACACCCCCATAAACAGCCATTTCCCTTTCTCTGTTTTGCCCTACCGATTCGCAAAACTTATTGACCGCCTCTCGTATATATATATATATATATATATATATATATATATATATATATATATATATATATATATATATATATATATATATATATACTCTTTTACATGCCCCCCCAAATAAACAAATTTTACTATTGGCCTATTTAGCCACCCAGACACTGCAACTAAAACAGAAAAGAAAATACGGCGTTAACCACAATTGACTACAGATGGCTGCGGCAAGCAAGTTGAAGCGACTGAGGTAAATCAGAGAATGAACCAATTTTTATCTCACTCCATATAAGTGCTGGTTGCCAAGTTTCCATTCAGTAAAATCATAGATAAAAAAAACATGGATGTTCATTGTCCAAAAAATATCCTTGTATCCCACGCCCATGATCCACCATTGGAAATCACTGTTTAGGATGCTTAGTGATTTTTTCGACCTTTTTACAAGGTGGTAATTGTTTACACGATAAAACCAAACAATTCGATGGTTTGTGAAACATAACAATAATAGTATGGTTTAATTTGTTCACGTAGAAAAAACATCTTGATTTTCCCGATGACCTGACTCACTTTTAACTTTTCTTTCGTTATTCCTCTTCTTTCTTGTCTATTTTATCTATTTTTTCCCCTCCTAATTTTTTTTTCTCCATTTGGTAAAACTGTGCGCTTACGAATGACAATAGCCCCAATCCAAATTTTAGATACGAATTAGTTCCATTAATAATTATAATCAGATATGTACGTATCTAATTTCCTTTTGAAATTATTAATGAATTCACAATTCACGATCTCCTAAGTCAAGGGAGACCACAAATTAACTACCCTGTCACTTAAAAAAGGTTTTCTAACCTCTAACTTTCAGGGGTTTCTTAGTTAGCCTCTTCGGGCTAAGGCAAGGCCAAGTGTAAACACGACTTCCGATTTTAACGTTATAACGTAGTTAATCTTGAGAAAGGAAGAGAAAATATCCATTAATCATAAAGTTAATAGTGATTAAATAATTTTTAATCGGTATCGACCTTTCAAATGCGAAGAAAGTTTTTTTGATATATATTTTTTTTTTACTAATGACACATTTCGGGTCTCGAAACCTGTCCCCTAAGTCAAAGATTATAGATTATAAAAAACTACTTCTCATGTATGTATGCAACAATTCAGGGTATGTTCATGCAGAGATAGAAGGTGTGTATGGGTAAATACGCGTATATACAAATAAACTTCTACTATATACATATGGAATTTAGTAAAGCGAGGGTGTGTGTTGCGAGAACAGCAGGTTATGTATGTAATTTTTGCTTTATAACATGTCATTAATTGCTTTATACCATGTCATTAATTCTTTATTATGAAAAATGACAGGGTGCTATAAATAACAAATGTTAAACACTTCCTATTCAGTGAAAAGACCCAGTTTCTTTGGAAATCTATATTTAGGAGACCTCTTTTTAATGTGACTGGTTTACAACAACAATCCGAAAATGATGGTTGCATAAGCCCAAAGGGTCGGCTTAATTAGTTCTTGAGTTTTTATCTGTACTTATATTTACAGTTCCATTATTTAACCCGAACCATTAAGCCTTTATAACCATTATTATCAAACTCATATTGGAACCTAGATACTTTGGAAACTAGTCTCCAGATAAAAAGAAATCCCCGAAGAAACCGAATCTCATTTATTACACTGGTCAACAAAAAAAAAGTTCTCATGGTTCTGGATCAAAATAGTCTGATTCTAGGGTAATTGTATGTGCTAAATTTAATAATGAAATTCTTATAGCTGTATCAGGTTCAGTTTTCCAGAACCAGCATATCTCTATATTTGGTGCACCATGTTATTCGTACACTAATTTATATGTTCATTGGTTTCACTTATGCAATAATTTTTCCTAATTTTTGTTTTTTTGTTTGTCTCAGATTGCTGGTTCATGATAGTGAACATCTATAACTGCCTAATTTCTAATTACTCTGAACTTAACAAAACATGGAACATGACCAGTGGGTGAACGATGCTAATTGTTTTTATTACATATGTTGCACCTTCACTCCTGGTAGCCTCAAGAAACCAATCACAAAAGCTGTTCAACTGAACTACAAAAGTTATTGCGAATGTCCTTTGGGTGACCAAGACAAGAAATGGGCACCTCATATAGCTTGTAAGTCTTGTGTCAACCACCTGAGAGAGTGGATGTGTGGTAAGCGAAGCTCAGGAATGCCGTTTGTTGTACTGATGATATGGCGTGAACCCAAAGACCTCAGCAGTGACTGCTACATCTGTCTCACAAACATCAAGGGAATAATAATCAAAACACGAGGCAAGGTGCAGTACCCCAATATTGTTTCTGCAATCCAACCAGTTCCGCACAGCGCTGAACTCCCAGTCCCAAATCCACCGACTGAACAAGAATTGATGATTGGTTCCGATTCTAATTCTACCTCGAATGAAAACGACTACAGAAATGACTCTGAAAATACCAGGCCTAAACTCTACTCAAGAAGCGCTTCATGATCTTATCAGGGACCTAGACTTGTCCAAAAAAAAGGCCGAAGTTCTGGAATCCAGACTAAAGCAGCGTAACCTGCTGGAAGCTGGAGCGCGTATCACTACAGCTCGTTACCGACATAGAGAGCTGCCTGCATTTTTCAAGATGGCAAACAACCTTTGTTACTGTGAGGACGCAGCATCTCCCATGCAACAATTCTGCAAGTCTGAGCCATACAAGTCAGATGATTGGAGGCTGTTTATAGATGCTGGAGAAGACTATCTGGAAGCTGTTCTTTTACACAATGGCAATCGTTTTTCAGCTGTCCCAATAGCACATGCAGCAAAGATGGCTGAGAACTATGAACAATGAAGATTTTTTTAGTCCCTATAGAGTACGAGAAACACTAGTAGAAGATAAGTGGGGATCTCAAAGTCATCTGTTTGCTTCTGGGCCTTTAGAGTGGCTACACCAAGCCCATGTGTTTTATGTGTTTGTGAGACAGCAGAGCTGCTGCAGAGCACTATGTGAGAGGGGAATGGCCGACAAGACCAAGAGATGCACCTGGAAGGTTTAACTGTGTTCACAATCCTCTTGTAGATCCAGAAAAGATATTTTTGCCTTCACTGCATCTAAAGCTCGGTTCAGCGAAAAAATTCATCAAGGCTATGGATCAATCTGGTGCTGGTTTTTTATATTTATGTCAGAAACTAGATGGTGTGGTTTACGAAGCCGAGTTGAAAGCAGGTGTCTTGAATGGACCACATATTCGCATACTAGTTCATGGTAGTGAATTCACCAAGGCCTTGAACCCACTGGAGAAAAACTCATAGGAATCATTTGTCAATGTGTCAAAGCTTTTTCTTGGAAACTATCGTGCAGACAACTACAAAGAAATCGTTACAACCATGCTGCAGAATTATCATGCATTGAGAGCAAGGATGTCCTTAAAATTGCATTTTTCCACTCTCATATTGATTTTATCCCAGATAACCTAAGAGACATTAGATTTCATCAAAACATCGCCATAATGGAGAGCAGATATCAACGACAATTCAGTCCTATGATGGGCGACTATTGCTGGACGCTGCAACGAGAAGAGAGCGAACTGTACAATCGAAAGGGCAAAGTTCAGAAGCACTTTAAGAACTTCATATTTTGTCAACTATAAAGGATTTGAATTTATGCTCTCTGGTACAATTTCTTATGAGCTTATCTGTGGCGTGTATAATATCGTTATCTTGCGTGAGACAATTAATGTCATTATATTTACTATTTTTCTGATTGTTTAAGAAAGGAGATCTGATAGTAGAAAAAAACCCATCTAAATCACACTCAACAATGTAAAACTAGTCATGTAACCACAGTCACATAAGAGACAAGCTGGTCTGTTTTGGGTTATATATCTTTGCACGATACAAGTGACGGAATATTGAATATTTGTACCTATTGATTTTTTTTTTTTTTATAAAACCTAGTCTGATAAAACAAAACAAATATCAGATTCAAATTCAGCAATATTAAATTAGTTGTGTGAGCATAATCTCATATGTGAACCATTTTGGCTGTTGACCAGTGATGTCAAAAAACTTGATACTGAACATCTTCAACTTTCTATCCACCGGGTATCGGAAAAGATAATATCGTATCTTTGTCCTGATGTGGTTTCGTTGAAAAACACAAGGACAAAAAAACAAAAGGTACAATTGCCCAAATTAGTTACGTCACATTTTCAAAAGGTTTCGGACAAAATTAAGTTTACTACGATTTATTTTTTTACGTTTTATAAATCCTTGGATAGGCTTGCCTAGTGTCGCTAGGCTTTGCTGTGCTGTGTTGCCAAATGATAATATTTTTCCTTACACGTTACATTGTAAAATTTGTCATGGCGATGAAAATGTTAATATGTATATTTCGCTGATATCCACGACTAAAAATTGAATAAATATATAAAGCTAAGATGGGAAAACACATTTCAAGAAATTTGGCATCCCTGTTTGAAACAGAACCATGTCATAATGTTTCGAGAGTAATGCTTGAAATACCGCAATAACCTAAAAAAAATGTAACTAAATTTATCTTATTTTTATTGGTAAATGGCCTATCTAGTATATCTATAACTAAATATACGTCAAACACTCCATCTCTCGTCAAATAATATGTATATTAAATTGTCACTCTGAACGAAATTCAGCGTAAATTGTGAAATAAATAATTGTGGCAGCTATATACAAGGTGTCCCAGAAAAAAGTTAACCGTACTTTGAATTAGCATAACTCAAAAACTATTGGAGAATTTTTGGTCTTGCCAAAAGTGATTTATTTACCAACTATTTATGTCGATTCTGGAAATTTCATTAAATTCCCTTTTACGGTATTGATACACTAATGGGTTTAGTGGAGGCTATCAAAATTATGTTTGCGCAAGGAAGTTAAATAATGAAACTTCGAACTTTAAAATTAACAAATATATATAAATCCATTTTTAACAAAAACACCTCTTCATATGGGTAATACAAGTTCATTTTTTAATTTTCTAAGTATCATTTCCTTCCACATGTCTTCCATTTCTTTCCAAGCACAGTTGCGCCTTTGATCGCATTTATTGAACAACATTTTTGATTAACTTGTGATTTTACTTAAGTCTATTGACTTCACGTGTGATACTATCTCTTAACTGGTTGATGCTTTGTGGTAGAGTAGAATACACTTTATTCTTTAGATATCTCCATAAGAAATAATCACACGGTGTTAGGTCAGGGGATCTTGAGGGCCATTCAATTGCATGATTTAGCGTGACAATGCGGTTGTCAAACGTTTCTCTTTGTTTTGTTCTTACAGCAAGCTGTCTATGAGCTGGTGCGCCGTCCTGAATCCACCAAAGTCTATTGAATTCATTGGCGTAAATCTTTGGAGTTCCGGGAAGATCGTTTCGTTGATCATGCTCAGGTAGGCAGCACCATTCAAGTTATTCTCGTAAAACAATGGGCCGACAAGATAGCCATTCCCGCATATTCCGATCCACAGAGACACTTTCTGCTGACAAATACGTGTGTCAAAGTTGAATGCTGGGGGGTGGTTCAGCGGCGCATATTGCCGAATGATTGGCCTTTCCAATCATGAAAAAGGCTGCCTCGTCACCAATCACAATGTTTTCCAAGAAACGAGCAAGTTTATGGGAAGGCCATTCGACAAATTGTCTACATGGAAAATCAGTTTCAAGAAGCTGGTGTCTTGCATGCATCTTATAGGGATGCCATTTTAAGTCATGTTTAATAATGCGGTTAAATGATGACTTTGACCATTGTAATCCCTTCTTTCTGAATGATATATGTGGATTTTGAAGAAGTGCCATCTGAACATTTTCGATATTTTCTGTTGTTCTTATGGTTCTCATACGACCCGAACGACCTTTATTTAGATTTAAGGATGTTCCTTCATGTTGGTATTTGCGAACTTTTTCCATAGTGTGGGCTTGCTTGGTGGGTGCCGACCTAGAAAACCTTGTTCAAATGAATCTTGTACTTGTTTAATACTGCCAGTCTTAATAAAGTTTGTGACTACAAATACGCATTGATCTTTTGTTAACTGCATGATTAAAAAGGTTTTATGGAAGTAAACTTTTACACAGAAACGCTTTCATTTGCTTAGTAAGCAATAATGACGAGACCATACCACAGCGTGGCTGAAAAACCACTGTAAAATGGCCTAAGCTATGCTTGGAAAATCGCACAAAGACCTAGGCAACCTAGGCTCCCTAGGTTCTCTTGAAAGTGCACGATGGCCTAGCCTTCCTAGGCTTCGTTTCATTATTTTACTTCCTTGCGCAAACATAATTTTGATAGCCTCCACTAAACCCATTAGTGTATCAATACCGTAAAAGGAAATTTAATGAAATTTCCAGAATCGACATAAATAGTTGTTAAAAAAAAACACTTTTGGCAAGACCAAAAATTCTCCAATAGTTTTTGAGTTATGCTAATTCAAAGTACGGTTAACTTTTTCTGGGACACCCGGTATATAAATTTCAAAGGAATTGATAAGAATCGCTTAAAAACAGCATATTCAAAACTTGAAGATTATTTACAACTTTTCTCCCCAAATTCACGATAACTTCAAATCATTGCATCAAGTTAATATTAAAATATCAAGACTTATCCAACCTAAATAGAAAAGAATGTTGCATTAAGAGTTAAAATGGAGCTTCGTTACAATTAAACCTTAAGCATTTTTGCACCAACAAATTCCAATTTCCTACAACCGATTTTACTCCAGCATTTCTCGAAAAGCCGAAAAAAGCAATTTTTTCACTACTTACCGCGTTCCACCTCACTTCCTCATATCAACGTGATGGTGACCCTAGACTCTTCGGCACCTGTAAGGAAATACAAGTACGGATTACTTCATTCATATCAGAGAACATAGATCCTATGAGTTAAGGAGTGCGTGGTGGCAAATCATTTACAAGGGATATCCAAAAAGTTCCGGAAAGGTGAGTTAAAAACAAAACCATGCATAGAAATTCAATTCTTGAACCAACACGAATAAAATCCTACCACAAGGCTATGAGGTGTATAAACATGAAGTGATTTGATGGATTAGAAAGAAGAATAAAACAGTTTAAAAGAGCTTGAATTTTAGAAACATGAATTACGTTAAGATAGAAGCAAGTCAACAACGAATAACGGTGGAGTGTTGATGGAAGATGAGGAGAATCATGGATACTTTGGGGAAAGTTTATGGGTACAATGCACCAACGCAACATTCACTTCACGCCATCTCCACCAAACATTAGATGTTTTATACTTCCATAGTATATGGTTACAATGTACCAATGCAACATTTATTCCACTACATATACATGTTGCGGCACAACCGATTGAGCAGTTTTAAGGAGTTATAAAAAAGTAAGGGGGGTATATAGAGACGGTACGCCATATTTGGGGGATACATTCCCGAGGAAAGCCCTGGGGGATGGGGGGCTTTGCCCAGGGGAGCGAGTCATTCCTCGGAAACCGGCAAGGGGACACCTCCCTTCCCCCTACTCTCACCAAGCAGTGACTCCTCAAAACTGCTCAATCGGTTCTGCTGCACCCTGTATTAAGCCAAAATTCCACCAAGAATTTGATGTTTTGATATAGTTTCTATTTTAAACGAGTTTATGTTGATGAAATGAGTCTGTTTTAAAACGTATATTCCCCATGATATGCCACCAAATTACTTTGAGTTTATACACATCATAACATTGCCGTAGAAGTATATTGTGGCAGGACAAGAATTAATATTTAATGCTTATTTTTTTTGTTAATTCTTATTTTCAGGGAACCTTTGTGATTTCCTTCGTAGTGTGTTGTTTGCCAGTAAAGGAACTATGCTCAGTTGTGAGCAAAATATAAATGGTATTATTGTCTTTAGTAGTAATGGGATTGGGTACACGAAAAACCAGAGAACAAAAAATAGAGTAAAGTACAGTAAAATGAAATCCATCAACGGTGAAAAATATCTCTCAGTGTCACTGTATCTGGAGAAGGAAGTTGGCTGTTGAGTAAGGGATAATTTTTCTTTTAATTTTACGAGACCATCTGGCGACTGCCTACTTGACCATAAGTCGCTGTACTCACGACAGACTAGTACTAAGCTAAATTGAAATAACATTATACAAACAACAACAACAAAAAAACAAAAAACCAACAACAATAATAATAAAAGGAAAAACGAAAAGAGTAGCAAGCATGAGGCACGCTCGGGCGTCGAAGAAAGGCCCCGGCGAAGGAACGTGCGCCTGCCCCCCTCCCCCAAACAACAACAACGGCAACAACAAAACAGTTAGATAGAGTGGATGAGGCCAACCTCCTCCAAAAAATTTAAAAGTCCACATGTGAGTGTGCACGAATCCGTTCCGAGTACAAGGGACAAGTGGTAGCGACCCCGCTCATCCCGGTACTGGGGCAGGTAACGTGCGAGAAGATTACCCAGACTATAACATTCAACGAGAATGTGCCTAACAGTCTGGGGGACAACGCAGGCGTCACAGTAAGGCGCACACGAGCGCTCCATCAAATGGTGGTGCGTTCCGCGAGTGTGTCCAATTCGGAGACGACAGAAAGCAGCCTGAAGCCGTCGCAGCATTGGAGGGTAGGTTCATGGGAACAGTCGCAGCACAATGGCATGCAACTTTAAGTTCCCTTCGACCGTCTCCCATCTTCTTTGCCAAGCAACTCGGAGAGCTGCCCGTATTCCTGCCATGTAATCGGTATGAGGAAGAGCGAAACGCTGGTCTGGTCACCCAGTTCTCGCGGACTCTTTAGCGCCCTCATCGGCGCGCTCATTCCCCGCAATTCATACATGTCCAGGAACCCAGCAGAAGATAATCTCGATATCTGCCCGGCTCGCGAAAACGGTGGGGTCATGGATATCGCGAACCAGGGGATACAGAGATTCCAATGCCCCGAGAGCACTCAGGGCGCTTTGCGAGTTGCTATAAATCACAATCCAGTCTCCGAACCGGGCACGTCACGTAATCTCCCGTACCGAGCGGTGCATTTCAACTAGCTCGGCCGTGAAGACAGAAGCAGCGCTTGGCCAAGCCCCTCTGACTTCAAACAGAGGGGATACGGCGTGGAAACTGAACCCCTCTTGGCACTTGGAGCCATCTGCATACACTGGCACGGTTCCAGCGTGACACGAAGTGTGCTCCAAAAAGGCAGAACGCAATACTCCCAGCGCTGCAGAAGTTTGGGAGCAGAAGCATGGTGATAAATGGTCAAATGTGGTACACTCCATGCTGGCGGCGTCCTGGGCAGAACCAGTGGCGCCACCGGCCCGAGAGCTATAACTAGCTCTCGAAAGAGTTACCTGGCCATAAAGCCGAAGGGCTTAGGATATGACTGTCGTCTCTCGGCGGCATAAGTACCGGCGAGATCAGCTGCCAATGCAGTGAGAGCTGTTGGCGACTGAGGGAGGCGCCGGGCTCGCGCCTACAGGTGAGAAATGCACTGTGCACTGCGCAGAATGAGTGGCATTTCCCCAGCATAGACAAGTAGGCTCTCAATGGGGGAAGTGCGGAAAGCACCGCTCACCAAGCGAAGTCCGGTGTGTGGATCGAGTCCACCTTCCACATCACACGCTCGGCTGTGTATGTATAAAACTCGCATGTCGTCGAGTTTCGAGCGAACAAAGGATCGATAAAAAGTAACACCACGGAACGAAGAATATCCATGGTGCGGGTCAAGAGACCCTAAGGCTGCGAATATGAGCCTCCTAGGTGAGGCGTCGGCTGTGTCTTTCTTAACATTGAGGCATGGAACGTCCCGGCAGCACTGGGAGCACCACGACTAAGTCCTTAGCCTGGCGAAATGAAAGACGATCCTGAGCTTGATAGGCTAGGATTTATTTCTCAAGGAAATATGCACCACATTGCTTCGAAGAAGCGGGGTGCGGCTCTCCGCAATTGACACACTTGGCCACACACACTTTGTACTTATCGTGTGCGGCATTGGAGCAACTTACACAGACTTCGGGTAACCCAGAATGTGCACGTCGACAGGATCGATTAGTATGGCAAAAGTGGTGACAGTAATAACACCTCCGCGGCAGTGGCAAGAATGTCTTCACGCGATACCGATACCAACCGGCACGAACCGACTCAGGGAACTTGTCACAGTCGAACGTGATGAAGAGTGGCCCCTCCCTGTTTTCTCATCACATGCTCGAGCTTGACCGCCCCATGGTCGGCCAGCTCTAAGGTGATGTCATCTATGGAGTAGTCCACGAGTTCCCTTTCATAAACTACTCATTTGATGAAGTTCATGGTAGAGCGCGGCGTCACACTCACCGGTGTGCCATCTAGTGTCTGAAGGTAACTAATTATGGCCGACTCAGAGGGATTCAACGCATTCACGAGAAGACTAGCGTCCGAGAAACGGGTCATCTTCGACTTTCTACCAATAACACTAGCTAAGGCTCTCCTCTGATGGATCATGTTGTCCTTAGCCAACATGCTGCCATCAGTGGAGAGTATCACGACAAAGCGTTTGAAGTCAGCGAGCTCAAAAATGCCAAGTAGCCTCTGGATGAAGAGTCCCGACGTAATTGAGGCTCCGCTCTGCGCAGTTCTGGTCTTCGTCTAGGACTTCCCACCCAGGGAAGCAACGGGGCCAGACGTGTCGATATTGGCCTGGTTGCTTACCGAAACGGCAGCAAACCCATCCGTCCCGCAGCCCCCGCGGATGGAGAGGAACCCCGAGTCTTTTTTGTTTTTTTTAATTTTTAGGAGAGGAGGGCGGGGATGAACGCTCTTCTCTCCTTAGCTGACAGTAGCCCAAAGGCCAGATGGACCGGCCTCAGCAAGATCCTTCTCCGAGATGTAGATGGTCTTGGTTGACACAAGGACACAAACCGGAGGAGGAGATCCCTCTTCTCCTTGTAAAGTATCGGAAACCAGAGATGTCTTAGGAGGACCTCGCACAGGGGCGGACTCTGGTTTAGTGCTTGACACCGAGCCCAGGTCCGCCCCAATGAAAGGTCCTACCGTCAGGGGCTGGGTTGTTTCAGAGACCATGTCCATCTCAGGGAGGGCCTCCATATGACCCCCCTCCCTCAGGACATCACAAGTCCCATTGCTTGTCGTGTCTTTGGTCGGGGAAGAGAGGGGGGCACGTACGGTGACCCCCTCTACGAGCACGCAGGTCTTTAGAAGGAAGGGGCCGCCTGCCTTTCCTGGCAGTCCCCTTAGAAAGTAAAGGGGAGGGCAGTCACTGGTGACAGGGAGTCGCCCAAATTCGACTTCAGCTAAGGGGGTGAGGGAGAGTCCCCTACACCTATAAGCAAAGGATAAGAGTAAGCCTCCTCTCCGGTTAAAGAGTCCTGGAGGGTCTCCTGTGAAATCATATGGATGGGGACCTCCATTTTTTTGGTGGAGCTGTCCGAGGTCAGCTTCGTCGATTTTACAGGGGAGGGTAGAGGAAAATTATGTTTTATTTGGTCTTCATCACTGTGCATGTTGACCCTATTTATTCTACGGGATGCATACGCTAATTCCCTCCCCGCAGTAGCCTGCTCTCTGAGGGGGTGAGTACGGGGCCAGCAGAGCCAGCTTCCGCCATTTGGGGCCACTCCTCCCGCCTAGTGGCTTGGCAGCCCATCGGCATGGCGGCTCCACCTTGGGCACGGGGTAAATTTGGATATAGGTTAAAAGGAGAAGTGAGGAAGGTGTGGATGGGGATGAAGCAGGTTGTTAAAAACCCACCAGCCCAGACAAGAGCTGAGGGGTGAGGGAACGTTGTCCCCTGCCTTCTCAGCCCAGATCCGGGATAGTTGGGTGAGAGAAAGCTGGTCGGCATCTACCCTGTGAAATTAGAGGCCGACCAAAGAAAGTTGAAGGAGAGGTTGTAGAAAAAGGGAGGAAGTAGGGTAGAAACGGAGGTTGTCTGTAAGAAGGAGAATAGACTAAAAGCTGGGGCCGGACGGGGCGCTGAGTCCCGTCATCACGGCGGCCAGGAAGGCAAATCGCCGCGCCCCTTATGGAGAAGTAAGGGATAAGTGAACATTAAATTGTTGGACTGTGGTGTGCGTGTGTATGTCAGAGATAGAGTGGCGCAAAAGTGGAGGACTTGATCAAGCGATTAACACCAGAGAATTTAATTTCGCTAAGGAAGACTACGTTCGTCCCTTTAGAATTTAAACCCGGTGTTATAAGTTCTTGAGCTCATGAAGTTTCACCTCATGAATGAATGTTTATTTATTCCTACATCAAATCCCTCTCACTCACTCATCTCATGACGAATTGACTAAAAAAGAACTCATTCATGCAGTGACTCAGTGAATTCCAAGAAGTTTACTTCAGTTTTGGCGCCTGACTCCTCCCCCTTCCGTCCTACTTAGCCCCTATGTAAATGTCATGGAATCAAAAGACTAGAGTTGCACGCAGATTGGTCCTTTACTTCCAATTATCTTTATTCAGGGAGGCAAATAGGGGTCCTAGCTCAGATTCAATTCAAAAGAATCTGTGCCTACTGAGATATGTGACATTGAGGTAGAAAAATACGTTTAATTGATCCATCCTCTGCAAATTTATTGGTCATTTTTGTAGAAAAGTTCGAAACTGAAACTCTGCTGTAATGATTCTGTTATGAAAAACTGTAATTTTCGTAATTTGAGCAAAATAATAGGATATTGTCAGCCAAGCGAAGGGATTTTAAACATCCCCCATTAATCCTGATTCACTTTTGTTCCCACTTTAAAGTCCTAAAAAAATTCCTAGTCTCATTTTTTGCTTGTCTTTTAATTGTATAGCATCACTTGTGTTAGATGACCTGTTTTTATATTGTCTACCGAAAATGTTTGCAAATATAATGACATAATTCTTTGACCTGTAGAAAAACTGTAATTCATTACAAGTTGAATACAAGGGCTAAGTCGGCCAAATAACGAAACTGCAATTCTAGGTACCAAGATATATCAACTCGTCCATGGACGGCAGCCATTATTTTGTCTTACCCACAGCAGAGTAGAGCAAAATTTTCTCTCAATTCCTTGTTCGCTCCCCGCCCCCTCTCTGTACACCCCAACGGATAAAGTAAGATAATACAGCCACATGTTGTGATAGTCGCCCGATTAAGTGAGCTTTGAGTACCATCGAAATAGGCCTACGAGTTTTTCGAAACACTCGATTTGGCCCGCGGGCCACATACATTGCTGTCTGTGCTCTTTGTATTAACCTCCGAATGAGACTTTATAATACCCCATCCCCTTCACGACCCAGGTATTCGAGGTGAGATGTTACAAAGTTACAGGGAGCAAGCAAGGACTACTTAGTCCACTAAAAGGCCAGTCCCATTCTATACTAATATGCTCGTAGTCCGCCTTTGAACATTGTTGCCACGGTGCTTACTCACGCCACATTCAACCCATAACTCGGCTCCGTCTTTAAACAATATCATTATTCGTAAAATAACTGTCAATTTTGTTTATAAAACTATTCACATTACTAGCATTTACTATCTCCGATGATTTTAAAGGTGAATTTTTTTTAGCTATGTTCGTTTGAAACCTCCGTTCTTTGAATTTAAAACCGTTGTTACGTGTGATACCAGGGTCGTACTTAAAAAAGAATCATAATTTACGTTTTCAAATTTATTTAGAATTTTGAATACTTCGATAAGCTCACCTCACAATCGCTTAGTTTCAAGAGTCGGTAGTTTTAATATATTTAACCTTTCGATATACGACTTATTTCTAATCGAGGGAATTAGTTTAGTTGCCCGTCGTTGAATTCTTTCTATTTTATGGATGTTTACATGTGTATAAAGTGACCAGAATTGTATCGCGTATTGTAGGTGTGGCCTTACTAAACTTTTATATAAAGGTATTATTATATCT
This sequence comes from Ceratothoa steindachneri, assembly GCA_963969495.1. Taxonomy (NCBI): domain Eukaryota; kingdom Metazoa; phylum Arthropoda; class Malacostraca; order Isopoda; family Cymothoidae; genus Ceratothoa; species Ceratothoa steindachneri. The sequence goes on along the minus strand of OZ018327.1, from coordinate 111,763,009 downwards.
TGATGTTTGTACTGAAAACTTCTCGCAATAATTCTAAGCATTCAGTTTGCCTTCTTACACGCTTCGTTATACTGTTTATTAAACTTAAGATCCTTTGAAAACCCGCACCCTTAAATCTTTTTCTTGGACCATGGAGATAAGATTTTTACCACCCATTTCATAATTCAAACTTGAGTTATTTCGACTGACGTGCAAAAATCTACGCTTGTCTAAATTGAATTTCATGTTCCATTTATTAGACCATTCGAAGATTTTATCTAGATCCCGCTAAATTAATTTGCTATCTTTCTCATTTAAAATTTTACCCCTAATTTTTGTGTCGCCCGCAAATTTGGATAATTTACCAAGTAGGCCAGTGTCCATATCATTTACATAAATAAGGAACAACAATGGTCGCAACACAGACCCTTGTAGCACGCCACTAGTCACATTTTTCCACTCCGAAAGTTTACCGTTTAAAACCACTCGTTGTTTACGATTTCTTAGCCACAACTCAATCCATTCTAAGAGGTTTCCCCTAATTTCCTAGGCAAAATGTTTAGTTATTAATCGCCTATGAGGCACGGTGTCGAATTCTTTAGCAAAGTCTAAGTAGACTATGTCCAAAAATCTACTTTCGTCATAACTTTTAATCATGCAGTCATAAAATTCTAAAAGATTAGTTAAACATGAACGTTTCTGTCTAAAGCAGTGTTGACTATCATTTATGAAATTATGCGCTTCCGAATGATCGATCAACCTATCATGAATGACGAATTCCATTAATTTACCTACGATAGATGTTAAACTTATGGGTCGATAATTGATCGGAAGTTCTTTTTTTTTCCTCTTAAAAATAGGAGTTATATCCGCTAGCTTAAAATCTAATGACACGACACCTTCTTCTAAACATTTGTTAAATAATTTCGTTAGCGGTCACACTAACACGTTTCAAATTTCTTTTCTAAATGCACCGGATAGATTAAATCAGGACCTGGAGATTTACTGGATTTTAACTTCGTGATTATAAGAATCTATTTCTGTTTCGAAGAATTTGATATAAGTTAAGAGGTTTTGCTCGTTAAAGTTTATCACGTCGTTCGTTCGTAGTATATTATGCTCGTCTTCCTTTATAAATACCGATGCAAAAAAGTTATTTAATATATAGACCACCTTTTCTCTATCCGAAAGTAATTCGATATCGTCATATGAGTATTTGATAGGTCCTATTGTTTCCTTTATCGGGTTTCTATAGGATACATAATCGAAAAACTTATTGGGTTATGTTTACTTTCTTTGGCAAGTTGAATTTCATATTTTTTTAGCGCTACGTATCTTTTTCTGTCTATAGCTCCTTTTTTATTTCTCTCTTTCTTTCTAGATCCCTCTTTTTTATATCACTCTATCCATTTCTGTATTTCTTTCTACGTCTCTCTTTCTTTTAATCTTTCTCCTTCTTTCTATCTCTCTCCATATTTTTATATCTCTCTCTTTTTATATAATTCTCTCTATTTCTTTTTATCTCTCGCATTCCTTTTTATATATCTCTCTTTCTATTTATTTTTTTTCATCTCTTTATCTTTCTATCTCTCTTTTATTTACACATATCTCTTTCTGTCTATTTATTTATTTATGTCTCTCTTTATTTATATCACTCTTTCTTTCTATCTCTCTCTATCTTTCGATCTCTCTTTATTTTTTTATTCTTTACTTTCTATCTTTCTTTCTTTCTATCTCTATCTTTCTTTCTATATCTCTCTATCTTTCCATCGCTCTCTTTCCTTCTATCTGTCTCTATGTTTCTCTCTTTTTCTTTCTCTCTCTCTATCTTTCTATCTATCTCTTTCTAACTCTCTCTGTGAGTCTCTTTCGGAACTGTTCCTGCAGCGAATTATGCGTTCGAGGTTATTGCGAGGTTAGGATTACGTTAAGGTTAAGTTAAGTTAGGTTATGGCAGTGGCTTTCCAAAAATGGACATAGAAAGAAACTTTCATTAGCATATTCGCGTTGTCATTGGCGCTGTAATAATCATGAATGCAATTTCAGTTTTATTGCGAAAAGACACTTGGTTCGAAGACTCAAAATTATTGTATTCACGCATGATGCAAAGGGTTGACAACAACTGTTTTTTTTTGTGCTAAAGAGCTTAAAATGTCAACAAAAGCCATAACAGATTGAAAAAAACTTTTTGCGATAAGTTTGCACCATTTCCTAGCTCCAAAACCTAACCTAACCTACCATAACCTACATGCTGTACTCACACTACGAGCCTCGAAAGTCATAGCTTAACCTTAACCTCACGATAGCCTCGAACGCCTAATGTCCTTCCGGGGCTATTGCAAAAAAAAGACCCCTCTCTATCTCTCCTCAATTAAATCCTACGTTTCGACTTCATTTTTATAAACCTAAATCTATTAATCCCTGGTTACGTCATTGAAACTCGACGAAAATCTCAAACGCCTCGTGTGTGTGTGTGTGCGGCACGTGTCTGCCGTTGCTGCCCTTGCAATTGAGAAGCGAGGTTCAGATCAAATTCATCCTCCCCTAGTCCTTCCCCCATACCCTCAACCTCCAATGTCTTCAATACTCTCCTCTCAGGGGATTTGAACCTCCCCGTTCTCATTATTGGATCAGAGCGTCTTATTCTACTTGCCCTTGTCATCTTTCTACATATAATACCATTTCCTCATGCCCCCCTCCCTTACCTCCATTTCCTCTTACCCCATCGTCCCCCACCCCCAACGGAGGCAATGCCCTCGTTTACTTCAGCGTTATCCCTGCGCTTTTCAGTAAGTCACGTTAAGAATTCGCGCTGACGTTTCAGCCGAGAGGATTAGCCCCATTTACTGCTGCTCCCCCCCTCCCCTGATTTCCTGCCCCGTTCACGTTCTATCTCAGTGGGACCTCTTGACCTGGGGTCCGAACCAAGGTTTGGTTCCAGCATTGCCGCTTAAACCACCGCCAGAGAGAATGGTACCCATTGCCGCATCAACGTTTATTTTTATCGCGACCCTCCAAAAATTATAACAATAAATGAATTTGTATTTAAAAAATAGCGAAACCAAACATGAAATCTCTATAAAGGCTTAAAGTTCGTAAAGAAAATAGTGAAGTTAGGGGAAATGAAAAAATAACCGGGCGCACAACCCGAGTAGTTTAGTGAGGCATTAGAGAGGGTACGTAACCTTCCCAAACTTGGCTACATTATGCATGGAAAACATGCCCATTTGAGGGGTATACCACTTGAGAAATACTACCTCTATGAAGGGCAAACCCTTTAGGCCGAATAAATTGTGTAATCCCACGAGGGAAGCTTGCTTAACGACAACCGAGAGGGCAAATGTATGCTAGAAAAACAAACGCCAGCGGGCCATCAATGCACCCTTAGCCAAAGGTATAAAACACCCTATGGAATCATTCATATAATGTAATTAGACATTTGTGGTAAATGAATTCAGTATATATATATATATATATATATATATATATATATATATATATATATATTGTATTTATTATTTGAATACTTAGTTGGACCCCTCTTTCTTTAATTAGTGCCATAATTCTTCATGGAATGGATTTAACCAAATTTTGACAAATTTCCCCACTCAGCTTGTAATTTTCCATGCAGTTGTGTTTTATCTGTACTTGTGGTACTTCTTATTCCCTACAAGTGTTCTATTGGATTTAAGTTTGCGTTCTGTAGTGGCCACTCTATGGGCGTGATCCCCATTTCTCCAAATTCTTGGTGTGGTTGTATGATACAATGATAGAACCGCTTACATATTACGGCAGTACTCTTCGTCACACAAAGGTAGCCCACGAACTGTTGAAAATCTGTAAAATTGTTAAAAAATGAGTTTTTTAATAATTTTCTTCCAAGATATATTTAAATGGAATTGCATAAATTATATGCTAAACAACAATATAATAATCTTTATACCGATTTATACTTGTGAAAAAAACCTTTGGCTATGGAGAAGTTGGATTTGTGCTCTCTGTGCTTCTGTAAGTTCGTTAGTTTAGTCAGATTACTTATTTAGAATAATATTCAATGCACAATAGTTAGAAATTTAAGTTGAAACAAAAGTGGTTAAATTCTGATTTCAGAAAACATACCATTTTATTAATTCTAGACAATTTAGATATATTGGCGTTTAAGCAAAGAGTAAAAAAAGTAATGAAATGGGGTTGAAATATAGCAAAATACACATTATAACCATACATATTTATAAATAATATGATAAATTATAAAAGATTTGATTAACTGTTAAATATCTGAAGGGTATTTTTATACTTTTGGCGAAGGGTGTAGAACAGTGGTTTTCAACCGGGGGGCCTCGGGAGCGACCAAGAAATCACTTTTTAAATGCTTAATTGGCAAAAAATTAAATATTTAAAAGAATTCTAAAAAATATGACGACACTTGAAAGTATTTTGAAACTCTCTTCTCTGTATTGTACAACATAAAAACAACGAAAAGAGAATGATTGCAGACAGTGAAGGAAGAAATGAGACGCCTTGTCAACTATATATTGTCGCAATATTAAAAATTTATGTGATACTCATCAAGCTCAAATTTCCCATTAAACTTTTAAAGTTAAGATTTATTTAGTTTCAAATTTTTATGTCTTATTTTGATTAAATTAGGTTAAATGTCAATCGTGGTTAATTTTTAAGTGCTTTCAATGTAATTATGGATTTATGCTTACATTATTTTACATTGTAGTGCCACAGCTGCTTCTAGATAGAAAGTAGGGTGCCACGGCTGCTTTTAGATAGAAAGTAGGGTGTCATGGCTGCTTCTAGATAGAAAGTAGGGTGCCACGGCTGCTTCTAGATAGAAAGTAGGGTGTCACTATAATAAAAAGGTCGAAAACCACTGCTATAGAAGATCGTGGGCTAACGAGAATGGCAGGACTGAAAAAAGCTCATTTCAAAACGACGAGGAGAAAGTTCGTTCAAGGCGCCTAAACACTCGTACGTATGAACTTTAACTTCCTGAGTCTATCTGGCACAGTGACAGTGGTTGGATAGTCAGCAGGAATTAGGACAAGTAGATGTAGTTAGAAACCTTCAGAATCACCCCACTCCTTAAGAGCAAGCAAACTTAAAACTAAATAGGCGAACTTTTCTCTCATGTAAAGAAAATTAATCGAATCAGAAGAGAAAATTCAATTAGCAAACTATCCTAGTTGTTACCTCATTCCAAGAGTCTTTGAGTCCTTATAAGTGGTACTATTTTAGTTTTATTATTACTGTACTACTGGTTATTTCTGTTTCAGGACATTTTTTCACCTATGGGTATCCATCCTTTCACTTTTAGCCATCGATTCTATTCTTAGTTTAAAATCGAATAAGAGAAAGACACAAAGGCTTATTCATAAAGAGCCAAGTACCCTTCGCTTGTAATTTGAATATAATTACTCCATAATCTGCAGGGCGACCAGAATGTGATGATCACCAACAATTACTTCTACCTGTTTTACACGATTTCATACCAGAAGTAAACAAACATTTGGTTTGTAGGTGACAACCTAATGTTCTCTTGGTAATGGAGCGCAATCGTGAACCATCAAGGACACCAACACAGAGTAAGTACAGATTCGAGATCTAGAACTGCTACAAAAGACCTCATAGTAGTGTTAGGGTCAAGGTTATCTCAAGACGGCAAAACAGGCTCATTGGAATGCAGGAATTGCTCTGAACGGATGCCCTCTCAGTCTAGCCATTCATCCCCAACGATTCCTGCAAGAACAGAGGCCAGAACGAATGATCGAGGAAAGTGGCTGAAGTCTTGATCAGATCGAAGGCCATTTGGAGCCATTTGAGACGTCGTCGGTGTAAATCTAGGTACAATAAACACTACCGAGGCATTGACACTCGAATAAAAAAAATAATTGAATGAGAAAACTATTGGACAGTCGCCAAATGGGTCGAAAATATTAGTGTACCCAAAACGGATGAGGTTGATGAGGGAGGGGGGGAAGAAGACCGTCAGCATTATAAAAATAGAGTAGATGCCTATAAAGGCGCGTTTTATTGTAAATTAATCGACCGCTTAAGGACTGTTTAGGGTACAGGTCAAAATATCTTAGAGGACTAAAGAAGGTTCCAAAGCTTTAAGAAGGACCCAGGGAAAAAACACTGGGGACGAAAGTTACGGAAATAGAATCCTTTTATAAAGAAAATAAAGAGAAAAAACCTCGAAGGAAACAAATGGTATTATTTTTTAATTTAAAAGAAAAATACCAACGATGGCATCCCCCGAAAAGTTTGTAAAGAGACATCTGTAGAATGGTGAAGATAAGGAAGTGAAATAGCCGAAGATCCACCTGAGTGAGTTGGAGCATGGGAGGCACGCAATCCACCAGATATCACCTGCAGCGTGGGGAATGGATATTCATGATGCGCCTGGGTGGAACAAGTGATTGGCTCAAATAAGGTCAAAGATGACCAAGGGTATCGAAGAAAATAACACCAGGGAACAAACGTCAAAAGGAGACCAAAAGTCGCCATTCCTTTTAGCGTGCCGTTACACACCTCCGTGGCCAAGTCGTTCATCCGACGGCAATCGAGTTGAAAGAAACAAGTTTGACCAACGCCCGGTGACTGCAACGGTGAAATGCAATCAAAGAACAAAACAAAAAAAGTGAAAAAAAGAAAAAGAATGAAGGAAAAAGGCTATAATGGCAGAAGATAAAAAATGAGCAAAATGGAGCTTTTCCACCCAAACTACTCGAGTATTTGGGACGTTCACTTCATACCCTCCCTCCGCAAAAGAGCGGAGGTTATTGTTTAGTGGAATTAATGCACATAAACCCAAATTTGGTTGTAAAAAGATAGTAAAAATTTAGTGGAATGCCCAAAAAACACGGATCCCTGATGTAGCTCTCTCTCTCTCTCTCTCTCTGCGGGGAAAGTAGAGGAAAAGGGGACACCCCCTTATCGCGGGAAGAAAGCTTGTGTGTACCTTTGACTTTTCGAGCTATGTCGGCGGGGGTACCTCTCTTCTGGGTACCCCTGGTAGGGCTTTCCTTGTCGATTTGGTCGGAAACGAGGTTCCGGACTAAGTGCGTCCTTACTTTTTCTACTATATCCTTCTCCTTTTTCACTTTTATCCTATCTCTTCCACTTATTATACAAAAAAAACTCGACTCCTATCATGTCACTCCGTACCCTTTTTTCCTTCTATCTACATATAAAGACCTGGCAGCTACCTCATGCATCAAAGAGAGGCTTTGGAACCTCTATAAATAACGCCAATCAGCGCTCACTGGGACTAGGATTAGAGGTGTCCTAGGCGTTGGAACACGATGAATGGGATGAGGGTAGTGCCCCGTTAACTCCTTTCCTAGCGCGTAATTATTTACCATTCCCAGTGACCGTTGACGGGTGCCTCTGGTAGCATCGGTCTGAGGTAACGGCCCTTTGTTCCCAGGTTGGTTGCCAGGCCAATAAAAAGCCTTGGGTCGAGTCTCTTGGTGGGGTGGATATCCATTGAACGCTGCTCCGAGATCATGGCCGTTGTGAAGGAAACTAGTAGGAGTTTAGTAAGGGGCGTGCTTCGTTGTTGTTCATCTGGTGAGAAATCGATGGCCACTTCGGGTAACGTCAGTGCTGCTTGGTTGGGAGCCACGGCACGCCGAGATTTGACGACTCGGTCGGACGAACAGCAGCACATGGAGCGTGCCTTCTGAAAGATCCGAAACCTCTCCGATCGATAGGCGGGAGCGACTTACGCGGGGAGAACTCACCAACCCCCTTTTTTATCATTGATTGGTTACGAGTTTTCAGAGAGAGAGAGAAAGTGCTCAAAATGACAGGCAAAAAAGGACCCGTTCGTCTAAAACACAACTGTGCAACATGCCAGTTAGAAAAGTGGTGCGTTGACTTTCCGGAGGGCTGCTACTCAAAATGCAACCCTGAAAGTATCTGCACTACTTGCATATTGACGCGAGAGGTGGAAAAATTAAAAGACCTCTATAGAGCCTAAAGAGCCTCAGAGGAGAGAGCTAAAATCCTTGAAAGAAAGTTGGAGAAACTCGAAGCCCTTAACGCAGCTCAGATTCGATGCCTAGAAGAGGCGCCGCCCACTAACGTGTCGGAATCCCCTGGTACCCAAGCGGAGATTCCGGCATCATCTGAGGCTAAGCTAGCTGAGGCGAGAGAAAAAGAGAAAAAGAAGGAAGGAAAAACGAAGAAAAAAAAGAAAAAGAATAAAGTTGAAACAAAAGTAGAACCAAAAATAGAAGAAAAACAGATAAACAAGAAGAAAAAGAAAGATAAGAATGTGGAGAGTAAAGAGGAAAAGGGGAGGCCTTTTCCACAAGGGAAGACCCCGTATTCAGAGACCAAGTGTCCGAAGGTCACCCTCATTGGTGACTCGCAAACACGGGATCTGCAGCCGCTGCTAGCGGCGCGCTTTCGCACTAGCGTGAAGGTAAGCTGCCTGTCAGGCGGGGTAACCACAACATCAGAGTAGAGGCAGAGAAAGCTCAGATTTCTGAGAATTCAGTTGTTGCCCTGATGGTGAGCGGCAACAACCTCTACCTCCGAGGGGGTAAGGTTGACCTCAGTGGTAAGACCATCCAAACGGTGATGGGAGCCGTGGATGACATATGGGCTTAAAACCCGCAAACGTGTGGTGGTTGGGATGCTTCCGAGAAGAGGTCCATCCCGAACCGCTCACGAGAGAAACGTCGCAGTGAACAGAAGGTTGGCGGATCTCTGCACGGCAAAAGGAGTCTTCCTCGTGGACCCCTATCGTACCTTTATCGGTAGAGACGACCTCTACAAAAGGGACGGGGTACATCTCTTTTTTAAAGGGAAGGCATTTCTCGCCAACCTAATTCAAGATGTCGCGGAACGCACCCAAAGGAGCGTTCGAAACAGAGCGAGAACGGACGTGCGCCAGCACGCCCGTGTCACTCCTGGAACGACCTTCTCGGAGGTCGTCAAAAAGGGTGTGACCACAAAAACAGAGAAGCCGGGAAACGGAAGAGCGTAGGGAGTCCTACACTTAGGGACTCCCTCAAAGTTCTTCTGTTCAATGCGAGGTCAATCAGGTATAAGTTTCTTGAGCTCCGTGGCCTCGTAGCAACAGAGGAACCTGAGATGGTGGCCATAACGGAGTCGTGGATAAAAACCTCAAGCCGAGATTTTGAAGGTGAATTCACGATTCCCGTTACCAGCTCTTCCTGAAAGATAGGCCAGACAGAGAGGGTGGCGGTGTGATCTTGTATGTCAAGAATACTCTCAACTCGACGGATTGCAACATCGTATCCGACCATGAACTACTTGGTGTTGACCTAGAGATAGGTCCTGCCAAATACAGGACCCTGGTGCTTTATAGACCTCCTGCCCAACTCATTGAAAAGGAAAGAGATCTGTACCAGCTACTAGGAGAACTTGTCGAAGACAGAGTGTGTATCGTCATGGGTGATTTCAACACACAAGTTGACTGGGAAACCAGAGAACCATGTGGCGAGAACGCACTACTCCTGGAGTTCGCGAACAACGAGTTCCTGACTCAATAAGTGAGAGAGCCAACGAGAGGAAACAATATCCTCGACTTGGTTTTCACCTCTGAGGATGACATCGTTGAGGACCTCTCTGTTGGCGAACAGCTCGGTGGCAGTGACCACCGAATAATTAGATTTGTAGTCAAAGTCCCGAAGGCAAGGCCTGCAACTAGTAAATCGAGGAAACTCGATTTGAAAAGAGCAGACTTTGCAGATCTTCGTGCTGGACTGACTGACGCGAGGCTAGAAGTGTACGATGTTGTTGAAAACTCGTGGAACAGTTTTAAAACCACATTCATGAGTCTTCAATCACGTTTCATCCCTCTGAAATGTCCCCTTCGGTCATCTGTTCAACCAAAGTGGTTTAATCGAGAAATCGCCCAATTGCTTAGGAAGAAGAGAACTGTGTACCGGCAATCGAAGATCTCGGGTGACTTTGACGAATACCGGAGGCTAGCCAGGAGAGTGAAGTCCACCATAAGGGCAGCTGAGCGGTCTGAGGAACTCCGAGTGGCGAGACTCTGTAAAGAGAATCCCAAGAAGTTTTTTGGATATGTGAACAGCCGTAAACCAATCCGTCGAACGATTGGCCCTTTGAGAAATGAGGAGGGGGCATTAAAGCACTTAGATGCAGAAAATGCTAACCTTCTCAATGACTACTTTTCTTCAGTGTTTACTGAAGAGTGTGGTCCAATCCCCCAGCCAAAGGATTCCTACTCGGGGGAAAAGCTGAAGGATATGGACTTCACCGAAGGGGAAATAAAAAAGAAGATCACTGACCTAATGACGAATAAGTCACCTGATCCGGATGAATTTTTACCTAAAGTGTTGAAAGAAGTGCGCAATCAAGTGTTACGACACCTGAGCGCAATCTTCAACATGTCAATCCGGACGGAATGCGTTCCTAGAGACTGGCGTGAAGCGGAGGTGACTCCTATGTTCAAGAAAAGAGACCGAAGCCAACCGTCAAACTACCGACCTATCAGTCTGACTTCGATAGTCGGTACACTCATGGAGAGCATGATGGTAGAAAAAATGACGTCGTATTTAGAGTCAAACCTGCTACTGAGGAGTTCCCAGCACGGCTTTCCAAGGCAACGGTCATGCCTGATGAACCTTGTGGAATTCTTCCACTTCGTGTTCAGTGAGCACGATCGGGACAAGGCGGTGGATGTGGTGTACTTAGACTTTCAGAAAGCCTTTGATAAGGTACCACACCGCCGCCTTCTCCGGAAACTCGAGCGCTGGGCATAGACGGAAAAGTAGCCGGCTGGATCGAGAATTAGCTAAGTGGCAGACGGCAACGGGTGGTGCTGAATGGACAGGCTTCTGAGTGGGTGCCCGTTACTAGCGGGGTGCCTCAAGGTTCTGTCCTGCGACCACTACTATTCATCATCTACTTCAACGACATGGACGGTGACATGGTTGCCAAGATTTCCAAATTTGCCAACGATACCAAGCTTGGTATGAACGTTGCAAAGGATGGAAATACTTCCCGCCTGCAGGAAGATCTTGGGAAGATTGGAGAGTGGTCGAACACGTAGCAAATGCCTTTTAACGTGAACAAATGCAAATTGATGCATATCCGCCACAGAAACCTCCAATCTAAGTATATTCCTAAGGGCACTGCTATTAAGTCCACCGACACTGAGAAGGACTTGGGTGTAACAATCACTAGTGACCTCAAGTTCTCGAAACAGTGCATCGAGGCAGAGAAGAAAGCCCAAAGGATGTTAGGCTACATAAAGCGCCAGTTTGGATACCGTAACAAGGAGATAGTACTTTGTCTGTACAACTCCCTCGTTCGGCCGCACCTGGAGTATGCCGTACAATTTTGGAGTCCTTCGTTTCGAAAGGATATCGCAAAGTTAGAACGCGTACAAGCCAGGGCAACCAAGCTGATTCCCTCTATCTGACATAAAAATTATGAGGATAGACTAAGAGAATTAAATCTGTTCTCGCTGGAAACCCGTATACTGCGTTGTCAGCTCATCGAAGTTTTCAAAATACTTCGAGGGTTCGACAATGTTGACTACCGGGATATTTTCACACTGAGTGAGAACAGAACGCGCAATCACGGCTTCAAACTTGAACTGAAGCGTTACAACCGCAATCTGTGTGGAAATTTTTCACTTACAGTATCTGCGGTAAGTGGAACGCACTTCCAGTGGAAGTTGTCAACAGTGAATCTGTTGACCAGTTCAAGTCAAGACTAGACAAAGTCTTGAAAAGTGGCCGTTTAGGGACGCAAAACAATTGAGCAGTCAAGTGCCTGCTCGATTGCTAGTCCAAAGGTACCCTCTTTGAATGGACCGTAAGGTCTCCTAGGGTACTTCCTTTCCTTGTCCTTGTTACTCTTTCTCTCTCTCTCTCCCTCTCTTCTTGTGTTTCGACGCAATCCTTCGCGCTAACTTATGCAAATTCGACCCCAAAATGTCTGAAAAAAAAGGCGTTCACTCATCATCAAATCTTCGTATTTGGTGAGTTGAGGGTATTTGGGCGATTGAGATATTTGGGTGATTTGGGCCTTTGGGTGAGTTTGGGCTATTTGGGTGAGATTAGGGTGTTTGGGTGAGTTTTTGGTATTTGGGTAAGATTGTAGTATTTGGGTGATTGGAGCATTTGGGTGAGATGGGGCATTTGGGTAAGATGGGGCATTTGGGTGAGCTTGGGGCATTTGGGTGATATTGGGGTATTTAGATGGAATTGTGTTATTCGAGTAAGATTGGGGTATTTGGGTGAGATTGGAGTATTTATGAGAATTTGGGGTATTCGGGTAAGATTGAGATATTTAGTCTTAGTAATTTCTAAGAAGCTGTTCCAACCAAAGTGACGGAATCCTCATTTAAATATGATTAATGGATCCTTAACTAGGTCAGATTATTTATTAATTACTAAATAAATGCATTACGAAATAATCTTAGCGTGTGGTGACGTGGCTTGAATGCCACTAATGCCTTTTAGAATTTATCCATCTATCCAATAGATATACATATCTCAATATCTATCAGGGATATTACATAGCGAATAGCATAAGATCAAATGTCTCCATAGAGTGGATTTGATACTGGAATGGGCAAACGGGGTAAAAAAAAAGAAGAAGAGCTAGGACCCTATAATTAATTCCAGGGTTTGTAGGGTACATTTTGGGAGTCCTACTTCGTACAGTTGAGCATGGGAACTCAAAACCACGAACTTGAATTTCCTTCATGCTTGATATTTGTAACTATCTTTTCATATCCATTTTGTCCCATTTATTATAATTTATCAACACAAAATAATCTAGAATGAAGGAGCGGCAAAAAAAACCCGATTGATAAATAGTAAATAAACACATTCAACAAGAACAGCGATTCCCACAAAATAAGAGAAACATAACTACTCTTTAATTCTGTTAGTTACGTGCCCATTCCTAGATCCCCTTTTTTGTATATAAAAAAAGGCCTGGTGATGAAAGGTGAATAAAAAGGTTAATTAATTCGCATTTTATTTCCGTTTTGTGTCGACACAAGAGACATTTCAGAACTCTAAAGTGCCAAGTTACGTTACAATAGCAGCAAAGACGAAATGAAGCTTGAAGATCATCTGATTTCGATATGGTTGCAATGTCAACGGAATTCTACCCCCCCCCAAAAAAAAAAAAAAAAAAAATCACGTATTTAAAGGGCGAAAATAAATCTTTAATTTACCCTTAAAAATCGACGAGAGAAAACCAGGACTAGGATTAGGGTGTCCTATGATGATACTATATTTGGGCGAATTGGTGGCGATAATAATAATAATGCAAAGCGACAAGTTCAATTTCGTTCATGATATTAGTATCAAAAACTATGCATACAATCTCTTTCGCAGTGAAGTTACGCAACCGCACTGACAAACAAGTAAATTACGCTTTACCTACTCCTTAATAGACCCATTAATTTTCAGATAATCATGAAATTATATATCCCCATATTATTTCTAAACTTTTTTGTTAGGCATAATGAAAAGAGAAATATGGATAAAGGAATAGATAGAAATATAGATAGATAGGAAAACAAATAGTTATCATATAGTGCGATATAGATCGGTAGAGGAAAACGCTTCCAGCCTAAGAGATGAACCAAGCTAACACAACGCCTATTCATATATATATTTTAGTGAGCATTAATAGATTAGTATTTTTAGGCTTTAGAGGAAAGAGACTGATATGAGAATCAAAAAACACTTAAAACAGCCACTACTGAATATAAGGTAGGCTAGAGCAACTTAAAATGAACATTTACCTTAATATTTCCGCTAAATGCTGCACCGAATGACATGAAAGTAAGGTCAAACCGAAGAATAGACAAACAACTGTTAATTTTCACCTATTTTCAATAAATACAACTGAATATGGCTTTTTAGCAAGACAAAAAGCAAAGGGGAATGTACATGCTACACGCAATTTTTGGCCACCGTCCACGATGTCAAGGAAACCTCAGGTATGGCCGACGGCGTACACCGAGAGCCGGGCAAAGGCAGGGACACCAAGAAGCGGAATCCAGGCTTCATTTAGGCCCCGAAGGACAAGATTTGGTTGGAATGGACTTACGAAATCGACGCGCAAGATTGCTGCCAGGGTAAAAGTGGACTCCAAAACCTCCAGGACAACATTGAATGATTAAGTAGGATTCAAGTCTTACCCCACCGTCACAATAGATTCTACTTCGAACCGCCGAGACGATTGGAACCCACGTGGAGTTAAAAACGAATGTCAAGATCCTCCTAAGGACCTAGCATCGGGCACAGGTCTTGGGTGACGTCGCTTTCGAATGCAAGAAGATGCCCCTTTCTTCTTCAAGTTCGGAGAAAATGTGGGCTTTGAAGCATACTATAAGATCTGAAGTAGAAGGGTGGCCACCGTCATATATTGTTCATCTTTAGAGTTATAAAGGCGATATAGAAAGTAAATGAAAGCGGAATAGAATCAACACCATCCAAAATCAACCAAGAACTTTACTCGTAGTGGGTATTATTAGTCGTTTGCCAGTCTCATATGTGTGAATCGATTAAATGTCAATCAAAGAATCCCAATTAACCTTATTCGTGCCAAAGACCATTCATTACCAGCTTCCTCTACGCGAATATTGAGCAAGATAGTATACAAGAACATAGCAACTCTAAAAAAAAAAAACTTGAAAGCTTTATAAGCTTCAATAGATAAATAGTCTCGAGGATCAGAAGCAACCCCTACAGCACTTCTTAGAGACCTTCAAACTTAAGGGGCCAATGGAAACATTTTAAACTCAAGATATAAGATGCACTAAAATGGAACTCACATTTATGAACAACTTAAACGCCTCTGGCTGTTTTTCTTTTACGAACTATTCGACTCACGATGGTTTGTTGCATTATAATTTAACAATCGACATAGGCAAATGACATTGCAACATCACTTACTGGTCGAATTGACTAGATGGAGCCTAAAACCTGCTATGGCGACGTTTTTGCCCTTCTCGCGACACCTCAAGAGTCCATTCTCAGCTAAACATGAGATCCTTCATCTTCCTTTCTCCGATTCTACGAGTATCGATTTAGTTACTTTTAATAAATCATTTAAGTTGTAGAGTCGTGCTTTGATATCAGTGGCCCCTAACTTGTTAGGTCATAATTTGGGGTTTGGCGATGCCTTCCTTTCAATCATACTTGACGAGTGAACCAACATCCCTGGTGAGATCGAAGCCACAGCACTGCATTATAATAACGCTATTATATGAGGGTTTATAAAAGGATTTTTACTTTTTCACATTGGGTCAAATCTATCAAAAAATAGGGAACTAGATTAAAGGGTACATAAAAGAACAAACAGAAATATGAATAAAATCAAGAAGAATATAATGGGGAGTCTTTAAATCTAAAATTGTCATTGCGAGGAAGAATTCAAAGTCTTCAGGAACGAATTCCTGTATAGATCACAGATCGTTAAGATAATAATATGACCCTCCCCCCTCTCAGATGAGCCCAAAAGATGGCCAACCAATGGGGTGGGGGTGGGGATAGAGGGGCCAAGACACCTAACCTTTGCTATCTGAAGTTGTGGGAGCCAAATATGTGTACAAGAACTATAAGGAACATTCAATAGGCCGGGTTTCTTTTTTACTATTTATTAGTGATTTTCTCCCTTTGTTTATTTTTACATGCATTTTCCCCTCCCACGTCATTTCAGGAAGCCTCGGCATAGTTATTCCTGGAAAATATTAAATGTATTTCTTCTAGTTTAGGAGAGGAAGTCTTCAAAGAGCTGTTTCTGTAGTATGTCTGGTTTATTAATGATCCTTTCTATAACCTAATCTCAACCTAGTCATTAATTTTCAATGTTTGTTCCTATTCTTAATTCAGACTGACTGCTCTACTTCTGATCATCAGCACTAGTTTACATTTTCACTGCAACGAGAGATGCTGACTTAAGATAACCCCCAGGCAACAAAGTCAAGTTTAGGTTCGTCCGAGGATTAGTTGGCCTCGTTCTCTCTACTATTGTGTGTCTGCATTCCGAGGCCGTGCAACTTTCACGCCATTTTCAGACGTGTCGTAATAAAATGGCAAATGGGTAATTCAACACCAAATGACGTTCTTGGAACTGGGGCCATTACCATGAATCACCCATTCCAAGGATACCACTCCGACCACATCTTCTTGAAACCTCATTTATTTTTATGAAGACTAAAAATGTCCAAAACTCGATACGACCTCTTCTACAGAAACCCCGCTCAAGTGTAATAAAACGCGACAAAATGGTTTTAGCCACATCACCTCAAAGTCTTGGTGTTGAAGGTGGTAAGTTCGGGCAAGCGATTCCTTTCTTCAAAGACTTGTCCTTGGAATTGTTGAAGCGCGCCAAACATTTATGGCTTCCCGAGTCCTGAACTTAGGGGAATGATGCATGGCGTAGCAGCTATTTATAATGGCCATATTGATATTTTCTGTTCTTTTCATTTACTACTTTTATTATTTTACATTTTGTCTCTTTGTAATCAACCACGTTCTTACAGCTCCCAGACGCTTTGTTTCTTGCACAAAATGCCTTTGAGAGACATTACTTTTGCAACGAAGTTTAGTAGTGAGGCAGAGAGCACGCGGTCATACCGATCGATGAAGTTTCTGCCTCATCCACTGTCCTAGATAGAATCCGGTTTTTGTCAATAAATAACACCCACCAGAATCAAACATTTGGAATAAACAATGATTTTATATTCGTGTAATTTACGAGGCGGTCGATCCATAAATATTGAAATTCTGTCTTCTGCGCATTAAATTTCTTTGGACCAACATTAAAAAGTAAGGTTTATTCCGTAGGTTGGGTTGAGTGAGCAACAAAGGAAAGATCCTATTTGGTCGATGACAATTAGTGTTTGTCAACCTAAGAACCAAAGTATTCTGGAAGAATGTCAAAATTAGCGGTGTCAGATGTTGCGGAGGAAGAAAAGAAAAGGGGTGAGGGATGGAAAAAGCAAACAATGAATAGTAATTAAAGGAGTAAAGGGTAAAAATAAAAAAATCGAATACTGAAGTCACATTGACATTTTGGAAACATAAAGACAACTCTTGCATGGAGCTGATTCATCTCATGTTTCTGCCACTGGAAATTCTTGGAAGCGACCGGTGCCCACGAAGTACGAAGGAATGATCCAGGGGTTTCTTTAGTTTCACTTATCACGCAAAGCCCTACACATTAAATACTCAACCAGGGAGAAAACATGCATTCTAATATATATATATATATATATATATATATATATATATATATATATATATATATATATATATATATATATCACTTCACTAATCATCATCACTAACTATAATTCAATAAGCTTTTTTTTAGTATTTGAATAATAATTTCATCTTAGTTTGGTTATGACTTATGTTTTTTTGTCAAAATTATTTCTAATAATTCTTTTATATCCAAAAACAAAATGGTGAAGCTGCTGAAATAAATATAAGTATCGAAATTTTGTGAATTTTTTAAAACCCAAAGAATTACAAATGGTGAAGATCAGAAAATTTATTTTTATATATCTTCTTTTATAACCATATTTTAGAGTTTCTTTTTAGAATTATTATAATTGGCGAAGTTCAGAAAATTTCTAAAAATATAACCAAGGCTGCTTTTTTTGAGATTTTAAATTTTAATCTTAGTAGCGAAGCCATTGCCTGGTATATATATATATATATATATATATATATATATATATATATATATATATATATATATATATATATATATATATATATATATATATATATATAGCAGGCTAAATTTAGGAATTTCATTATTATATTATAATTTCCTGGTACCGACGTTTTCGGGTAGGAACCCATTCTCAATGATATGACATTATAAATACAGTAAACCCTCGATATAACGAACCTCAATATAACGAATTTCGGATATAACGAGCCAAATTTCCTGGCCGAACTCCATCGGGTGTAACAGGCAAGCGTTACGACCAGCCTGAGTGAGTGTTGGTGTGTCGCATGTCTCCTACAGTGCAAGGTTCGCATCAATACTATGTTGTGTAGTCCACTTAACTTTATTAGTAATTACATACGTATTACAACTCCATAACGAACTTGTTTCGTTATTTCCATTGCTTTTAACGCCCATCGGGTTTAACGAACGACCCCTCGGCCCATATAGTTCTTTATATCGAGGGTTTACATATACGAACATAAGAATTTTTTAGAGAAGTTATCAGATATTTATAAATTAATTATATGGGAAATGGGAAGCAGCAGAGGTGGTAATATTCAAATTATAAAAATGCAGGGCTTTTAACCATTAGGGAATAGGAAATATGTTTTTGTTTTTAAATAAAACTGAGATAAATTAGTTTTGGGTGTCTTCATTGTAAAAAGGGGGAGATAATTTAAATATTTGAACAATATTGTTTGTTTGGGGTGGGGGGTTAGAATGTGTAATTCGTGGGTGATTATAGTTGTAGTAAAAGTCGAAATGATCTTGTGTCAGAGTTTAAAGTGGGGTTTTTAAATCTAATATAAAGAGATTCCAGTGTATGTAGTTGGTTTTCGGTGTTTGATGTGTCTTTAATTGAAAAATTATTTAAGTTTGGTTTATGGTGTGGATGTCTGTTTTCGTAGTGTATTCGGATAGGGGAGAATTAGGGAGTAGTGAGTGGGGCTCCAGTTCTGTTGCTGATGCCTAAATGTGCGCAAATATAGGTATGTAGTGTGCGCTGTGTCGATCCTAAATACACCTCGGAATTACATCTCGAGCAGGTGAATTCATATATGATGGAGGATCGAAGCAGCGTTGGTGTTAATGTCTTAAATCTCAGTTTTTATTTTAAAAAGAAAAACATATTTCCCAATTCCTTAATATTCAAATTTCCTCCATTTTTATAATTTGATTATTACCACCTCTGATAACTTCGCTAAAAAAAAAAATATGTTTGTATATATCTATAATATCATATCCTTGGGAATGGGTTCCTACCCAAAAGGTCGGTACCAAAAAGTTATAACATAATAATGAAATTCCTCAATTTAGCCTGCTTTTTTATCCTGAAATAAATACGTATACGACTGCCAGCGCGCAACCCCTCTGCTCTCTTAATATATATATATATATATATATATATATATATATATATATATATATATATATATATATATATATATATATATATGATAGTGAAACCACTGTATAGGAGCCAAAAGTTTAATTTACGCGACTAGTTTCGGTATGTAGTTTATTATCATACCCTCTTCAGTCGTATACTAGGAATGCGATTGTTACAAAAGTCTATAAATAGCGTACAGATCATAAAAAAAGAAGAAGAGACACAAAGAAACACAAAACGGGGAAAAAGGGTCATTAATCAGGGGGGTGCGAGTCTAAGATCGTTGACTAAGCTGTTTACGATGAGGTTACGGGAATGGGGGCTGCATTTCAATTGCCCATCTGACAAATTAAAATTTGGAATTTATCCTATTAATATAGATTCTACTATTCTTCTTTTACGGAAATCTTTACAATTATATATGATTTGTGCATTTGAATAGTTAATTTGGTGGTTGAGATTGCTAATATGATTAAAAATACTGGATGTGATACTGCCTCGTCAGACATCACCTTTATGTTCATAAGTTGGTTTTGTTAAGGTTCTTCCGGTCCCTCCTATGTAGAATGAGGAACACTTTGTAGAGCCACACGGGATTAAATATATTATTATATATAAGAAAGAAGAGGAGTTGAGAAGGAAAGGAATAGGAGATGGATAAGAAAGAGAAGAACAGAAAAGAAGAAGACAGGAGGAAGAGGATAAAAAGAAGAGAGACAAAAAGAAAAAACGAAATAGAAGAGATGTAAGAGAATGAATAGGAGCAGGAGGAGAAGAGGAAGAGAAGTAAGAGGAGAACAAGAGATCGAAAAGGAGAAGAGAATAAGATGGAGAGGAGAATAATAATAATAATAATGATAAGAAGAAGAAGTAGAAAAAGAGAATAAGAATAATAAGAAAAAAAATTGAAGAATTCCCGGTTGTTAAAAGAAAGAAGCGGTTAGAAATAAGAAATTCATAATGAATTAATTTATGTAGGGTGTTGGTTAATAATTAACAAATTTAGTATTTATTATATTTAATATTTTTTTGTTTCCTTTTACTTTAGAAGGTATTCAATTGGCGTTTAAGCAAAGAGTAAAAAAAAGCGTAATGAAATGGGGTTGAAAAAAGCGATTTCAAATACTAAATAGCCCAATCCTGAAAAAATCGACGGCCTCAACCGAAATCTTGGTTAAAAATAGTAACCCTCTTTTTCGACGGCGACCAAGAAGCAAGAGTGGTAGAAGACTTGGAGCAAAATCACCAAGAAATAGTTCCCAACATAGCTGCTTCACTAAGCTACTAACTAATAGAGCAAGGGATCGAGCCGATAACCCTACAAGAAATTCAAAGAACGCTCAAGGCTACTAAACAGAAGGCACCCGGGGCATCGGGGATAACATGAGAAAACCTAATACGCGCACCAGTCACCTTTTTGTCACAAATAGCATCAGTATTTAACGCCTCTCTAAGCGCAGGATACTTCCCAGATGCACTAAAAAGGGGGAAGATTATCTTACTACCAAAACCTGGTAAGCCACCAAACAACCTAGGAAACTTCAGGCTAATCACACTACTGGAGACAGTGGCAAAATTAATGGAGAGAGACATAAATGATAGACTAGTCAAGCCCCTTGAAGAGAGAACACTGATTCAGAAAGAACAGAAATACTGAGACGGCCCTGACCATTCTGGTCGAATCACTTGCAAAGGCCAAATACGATAGAAACTACACAGACATCGTACTCAGAGACGTTCAAAAGGAGTTTGATAAAGTTTGGAGAATTGGCCTGAAATATAAAATCAAGAGACTAGGGATACCCTCTGCCCTAACCAAATGCCTCTGCGACTATATAACAGACCATTCGGCGTTCATCTCAATAGCAGGCTTCGATGGCCCGGACTTCGAAATCCTACAAGGTGTCCTCCAAGGGGGCTGTATAAGCCCAACACTTTATAGCATATATACGATGGATTTACCAAGGCTGGTCCACGATACAACAATATATATCCAATTCGCCGACGACATTACGATAGTGGCGAACAGCACATACTGATATCCCCCAACCATGGCCAGAATCACAGCGGCCGAAATTGCCAATATTAACGAGTTTGAGCAAAAATGGAAAATTCGCATTAATCCAGAAAAGTTTTCAATTATTCCAGTTGGGAGGCGCTTGACCTCAAGAGTAGAGATTGAAGAAAAGAGATACCGCTATGTAAACGAAGGAAATGTACTCGAGCTAAAGATAACCCGAAGTGGCTATTGTAAACACATTGCGAATAGAAACAACCAGGCAAAAACACATCTAGCAAAACTCTTCCAACTTAGAAACCTAAAGAGAAAAACCGAAAGAAAATATACAACGCTACCTGCAAAGCCACGTTGCTCTACCCAGCTATCCCAATGAACCGTCTCTCGATAACAAGCACGATGAAGCTTCAGAAAGTGCAAAATTCAGCGGTATACATAATCACCAACACAAGAAGGAGAGAATGTAAAAGAATAAGAGATCTTCACAACGAGATAGAATTTCCAACTACGAACGTGTCCTTACACAGAAGAGCAGTTAAGGTGTGGGACAAACTGGATCGTATAATGAACGAAGACGAAAAAAGAGCGATTGAAATCCCGCATAACTACAGAATAAACAACCGCAGTAACTTTAGAAGCGGTAGACCCGATTCGAGAGAAGAACCGCCACCAAGATTCACTGCAAGGTGAGATTGTAGACTCAAAGCAGAAACCAAATCAAGGAAATCCGCAACAAAAAGCAAAACAAAAAATGCAAAATATTGAAGAACTACGGAGGCGCGAGAGCCCAATTAAGTATACAGAAGACTAATAAAGAAAAATAAACAATAAGGACCAAAGAAATGTCTGGTCACCCAGCAACTAACTCTAACTGCTACTCATTCCTCTTCACCACCTTATCCTAAATAACCCTATCCACTATACTATGACTATTCAATTTTAATTCTACCTTTTTCAAGACGTAAGACGTAAGAGCGCACCGAAACCATGGCTTATATATATATATATATATATATATATATATATA